>JAWNLV010000107.1:9377500-10120000 GCA_035042125.1 Drosophila longiperda | reverse complement strand
TGGCTAAACCCTTTCCCTCTCTCTGTCTGTCTGTCTCTCGCGTCCTTTATATGTCCGTGCTTGTTTGCATTTGTAGCGATTCTGTGAGGCATAATTTGAAATGTTTACCAAATGAATACACATCGGCTTGTATTGTTTAGACCCTCTCAGCTGGGGTCTGTTGCAGTGCTAGCTACAACTACCTCCATATGTGTGTGTGTGTCTGCCGCAGCAACAATAGCAGCAGCAGCGAATTCATAGCTTTTTCTATAGAATATCACATCAACTTAAACCAACCTATTTACCATATACACACTTATATATACCGATTATCTTAGCCAGTTGTTGTGGCGAACTCAAGCATGTCACATTCCTGCGCACAACGCACAAAATACTTAACAAAATTTAATACAAAAAAAACTTTAAAAATTGAATTTTACTAGAATGAGTTCACATGTGACACAAGTAAAAACCCAATTATTTTAAATGCTTTCAATTTTTTTAACTTATCGATTAGTTATTGACATTAAACTTCCATCCCTCTCTTTTTTATTTCTATAATTGTATTCAGAAGATAATTCTAATCAATAATACATGTTTTTAATTAGGATCAATAACTTGCCTCTTGTAATTTCTATATTTTCTGGCTTCAAACAATGACAAATCGTCGTTTCATTATGCGCAATTTTTAAAAAATATAATTTCGCTTTAAGAACCAAAATTCTCTCCTGGAAAGACGAATTTTTATAAAGATCTAGCAAATATAAAACGAATTGTTATTATAAATTTTAAAACAGTATCTTAAATTATATTGATTCAAAACATACATAACTTCATAATTTTTAAATGTCATTTGTGAACTTAACTATATATATTTTAACTCAACTATCTCTGAGCGCATTCCGTATATAATTTTTATTTTAATTTGATTTTTTTTAGTAATTTTATAAGTTTTGTTGAACGTGTGCCTATCCTTTAGGTTAAGTTACAAACAAGGTCCAAGACCACATTATTTATATATCCAAATATGAAGTAAAACACTTAGTTTGTCAATGTCTGTGGTGGGTTTGGTGTTCTGAAACTTCCTAACTCAGTAGCTGTTTCTCAAATAATCTTGCCAGCATCAGTTCCAAAAATAAATAAAATCAAAATAACAATTTGTAATATAAATGTTGTAAAGCAAGGAAAGACTTAAAGCGCCATTAATTGCCACTACCAATATTCCTCAGTTATATATACATACAGACAAATAATCGAGATACATCAAAATTCAGTATGATTTTGTAGGTGTTTTAAACAAACAATTTATAAACTGCTCCATTGTAGTTAATTACTTATAAAAACAAAGAGGAGCATAAGTTGTACACCATTTTTATATACCTAATTATACCTATTATATATTTGTAAATGCAAGGAATTAAGAATAAAGCATACTTATATTAATACAATCTATATGCCCAGTTTAGAAAAACAGTTACAGTTGAATTTTATATACATTTACTTATCGTAATGTTTTTTATTTCATTTATCTTATTTTTTTTTTAGCATTTCTTTTTGTAATTTATGTAAATTGTTTTCTGGAACACAGCTTATGTCCAATCTAACACAAAAAAGACACAAATAGAAGAGCAAAATCAATTGGATAATAAGATGATACATTTGTTATGTTATTGCCACAAGTAATTATATATGAATATTCTAACTTTAATATAACTTTAATAGTCGATGTTCTAATGGATTATTATTATCTCTTTACAGATGGCTACTGGACCATATTGGAGACAGTGCCGTACTCCGTAGCCAGTGCAACGAGCCAGAATCAAACACTGAGCACCGCACAGTGTTCCATGAGTTCAAGCAATGCCAGCAACTTATTGTCTGGTGCCACAGTTGTTGTGGAGCTGCCGCCCGATGATCTGGGCAATCCCGTTGGCAACATACAGTATACGATACCCCCGCTGACCAAAAATGCCACTACGAATACAGACACCACCCATTTGCACAAGCCGCAGGCAACAACCATAAAAATTCTGAAGCACGAGCAACAAGAGCGTCAACAACTGTCGCTGCAGCAGTGCCTCGACGTGCAACAGCAGCAGCAGCAACAACAGCAACAACATCAGCAACAGCAGCAACATCAGCAGCAACATGAGCAAAATCAGCACGTGCAGCAGTCGACGCAGACTCCAACGCGCCCTGAGTACATTAAAATAGACACACTAAAGGATAAAATGCTGCTGCGAGATGTGATGCAATATGGCACCACCAGCCTGGTCAGCGCACACGAATCCGAACTGTTACTGACCGATGCTGACGAGACGGAGCGCGAACTCGAAATGGCAGTCATCCAAGGCAATCAGCATGATCAGCTATTAAGCGATGATGATGAGTATAAGCTTCCCTGCGTCGCGGACTCATCGCAGCAAACGGATAAGCTATATGTGAATGGAATGAGTGGCGTTCATGTCGCCACTATGGAGCTGCAGCAGGTCACAACTGAGTTGGCCCTCGATGATGCCAAACATGCTTGCAACGTATGCGGCAAGACCTATAAAATCAAAGGCTCGCTCAAGCGCCACAAGAACTACGAATGCGGCGTGGCGCCCACCCTCAAGTGTCTCTATTGTCCACACAAGTGCAAATACAAATCCGATTTGCGCAAACACATGAGTCAGAAACATTCTGATACTAGCGAAACTCTGCTCCTAACCACTTAAGCTAGTTGAGATATGGTGGGGAATCGATGGGAAGGTTGTCTAAAAATTAAGTTAATTTTCTGAAAATATACCAATCATATTAAGCAAAATCTTTTAAAACCTACAGGTACAGTTCTACTTAGCTGCATATAAACTTTCACCTATGTAACAATTTTTATAGCTTTGTAAGTCTAGAAGAGGATTGCCTAATTTTAAAGAGTTCACTACAGTTATACTATATCTACATTAGAAATTGTTGTTGTTTAACTATTAGGTACATTTACATACGTATATTATACACTTATCATTCGAACTATTTCAAACAGTTTAGTGTTTTGTAATATAGCCAAAGATATGATCTCAAACTAAACTAAACATAAATAAATTAATTAAATATTAATATTAGTCGATGAAGTTTTATGCGACTATCGTTACACATATTGTCCGATGTGCGTTTATTTTAATTGTTGCTCAAATGCAGTTTAAAGAACAACTACAATATAAAAGTATTCAATTTACGCACACACGCAAAATATAGCACACACTTTAATGTGCAGAAGCCAGTTGTAAGTAATTTTTAAAACAAAAGTGAATCTACAAATATTTGTGTCAGACTACAACTAAATTTTTAAAACTTACATCATTACCATTGTATATGATAAATAACAAATAAATGTTTACAATTTATGTGAATTGTGTGTATTTTAAACTGTTTTCATATATATTATTATTATTTTTTTTTTGATTTTTATGTTTTTTATATATTTTTGTTCGATTATTATTAATATGAATTTCTTTTTTTTTAGGCACCGCTGCTGATGCTGCTGCTGCCGATTGTTTGCTAAGATCTGGCCATGAACTGAAAAGGTCTTTAAAAACTTGTCATATTTAGTCAAAACGTAGTTTTGTTATTGAAGCCAGACGAAAATAGAAAATCGTTTAACCAAACCATTTTGCGTTTCATCTTAGCACATAAACTCAATAATAAAAGAGCGAAACTGTAAATCCAAACCAATTTGTCTATTCATCCAACAAAAATAACATCTGTGGCATATTTCACTGTATACAAATGTACATAAATGTATGGTTTTTGCTACATATTGTATTTGAACATTGCCGTCACTTATTAGTGCCACATTTTGGTTTTTGTTTTTTGTATCACCTATTGATTCATAGGTTTTGTGCGACATGGCCCGAAGAATCAGCTATTGTGCCAATGTGGACGCTACTTCTACACGATAAATCGCCTGATGCTGCATCAGAGCGAGGAGTGCCAGGACTTTAAGCAGTTCCAATGCGACCACTGCCTTAAGTGGTTTAAGCGACGCTCCCACTTGAATCGCCACAAGAAGCTGCACGAAGCTAAGTTGGCTGCTGAGCGCAGATGCAAGTACAGGCAAATTCAAAAGCAAAAGCAAGCAACCACATCAACAACAACAACAATTGCAGCAACAACTACAATGCCTGCAACAAGCCGTACATCAAGTCGACGTTTGAGCGCCTTCGACCCGATGTGTTTTTTTATGACTGAAATCAAAGTGGAAAATGAAGATGTTGATTATCTCGAATTAAGTTAAACAAATTCTGTAATGGGCTGGCCCCATATGTTTTTGTTTTTAAGTTGAAACTGATTTATCTTTCAGCCAAGTTCTCGTTAATGCCAATTTCTATTTTGAAATTTTTATATTATATGTAAATAAAATGAAGAAAGAAACTCGCAAATAGAAAATGCATTTCTTTTCTTTTTCTAATTTATTTTTTACCAACTGTAATTACTTTCGGCGTGTGTACATAATGTATGTATGTATTTCTGTGTGTTTATTGATTTCTTAATTACTTTAAAAATAATAATTAATGTACAAACTTATTTACTGTTTGGTTCAGGCCACATGCACTGCTGTTAACTAGTTTTGTTTTTTTTTTAAATTTATTATTTATATTATTATTTTGATTGGCCAACGAAATGTTTTCTCTTTGCAGTGAGCACGGCCCGAAAATACAATTTGCGTGGTTCGGATGCAGCCACGCCCAGTACCTTCAAGCAGATGTCCAAAGGCAAGGAGTTGACCTTAATTCGGATGGCAAAAAGTGAGAATGAGGAGCCCACTACAGCCACACACCAGCAATCTTGGAACAACAACACAAACCTTCATAGCAATGGCAAAAAGCCATTGGTTAACAACACAGATGCCATGATAGCATTGCAGCAATTGGCATCCATATCGACGCCTCGCTCGCTACAGCATCTAGTGCCGCATTTGCCACAGAATTTACACATTGACACCAGCACCCTTTTGGCTGGACGCAAGCTGCCACGTCAGAGCTCCAAGCGCTCGCCACAATATGAATTCAATCGTTGTCCACTCTGCGCCCGAATCTATCGCACCCAGACCTCCCTCAACGAGCATATGCGCAAGGAGCATTCGATTTTGATTTAAGAAATTTCGAGAGATTTAAGGATATTGAATATCTAGTAGCCTGGTGCATTTTGTTGCCACATACTAACACTTATGTATTCTTTTTCTGATTGTTTCCAATACTTCATATTATTTTCAACTTTATATTTACTTTTATTTTATTTTTTGTTTCGAAAATTTTTTATATTGTACTTATAAGGAACCATAACTTCATAAATATTTTTCTTAACTGTTAATGAGAAAACCCACAGATTTTGAAAGGCTATCATTCTTTTTTATTGCATTCATTTAATTATTAGTTATGTTAGTTCCTTTAATCATTCAACTTTTATTATTAGTTATTCATTTTACTCTGTCATTTAACATAAGGGAAAATAAGATAGAAATTAATTGATAACAGATCAAAAACGGAGCTAAGTCTGAATTTGCAAAGAGATGTTTGGATTCCAAGTTGATTTTTGTATTGTTAAAATTGAAATGCACATATTTACCAAATTGAGACCAAAAATTACACATATTATGTATTTGATATAATGAAGGGAATATTTCTAGTTATTATTATTAAGTAACAGCCAAAACTCGCTTAGAATTAAAGCACATATTTGTATTTTCCAAAAAACAAGTTTTCACGCAGCCAACTTGCATGTAAGTCATTCAATTATAGTTAATTAAAATAGACATTTAATGAGAACCAATTTAAATTTTTTTATCTGTTGCTAATAAAATAAAATGATAAAACGCAAGCGCAAAATGTATATATTGACTTAATATTTATAAATAATTGTATGTGTGTATATAAAACAAGTAACCGACAACAAAAAAGTAAGCATATTAACTTTATTACTTATTTTTTCATGTCTTACTTTAATAAAATTTTATTTATGTCTTTTTTAGTTTTGTGCCAAACGAAACGGAAAATATATGTGTATTTAAATGAATTTTATTTGGTATGTATTTAGTTAAATGATTTTGTTTAGTTATTTCAATGTTTAATATATTGTTTAATTATTTTTATTTTTCTTGCAGTGTTTTTTTATTTAAGGCAATGTGGGGATTAACAGGTAAGTAACAAATATTTAATTATATTTTCATTCCTCCCTATGTGCCCAAAAACAATTCGCAAATTATATATGCTCAAACAAGAAGAGAAGCAAAATTGCATTTCAGTTCGCATTTGAACACAATAGATCCTAATCCTTTAACCAAAACAGGTTTCAAGCCATTGTTCCAGCTAAGCACACATGGGGTAGTTTCGGGCTCTGTCCTTGAAATCAGTGAAATCATAAACTATTGAAAATTGGCCAACCACAAAGCGCAGCTAGCTGGACTGGACTGTACAACCACACAGCCCTAATCTTACTTTAAGGATCTCTCTCTTACACCCACATGCGAAACTAAACGAAATGCATTTGAAATACATTTGGGCATATATAAATCACGTAGTGAGCTGCGTTTCTCTAAAAATAAGTTTTCACTCTCTCTCTTTCTCTGGCTCTCTCGTTCTTCTCTTTGTGTGGTTTTGTGTTATTTGTATGCTGTTTCGTTTGCCTGTCGAGCGGCTTTTGCTTTTGCTTTTGTGCTTCCCACGGCGCATTTCCAATAATTTTCCATTTGGCAATGCACGCAGACGCTGCATCGTGCCTGCATTTTATTTTTGTACATTTTCTTCGTTTCCTTTTGGGCTTTGCCTTCGCAAAGTCCAGCGAGCAGTATACACAAATACTCATGCAAACATACAAATGCAAGTTCGAAGGGAATGTTCGAGGTTTATTGTTTTCAAGCTATTTTTATATGTATTTTGAGATTAAATTCCTGGAAGCGGTAGATACAATTTTTGGACTCTGTGTATTGCAAGCGTTAATAATTTAGATTTTTTTTAACTAACAACGCTTTGTATTCTGTCATTGGTCCAACCTTGATATATATATATTCTCTATAAAGCAGAAAAATTTCAAGCTAAATTACAACAGGGAATTAGTATGTATTGTTTTGTGATAATAATATAAATTTAATAGAAACTAAATTATTAATTTATATTTTAATATCAAATTACAAGATTTGGTGGTTAAGAAGTTATCACACTATAATTCTTGTAATTTGTCAGCTACGAACAGGCAGATGTATCTATAATTAAGGGTATACAAGCTCTAAATTTAAAGCTGTTAAATTTTGGAATTGCTGTATGTAGTTTATAAATATATATGTGTTGACCTTGAACCACACATTTATATGTATGTGTTTGCGCTTGTTTTT
The DNA here is from genome assembly GCA_035042125.1 of Drosophila longiperda. Classification (NCBI taxonomy): domain Eukaryota; kingdom Metazoa; phylum Arthropoda; class Insecta; order Diptera; family Drosophilidae; genus Drosophila; species Drosophila longiperda. The sequence continues at coordinate 10,112,655 of JAWNLV010000107.1, read as the reverse complement.
CAACATGTGCCAACAGATGTATTAAAAAAAACACCCGAAACACCACCGGAAGCTGCTCTTAAACACACACACACACATACATGAATACATACATACATAGACGAAATGTGCGCCTGCGCAAATGATTTCCATCGAAATTCATCTATCACTCTTCGGATCTCTCTTTCTCGCTTGCAAACTCTGAGTCAGATTAAACTCTCTCTCTATCGCCCAAAGAAAGTTTTCAGTGGGAGAGTTTAGGCTGGAAAATGACAGAAATAGAAAGAATACGAGCTAGGTAGAAAAATGGGAAAATGAGCAAAGAGTAAAAATAAATCAAGGACCCGGATCAAGCAGGCCTTAAGCCTTGGGTACACTTGCTGTGCAAGCAGCAACAGATACACAAAAATACACACACACAAATTTATATGTATAGGCAGGGCAAACGAAACAAGATTTTCCCGAATGTTCTTGTTGTTGCTGCAGTTGTTTGCCTGATATTGGTTGCAGCTGCAACGCAGCCTTTGGGATTTGAGGATGCGTCTGCCTGCTGAGGTGTTTGGAAAATTGTTAAGCTGTCCCGTCGACTAGTGCAGTTTCGTTTGTGTTGCAGTGTGGACGCTTTTCCAAGCGCTTGCGCGTGGGTGTATATCATGTACAAATGTACATGTATGCAAAGTGAGCTGAAAGCTAAGCTTTCCAGTGCAGTGAAAGTGGAATAACACTGAAAAACTCAAAGCTCAGCTTAAAGCTCTACACAACAACACAAAGCTAAACTGCACTTTTAACTTAGCTCTTTAAATAATTAATTAATTTTGTTTTTTTTTATTTTATTTTTAGTTCGACTTGAGCATCTAAGTGGAACCTGGACTTAATTGTTTACGAACTCAAGAAAGCAAATTCACTAACCTATTTTATTTATTTTTTAGATATGCTGCAGGTAAACATAAACAAATTATTATGGTTACGGTACAATCAAATCAAAAACCACCAACGCCAACAACAACACTCCACCAGCACCACCACAACAACATCAACATCAAAAATACTCAAAATTCACAACTACGCTTGCAAAAAAAAAAAAAAACTACCAGTGGCTTTTATACTTTTCATTTTCATTTGTGTGTTATGAATAAATTTAATAAATTTTTAAATCATGTGTTCTTAGCTTTATTGTTTATTTATGAATTCACAAAATGTGTTTTTAATGTATTTCATTATTAGTTTATGTAATTAATTTAATTTGTTATTTAGTTTGCATGCTTTAACTCCACAACTAACACATTTTATTCGATACATTCTAACGCAGCAGATCAGGTTCAGCTCAGTCAATCATACAAAACAAAAAACCATCATTTGCTTTTTCATTTGTGCTACAATATATGTTTATTTCACAGACTTAACAATGATCCAGAATATTCAAAAAAAATAATATTGTGTGCGGGAATTTGTTCAACATAATTGAGTAATTTGAAACTAATACGAAATGTTTTTTGGCTTACAGATTTGAGTCGCAAGGAGAACACAGCACCAGCAATTGGTACGGCGGGAATACAGCGTGGCCTACAGCGCAGCATAATCAATGTTAAGCGCGAGGAGCAAAAGTCACAGTTGCCCGGATCGCGACGCAAGCGTCTATCCGTATCCGAGGTGTCCGACATGCTGTTCGAGTTTTATAAGACCAAATCGGCGAAGGTGCCGAAGCAACAGTCGCCGCAGCAGGATTCCACCGAGCTGAGTAAGTATGGTCAGGTGTCCCCCACCTCGGCGGAGACACTGGAGCCGTCCAGCATTGCTGCAATTGCCGTTTATGGTGCCGCCTCCAAGACGGCTTCAAAAAACTTGATGGCTGATGAAATGCAACCACGAAGCGCTGCCGCTGGCGCTGGCACATTTCATCCATGCCCCAAAAATTTGATGAAGACAGCGGCTGGTACCAATGCGGTGCTCGCAGATCTTTGCATGCCCAGCATTACGGTCGTGCCCACCTCTGTGCTAGTTGCCAATCCGGCAGCAGATGCAGCAGTTGTTGCCCCGGTGCAGCAGCCACCCGCTGCGGCCATTGCCGAGGCACTGATGCGCAATGGGTTGCACAGCTTCCAGCAGCAACTGCGCGCTCAGGAAATCTTGCGCCAGCAGATGCCCCATCGTCGTTTAAAGGAAGAAGCAGATCCGAATGACGCGAACACAACCACCAAAATTTTGGAGAACCTGTTGCGCAAACAACAGCAGAGCGGCATGCGGCACTCAGAGTGCGAGAATGAGCCAGGCTCGTCCACAGAGGATGAGGACGATGCGCGTTTTCACGCCTTCGAAGATATACAACTGATGGATCAGTCGAGCGCTAATGCGGGCGGCAAGTTTGGCAACTATTCGATGAACATGTTTGCCAACAACTCCAGCTCCAGCTCGATGAAGGAGGTACATGCGCAGGCCTTCCGCCAGCTGGAGTTCACACTCAGCGATTATGGGGGCAGCAGCAGTAACGGCAGCATCACCAGTCCCAATGGCATCGGCCTAGATGGTGAACCCGTCTATGAGTGTCGGCATTGTTCCAAAAAGTATCGCTGGAAGTCCACGCTGCGCCGCCATGAGAATGTCGAGTGTGGCGGCAAAGAGCCTGCCCATCAGTGCCCCTACTGCCCCTACAAGTCCAAGCAGCGCGGCAATCTTGGTGTCCATGTGCGCAAACATCACACAGAATTGCCACAGCTGCCCAGCAAACGTCGCTCCAAGTACTCCATCAAAATGGAGGGCGGCACCATGACCTACATTGGGTCCATCTCGGATGATTCAGAGGGCAAGCTGATCATTGACTGCAATAAGTGATTGCGATTTGAAGTGAAGTTTTCATTTGACACATACGATTTATACCAAATACATAAATACCACTTTACGGCTACAGGAAGTTGAAATTTTGAATATGTTTTCGCTCATTATGTATAAACGGAATTGCCTGTTTTTTTAATTTGTCTACGAAAAAGAAAAACTTTTGAATTATTTCTTGTCATTTCTTGTGTCATCCTAAAAGAATTATGATTCTATGTTTTATGTATTAATAATTTATCAGTTATAAGGAGTGCAAACAATTCTAATCAAGCGTTTAATCAAAATCATTAAAGATACCAATTAGTTTTAAGTCATCTATATACATCCATTTTCAATCTTTAATTTTATACTTAAACAGAAAGGGAAGCAATGTGAAAGAGAAGCGACTTTAATATTTTGCAAATTGATATTTTTATTGACATAAGCAACAATTTTTGTATGGATTTTAATAATGAAAACGATATTTTTCTGTAAAATTAAATTTACTTGTCCACAGGTCCCGCAAACACATCGATTTATTCAATAATACTTAAAAGTTCGTCAAAGTTAAACCCACATATCCATATCCATAACAATAAAATACCAAAATATTTAGCGTTTTATTTGCCTAACATATGATTTACCATCCAGTTGTCCACTAGTTGTGCATTTTAGATTATAGTTAATGAAAACTTGTCCAATTCTTCCACCCTAATCCAACTTTGTTTATGTCCAAAGATCTCCTTATATATTTATTTACTAAGCATATTCCTGAATTATTTTCCAACCTGTCCAAGCGATCTCCTCATTTTATGCCATATTAGGTATTTATTTTACTAACAAATAATCATTCGTGCATTTTAATTTTAAAATTACAAATCGATTATGGAATGACTGAAATTTATTATTTAAACAACCAAAATCATTCATACATGCATAAAATATTATATTGACTTTTAAGACTGAGAGCATATATATTTAAGTAACCAAAAAAAGAAAAATAACAAACAAAAAAAACAAAACAAAAAAGATATTATTATGATTTCCAAACCAAATATTAAATACATCATATATCCAAATGTATTTAAATATTTATATATATAGTTCATGACTGCCATTTTGAGTAGAAATATTACGGACTAATTTCCAATGAAGTGCTGATTATGTTAAAGTATTTGATCATTGATGCAACACGAAGACATTTACTTGATTTTTTTGGCAGTGAAACTGCTTAAAATATTCAATTTGAAAAAAACTAAGACATGTATTATCATTTACCTTTATATTCACAATGTTCACATTTTAATAAAACACAATTATCTTACATTTATAAATATAAATATTTATATACATATATATGTTTTTATTTAAATTTTGTACATAATGCGTGTCACGGCTGTGATAACAATACTCGATGTGTTTCAGTGGAGATTACAATGTGGTTGGCGAGATAGGGAATAATGTGAATTAACATACACCATATATTTGAACGAAATGCACAAAAATAACGGAATCAAGTCTGCATCTATAAAAGCTAAGGTTCTGCGGCGTGCTGGAAATCAATTTCTCTTTGTTTTGTTGTTAGTATGAACAACCAATAGCAACGGTAAGGAAATCCTCAAAGGCAATCGTAATTGTGCCATTCTGTTGAGTATCGCGCTGCCTGAAAGCCTCCGTAAAGCGTTGAACTTGCACGCACAGCACAATAAACTGGTCAACCGATATTTCCTTGTGAGTTTGGGGATCACTCTTTTTCACCAGAAAGTTGATAAACTCGGGCGTAAAGCGAAAGCCCATTTGAGTGAAAGCTGTTGCATAAAAAAACCATTAATACAGCTGATATATTCATAAGCACATTTATAGTTTACCTTGTGTGAGTTCGCTCTCTTCGATGTGACCAGAACCATCTTGATCGTAGGTCTTAAAAACCTGCAGCCATTGATTGATGTAGTTGTAGAGCTTTTCAAACTCAAACATATCAATGGTGCCACTGGCGTCGTTGTCGAACATACCTGGAAGATAATATCAGTTTAGTACATGCAATAAAACCTTAAGTAAACAAGCAAAAAGTTGTTTATCAGCCGGGAAGATATTCTAAACAAATATGCGCTTTTGCAAAAGCCCCCTTATGAGCATGTCTAAACATTCTATGTGAATTATTTCTAAATTTTTTTTTTCATGAAATTAACAAAATTCGACAGAATGCGTGATGCATTTTCAAAGCATATATGATATGTGTTACAATAATTAACTGTATATATGTATTACGAATAAAAGAATTGTATCACTGAGTCATTGGCAAAGCCACTTTCTGCTACATTTCGTTGGGTTTGCGTGATGTGTGTCAACTTACTTATCATAAGTTTGCAAGCGTTGTCCGAGAACTGTTGGCCCCGTCCATTGACCAGGGCAGCCTTTAGCTCCGCGGCGTTGATTTTTCCCGAGCGATCTCTGTCCACCATGGCGAACCATTGTTGGGCTTGTTGGTTTATTTGGGCGTTTTGTGGCGGAAAGGCGCCCGGAGGCGCAGAGTAGCCGGCACCAGGCTGAGCGTAAGGATTGTAACTGCCACCCTTTGAGGAGATAATGCATTTAAATGCAACTGTATTGCTAATCTCATCTCTGGCAAACTTACGTAGGACATTGTTGCACAAATAAATTTTCTCGACTTTGATTTCAATTAACAAAACAAAAAGCAGGAAACAAGTCTGTTGGACACTACACAACACTAGCGCGTGCTCCTATCGATATATCGCGTTGAATTCAACACTGATATTATATATATATAGTCACTTATTCGATTGTTGTCTATATATGTATTTGTGTATTGCAAACGGCCGGCATAAACAAGCAAAAATTTTACAAAGATGTCGCATTTCGTAAACATGGAAGTTTTCTCAAACTATCAGAAGTACATAGACAACGAGCAGGAATTGCGTGAGGTAAGTGTAAATTGTGCTAGTTGTAGCCAAAATTATCTTAATAAATTATCCTTTTAACAGAACATTCGCATTGTGGTGCGAGAAATTGAGCATCTGGCAAAGGAGGCCACAATACAATTACAAGTCATACATTGTGATTTGAGCAAAAGTAAGTTATTATTTAGTTCTCCAATTTAATTGCCACTGAATCAAAAGTTTACTTAAATCTACAGTTAGCAATGCTTGCGGAATGGCACGCAAGCAAATCGAAGCCTGTGCGGAGAAATATCAAAAATTATCCGCCTTGGTGCCGGCTGGGCAGTATTACCGGTACGACAAGTTTGAAATATTTTAGCACTGAGTGTAGATTGTGTAGGCGTCCTCTAATGTCTGTTGTATTATTCAGCTATTCGGATCATTGGACTTACATTACGCAGCGCTTGATTTTTCTAATTGCGTTGGTCATTTATCTGGAGGCGGGCTTTTTGGTGACGCGAGAAACGGCAGCAGAGATGCTCGGCTGTAAGTTGTCCAGCATAAAACAAATAGATTCAATACCTTTAAACTGTATAATTTATTTGTCGATCAGTGCAAATCAAACATTCGGATGGCTTTCATTTGGATATTGAGGACTATTTGCTGGGTATATTGCTGCTCGCCTCGGAACTATCTCGCTTCGCAACAAATTCCGTTACAATGGGCGACTACGAGAGACCATTGAATATCTCACATTTTATTGGTGATCTAAACACGGGTTTTCGATTGCTCAACATGAAAAATGATGGGCTTCGCAAGCGTTTCGATGCGCTCAAATACGATGTGAAGAAAATCGAAGAAGTGGTCTACGATGTGAGCATAAGAGGACTCTCAAATCCTGTCGAGAGCAAGGAAAAGGAAAATGCAGAACCTGTGTGATAACTTTCAGCATGCATTAAATTTCAACTAAAAAGAAATAGGAATACAATATAAGAAAAAGTTCATCTTGAAGCAAGTGCTTTGAAATTGGCAAAAATAAAAAACAATTGCGGCCACATGGTCACCCTGATTTAATTTACACGTTCCGCTTGCAGCTGCGATCATATGGTTGGTTTGCCGCATTAGCTTACAGCTGCTCTCGCATAGTATCGAGTCTGCTCTTCTCAGTCTGTTTTGTTGCGTTAGACCGTTCACAACATTGCGCGTGTCTTTTTCGTTCTGTGTCGATATTCTGCTTTTGTGCTTATTTTGCGTCTTGTGTTTTCTTTCCGTTTCGTTTCGTTCCGCTTTTATTTTAAGCTTAATTGGATTAAAGCGCGTGTAATATAAGTTATTTTCAATATACAGCAATACACATGTAAGTGAAGGGTATTATTGTGTATACACACAAGCACAACACACACAAGAAATACAAATTAAAAGAGCTTCGTCTCACGCAGGCGCCGTACATTCACCTTTGACTCTGTACAGGACTTGATTCTGGTTACGCTTAATGATTACCTGAAGCCCCTTTTGTTTTGTGGCCCAGCAACCTAAATTAATGACACTGCATTGCTCAATCCAAAAAAAAAAATATCAAGTAAAATACAAACACACTGAGCGTGCCAACCTGTTTCTGTTATTTGGGTCATAAGCAAGCCCCTCTTTTCCATTTTCCGCTCACTTGGAAACTTGTTGTGGAAAACATAGAGAGCGAGAGAGAGCAAGCATAATAACAATTATTACAAAACAGCTTGATGTTGTTGTTTTCGTGTTTCTTTTCCACTTTGTTATTTTCTTAACTTACGCGCCAGGTTCAAAGTCCAAACAAGTAACCATTATTCTGCGCTCTCAAAAAAAAGAGTGGGTGAGCAAAAAACTCACCGATAGACAGGCAGACAGAAACTCAAGCGCAACATTGTAAACACCACACACACTAACGCTGCAGACAGGTGTATTTGTGTGGGCTCAAGTGAGACAACAACAACAAGTGAGAAGAACTCAATATAAATAACAAAAATCAAGTTCAGCTTGTGAAAAGTTTAGTTAGTATTAAACTTAATCGGTTTCAATTTGCATACTAAAAAGATCACTTTGTAATTATAATTGATTTTAGAATTCATGATTGCAACCCAACGTACATGTATACATAATGTTTTAATTGTAATGCCGCATTTAATTAGAGGAAACGAATACGAAGGCAAGTTTAAATTTACTCGACTGACGTTTTTGCTTTGTATTTATCTTTTGCTTACAGTTCAAAGTCCAATCCCGATTGGCTTAAGCGTGTTAAGCGTTTAGGTAAGATCTTTAAGTACTATTATCTGGCAAGGCTGAAACATGTTATCAGCCTTTGTTGTCTACTTCAAAAAAAATGACACCCAGACTGTCTGAATGTGTCACAAATATGTGAAAAATTTATTTCGTAAGAAAAATTTGGCAATACTTAATAATGTTCTCCTATCAATCCGTGTGCCGATGGCTTATCTTTTATTTATTTTAAATTGCGTTCTACTTTTTGAAACCACAACAACACAATTGAACTTTAAGCTCACGTCAAGTGTGATAAATACATTTTAATGGCAATTTAGTAATATCTTATCAACGCATTTTAAGTTAATTGTTTTCAAGTATCTTTTCAATCTAATCAATGACAGATCTTAAGACGAGACAACGATTTTATTGATGCTCTTTATTTAATGAGATCTTGTTTTTTTTATAGATACAATAATTTAACACTGTAAACATAAATTGCTTAGTTTGTAAATATATTAAATAAGAGCGTATGTAATTTTTATAGTGTTGTCAATGTATTGTTACGTTGACTGCTCGCGTGGCAGGCATATTTCCTTACTAATAATATATATTTATTTAAATGCATGTGAAGCGACAGTTCATACAGCAAAGCTAGAAAAAAACAATAATAATAGGCTGTGTTAGGCTTATCATTTGAATCAGCCTGTTATATATGCCCCGACATAAATTATCCGGCAAGCTAGTCGTAGACTGGCCACAAATTCAGTTTTTATCTTGGCATAGGCATAGAACTCTATGCTATTTTTACAGTAACGGATAAACACATACAGATGCATGCTTAGGTATATAGTAGGTTTATCGTAGTCGCAGTCCGCCACAAAGAGAGATGTGTGCATGAGATTTAAATGAATTCGCTTATAGCAATTAATCGAAATGCACTTGTAATTGTTTACAGCGTGCAAATGCATGTACACATGCATGTGTGTGTTTTTAACCTTTATCGTTTCGCCGGTTCTCTCTCACATTTTCTCTCTCTCAATCTTCGTATCGATCTCCCACCACGAACTTGGCTAGCCAGAACTGTGACGCAGCAGTACTAACATCTGTGTCTCTGTCTATCTGTGTGTCCGTCATTGTAGTAGTTGTGCAAGCATCTGTATATGAATATGTTGCTGTTGCTGTTTCGTTTGATTTTTCTAGACGACCCAAGCGCGATTGCTCTGCCACGCAGCTGAATCAGTTGACGCTCGGAGCTCAAGCGATCAAGTTGTTTCGTTTTTGTATTTTCCTTACCAACACAAAACAAATAAAAGAACAAAAATCAACGAAAGAAAAACTATTAACGGAATTCGGTTTTGTAATTCGTTAATTTAATTGAACCAAGTGCAGAGCGTTGAAACGGTTTAGTAATTCAAACACATATATTTAAAGGTTTGTTTAATACAAATTGGTTCTCTTAAGAAGGCCACCAAAGCAAATTAATTATTATGCATTTTCTTCTGGCTTGCATTGGGCTTGCTGCTACACATTATTATTTTTTTAGCCCCACTCTAAGACATTATCTCTCTCTCTCTCTCTACCTACCTCTCTCCTTTAACTTTCTCTTTTGAGTGCGGGCCCCCTCTGTGATAACCGTTAAGCGAAGTCGCACGTCTCTCTTATCAGCGCATTTTGAGATTCCTACGTTTTTCTGATTTTTTCACCCGTTATATAAAAGTGCTTATTTATAATTTGGTAGATTTTAAATTCAACTTGAAATTGTCACAATCTAAAAATTTTGCCATATGTATTTTTTTACGTACAAAATTTAAATGCAAATGCTAAAAAGAGACACAAAATAAAAAAAAATTTAAAATTGGACTTTGAGCTCTCGTGGCCAACGCTAAATAAATCGAACACATAAAAAAATAACAAAAAAACAACAACAGACGTATACACACCGCACACGCTTGCATATTTATATTTATTTCTTGTTTGGTTTATCGGCGTAGACACCAAAAGATAGAAAAAAAAGCAAACTTATGTGAATGAATATATGAATATCGAAAAGCCGGTAGTGATCGTCTACTAAAATGATTACGCATATGCGGTGTGATCGCCTAATCAAAAGTGGGTCAAACGAAAATGACAAATGTCATTGTTTGTTTCTGTTGAATTTATGTTATTTATTTTATTGTGGTGTTGTGGTTTTTTGTGTTGTTGTTTTATATGTTGTCTGTTGTTGCTGTTAAGTTGGCCTTCAGCTTTAAGCCACTCTTTTTTCTTGGCATCAAGGTTTATGGCGTTGACAGTAAATATTTTTCAAGTTTGTACCTAGTTGCTGCTAATAATAACATTGGCTAGAGCATTTACACATACAGTGTTACTTCACAAATGAGAACACTTTTTGATAGACATCTCATATATAATTATGTGCATATAGAAAGGCCATTTAATAATATGAAATTTAAATTTAATTCTACTTGTTTGAAAATGATTTTAATATGAGGAATTTTAGAATTGTGACAGTTATTTTACTATTATAAATTTATTATATAAATAATTGTCAATTGACAATTTCTGATTTATTTTGTTGCTGTCATTTTCTCTGTACGCTTTACTTGTGTGACGTAATATTAAAACAATTGCAAATTCATGTAAATGGCAATTTAAGTGTTCTTACTAAGCACTTGACACTTGAAAAATCTCACTGTATGCTTGAGTTCAGTCACTCACTCAGTTCACTTAGTACATTTAGTTATTGTTTTCATTGCTTCAATCAAGTGTCAATGGAACTGCGAACACAATCAATGCTCAGCTTTTGATTGACTCACTCTCTCCCCCCTCATTCGATTCTTAACTCTCAGGCAAGCTCTCATATTAACTTTCATTCTATTGACCGGGGTTATCGCAGCAGCTTAACCGCGCACTTCTCCATGACGTCAATGATCCCACTATGGGCACACAGATCTGACTACTATATAAAAAACAAAGAGTATGCAACAGCCGTGCAAAATGCTGTTGTCAAAGCGCCTAAAGCTAATCAAAGTAAAAATATTGCGACTCGTTTGCAGTCACGAAGTGTATTTATGTTTATATATTTGAGATCTATGCCGCTGCTTGTGCTTCAAAGTTCAAGTCTTAAACATTTTTGAGAGACAGCTACAAAAAAATGAACGTACTTATGAGTGATAATTCATAAAACAATAAGCAAATATCGAATAGGTATTTGACAGTCAGTGTGGCAATTAATGGGCTCCGAAAATTCAAAGAAATGTGCCCAACGCTCAAAGTGTAAGTGCCAGCCTTATCTAACGTGTACACACAACTTTTTTATTGTTGAGATACTATTTTTCTGAAAGAATCGCTTATACAAATTTCATTGCAGCAATTTGTTGGGTAATTTAGCTGGGCATTCGTGAATTTAAGGCATCATAAATAAGTCGGTAGCAAATTTATTAATCAGTAGTTGCTGCTGAAATGGCAAATAATATGAAAATATGAATTATATCAAATAATAATTGTGGGTTTTCATAAAAAAATAATAAATATTTTTCAATAATTCGGTAAAGACTGCAGTAGAAATTCCATGAAACTAGATGGTTTACAATTAGTCTACAATAATAAATAGATTTTTACAATAGTATTGGAAAGATAGATCATATTTTTATCAGTTAATATTAAATAAGCCCCAATGCAGTTGGTAAACTGGTCAAAAACAATAAACAAAGCTAATGACTTATTAATAATGTACTCGAATGTTATGGATGTAAATACTCATAAAGTATTAGAAGTGGCTGCGATTAACACTCCTATCTAATCTAATATGTAGCTGACAAATGTGATATTTGCCTTCATTTGCAGCACTCTTTGGTTGTGACAAGCTGTAGGTATGGCTGAAGCCCATGCCGCCGTCGCCTTCTCGTTTGCGATCACGCACGAGGGCTTCGACATCAACTATGATCACGAAGTACTCAATCTGGTGTTGAACTCGGGCGTGCGATCCTGGAAGAAGCGTGTGGCACGTGCAAGGGTATGGTTAATCCAAAAAACCTATTAAATAATAATTTTAATAATAATAATAATTATAACATATATTTGTAGAATGGCATTCGCAACGGTGTGTATCCGGCGCACATACAAACCCTGTGGCTAATTACGGCCATTGCATTGGGACTGCACTTTGCCGGCTACAATGCGCCCTATAACCTGACTAACAGAATTCTGGTGCATCTGCCCAGCAACACAATGAACTGGCAGATATGCGCCTGCTTCCTGACGGCACTCGCCATCTGGCTGTCGATATGCTTTACGATGCGATACACGCTGAAGTTACTGCTAATATACAAAGGTTGGATGTATGAGTCAAGAGCTCCAGGCAGTCGTGTCTCTCTGCCCACCATGCTGTGGGTGGGAGTTGTCCGTTTGCTCTCCACGTGGAACAAACCCAGCCTGTACAGTTTTCAGGGTTCGCTGCCTCGTCTGCCGTTGCCCTCTGTGCACGATACGATGACGCGTTATCTGCGCTCGGTGCGTCCACTGTTGGATGATGCGAACTACGAGCGCATGCAGGGATTGGCTAAGGAGTTTGAGCAAACCATTGGCAAGAAACTTCAGTTGTATCTTGTATTGAAAAGCTGGACATCCACTAACTATGTGTCGGATTGGTGGGAGGAATATGTCTATCTACGTGGTCGCAGTCCCCTTTGTGTGAACAGCAATTTCTATGGCACCGATGCCATCTTCATGAATCTCACCACAGTTCAGTCGGCCCGTGCCGCCAATGTTATTCACCTGCTTCTAAACTTCAGACGACTGATCGAGCACCAGGAGCTTCAGCCGATAATGGTACAGGGAATGATACCGCTCTGCTCGTGGCAATATGAGCGCACCTTCAATACGGCCCGAGTGCCCGGCTTAGAAACGGACCGCATCGTTCACTATCGCGACTCCAATCACATTGTGGTACTGCACAAGGGCTGCTACTACAAAATGACCATTTACCACAAGGGACGCATTCTACGTCCATGCGAACTGCAAGTGTAAGATTTAAATAAGTTCTTCATTTAAAACATACAGCACATATTTATATCCCTTATGCACTTTGCAGTCAAATTAAAAGCATACTCGAATCCAAAGCAACCCCCTTGGATGGGGAGGAGAATTTAGCGGCGTTGACAGCCTGGAATCGCTCCAAGTGGGCCGAGGCACGCAACACGTTTTTCGCGCGTGGCACCAACCATGTTTCTCTGCATGCCATCGAATCCGCTGCGTTCGTTCTCTCGCTGGACGATGAGCCTTTTGAGTTTGATTTGGAGCAACCGGAGCTCTTGAACTCGTTTGGCAAAAAGCTGCTCCATGGCAATGGATACAATCGTTGGTTTGACAAGTGCTTCACTGTCTGCGTGGGCAACAACGGACGCGTCGGCTTCAATGCCGAGCACACCTGGTAAGTAATTCTCAACGTCAACTTTATCTGCCACAAAGCAGAGTCATGGACATATTTTTTTCCCAAGGTTATTCTTAAGTGATTTCAAAATCAGGGACATATTTTGAACATTGAGATTCAAGTTGATATAACAATGTCCACATGTTTCTATGCTGTCTTGAAGCTATCCCTATTTAAAATTGTATGCTCTAAAAGAAAAGTTTGAAGGGCATTTTAAATAGTTTTAACGAATCGCAGCAAATACTATTGATTATTGATTCGATCAATTTGAAAAATATGTATCAAATTATTATTACAAACAGCTGCCATAAATCAGAAAATATTTTATTTTTGTAAAATCTTTACCTTATATTTTGTAATCTCACCAAATTATGAAAAATGTATGTAAAAAGGTCTGACGCTGCCATCGCCTCACACATGTGGGAGAATCTGGTCATTGATGATATTGAGAGTGACGGGTAAATGCTCCGACATACGTTATCCGTTTGCTGGTGTCAGTTGGCTGAGTTGGTTTCCCATATTGTATATTTTGCACATTTTACATAATAATCCTTTTAACATTGGTTGTGGCTTTGTGGTTGTTGATTATATTTGTCCCTTTTTTGTAGGGCGGACGCTCCGGTTATGGGACACCTATGGGAATATATATTTGGTGATGATATTGATGGGTAAATCTAAAATTTTAACCAATAAAAAACAGAAACTAACTTTAAATAAGTTTTCGGAATTTTACATAATTATACTAAATCCACATTCTCTAAACGCATTTCGTAACTAACATACTTTGAAACTAATACTCAAATGCCAAATAACTTTGCTTTTTTCGCTTAAACACCTTATTGATTGCGCTCTACTAATTTTGGATACCAATCGAAATCCTGACAGATATGATGAAACTGGCAATACAAAGGGCACTCCCGAGTTCACACCGCCGACGCCGACTCGTCTTAACTGGGATTTGAAGCCGTGCTTGCCGCAGATTGAGGAGGCCACCATCTGTGCCACAAAGCTGGTGAACGAAGTGGATCTACGCATATTGGTGCACCGCGAGTACGGCAAGGGTTTCATGAAGAAGTGCCGCCTCTCGCCGGATGCCTACATTCAGATGGCCCTGCAGCTGGCCTATTTTCGCGATGCTGGACGTTTCTCGCTGACATATGAGGCTTCCATGACGCGCCTGTTCCGCGAGGGACGTACCGAAACTGTACGTCCCTGCACCATTGAGTCGTCCGCGTGGGTAAAGGCCATGATGGATCCCAGCACGACGGTATGTAAATCAATTTCACAACTTAAATCAAACTTAAATGTGCATTTTGTTATTATATTTTAGAACGATGATCGTGTGCAGCTGCTAAAGAATGCCTGTGATCGTCATCAGTTGGGCTATCAGGATGCCATGTGTGGACGGGGCATTGATCGTCACCTGTTCTGTCTATATGTTGTGTCCAAGTACCTGGAAGTGGACTCTCCATTCCTGAACGAGGTGCTAAGCGAACCCTGGCGCCTCTCAACTAGTCAAACGCCGCATGGCCAAACGCCCAAAATGGACTTGAAGAAGCATCCGAATTGCATCAGCGCTGGCGGTGGCTTTGGCCCCGTCGCTGATGATGGCTACGGTGTATCCTACATCATCGCTGGAGAAAATTTATTGTTCTTCCACATCTCAGCAAAGACCACGTGTCCGCAAACGGTATGCCAGCAACTAATCACAAACAATTATCGACCGAATCTAAAGCCAACTTTACCTTAATTTCAGGATGTGCACCGTTTCGAGAAAAACATTTCTCAGGCGTTGGCTGACATCCGCATCATGTTCGAGCAGCATATGAAGGATCATCCACAGCCTGCCAAGAAGCTCACCAACGGCGTGTCTAAGTAATATCCATAGTCCACTTGTAGTGAAGTCTTGAGAGATTCTTGTTAGCATTTGTTTTTACTTTTGTAGTTATTTGTTTTTACAAACATCCAAACATATATCGTCTATAATCTAAGTTTTCAATCTTAAGTTCAAAATTGTTGGAAAAACGTTTTTAAAAAGTTAAAAAAAAAAAAACAAAATTGAAGCGAAATGAGCAATGCAATCCTACACAAAACTAAATGAGAAATTTGTGTAACATTTTGGCTGATTTGTTAGTTTTAATTCAAGAAGCTTTTACACAAATTGCTTCTCAATTAATTTGTTTGTAAATGCAACAATTATTTACATTTAAGAGTTAGATAATAAATTTATCAGCTAAAGTAATTTATGAGTTATTTATCACGCTGCCAGTGGATTGGCATGAATAGTTACTCCATTGATTTTCTTATCAACATGGGGTCGATAGTTCTTTGGGTTTACCGGCAGCTTCTCCAGCTCATCGAGTGCATCGAAACCATCGATTACACGCCCAAATAGCGTATATTTCAAGTCCAGATTAGGCTGTGCAGCGTATGTAATGAAGAATTGACTTGCATTCGCATTGGGACCATTATTTGCCATGGATACCATGCCTCTGTCCGTGTGCTAAAATAAATTTATTTTTAAACATAAACGTATAACACATCTAGTACGTTTCATTACCTTTACTGTTTCCTTGAATTCATCATCGAACTTGGTACCCCAAATGGACTGGCCATTTTTGCCCGTATTTGTTGGATCGCCCGTTTGCACAATGAATCCTTTAATGTTCCTGATAAAGCAGCAACCACTGTAATAGTCGCTGGCGCAGAGTGCTAAAAAATTCTCACAGGCCTTTGGACAAGCTTCACAAAACAGCTCAATTTTAATATCGCCTACGTCGGTGTGCAAGGTTACTGACTAGAAATGAAAACAGTTAAAATATTGGATAAATTAACGAAATGCGATATTTGTTTACCATTTTGGCAGCAGTGCTTCTAATTTCGAGTTCGAAACTAATTAAGTTGGCTGCTCTTGATGCGATATATCGTCAGGGAATTCACAAAGCACTGTTGTCGTTTTCGATATTATCGAACAGATCTGGCACTTTTAATTTTGAGTAAGCCGGAAAAATTAGAAACAGAACCTGTCGAAAAATCGAATTTTTTTTTTTAAATTAATTAATTTTTATTGCTATCCCCATCAGTCAGTGGCTTGATTATGCTATGCCTTTTTGGTTAGTTTTATTGTCGATCTGTTTGATTTATGTAATCGATATTTGGGATCACTTTATCCGAGTCGTGTCGCGCATTATTTATCGATGTTAAAGCTATCGTATTAGTAATGTTTTCATCTCACAGTGCACATCGCTGGCCAAGTTTTGGGCGCGAAGTCAGCATTCTTAACAGAACAATATAATAATACTTTAAGATTTGCATAAGCAACTATGTACTGCAAAATACCTGAAATCTCTTGGCATAATCGAGATCCAGTGCTCAGCGTAGACATACAGCCCAATGGTGTGGGCCTACCTTCACCCACACTGTGTCGCTTGGCATCAGGAGGAACCGATTCGCATGTTCTCATTTGGTATCTTTGCCACAGAGATGGAGACGCCGTTGAACCGGAACTGGCTGCAGATCTGGCGAGGCATCAGCGGGCTGTCAATACGGTGCGCTGGTCACCCAACGGCGAACTGTTGGCCTCCGGCGATGATGAAAGTGTTGTCTTCATATGGAAACAAAAAGCGGAACACGAAGTGGTCAACATAGTTGATGCAGACGGAAATAACGAACAGGGTCGCGAAGTGTGGTTGACATTAAAAGTGTTGCGTGGCCATCGGGAGGATGTATACGATTTGAGCTGGGCGCCCAATTCGCAGTTTCTGATTACTGGCTCCGTGGATAATACGGCCATGTTGTGGGATGTGCACAAAGGGAAGTCACTGGCCATATTGGATGATCACAAGGGCTATGTGCAGGGTGTGGCTTGGGATCCATGTAACCAATATGTTGCAACAATGAGTACGGACAGGTTGGTGGCATATCTCTAGCATAAAGTCGTAGTTCCAATACTCTTTCTATATTAACTTGTGTTTCTTTGTAGGCATTTGAGAATTTTTGATGCCAATTCCAAACGCGTGCTGCATAGGGTCAGCAAGTGCACGCTGCCTGTGGAGGAGGGGCATGAGTTGCATGGGCGCAGCGTACGCTTGTATCACGACGGCACGCTGCAGACGTTTTTTCGGCGGCTGTGCTTTACGCCCGATGGCAAACTGCTTTTGACGCCTGCCGGCGTCACGGACTACGATGGCGTGACGAAGCCGGCGAATACCGTGTATGGGTACAGTCGCTACGATCTCAGTCAGCCGGCGTTTGTGCTGCCCTTTCCGAATGAGTACACCGTGGCAGTGCGCTGCTCACCCGTGCTGTACTGTCTGCGACCGTACAATGCAGAAAAGAATCCGCCAATTATAACGCTGCCGTATCGCATGATCTATGCGGTGGCAACAAAGAATTCGGTGTTCTTCTACGACACACAGCAGCCGGTGCCATTTGCAGTTGTTTCCAATATGCACTACACACGCCTCACCGATTTGGCCTGGTCAAATGATGGCAATGTACTGATCGTGTCCAGCACCGATGGTTTTTGCTCGCTTCTCACGTTTGCGGAGAACGAGCTGGGCGTGCGCTATGAGGAAATGGATGCAGTGCTGTGCGCTGCAGCCAATTCATCAGAGAATGCTCCGGAACGTCATCACAAAATCAAGCGACAAAGGAGACAACAACCATTGGTCGATGAATCTGCCACATGTCAACCGCTGCGGGAAAAAATCAGGGCAAACACTGAGAAGCTCAGAGCAGACGACATGTCAAATGGGTGTAAGGAAAAAGAAGAAATTGACCTGGAGTATGAGAGTGATTCCTCGCTGCATAGCAGCAGCTCGGCTGAGTCATCAGGTACCCCCAAGGCTGTACCCAAATCGGATAACAAACCCACGCCCATTGCCTTCCGGCGCTCGCCGCGCAAACCAACGGAGCCCACGCCCATTGCAATACGTCGTAAAGTCACAGTTAACACGCCCACAGAAACGCCCACTGCCATTTCGATTGAACCAACTGCGAAGCGCAAGGCAAGCATTGAACAGGAGCCTGCGCAGATTGTGTCAAAGCCAGTAATTGGTGTGCTCGACAAGCAGATCATCAGCTCGGAGGGGAAGTTCGAGTCACCGGAAAAAAAATGCAGACCGGCCACGCCTATTCAGGTCCGCAGGCAGCCTCGTACGTCTTGCGGCAGCAATAGCAACACTCCCAAATCTCTGCCCGCCAAACATGCCATGCCCATTGCGGTGCGGCGTAAGCCTCGCGTGCTCGACGCTGTGCTCGCCGCTGTGCCCAGTGTCGTTAGTGCGCCAGTGGTCGTCGAGGAGGCCATGGACGCCTGGCCGCTGGACGATGGCATAAGTCCTCTTTCGGCGGAACAATCTCCCTTTGAGCAATTGAACGAAGAAAAAAAGACGCAGGACTCGCAGCTGATCATCAATGAGGCAACTTTCGAGCGCACAGAGGATATGCGACTTATCTACGAAGATACACAAGAGGGTGCCGGAACGCCGGTCAAGGCAACGACATTTACTGCAGCCGCATCATCTGCACCTTCAGTTGATGCCTCATCGAAACCCACTACGCCCAACGCCAAGACGCCACGACGCGTCTCACTGCGCACGATTTCCACGCCCAAATCCAAAAAGAAACTGTAGCTCCGACTTTAGCTAATACTACGAGTACGACCAATTTGGCCTTAGCCTTAACAAATTTATATTATGTTTATATATAAATAAAAAAGAGAAACACACAAATACTGCCTGCTTTTTAAATCTTACCAAGCCCAGCTGGATGACTATTTTTTGCCGGTTTACAGTCAGCTTCGGTGACTGTACTTAATTTCCACAAAACAAGTTTACTATAAAATCCGGTTTTATGAACAAATTCTTCATTTTAAAAAAATGATTTTAAGAGTCTCCTTTTTAATAAAGGAAATTTTTAGGAAAACATTACCGACATTGACTTTAATTTGGTGAACTAGAGATTTTTCATATACTTTGAAAATATCCGGATTGTATATTATACCGGATAATATATAGACATTGGAAAGGCATATGTCAGGAAAGTATGCAATGATTTTCTCTACTTTTTTATATAAGGCAAGCTAAGCTGATTTAATGAATTATTTATATTGAGATGTTGATTAGTTAAAATTATATGCCCACAAGTATGCAGTAAAATGGATAAGGTATTCGACGGAATTCAGCAATTGAATTTATCATGCTTGCTGAAAACTTAAAGAAAACTTATCTACTCCTTGTTCGACTTAAAATGCTGTAGATATTTCAAATTAGCCAAGGATTGTGTTAACTGTGTAAGCGTATCTGAAATATTTGTACTAATAATCCACACACAATTTTTTAACTTATAGAGTAAATTTAAAAAGCGTACTAGTAAATAAATATCAATAAATAAGTTTGTGTTTTTTAATTTAATTTTTATTTAAATTTTAGATGATCTAACATTTTGAGTTTCTTTTACATACAAACATTTGGTTTTATTTATTTGCATTTTTCGGTATTTCATTTTCTTGTATTATAATTATAGTTTATATTAAATTTGTAATTCAACGATTCAATTTACTTTCATTACGTCACGTTAGTAATTTGTTCTTTTGTTTTTGTTTTTTTGTATTTTTTTTTTTGTTTCTTTGCTCGTTTCTTATTTAAAAACTGCTGCTCAAGGGCTTGGTTCATACATAAATCGTACACGCGGAATGCTAAATAATCTCTGTACTTTGTTAAGATCGCTCTGAATTTATGCATTGCAATTGTAAATTCAATTTGCCTTTTTGTGAGAAAATACAATAAAAATAGAGTTGTTGCTTGATTAGGTTCTTAAGGTTTAACACGAGAAATAAATCGGCTGTACGGTATATATGGGGAACAACAAAAGCAATTTTAATTAAGCTACAAATTAGATACAACATCTAAAGTTTGTCTACCTATAAACTCTGGTTCCACATTCCGTTAGCCAATCTTCAGCTCATTACAAATTTCAACATTATTTTTTGTTGGTTTTGCCATTGCGTTGCGTTCTTCTTAATCAACATTATTATTTATTATAAATGTTATTTTCTTTGGTTTTTTGAACAAATCAATGTTTGTTGTTTTGCATCTTATACATTTTTAACTGCTATTAAAGTAATAGTTAATTTGTTCACTTTAGTAGTGGTGCGGATTAAGTGTGTGTGTATGTGTTAGAAGTTATGTGTGTGTTTGTTATGTATGGGAGCAAAAAGTTGTATGAGCTGTTTTTAGAAAAATATGAATTTTTTTTTGGCTATGATTTGATTTTATAATGTACTTTATGTAAATGTTACTTTTTTTCTTGTTTTTATTATTTATGGAAAAAATGGAAAAATGTTTATTATTTATATTATTTTGTAGTTATTTTTTTACGAATTATGGTATATGTATATGTATTTTGTTTATTAATATATTCACTATTATATATTATGTAAATTGTTATGTTTTTTTTTGTTTTTTGTATCATTACAAAGTTGAGCTAGACGATTTTTGAATTTGAAAAAAAAATTATAGTCGCTTCGGTTAAGTACTTTTATTGAAAAATTAAATAGTGAAAGTCTTTTTCTGTATGTTTTTATGGTTTAATGTGGTTAGAAGTACGGTTCCGCTTACATAATATACGAGCAAAATATTGTACATATGTGAATGTTTTGTTTTGTTTTGTTGTAATTAGTTTGGTTTTTCTTCCCACTATATATATATAAATATATATATATATTTTTATAAAGATCGTTTATTTAATAGTTAAATGAATTAGTTTGTGTTTTATATAATATTTATAAATTACATCAGTTGTAGTTACAAATCTTTCATTTCTTTTCGGTTGAATTAAATATTCAATAAATATATTTGATTTATATATAATTACATACAGTTTAGTTAAATTAGAAGAGTTCACACCGGTTTGCTTAATACTCTTTCATTTTCATTTAAAAATTGTCTTGGTATATGCGCTGTGTGTAAGTGTGTGTTATGTTGTGTGGTGTGATGTTGTGTAGTGTTGTGTGTTTTGCCTGAGGCATCCAATTTTATCTTAATGTTTTTGCAGCTCAATAAACCAGCTGCAAGAAAGACGTGGAGAATAAAGAGTTTGACTGTTTTGTTTTGTTTTTGAATAAATAGTTTTTATTTGAAAATGATTTTTTTTTTTGTATTTTGGTAGAATTTTACAAGTTGAATGAAAAATACATACGATAAATATTACAGTGTTTCTTTGTTTTCTTCTTTTCTTTTTGTTGTTGTTGCTTATGATTATGTGGTGTTGGTATTGGGCGTGTTTGGGTTGTTAGATTTAATTTGTTGTTTCTTGTCAAATTGTATTGCGTATGCTTAGAAAACTGCTCATAATATGGCATTAAACTACAAAAGTATCTCGTATCTCGTATCTCGTAGATACACAATGCAACTACATAAGTATCTACGAAAAATGTGTTGTTCAACAACTTTTGTATAGTTTTAACACACTGGGTTTGTATCAAGTGCATTTTTGGATTTGATTTATGAAAGGTATGCCCAAGAATGGAATCAATCTTGTCAAGCAAAAATGGTTTAAAACATTAAATGATACTTTATTTTGCTAATAAACATACTAAATTGATGTTTTTTGTTTTAAATTTTTTGTTTTGTTCTCTTTGTTTAAGTTGTGTGTTGCGTGTGTTGACATAAATAATGCTTAGAAACTATAAAACATAAATTGATTTCGCATGGAGCAAGCGCAAAAAATTGCAAAAACATTCTAGTATATAAATAAAACAGGAAATTCGAAGACAGAGAGAGAGAGATTGACATTAGAGAAGAAAACTGGAAGGTAATAAGAGAAAGATAGACAGAGAGAGAGAGAGAGAGAGAGAGAGAGCGCTGTTGTATAATATACAAAAATACTATAAAATAACAATAATAAAATCATTGTGTAAAATTAAAATGCACAATCATACATACAAAAAGAAGATGCATAAGCATATGCATAATACATAAATACAGTAATAAGTGTATAAAT
This sequence comes from Drosophila longiperda, assembly GCA_035042125.1. Lineage (NCBI taxonomy): Eukaryota > Metazoa > Arthropoda > Insecta > Diptera > Drosophilidae > Drosophila > Drosophila longiperda. The sequence continues at coordinate 10,090,302 of JAWNLV010000107.1, read as the reverse complement.
AAGTCTAAACAAAATTAACATCTGCAATCGCACAGTGTTAAATGCCATTCACTAAATACAATAAATGGTACAATTAATTAATTAATTAATTATTATTATTATTATTATTATTATTATCATTATTATATATAGTATGTATATGCTTTATAAATATTACATACAATGCGTTATACAATAAACTGGTTTACTATTTTGAGAATTGCCCTTTCATTCTCAGTTGCTATTGCGAGTTTTTCTGTGTCAAGTTGGATAGAATTGCATATGTATAAAATAGATACAATCGTATGTGGCTTTTTTAAATGCAATAAAATTATATTAATTACAATAAATTAGTGTACAAAAAATTAAAGTTAGTTGTCCGTGTGTGTGTGTGTGTTTGTGTGTGCGTGATGTGTGTGCGCGATTTGTAGCTGCGTCAGCTCTTTATATGTACGTATGTATGTCTGTATGTTTTTATGTATGTACGTATGTATGTAAGTATCAATACACACACGCAGTTTTCAACATATTACAATTTACATCGATCTATTAAATCAATTATGGCTGGCTGGTTGGCTGCATCAAATTCGCAATTTTGATGGTAAATACAAATAGTTTTGAGGGTGTTTTTGTTTTCTCACTTTAAATTAGGCCTTAAATTTTAGAGTTTTAAGATTGTGTTTTTTTTTTTGTTTTTTAAGTTTTTTGGTTTGTTCATTTGCTTTATTATTACGTTATGCATTACATTTTATTTTATAATGAAATTTCTTTACTTTTCGTTTTATTTATATTTATATGCATTCTGCTAATTCATTGCCCAGGGATTTTGTTTGTTTGTTTGTTGATTCTGTTGTATGTATTTTTAATTTGCGCAAAGTTTGTAAACTTTAAACTTAAGCCTAAGCAAGCATGAAAAATGCAGCGTTGATGGCATGAATAATTTCAAAGAGATTGCAACAGGAAACATTTAATATATATATATAATATAATATTTATATACTTAGATGCCGGTATATATGCGTAATGTATACATATATGTATGTATATGTATATATACTTTATATATACTTTGCTCTTTTCATTTGGTTTTCTTCTTTCCCATTATTTTTGTTTTTTATGTTTGTTTTTGTTTTTTTAATAAATACACGAGAAACTAAACTACACATAAATTATGAAATTCTATAAAATTATTCAGACCAAACAACAACTACATAATATGCAATAATGCTTGCGTTTTGTGTATGTTTGTGCGTCTGTGTGTGTTTATTTGTGTGTTTGTTTGTTTGTTTGTTTCTTTATGTGCGTTTCATGTCATACATGTAGCTTGCATGATGCAAATGTAATGCAAATATAGGAAATGCTCTTCAATATGTTTCAATTACTGCTTCGGCTTTTCTCCCTTCTCTTCCGTTTCCATTTCGAACTGATCTGCTACGACTGGTCAGCTGCCTCACCAACTCAACTGTGATCCTCAACAATTGTTAAGCACTTACATACATATTCTCATACTTATGTGTGCTGCGACAAATAAAAGTTCTTTGGGCTTTGCTTTTGCGTGGTGTGCGTGTGTGTGTGTGTGTGTTTTTTTTTGTTTAATGTTTGTTGTTGGTTCTATCATCATTTGCTTTTTGATCAATGCTGGTGGGTTGTTGTGCTCCCGCGCTCTTTTTTCATTTCTATTTGCTTTTTTTTTGGGGGGTTTTATTTTGTTTTTTTGTATTTTTTTTTTTTTGTAATACCGTAACGGTTCACGTTTAGCCAAGTCTTCACGTCTTAGTACAGGCCACAGCCGCGCAGATTGTTTGCAATGATGACATCGGTGACAGCATCAAATACAAACTGAATGTTGTTGGTGTCTGTGGCGCACGTCATGTGGCAGTAGATTTCTTTCGAGGTTGATTTGTTTTTCGCTTCGAATTGAGCCTGAATGTAGGCAGCCGCCTCACCGTACTCCTGACCGCCTACAACAAACAAATACATCATCAATACATCATAAATTCTCCCTTATAATATTATATATATATAAGCTTTGAGCTCAAGATGAAAAATATTTTATATATTGTCATAAAATTGGTTAACTGTTCTAGTTTACTAAACATACTTTTATTGCAAACTAACAGATATAATATTGTAAATTATATTTATTTTATGACAAGTGTTATTTGAATTTATATATATGATATATAAGCAAAGACATGTATTTAAATACTTTTCAAAATTGGTTTTTTATCAAACGGCAAACATCAAATAGTAATCAATGCCATTTACTTACCTGTGTATTCGGGAAAGCAAATTGTGAGCGGACTCTTGCGTATCTTCTCCTCAAACAAATCCTTTTTGTTCAGGAACAGAATAATCGAGGTATCCGTGAACCATTTGTTATTGCAAATGGAATCAAACAGTTTCAGTGACTCTTGCATGCGGTTCTGTGTTCAAATTCATATGGAATTGTTTTTTAATTAGATCATCATCAAGTAGAGGCTTGTCCATTAATATGAATACTCACCGTAGTTTCGTCTTCATGCAAGACTTGATCGTATTCAGACATGGCCACGCAGAATATAATCGCTGTCACATCCTCAAAGCAATGTATCCATTTCTTACGCTCCGACCGCTGGCCGCCCACATCAAACAATCTGCAAATGGGGGGGGGCGTAACAATTCAGTTAACAAAGTGTACTAATTGGTTTAAAAGTTGTCAACAAAAAAACGCAGTCTTTTTTTTATTGAGCAGTTAAGCATTGGTTTTTTTTGATTGATTAACTCACTTGAAGTTTAGATTTTTGAAGGAGAAATGAACCTCCACAATGCCGGTGGTCTTGACTCGGGTGCGCAAGATATCCTGTTCGGTTGGCTGATAGTCCTTGGCGCCTAACCGATCCAAATCATCCAGGAAACTGCAAATAGCAAAAACAAATTTGAGCCACAGGCAAACAATTAAAACGGAAACAATGTATTGCTGCCAATGTATCTACAAGATACACATCAGTTTCTGAACAGGTATCTGTATGTAAATTCAAATGTAGACCCAGGTTTCGCAAGTGTATTTCATTTATTTGTATAACTCTCCAATCAGTCAAAGGTTGCGTGCACAGACCAGCATCAACAAGTAGGTCAGACACAGAAATATAAAATTGAGGCAGAGACAGGGGCAGAGGCAGAAGTAACGCCACAAAAGACCAGTGACCAGATCTGAGCCGTAATTCGCGTTGCACACGCAATGTTTGCCAAAAAGACACATAAGCAAACAGCCGCATTTCATTTGTTGCTTCCAGCTGCAAAGTTCATATAACTCAACAAAAAAAAAGTGAGAAAGACAAAAACAAAAATATGTCTGGAACTCTGGCTTAGGCGTCTCGTAAATAATCTTTACAGTTGTCGCTCTGCTAACGTTTTGTGTAAGCCACTTTAGACAGTCGCCGAGGGTATTGTAATTTTGTCACGAAATGTTCGAATGAACTTAGCTGACCCTTACAAATAATACATTTTCTTTCTTGTCCCTATCGATCCAGACAAAACAGACTTAGAGCTTTCTTTCTAGACTTTTCTGTGATTTCTAGTTTGATTTGATTCTTCAATTCAACTCAATTCAGTTGCTTACATAAAACTGCCATTTTTGTGTAATGTAGATTTTGGGGAGACCTTTTTTTTTTGCATGTGTTCAAAGATATTTTGACAGCAACCAAGAGAAATAAGTGAAATTTCTTATTCATTCAATGTTAAAGAACTTTAACGTTTTGCGGCTCAGCAAGTAATCTAAATTAAGCAAGACGACTTTTATAAATTCTTTTAAAAACTACTTCTTTTAACTAACCCAAATACTCTTTATAGACACACATTTCAAGCATAGCTGTTTCCAAACTGTATCAAATGAACAATTTGTCAACAGCAATTTTGTTGCCAATTGCAACTTGTCTGCCTGAATGCATTCAAGTTACTTAACTTTTGTCGTATAGTCGATTAGTGCAATTGCGATGTTAATTTGTGGCTCAGTCTGGCAACGTTGCCACAAATGCAACATACCGTGGCATACTTTCCTGGGAGGGAAAATAGCCGAGTCACGCTCGCCATGCTCTAAATGTGTATGGCATAACGATAACCATAACCACAGCCACAGCCACATCCATAGTCAAAGCCAAAGCTTATTCAGGTGGAAAAGTTGAGTGCATAATACCACAGATAAACCTCTAAATATCTGTGTATATATATATAAATATATATGTATTTATATATGTGTATATTTGCATAAATAGTGCAGTAATACCTACGATTGACCACTGTAAATATTTGTTACATTTATGAGGCAGACGCTAATCAATGCGAGCAGCGACCAGCAAAAGATATTCACAATTTTCACTATTAGATATTCCGTGAATCTCTGTGATTATATCCGGACAATGGTCATTTGTTTGGGTCTCCGATTACATCATTTGCCGCCGGCTATTCGTGTTAGCACTTTATGTGTGCCGAGAGGCAAAAAGAGAGCGAGTGGAAAAAGCCAAAAAAAAGCATAACAGATGAGCAAAAATATCACGCTTAATGACAAATATATGGCATTAAATTATGATGCATAATTTATATTTTTTTTTAGGGTATACGCAAATCTGAACCGATTTCTGGTTTGTCCTTAGAGGGTGGGTGTGAAGATTTGAAATAAGTAGACCCATGAAATAATAGACTCATGTTAACTCGATTCACTAACTGAACTCCCATGTTAATTAGCTGTTTATTGTTGGACTTTGTTTGCCACTTCTTGCACTGATAACCTCCATGGTCACCCAACTAGCAGCAGGTAAACAATTGTACTTAATAATACACAAAGTATACAAATATTAAGTAGTGTTGGATTTGTAGCTATTTATTATTTATTTTATATTATTCATGGACTTGCACAGTTCACAAAACTTATATTTATATATGTGATTTATGGTGTTAAAATTCTAACCATGACCAAAACCAACGCATAAATTGTTCATTTGCTTAATTGCGGATTAGGACCCAATGCATTATGTGAATCTTATGTACAATTTTTAGGCAGAGACTCCAACAAAGACAAACATCAAATAAAATTGTCATTAAAGCCAACATTTGTATTTGTCTTTGAGCCAAGTGCTCAACGGCGACTGCTCACTGTGACTGCAATTAGGGTCTTGCCACACAAATGACAAAAAAAAAAAAAATTAAAAAAAAAACGTAGATTAAATTAATTAAAATTACTTAAAGTGTGTAAGTAAGCGTTGCAAAGGAGCGCAAAAAAAATTTTTTTACTCTTTAGGAAGATTGATTAGCAACAAACACTTTCAATTTCAAATGAAGAAAAAGAAATAGACAGCGAAATGCAGACAGAGACAGAGACAGAGCTATAGAGCAATAGAGCAATAGAGCGAGACAGAGAGTGAGTGTAATTAGCGGGCATATCTTAACAATAAAACCAACAAACAGTCCCAAAACCTTAAACTCGCATCAGTACAAAGCCGACTTTTAAATATCCTTGAAAAATTATTTAAATTGTATTTAAGGAAATTTAAGGAATACAATAATTATTTAAATTGTATTTAAGGGAATTTCAACAGGATGTTTTATGACAAAAACCTCAAAACCTCAAATATGCTGTCAATATGTATTTAAAAAAAAAAGTATATATATAAGTAATAACAATGTTATTTATAGCTCTATAAGTATATTCTATAAATGTTTATATTATTATTAAGATTTATTTAACTTTTCTCATATTTTACTATAGATAACAAATCATATATGATACAAAAAATAAATTAATTGGGATTAACCATTTTTTTTTTCTCGATTCAGCATTATTAATAAGAAGTGTGGGGGACAAACTGGCTGATAAGCCAAAAGATCAGCACTTGAGCGTTTTCTCAAAGAGAGCTTAAAGCTGTCGCACGTATAAACCGACCCGTGCCGTAAAAAAGAGACCCGACCGGACCGGACCAAACCGTAGCGGAGCGGAGCGAAATGAGTGATGCGATGCGATGCGATTTGATTTGATTTGTTGTGAGGCGGTGCCACTGTAGTGAATCCTATAAGTAGACTAAGAAGCGCTGCGATCGCGTTTAGTGCGTCGCGTTTGCTTCACGAGACGACAACAGCGGAGCTGAGTTGGTGGCAAAAAAAAAAAAAACAAAAAAAACAAAACGAACAACGATTGTTGCACGATTTTCGGTTTCTATTGGCGAACAACAACAAGTTTGCACGCTTGCGTGACGCTGATGTTTAAACTCTAAAGTGGAAGGGAAGTGCTCCACCGAGTGAGTGAATCTACGATTTGCGTGAAATCGGCATACAATAATAGAAAATCGTAGCTGAGTTTCATTTAATTGTCGGAATAAAATATATATGAAAATATACAACAAAAAAAAAAAAAAACGATCAAAAACGAACGTCAAAAATAATAAGAGTTTAGTAAATCTCATAAAATTAGACAACGTTGACAGCTTGCGCAAAACTAGTTGATTTCCCAAAAGAAATGCTCAGAAATGCCAGACAAGCGTAGCCAACAAACAAACAAAAAAATAAATAAATAACTAGTTGAAGTGCAATGCACTTAAATCAGTGGCAGAGCCATTAAGAGGCAGTTAAAAGCAAAGATAATCTTTGCAATGCTGTACAGCAAACACTCGCCGCGACAAAGATTGTGGCAATGGGCGTGGCAGAGCCCTCACGTTGATGCGCTGCCACACCTCGAAACGCATAATTTATAGATTTCATATTGGGCTTAAGCGAGCAAAGCCAGCTCTGTTGCAAAAGCGAGCAAACAAAAAAAGACAAATTTCAAATCAAGCGAAATCAAAAACAACAAAGGCAGCGTCTGAAAAAAATACACAGAAATTGGAATAATTTGAAAATGACATAATTTCTATAAAAATTCAACACAACTTTCTTGCTGCAGTTGTTTATAAGTTTTCATGCATTTAGCGAAATAATGCTAACTAGAATCTTTCATTAGTTGCACTGGAAATGCGCAAAAATCTAGCAAATTGCTTGTAAAATTACTTTTTTTTATTTAATTTATTTTTTCTTTTGATTTCGCATTCGTGCGAAACGGCACCTTGAGGAGCAATAACAATGGAAACAAAAGTGTGCACTGTGTGGAACTGTCGGGAAGGATGCGGTGGGGGGAGTCTTCACTCTGAAAACTTTAGAAGTCTCGATTGAGACTTGAGTTTTCTATCGTTGCTAAAAGCGATTAGCTTAGCTTCTTGATAAAAGGAGAAAGAGCGACGCACAAATAATCAACTCCTTTTCTTCGAAAAGTATGAATGAATAAATAGAATTGTTTAATTTAAGCCACAACTGTTTAAATAATCAGTATCAATCGCTCATTTGTGCAAAATTGCAATAATAGATCCCATTATAATACAAAATATCTAATTTATTCTAATTCTGAAATTTGGTTTTACAAAAGTGTTTAGTAGCTGAAATTAAAGTAATTCACTTTTATTGTGCAGAGAAACCTCTAAAGCGAATTTCCCTTGCTTTTAATGAAAGAATTTACACTTTAATCTTAAAAAATTTAAGAAAAACATTTAATTCCATTTAAATTGAAAAATGTAATGTATTTGTATAAAGGAAATACGCAAGATGCATAATTTTCATATGTTAGTTTAAGGGAAAATTAAAAATGCCTAAAGTTTTGCTTATTTAATGGTTTCAACAATGCCGTCGCGACAACTCAAGTCTTGCGTGTTGGCCAAAACAAAGTCAAAGCCAAGTCAACACCAACTTGCAACTTGAGCAGCTGCCTAAGAAGAGGGGGGGGGGGAACAGCTTGACACTTTGCTGTCTTCTCATATAAATGTGTATATAAAAATATATAAATATATATATTCATTTTTGGCGTGCGTAAGGATTATCATACAAGTTTATTATGTGGCATGCTACCACAGTGAGTACAATCACAAGTTGTGGGTGGATTTGGGCTGTTTGTTGCTCGGCGGCTCGTTTAGTGCCATTGCCTTTGGGTACAGCGCTCAAGTGTTGGACGTGCAGCTGAAGGTCGCCGTTTGTCAAGGCAAGGGCAAGAATATCAGCTAAGGCATAATGCCAAGATTATGTGTATACATTGCACACGCACACACACACAAACACACACACTCCAACACACACACACAGATTGAGCTATAAAAATTGTGTGTGGCAAATGGGATTTAAATTACCAGCGCAAAGAAGTCGCTTGTTGGAGCAGGCGCACAAAATAAACAGTCATAGAAAGAGAGTGAGAGAGAGAGATAGCAAGATAAAGAGAGAAAGAGACAAAGAGAGGGCCAGAAAGAAAGAGAGAGAGAGAGTGTAGAAGAGTGGGAGGGAGCGACAATGGTTGCGCTTTGTGTTGGCAGCTCCGCGCGGCGTATGAGTAATATATGAAATATATCTCAATATTGCTCATACGCGGCGTGCCACACAAATCACGCTTTAAAGCTGTATAGATGCGTGTGCACACACACACACACACACACACACACACATACGTATATGTATATGTACTGAATGCTTTTGTTAGGCACTTCAATTTTATTGGCACCACACAGAAACTTTAACAATGCGCGTTGTTTAGTTCATATTTGTGTTGCGCTTCAAAAAAGACTTTTGACTTCCCCAAAAATCAAATGAAAACTGCTTGAAGCCAATTTGGCTTTTGTGGGCCATAGTCAGTGGCATGTTTTTTTTGTGCTCATTTCAGTTGGCTTTGAGATGATTGCATAGATATTGTAAATGCTTCAATGTTGCTCCCATTGTTGGCCTAAAAGTTTGGCTTAGTTCTAGTGTTCCTCCATCAAGTTTATTCCCAGTTTTCTGCCTCAATTTGTGATCAGATTTATGCATATGCAAGTATATATTATGCATAACTGTTTGGTTTTCTCAACCTAACCTTGGGCAATTCAAATATTGACATTTATAACATCAGCTCAACAACTTTTGTTGTGTACACAATAAATATTGAGACGACTTCCCAAGCGTTCGACTTGTTTATTGTTCTTTTTACTTGCTAAACTATTCATAAATAATGATAATGATGTTCTTACCACATTTTGTATTTACTCTGGCAATTCTATTTAACTGGCATCTTAATTCGTATTTGAGTTATCAATGAGCAAATGAGAAGCTTCTCAGAAGTTGCATAAAATTAGAATTACAGTAAAATGAGTGAGAGTCGCACAAGTTTTGCAACGCAATTGCAAGTTTTGCTAACAATACAAAAACCAAACAAGGAAACAAACAACATTATCTTTTTTTATTTGAAAATTACACAAAATCTCTTTGGCAGTTCTCTACTGTATTTCCCAAGTGGTTGCAACAAAGCACAAAAACTTGTTAAAAATGTCTGCTTTTATGTGTCCGCCGCTAGGCTATTCACTTATTATGTCTAGTTTTATATAATATATATATATATATATATTTTATGTCTGTGTTCTTCATTTTAGTTATGCAATACACATTAGCAAATAAGTTTTATAAGCTGCCCTCAACTTAAAATGAGAGTAAACTAAACTTAAGAACACAGATTGATAAATATATAGATAAAAATCTAAGCACTTAAAATGTGAAGCATCTACGATAAAAATTTCCATCTTTGAAAGTGTGTTTTTTGCTTAAGTGCACAATTTTAAAGCTGCTCTTGCAAATTACTTTAATAACAATCAACAAACTTTTTTAGGACAACTGCAACAACGATAAAAAACATAGGCACAAGTTTTGAAAACAAAAAATAACAAAAGAAGAGGAAAAATGTCAAGCTTAAGGAAATCCACAGCGGCGCTGATAAGGCGCACCACCTACTCAGCGACATCGACATCGACGACAAGGACGACGCTGCGGCCAAATGGACGGGTTGGCATCGCTGGTGGGGGCAGCGGTCCTGCAGCTATGGCTGATTTGCCACACGATGGTGTGGGAGTAGCGACGGAAATTAAAAAATCAATTGCGTCTGGAGCAATGCAGCGACAGCGAGAACAACAACAGCAGCAGCAAAATCTGCGGATAAATGCAACATTTCCCATCAGGTAAGTTTTAGATTGCAACAGCAATTTTAGATGCAACATTTAATGAAAAGACTCGCTTTTGTTGCAGTGGCATAACAACAAAAGTGGCACCGACAACAACAAACACAACAATAACAACATCAGCTGCTGCAACAACAAAAGCTGCAGCAGTGCGTCCATATGATGAGGTGCCCGGTCCGTATCCATTACCATTGATTGGCAACTCCTGGCGCTTTGCGCCGCTAATTGGTTAGCTAAAAGTTTGGAATAGCATATGTGGCACATATATAGATAGTCTTATATAGTCAGATCCAATTCACAGGCACGTACAAAATCAGCGACCTGGACAAGGTGATGCACGAGCTGCATGTCAACTATGGCAAAATGGCCAAAGTGGGCGGACTCATTGGACATCCGGATCTGTTGTTTGTTTTCGATGGCGACGAGATACGCAATATATTTAAAAAAGAGGAAGCCATGCCGCACAGGTAAGCAGCAAGGGGCAAGTTGTTATTGTTGTTGACTCTCATGTCGGACACGAGTACCCGAGTGGAAATATGCCAAACAAAGGACATATTTTTACATGCAATATTTACATAGCTGTTTGTTTTGGCCAATTTAATGTGAACTGCCATTTTGCACACTTTAAGCTTGGCGCTTTTCGTTAAATAATCAGTTTATTTACTAACGGTGGCAAAACTGGCCTAAAGAATGAGACTTTAAGGCAATAATCGACAGCAATTTAGATGTTAAATGGGAAATTGAATAACTTTAAAATTAAAACAAAAAAGAAATCTTCAAATTATTCAATAAAAAAATATTAAATAAAAACGGTTTATAGGAAAACGATATTTATCGCCATATATTTTAGAGGAAAAACAAAACATTTTTATGCCATTTAGAAAACTTTAAGGAAATGTGAATGAATGTGAATGTAAAGTCAATTTAAACAGAAAACTTAAACTGCACAATATTCGGCTCTTTGAGCTAAAAAGCATTCACATTAATTGGCAAATGGAATTTACTACATGGTTGCACCTAAGCAGTAACTGCTGCGTTGCACACACAAGCTGCACACACACACACACACACACACACAAACACACACAGACACACACAATGGGGAGCTGCATAAGCCTTATGCTTGTGGCATGCGCACACAATCGATTTAATTTGCCTTTGCATAATCAAAAAGCATTTGAAATGGCTTTTTATTTATGCGCATTTTACATTAAATTAAATTATGCACAACTGAGTGTGGATGGGTGCGTGTGCCTGTGTGTGTGTGTGTGTGTGTGTGTGAGTGGGTGGGCTGTAAATGACTATTGGCCAGCAATGCGAGTGCGTAATTAGTTGGCCAATGCAATAGATTTCAGTCCTGTTTGCCATTTATAACGTTAATTAGAAGTAATTATTGTGGCATTTGCCAACATTACGTGTCCAATTTAGGCAATTAGCAAATGGATGTGTGTGTGTGTGTGGGTATGTGTTTCTGTGTGTGTATCTGACCTCCTAAAAGGTTTCGCACTTCAGCTAGATAGATAAAATATGTATTTTGAAGACATAAGCTAAAGTTGATTCAGTTGTAATTTAAAAGGCAAATGACCCATTTAAAACTTTCACTCAGCCAAGCAATAGGCCTAAAACTTTAACAAAAAAACTACAACAAAAAACCGCATAAATGAACCAAACACGCTGAACAAAACAAAGCGAAACGTAAAAAATACAAACAACAAAAATTTGTAGGCAAAAATCAGTTGCCAATCGAGGTAAATAGACGAGTTTTTTTGTTAGCTATTGAATATGGATTTCATATTATACATTTTATTGCTTTGTCAAACATTTATTTATTTTTATTTTTTTCTCCATCAAAGAAAGCCAATTTTTTTAAAAGCCTGTTAAGCTTTCTTTTATTTCGCACATCATATCTGCTTATGGCTTGTCATTTGGCCATGAACCAATTTCTGGCAAGTAGCGCTGCGATCTCTGTGCGAACAAATAAAATAATAATCATCACATAGACGGGGTCCTCGACGAGACAGCTTATGGCCAACAAAAAATAAAAAAGACAACAATGTTTTCAATGTTTTGTTGTTCTCATTGAGTGACGAAAATGGCAAGTCATTATTGAAAAGTAAATTGATAATGTATATTATTGGCATGGGCGTAATGCAAAAAGGTGAGCAAATGTTTAAACGTTTCAAGATTGATGAATAACTCAGCGCTAATAGATTGATTTATGATATATATATATATATATATATATATATATGTAGTATATATAAACATACTACAAGAAAACCAACCGACTGACTGATTGATGGCGACATTCCAAACAGTCAACACATTTCGAGTGGGCCTTGCTCATAAGATGGTCAAAAGAGAGATAAACTTATCGCATTTTATGTTCAACACAACTTTAAAAGCCAAACGAAATATGTGTGGGAAAAATATATACGAGTGGCTCAAATAAAAAATAAAAAAAAACCTTACACATAAGCATTAAGTATGCATTCACACAATCTTTTCACATCGCAGACACGCTGTCTGCAAAGCGCCAACAAAAATGTAGATGCGAAAATTCACGTCGGCTTCTACAAATGCCACATTTAAAATAATGTACAGCTTAGGCATAAAATTTAAATATGCAATAACTTGCTAAACATTTATTGCATGTGAAAAATACAATGCAAGTATTTTAAAATATTTAACTGCATCTTTGTTTATTTGACATGTTAATGAAACCTAAAGTTGCATTTTGATGGCCTTCGCATGCAATTTAATGCAACTTGAGCATAATAAGATGCACATTTTGTATATATAAAAAAAATAAATATTACGTTATCAAAATATGATTTAAATAAAAATGTCTCATTTGAAAACTAAAATATAAGAAATGTGAAGCCAGTTTGAAAGTACTTTTGGTTATGTTGTTGATTTGGCCTTTTGTGGAATTTGCTTACAGAACTTGTTTTTATTGGTATTAAAAGTATAAAGAAATCTTGAATTTCTTATGTATAAAACTAGTTGTATAATTTAATATAATATTTTGAATTGGCAGTCTTGGCTTTACAATAAATTTCTATTACCTTTATAGATAAAATGAGACTGTTTTTGCGTACTCTTCATATTTTTAAAATATTATTTATATAAGCTGTGTTTGTAGGGGAATCAAACTTGGAATTTATTTAAATTAGTAATTTGTGTACCATGTAACGTTAAATAGAAGATATGAAAGCTTTCGCATCTGTCAAAAAGAGACATCTCTGAAAATATATATTTTAAGTAGATTTTTATTTGTTCTACTAGACCTACACACTTTGAGTTTCTGTGTTTTGCTTAGACAATGCGCACAGTTGCAAAGTAAATAAAGTCGTTTGGCTTTTTATTTTAGGCCATTTAATTGAATTGTGTTGCCTGGGGCAACTCAAACAAAACACAAAATAAAAAAAGGCACACCGAATAATAAATATGCTTGCAGAGCAGAGTCTGTCTGTCTATTCACAAAATATTGAAATTAGATTAAGTAATTCAACTTTTGATTGACAGCGTTGGACATAGTTTTCTCAACAAAAATTAAATAATATATTAACCAAAATAGAAGGATATGGCTATATCCTCTTGACTCACAGCAAAGTCGATCAATAATATATATATATATATTCTCCATTAAAGATGCATACACAACAAGACAATATTTGAATAGCCTTTGTAAATACATAAAAAAAACGAATAGATAAAAAGAACCTGAACAGATCTGACAGATATGAGTTGTCGCACACCCAACACACAAAACACACAACACACAACACGCTACTCATCCTGCTAGAAAATATTGTGAGCAGTGTTTTAGGTTAATGTCGCCAAACAAAACGAAAACGAAATGCGGCTATTTATATTGCGACATGCGAGCGAAGAAATAATGTAAATATGAATGCGAGTATCTGCAATATACACGAATTTGTCTACGAATTTTGGTTTACAGGATTTCTTTTTTAGCCAGAATTTTATATGATTTTATTTCATTTTTTTTTTTTTTGGCTTTTATTTGATGTCGCCTGCACGCGATAAATTGTAAGCGATTGTTGTTGAGTTGGGCGCATGCGAAAATGAAATGTGATTGTGGATTGTGTTTGACATCATGTCTTAAAAAAAAAAAGCAGTAGAGAAAAAGCGTCACATTACTCATGGGTCGCATTTAGACCAAATGATTGTGTTTTTGTATGTCTGTACCTGTCTATATACATATATATATATATATATATATATATATATATATTTATATTATTTTTCTTGTTTTTGGCAGACCCTCGATGCCATCGCTGCGACATTACAAGGGTGAATTGCGACGCGACTTCTTTGGCGATGTGGCGGGTCTAATTGGCGTGTAAGTATTACGTGGCATTTGGCAAGGACAACTGAGTAACAAAAAAAAAACTTGGCAACATCCTCATTAGGCACGGCACCAAGTGGGAGGCATTTCGCCAGGAGGTGCAACACATACTGCTGCAGCCGCAAACTGCCAAGAAATATATACCGCCCCTCAATGAGATTGCCAGCGAGTTTATGGTGCGGTAAGTAATGGCAAAAGGGTTTCGGCCAACTGCTCATTATTATATAACCACATCATTATTATTATCATTATTATGCCATACAGCATAGATGAGATGCGCAACGAGCGACAGGAGCTGCCCGATAACTTTCTGCACGAACTATACAAATGGGCGCTGGAATGTAAGTTGTGCAAAAGTCAAACATTTGTCAAAAATATAAAACTTGGTTTCTCTTTGTGCAGCTGTGGGTCGTGTCTCGCTGGACACTCGATTGGGCTGCTTGACGCCGAAGGGAAGCGCGGAGGCGCAACAAATTATTGAGGCAATCAATACGTTTTTCTGGGCAGTGCCAGAGCTGGAGCTGCGCATGCCACTGTGGCGCCTTTACCCCACAAAAGCCTATCGCAGTTTTGTGCGCGCCTTGGATCAGTTCTCCGCGTAGGTTAAACAAAACCACCACCAAATCAATTTTGGATTTATTTTTGATTGATTTATCGCCACAGCATTTGCATGAAGAACATCGGCCTCACCATGGACAAGGCGGACGACGACCAGGCACAGGCCATACCCAAAAGCGAGGCGGACATTTCCATTGTGGAGCGCATTGTGCGCAAAACGGGCAACCGCAAATTGGCAGCGGTTCTCGCATTGGATCTGTTCCTTGTCGGCGTCGATACGGTAAGTAAATATTTGATTATATTTAATAAAATTATGCGCATTTGTAATTTAAGATTTATCAAAATCTATCAGAAGGGTTAAGCTTTATGTAAATCAATATTTCACTTACAATTTTATATAATAATCTTTGTATATTCATTGCAACATCAAATTAAGTTAATGCTCGACTTTATAAAAGTCTTATTAATCACATTAAAACTATATATAGAAAATAAATTTAACTAGGCTTGCTACAACGAGCAGACTATAAAAGCCACAATGTAATTAGTTGGTAACTATGAAAATGTATCGTGGTCTAATCTAATCAACTGACTCATTCCACAGACATCGGTGGCGGCCTCGTCGACCATTTACCAGTTGGCCAAGAATCCGGATAAACAGCAGCGTTTGTTCGAGGAGCTGAAACGTGTGTTTCCCACGCAAGATGCGCAAATCAATCAGCATGTTCTCGAACAGATGCCGTACATGCGTGCCTGCGTCAAGGAGACGCTGCGGTAAGTGCAACATATACATGCAACATATAATTCTATATATATATATATATATGAAATATGTATTTATTATTTATGCATTAGCATGCGACCGGTTGTCATTGCGAATGGACGCAACTTGCAGGCTGATGCAGTTATTAATGGCTACCATGTGCCAAAGGGCGTAAGTGTGGGCGTGGCTGTAGCTGCAGCTGCAGCTGCTCATGATTGTCACTAAGCTAAACACTAAACTAACGATTTTCAAAACAGACACACGTCATCTTCCCACACCTGGTTGTCTCGAATGATCCCATATATTTTCCAGAGCCCAAACGTTTTCTGCCCGAACGTTGGCTCAAACAGGGCACAGGTAAGTGAACACTTATCAAAGGCTAAAAAAGGGACTAACAACTATTATTTAAATACCCCACACCTACTGCTCTTTTTTGCTGTTGCAGCTGAGGGCTGCCCACATGCTGGCCAAAAGATACATCCCTTTGTGAGTCTGCCATTTGGCTACGGGCGTCGCATGTGCGTGGGTCGCAGATTTGCGGAAATTGAGTTGCACACGCTGCTGGCCAAGGTGAGGCAACTGAGTGTTTTGAGACACTTTTATGCCATTTTAATTGACGTTCCCCTTTGCATTTCTACAGATCTTTCGCAAGTATCAAGTATCCTATGAGTCCGATGAGTTCGTTTATCGTGTTAACTCCACGTATATACCCGAATCACCGTTAAATTTCAAACTGATGCCACGAAATGAATAGCGTAACGCTGCCACAGAAGGCAGAACGACTCAGTTGATAGCAGTTTGCGGCAAACGTTTTTATTTGTTGCCCTTTGCTGCTTGCTGTTTGATATTTCGTCGTTCTTTTTTTATTTTCTTAATTAAGCAAATGGACTTGTTAGCTTGTCAAGCAGATATTTATATATTGTGTACAACACACATTTTTAGTCATTAATTTAGTTTAGTTTTTATTGTACATAGCTAATAAAATGCCCAGAAGTATGCAATGCTTTTGCTTCATTTATCATGCTCCCAAATTTGTGGAATGCCACGGAATTGGAATGGAACACAAACAGCAAAATGGGATATATATATATATATATGGAAATTGTGTGTAATCGATTATTCATTGGAATTAGATGTCTGAAATCTTGATTTTATGTGACACGTTTGTCTCAGTATGTTGCTAATAAAACGTTTCGAAGAAGATATAGAAGAAAAGATAAATATATAAAAGATACAGCAAACAGCAGCTATTCTGTTCCTTGTAGAAATAGAAAACTACTCACTATTTAGCGGAATCATTCAATTGATATTCGTTGCTGCGCGAGAAGCATTCCTGAACGCCGGCATCGATCCAAAGTCGCTTCATGGCGGCCAGCAGCTCCTCTGAGAAGGGTTCGGTGTCGTGCATGCGTTGGCACACATCGAACACCATTTTCGCATCACTCTGCAAATATGTAGGAAAGTTTATGAGTGATTTAAATATTTGCATGACTAACAAGTACAGGGGCAGCAAATGGTTTACTCACCTCCCTTTCATTATTGCTATACTGAATACTAAGGATTGGCATGGCTCGCAATATTGCAACTAATGATTGTATTGTGTTGCTGTAGACAACCGGTCGATATTGTTTGAAGTCCTCCGCGGTGAAGCCGCTTTCGTGAATGATTTTCATTTGTTTGACTATTGTGCTTTTGCCCGATTCACCGGCGCCTGCAAATAAACAAGTTATAAAATAAGTTATTAAATATATATATATAACTAATGAAATATAAAAACTCCCTTTAAAGTAAACATATACCGGGCGTGTTTATTTAAACTAGATTATTATTTGTTGTATCTCAATCGTTGAGCTTCAAATTCTCTGCTCTTCACCTTTACTCATCGGTGCGATGACGATAAAACTTTTTATATGTTACACTATTTCTGAAAAAACTGATATTGCCACCACGGGAAGAGTATAGTATAACGGCAAATCGCCACAGGGCTGTGTGTGGCAAAGATGTAATGTGTAAAATACAGAAGGCGTCTGATTATGTGCAGTGACGCAAGACGTACTCAGGCCGGATCTGGACAGTAGTGTGGGAGTAGCCAAGGAGAGGGGCTAGATATAAGCAGGAAGGAGGCGAGGGGGTTTGATGCTGGGAGAGAGGATGACGAAGGGGTTATAAGTATTTATACACAGATTACAAGTGCATAGTTCTTAGTTGTTCAGCTAAATGTGGGTGCTTTGTATTTAACAAGTAGAGCTTAATGGCTTTTAACGCACACAAACATACACACACACACACAAAGTCATAATGATTAACGTAATTATTATCATTGCCATCATCATTATTATCATCATCAGCTCTTGGCTTGGACTTGGCCGTCGGCTGTGGAACAGTTCAGTCAGATGATCTAACAAAACAAAGGTTTAATTGTTGTACCCAATTTGTAGTTCCCTTTGTCCATTATTTTTTTTTTAAAAACATTTTTCATACACTGCTTGTCATCTGCTCTGACCCCGAGGGTCACTTTATGGCTGCTCTTGAGCTCTAATTTTAGCTTCTTTCAATTCAGCACTCTTTGCACAATTTTGTGCATTTTTCCTATCCACTTTTTATCACAATTTTTCATTTTGTTGCTTATAAAGTTTAGTAAATTGTTGTTGTTGTTGATAATCTGCATTATAATCAGTTGTTAAATAGTTGACAAAGCTCTCTGCAAACTTAGCACATTCCAAAGAAATAATTTACAGGCTTCAAATTGTGCTGTTTTTCCGGAGCGTTTATTTTCTTTGACATAGGAAATTAATTTGCATACAAAAAGTTTTTTTTTATAGTTTGTAGTACGAAGCATTTAATTTCGTTAGCTAGGCAAAAATGTAACATATAGTTCAAAGTAAAATAAATTTGTTTAAAATACATCTAACTTAAAAAAAATATCTGCGCTGTAAACAAACACTATTTAAAATATCAAAAAATACCCTTGAGAGATTTAATTGATAACAATTTGGGCGCTGATTAGCCCGGTTTATTAAGCCCTTCAGGGGCAAGTTAACTCGCTCCTCTCTATTAATGGCAAACCAAAGAGAATTACTTGTTGTATACAATCCATTGAGTATTGTAGCTCTATATATAGAGAACTATTCGAAAGGGTCTTTAAACGGAGCGCAGCACACTTAACGTGTTGCGTCCCGTTTACATTTTGGATGATTTTCATGGCCATAAATTAAGAATGCGCCATGAAAATTTGTTTAGGTTTTGCCTTTTGTTGCTGTTGAAGATATGAAGTTTAATGCCCTCGGCTATGTTATTGTTCCGCATTTTGTTATTACAAATGCACATTTGTAGAATAAACGAAAAGTTCTAGAGATGAACTTCTAATGAATCAAATAATTTGTGTGGTCAATGATTCAATGTTTCAATGACTCACGTTGCCAGTTTACATTCAGCTTAATTTAACTGGAAGTTGTTGCTTATGTGAAATAAATGAAATGTTTGTATGGAACTGAAGGCAAGTGCTTTAATTTAATGCCCACGTCAATTGCATAAATAAGGCAATCGAGGCAGATGGACCAGATAGACCCACCTACTGAAAACAAGGCAAAAGTTCCCAATTTTTTTTATTGTTATTATGAATTTTGAATCGACTTTTAAGATGCACGGGCGCAGACACAAAAATCGTTTAAATAAACACTGTTTCAGTGTAAGAATAACAAACTCAAAACAACACAAAAAAAAAAAACTCATACGCACACACACATACATAAAAAACAAATACACACAATTCTTGAGGAGAATTCAAAATGTTGTACAAACAAGCCAAACTGTCAGAAATTAAATCTTTTTCGCCATTCCAGAGACGGAAATTAAATGAAATACAAAAAATGTAATCATCAGCAAAAATTCAAGTTCCTCGCCATGAGAGAAAATTGAGGGGAAATTAAAAATAAAGTACACACACGCAGGAGGGAGAAGAAAGTGAGAGGGGGATGGGCAAAAAACGAGCATAAAACATAGGACGATCCATTTAAATTGTGCATGAACTGTGAATACAAATGAAAAAGTTAGTAAAATTAAGAGCAAGCAATATAAAATGTACATTTATGCTTGAATGATTTCCTAAATCAGATTGTTTAATGCATTCAATGCAATTCAGAACAACACACACTTTACAGACATGTGGTGTGTTTTTATGAGATAAATCAATAGTAAATTAAATTATATTAAATCTGTCGAAACAGATCCAGTAAAATTGTTGGCTTAAGACGCATTGTGATAACTGATTATATATTATATATTATATTATATATTTATATATTTACATATTAAAGAGCAAAGTCATTGCGATTCAAGTTAGATGGTCAAAATAAAATTGCAATTGGCAACCAATAATTCACGGGTCTAAGTACTCACATAATTAACACACACTTAAACCAAGAGAGATATAAATTGCCATAGTAAGATATGTTTCCACACACTCACACACCCATTGAATGACCTTGAACTTTTTGCCAAGCGTCTGAGTATGAAAATATATTATTGTGATTATTAAATTTATTCCATTTACATACATAGAATAGCCCCAAATATGATGTGCGCAAAAAAAAACGTACAAATTTTTTTGGATTAATCATGTGGCAGCAGCCAGTAGCAGCACCAGCAGAAGGCCAGCTCTGCCCGCGCTTTAATATCATTTTTATGCGCAGAGCTGACCAGCCGCTAAGTATGCTATGATAATTAAATCGGGATAAGCGAGTCGTGGAGAGAGAGACAGTCACAGGGAGAGAGAGGGAGCAACTCACCCAAGAGGAGCAGCTTAATCTCCTTGGCGGCCTGTATGCCATCCTCTTTGAGATTACGCTCGATCAGGCGACTCCTGGCGGCTGCGGCTCGCTCCTCGGCAGACTGTGCGCAGCCCATGGTGCGTATTGCCTCGACGCAAAACGTTTTGAAGGTCGTTTGATATCGGCCAAATCAATGGCCGAATACGTTGGGGGCAGAAGTCAAACAAAGTCTGAACTAAAACAACCAATTCACAAAATTGCTCTTTTTTTGTAGCGCCCACTCAAAATATCGTATTAGGTTTGTTTACAAATTTCCGTAGAGAATGTTTCAATTTGTACACACTTTTTTTTAGCTTAGAAATGGCGTTTTATTTTTATTGCACTGCAAAATTGTATGAGAATTTGTTTTGTGTGTTATTTAAAAGACGTACACTTGTCAGCAAGTGACATAACCGTAAAAACAATTGAATTTATGCGCATTTGTTGACAAACAGGAGCGAATCCCGGATAAGTCTCGAGACACATTCGCCTGCCAAGCGGATGCTGCACGAAATGAACAAGCAGCGACGACCGAATCACCGAATCACAAAATGTTAAGCTTCGCGCTTCCTACGTCCAGCTGAAAGAATATTGTGCGCTCTCGCGAGAGCGAGTTCGAAACTTTTCGATAAAAGCTTTTGCCTCCTTTTGTGCTTTTTGACTCCTAGCCCAAAAAGCAAAAAAAAAAAAAATAACAATGAAAAAGTTGTAATAGAAAATAATACAATTAACGCATATACACGATTTTTTGGTTTTACTAGGAAGTTGGGACGGGGGCAGGATTGGAGGCAGACGTATTAACACATACACAAATACAGCGTGACCGCCTTGAGAGACACCAACAAAAAAGAGAGAAAACAAAAAACATAACTACAAAAAAATCAATAAAATACGCTAGCGAAATACATTAAAAGTTTTCTACTTTTTTTCATAGTCAACGATAATGCATATCAAATGTAAGTTTGTATGTATGTATGCATAAAAGATTATTGTTAGTGCCCATAAATAATGCTGATATACAAAATAAATAGACAGGCATATTATTTGCGATGGCTCATGGCTCATGAAAAACTGTTTTTCCCGATTCGCTAGCGCTGCGCTGGTCTTACAAGTGGCCATAAACACATTCACACTCGGCGCGCGAAAGAGAGAGGGAGAGGAAGAGTGAGTAAAGGAGCGGCGGAGTGGAGGTGTGGTAAGAAGGGAGAGTGCGGAGATTGCTGATTCTGACGCAAAGCAAACGGAGCAAGTACTTTTGCTCTTTTTCTTGTTCTTTTTGATTTTTTTTTACAGTTTTACTTTTCTATTTCACTTTTATGAACAGCACGGAAAATGGAATTTTCTTTTTTCCCGTTTATTTGTTTATTTATTGTTGCACGCTTCCAGCAGAGCACGAAGCAAAAAAAAATGAATCATACGCGTAAATTTTGAAAGAAAAATTCATGCAAGAAAATGATGCAGCAGCCTTAATTTTCGCGTGTAATTGTCGAACAATTATCGAGCACTTGTCGCACGCTTGTATCTCCAGTACCAACGTTCGCGCAAAAATTCAAATGTTGTTTTTAGTTTTTATTGATAGATATATATAGATTTATGCATATATGTATTTTTATTGGATTGATTTTGTACACTTTATGAAACGCACAATTTTGAATCTATTTTGTACAAATTCTTTTCTCGCTTTCAATTTTACACACTGTGAAAAGTTCGCGTGCGTTGTGAATTTTATTGTTGAACGATTCGTTTTGCTCTTAAACTAACCAACTGACTGAGTTGGCTGGAGCTGAACTGGACTCGCTGGACGGCAGCCACATTGGCAAATGGAGCCGCCCTAAACGCGCCTCGACTTACTCTCACCAACACAGAGAAAGCACGCTCTCTCTATCTCTCTGACAAACACACACACACACACTCTCAGTGAAAGGCAGCTGAAGCAATACACATACACATTACTGAATGGACTGCTAAAGCTTTGCGTACAGAAAGTGGAAGAGTGGGAGCGAAAGCTCATAATGCGTGCGCATGTCAAGCAGCAGCCTGTGAGTATGAGTTGGGGCTGCCAGGCTGGAATGTTCGAAAAAGCACAAAGGGAGAGAGCAGGAGAGCAAGCATAGCAAAAGAGAGCAGGCTAGCAAGCGTTGCAATTGGCTCAATTAGGCGAGAAACTTAACAGCAGCGAGTAACACAGCAGCGAGTATCGCACACGTAGCAAGGACATTAATATCAACGAATTGCCCACGCTTAGTACACACACACACTCACACAGAGGCACACATATAGACACACACACTTAGAAAGGCAAACAAGTGTTTGAATGTCAATTTTAAGCCAAATGTAAAAGCTAGCAACTGACTGACTGCTAGCCAACTCAAGTCAAGAGCATTGGTTAAAATCAGGCAACGAGTGCTTAAGTCAAAATGACGAACACTGTCGGCCAACAAGTCAAGTATTTTGACCGGAAAGCGATGTTTGCAACAGCAAAAACAACAAATAACTTTGACTGACTGCCACCGACAGCATATTAGATAAAAAAAAATAAAATAAAAATAGAGATAAAACAAAATAGAGGCCAATTGATGGCTGCTGCTGCTGATGGAGGCAGGCATCAAAAAGTGTTCACTCATTGTCATTGGTTGTCTGATTGAATGTTCGGCTGGCAGCGTTAATTGACCGAATGCTTTTGCTCCTCCCTGTGCCGCCGCCGTTCCCAACAATTCAAGTGCCGATCAATTAGAGCCATATCACATTTTAGCCCATTCCCTAGGCTCGGGACTAGGACCCAAAGAAAATCAAAGGTAAGCTTCAGCCAATTAATCTTATTGCATGGCTCATAAAAATGAAAAAGGATCGCAAGAAGTGCAATTTAGCCCTCAATCAATTACCATGGTTCCTTTTTAGTTCAGTTAATTATGAAAGCCAAGAATTTCGAAAGGCGAGTAAATAACTTTTCATTGCCCATTATTAAACAGAACTTTGCCATTTGGAAGTTGTTCAAGTAATTGATACTCGTGCTCGTTGCATGTGGCATGTGATAAAAATTATGTTGATATTAGGTGTAGTCAAGAAATCTGATTATAATTGACCTTCTTGGGGAGGGGATGGTTTCGTTTTATAAAGAAAACAACCAAAAGTAAAACAATTTTAAAAAGGGGCAGATAAAGATATTTTTTTTAGTGAACGAATTATTTAAAAAAAAAATTTTAAAATTATGTTAAGAGATCAAAGTGCTTAGCATATTCACAAACTTAATACTTTAATTATTTACATGACATTCAAAACAGAACCAATTTGTCAATAGATAGATAAATTGATTCTACAGCTGAAATGTTGATATTGTTTAATTGGAAAACGTGTGAATTGCTTGTCCAGCTGTTAATTAAAGTAAACCAATGAATGCAATTTATGCAACCATTTAAACACATCATTTCCTCACCTCTGCCCCCGGCTGGTTAATGCAAATTAACTAGAGAAGAAAAATAAAAACGATGCCAAACACAATACAAATCGAATTTAATTGACTCAAGTCAAATGGCGCACAAAAGTGCCAAAAGGCCCTGGCCCGCAATTCAGAGAGAGAGAGAGGGAGAGAGAGAGAGAGAAAGTTGAAAAAGCTAGATTTGCAAGAGAGAAAGAGAGAGATGGGGCAGCAACTCTTTGAGTCTATCACAAATTGTTTCCCTCTTTTTACTACTTGTTGTCATCTGAAAAGAGTTCGCGTGATATTATAAATATAAATATATATATTTATGTATACTATATATTTGTCAATTTGATTACTGCTGTTGTGGTTCCTGTGCATCGCCCCCAATGCACCCCTTTTTTGATGTTACCCCCTTTGGCTGTATATGAAATTCATTCAATAATTTAATGTGCTACTTGTTCATTATTTTCACTATTTGCGACTCTGTTGTCGTCTGGCATTTGTCGTTGTGGCTATTCCATTTTCCACACGCCACTTGCAAATGATGATTCAATTGAATTTCTGTCCCATCTCGAACCCCAAAACCCGCAGAATACCCATTAAACTGAGGGGGGTTTGTGTCTATATATTTTGTCGCCTTGGCACGCCATTTGCCCAGTTTATTCATTTTGCACATTTTGCTCGTTTTGTGTTCGTTGTGCTGGCATGAAATGCAATTACCTTTCAGTTTCTGACATCGACGCCAATTATCGCCACATTTAACTGCTCCACTGTCAGATTATTGGACTAACATGCCCCCCCTTGTGATGGTGGCTTGTGGCAGGCCCTATGCAGCACTTTTTGCAAATCTCTGGCTGGCTATCGGTTTACCACATTGTGCGCTGAGAGTTGCATCGCATAAATGAGTTGCCAAGGATGCTCTAATTAAAACAAAAATTTGCTTAGCCAATATGCGCCATATTTCAATCAGTTTTGCTCGTTAAAATCTAAATTTCTGCTTTGCTAATGCACAAAATTTGTAAAGCAAATATAAATAATAAAAAAAAATATAATGAATATTAAATTGAAGAAGATATATATTGATTTAAAGACTTTAGAAAACAGCGTTTGGTGTGCAGCTTTTCGAATACCATCAGAAAAACATCACTAATAAAATATTCATATTATTCTAGATAAGTTCACTTAAATTAATTTTACTTTAATTATTTTTGTAGTAATTTTAGTAAAACATTCGAATTAGTTATAAGTTTGATATTTAAAGATGAAATGAATGTTACTAAGGTTGTAGAAGTTGTGAAACGAGTTGAACTGAGACATTTATTGCTATGTGAAATCGATTTTTATCGATATGTAAGGAATTATCAATCAAATAAAATAAATCTAATTATATCTAATATGCAGAATATTACATTAAAAATTATAGTCATTAGCTCTTAAAGTCTTTGAGATTCGATTACAGAGAATATACAGAGGGAAATGACAAAGTCGACTTAACTGCTGATCCTGATTATAAATTTGTATCTGTATGTGAGGTATTTCCATCTGCTTGTTAAACACTTTTAAACAACAAAATTATACCTTTTGAGCGAGGTTATAGAAGTCAGTTTGTGTGGCATTTATTACTGATAAACGTCTAAGCTTGCCCAGAAGCAAAGGCCCGTTTCATACTCTCGATATTGCCATCTCTCTCATTCTCTCTCTCTACCTAGCTCAGTCAATTTTCTTCTTGGCCACATATCACATTGTGCACTTTGGGCCATAAAGCACAAGCAGCAAATGTTTCCTCAATAGCCCTCTTTTGGCTGGAAAATTATGTTAAAGTGTTTAAGCTTCCGTCTCGACGACGCAGGACACTCGGCACAATAACAGGCAAAGAGGCAAGGAGGCAAGTGGACAAAGGGGGCAAGTAGCACTAGTTTGCACTTGAGTATCGATGTTTTGTCCACAGACCAAAAACCACACCCATACACATACACACACACACATACACACACACACAAACATTGAAATGGCTACAGTAATACAGACAAGCATTTGTTGTCGCCTGTTGTCATTCATTGTTTGTTGGTCATCTTCCTGCCGCCATTTCATGTTTCCGGCCTGCCATTCGTCTTTGCCCCAAAGTATGCGCAACAACAACAACGAGAACATCCACAACAAGAAAAACAGCGATCCCATTAAGTATCCTAGTTGCAATTGCCTGTCACCTGTAGTCGTAAATACCCTGCCAACAATTCGTAACAGAGTGCAAAAGAGGACATCAGAATAAAAAGCATAAGTTTTAAGGGTATTTTGACTACATTGTATGCAATATTAGCAAAGAATTGTTAAATCTTCAGGTATTTGCTTGTCGAGAACTCAAGTTAAGAAAGTTGTTAAAAGTTGCAGCTGCAAGAGATTTGGTATATAGCTGAAAGCACAACTTCATATCTAAAGGAACTCTATTTTTGACATAAAATATACATTTTGCAATCCATAAAGTAGAGTTGGGCTTCATCAGAACTTGACGAGGAATACATTTTGACAAACTGATTAAATTAAAAAATCCCTTTTTTGTGACTCTACATAGATGACTTGACATAGATTTAAAATAATTATATAATCAGCTGAATAATATATAAAATTGTTATTTATTTATTATATTATTGACTTACTGGAGCATTGCCAAGGTCGGTTTAAATACTACTATTTATAAAATTAGATGACGCAGTGTAAATTCAAATACACTTTAAAAATACATTTGATTGTATGCTAGAGACATATTTAATATCGATCTTAATGCAAATTGTACAGTCGATCCACATTATTTTAAAATACATTTCATTCGAATAAGAAATTTCCGTTTTGAAAATAGTGGATTTTTTTTTGCTGTCGGTCAACGATTTGTAACGATTTATGCTCAAAACTTGGGCAGTTTTAATATACTAAAAACATAAAAAGTACAATTCTAATATAAGTTACCCGAAGGCATCACTATATTTATATAGTTGCTGAAGCTATGCTTAGCAGAATTTGTTCAGCACTTAAGTATATATATAAATATATATTTTTTTAACACCTTTTCGTTTGTTTGCTTAAGAGGTAGCTATCATAATAATGTTAATGCAAATAACACCTTTTCAATTTGCAGTTATTTCTTTGAAATAATCTTAGATAAATGAACAGAAAACATTCTTTGGAATAAACCAGCCAGAAATCAGTATCAATGCCATGGTGTTGCAGACGGCTCAAGTGCTTAACTGCTAGTCGAGTAAGTTGCTCGTTTGCAAGAGGAAGAGCAACTGCAGCGCATGCCACATGCCACTTGCCACTTGCCACATGGCACATGGCACATACCCACACCGTGGTTTGCCGCTTGTGGCTCATGTCAATCGGCAGGTTGAGCTCCACGTGCAAACGCTTGAATCTCAAGTGGCATTTTGGCGGATGCCAGCGCGCCACAATAGATGAAGGAGATGGAGGAATAGAAAGAGCAGGTGGAGAAACACTTGAGGCAGTCGCATCTTGTCTAGCTTGCCGTCTGTTGCACCAGCACACACATATACACACAACCGAATGCAGCAGCCGCAACTGTTGCACCGTGGTCTGAGAGCACTTAAAAATGCATTGCGCTAAATACTTGTCGATTTGTCAGCTGTCATTAGTTGACATCGCATTGCATCGCATTGCTTATGCATGAGCGCTCGAAACTTGCCGCAGCAAGAGACGGAGACAAAGAGAGAGAGAGAGAGAGACAGACTGAGTGTTGACGTGGAAATGCATCGCATTTGACCCAATTGTTATTTTTTTGTTGTCGCTTTTGTTACCTTGGCCACACACACGCTAAGAATAAACCGCTCATGCCACTGGATGGGGCATTAGCCTTGAGCTACGTTTTGCTTATCTTTAATTTTTTTGTGGGGTTAAATTTTAGCAAATTTTCTTGTCATGTGTCATGCCATAAATTGAGTGCTAAAGGTACGGGTGGCAAAATATGTGGTTTTTTTTTTACTTGTCTTTCATTTATATATAAATTAAGATTATATTCCATTTATTTCAATTTTCAAATTAATTTATATATATTTATTATATTATTTGACATTTGTAAATATTTTTTTTTTTTTAAATGCTAAATTTGTATTTTTATATATCTGAACATCCGTTGACCTTTCAATAAGTCTAAGCCATATACCACTGTGCTGGATGCCTGCCATTAAGTTACTCTATCAACACATTTGTAAAAGAATATCTGTGAGACAAGTGGCAACTGATAAAGAAATTACATTTGCTTAGGTATAAACAAAAATGTTTATGCTTTCTATTGAAGATGACTTCCTTGGTGTCTTGGTTGTCTGAGTTGTAAATTTGTAAATTTCACTTACCGAGTAGCAAAAGTTTAATGTCCTTTGCCGCTTGGATGCCATCCTCTTTCAGATTCTTCTCGATTTGTTTGGAACGTTGAATGGCAGCGCGCTCTTCAGCTGATGTAGTGCAGCCCATTTTTGTTATAGTTTTTTCTTTTATTTGTTGTTTGTTTTTTTTTTTTTTTTGCTGTGGCAGCAGTTGTCAGTTAGGGAATTAAGGTAGCTTTAGGCGGACAGCAAGTGTGCGTTTTTTGTATTTAATTTATTATTTTAATTTACTTTTTATTTACAAAATGCTTAAAATTACAATTTACACACTGAAAAACAAGCGAACGAGATTCGTATATATTTATTTCTTTATATTTATACACACTAATATATTTATTTTTTCAAGTCGAAGGGAAATGGCAGCGAATCGCACAGCATTCCAATTGGATTTTTTTCTGCACAAACAATAACAACTGACCGTTCATCCGATCAGGCACGGGAAGTGACAATAACTCAATGAGCAATGAGTCACACACAGCCACAAAAACACACATACTGATGTAGAGACGAAACGAGGCGTAGGCACGCACCGGCATTCAGATAACAGTGGTGCCTACTTGACAAGTGCGCCTAATTTTATGACCGCCACTGTCTGTCTGTCCAATAGGGCGCGCTGCTGCTATAATTGAACTGCGCTTTTGCTGTTGCTGCTGATAACAGAATACAACAACACGTAACAAGGGAAAGCAACAGCAGCGGCTAATTTACATATGGCTTGAATGGAAAATCTATATAATATACTGCCAAATATTCATCAATTCTATTTATCTAATCAGAAATTGCTATCGAAAATATCTAAAATAAAAACAATAAAAATTAAGTAGACAAAGTAAACATTTTGTGGTTTTTAGCAAAATTATCATGTAGCTATTTTTGTTAGTTTGTGGTGTGGCCAGGTACTTCGTTTTTGTGAATGTGTGTGTATAAGGCGTGGGCGTAGGCGCAAAGATGTATTAATTGCTTTTGCCTGTGCCGGCTATCAGACTGGACATGGACACTGCCTGGCCTACAGTTATTTTTATTCATTTAGATTGATGCTGCTGTCTGATGGTTATAGTTTTTTTTGATGCGGTATTTTGCGTGGGTGCGTCGCGGTTCTTAGGTTTTTTAGTTGACTGGCTTGTTGGATTTGGGTGGTTGCTTTGTTGGGTGGTGTTTTAGACGCTTGTATAAATTTTCATTTAGTAGTTTTGTGTCGCGCTGCTCATACTCTCTCTTTCTCATTCTCTCGCACTCTGACGCTCGCACTCTAACGCACACTACGCACTCTCACCACACACACACGCACACTCAGAGTTTCCCACCCACCGCCTGGACGGGCGGGTAGCGCGAGCGCAATTTTCTTCGGTTTTTTTTTCGGCTTTACATTTTACCACCGCCTAGTTTCCAGCGCCAGCGCCAGCGTATACACACAACACTTGCACACACGAGCAGAGCAGTGCAGAGCAGCTCAGCAGAGCTGTGCAGAGCAAAGCAGAGCGCAGAGAGGCCACCCTCTTCTTTGCCCCTTCTGCTATGCTTTTTGGATTTTCAGTAGTACATTTTCTTTTCTATTTTATTTTCGTTGGCACCTATTGTAACTTTGGCAAGCACAGATTAATTTCACAATTACCCGTTGTGACAAAGATTGACAGTTGCGCGTTGTTTTAGATTTGCATTAAACCTAATTTAATTGGAATATTTCGGGTGTGCAAAAAACTTGTAACACACTTTTGCTGCCTCACGCTGTCTCTTTCGAACTGATTCGGGCATTGCCAGACCATCGGCTCATGCTTATTGTTTACATTTGGCGTTCTGTAGGTGGCAACGCTTTGCTAGTTAACATAACATAATTCCATTTCTGCTATCGATGTTGAGCGCCACAAGTATTAATTTAAATTCATGCAAAATGTTATAGTTTTATTTTTAATGTCAAATTAATTTTGGTAGAGTGGCATCGTATATAGTATATATATTTATGCAATAGCATTTGTCCTGTTTTTATTCACGGTTATATTTTACAGACGTACATTAAGCTGGTAGCCCTGGTTGCAAATCAGCTGTTTTTATTATTGCGTACTTTCGATTTTTTCACTCATAGAACAAAAATGATTCGTCAATTATTGGTATGTTTAACGCTTAAATTAACTTTATACCTTGAATAACACGCTATATTAGGGTGCCACTGCTTCGCAACGCCTGCTGTTGCCACTGGCCACTCCCAAACGCTATGCCAGCAACGTGGATAAGACAGAGTACGCAACGCCACCAGAGGTGGTAGATTTTGAGGATCCAACACATCTGCCGGTCCCGGAGTACCCATTGCGGCCGGACGAACCACTAGCGACTCGCAAGCAGCGGTAGGTGAAATTTTAAGTTGTTCTTACAAATTGTCACATTGTTGCTTCCCATGCAGCTTACTGTATCAGTCGCGAAAACGGGGCATGCTGGAAAATGATTTGTTGTTGAGCACCTTTGTGGCAAAGTATTTAAAGGACTTCAGTGCAGAGCAAACGGCGCTTTACGATCAACTCATCAATGGAGTTAGCAACGATTGGGACATCTATTATTGGGCCACAAACACAAAGCCCACGCCGCCCGAATATGATACCGAAATTATGAAAATGTTAAAGCAACATGTCAAAAACACCGAACGTGTGCAGCGCTTGAGGCAGCCAAATTTGTAGAGCTGGTATTATATTATATTTTTAGGGACTTACGTTGTTCGATAAATTATGATGATAAAATGTTATGATAAAATATTTATGATTAGTAATTGTTGATTGTGTGTAACAATAAATCACATCTTCTTGTTTCATGTTCAAATGGTTTCTCTCTTTTTTTTCTGGGAAGTGCTTATTTATTTTGATCTCTTTTAAGAACTCTGATCCCGAGTAAAATGGCACAATTTGTAGATAATTTCTTGCAACACATATGCATATATATATATATATATATATATAAATATATATATACACATATATTGTATATTTAAACGAATTCTGATGTATATACTTATCGAATAATTTTTAATGGTACTACAGCAAAATATTACACATAGAACTATGCAGAATTCATCGAAATTGGTTGTATTTAGTAATCTTGCACCCCAACAATGCATTTGGAGCTGAACGATTATTGTTCACATAGATGAGAATATATATATAGAGTTTATTTGAATTGTTCACAATTTTGTTAGCTATATTTGATCAAGCGATTAAATTGTTGTAATCTCTAGTATAAAGTTAAATGAACGAACACTTGTTTAAATATGCTAAAAATTTGCATTGGTTTTTTTTTATGTTTTTGTTAAAAGACTATTTTGGTGTTGTGTACGCGTGATCATCGGAGCGCATCCGCAAATAAAACCAAACAATACACAAAAACATGTGGGCTAGTTAGTTTTAGAGTGGGCGTGGCGCAGCACGGTTTCAATATTGTTTAATTATACATTATATAATATTACACACACATTTTACGCTTATATCCGAAAGGCTAAATATATAAAAATATGTTTTACAACTTTATTAAAATATCGCTAAACCAAAAAAATAAAGAAACGCCAAAACAGAATTTGCCGAACTTATTGAATTTCACCGTATTAGTTTTGCGTAAGTTGAAAATATTTAAAGAAGGGCATTGAAATAGGCGCATTTGGCGCATGTAAAAAAAATTTGAAGTAACAACAGAATTAACCTACTACCGATTACAGATTGTTCATAATCTTAATCTAGTCGAGCGTCTCGAAGAAGTCGTGCGGTTCCACAAATATCGCCGGGCTATTGCCAACGCCAATGACCGATGATGGAGCTGTTGATGAAGCTGACACCCCTGCGTCGACCACGACGCGCAGTGCCCGCTGAACTGCTGCTGCTGCCGCGTATGCTGGTGGCTGTCATGACGGGATCGTATGTTCTTGATGTGGCCGCCGCCTCGGTGCTCGATATGGACGATTTGCGGCGACTCTTGTTGCGTCGACGACGTTGCCGTTTGTTGGTCTGGACGGCGGCCGTCGATGTAGATGGTACGCTACATAGCGGTTCGGTTAACACGCTGCTCCGCGGCATTGTCAGCGTGGTCTCGAACATCTTCAGCAGCGTCGGCGAACTGGGTCAATTTTGCGGAAATACATCGTCGATGGTAATGAAAGCATCCTCGCCCAGCGAATGCTGTCCAATTATTTTCAATAGCTCCGCCGCATGCGCCACCAAATATTCAAGTGGCGGCCGACGTTCAAAATTGAGCGACTCTGCAATAACAAAAATTTTTAATAATTTATATATATAAAAATATATAACCTTTATAATATGAGCGATTTTTACGTACCCAATATGGCTGAATTGAGCGTGGTGGAAACGTTTTCACGTCGCGAGGGACACAACAGCCAGCCCAAAGGACTGGACCAAGGATTTGAGTAGGCAATCAAGCTAAATGCATCCTGCCAAATATAATAAACATAAATTGCAATTTAGTTGTATATACGCAGAAAGTTTAGTTGTTCCGTAAGGCACCTCCAACATTTGACGCTCCTCTTCAGTCATGAGGTTCTCCTTCTCCAGCTGCTGACCCATGCTGGATAGTTCCTTGCCGAATTCAAGTATCTTCTCAATAACACGCCCATAATTTCGAGACGAGGGCGACACATCAACATCTGCAAAAAGTAGTTCGATTGAATAATAGTTGGAATTACTCGAGCTGCGTTTTGTTCCATACCCATTTCCTCATCGATGGCATCTAGAGAGTTGCGTGCTACGCTGGCATTGCCATTAGAGCAGGAATCGCCTGGGAAATATTTATGCAAATAATCATTTATGTTGCTCGATGTGTTTATAATTTAATACTGAATTCGCCTAATCTATTTTCTATGCTTGCAAAGTCGATCAATTCTCGATTGATTGTAAAATATATGTATAACAGTTCTATAATAAATAATTTTTCAAAATCTCCAACAAAAACTGTTTTGTAAACAATACGTACCATTGGAGTGGCTGTTGCAAGGCTCCATTTCCACATCCATGCTATTCGAATCATGCTCCGGACACTTGTTGGAGTTGTCATCAATAATCATGCTGCGAATGAGACAAACATTCAAATAATCTAATCTTCAACGAACTAAATCTTTTAGCAGTTTGTATGATTACACACATTTTGGGATCTGTTTTATCGCCTGGTTTTATCACAGCTGAGTTCGCAGTGTGGATTTGTGGCTGGTTGGTGGTGCAACTGCTGCCGCCGCCTTTGCTGTGCTTGAACGCTTTGGTCGACTGTATGACCGAAGTTTGATTTGTGGGCATAGTCTGTGTGGTAGCGGTTACTTTGTTATTGGCATGCTGTATATTAAAGCAAATTAATACTTAGTTTTTTTTTTATATATATTTAATTAGTAAACGCACCTCAACATCAGCGCCATTAATCATCTCAATAAATTGACGACACTTGAGAGAAAACCACAGATTTTTATTGTTTTCCAAGAGACCCGGATAGGCGCGCAGCGTATTCTCAATGGCCTGACTCATTTTGCCCGTCTGTATGAGCTTGATTATCTCTGCAAATAGAATAGAAACATTTTAAATACATACATAAATTTTATATGTGAGGTGCACAAACTTTGACGTGTCTTGATTGAGGGCAAGTCTTCGTCGAAGGGCTGCTGTGTATAGCCATTGAAGGCTTCTGCTGTCTTGCAATAACCACTATGCACCAAATAGGTGGAAACCAGCCTGGAAGTAAAGACATAAAATGTATTATGTTGCATATACATATATTCTTAATACACCTACCTATTCATCAAATTTTCGGGGGTATCTAGAAGATGTGGATATCTGTCGATTTTACGCAATACATTGGCGCGCATCTCCCGCATCATTTCTTCAATTTTATCAAATTTGAAAGGCTCTTGACCGAAATTGGCATCCACTTCCTCACCGGCCGTTTGCAGACCCACTGTCGGATAGAGTTTGGTCTGTGTGGCATAAACGTAATAGCACAATAATAAGTTTGACTTAAAATTATTTAAATATAATTAATAATAACAGACCGGTAAGTCTCTAAATGCAATGCCCAAATCGACGCCATTCTTGGTGTAGAAACAAGTGTTGTTCACAAAGTTGACGCAGCAGCCAATGACGTCGCCGGTGGTGAATGTGGGTCCATACGACTGCCCATTGCACGAGGAGCTGAACGAGTTGCCGTCATAGCCATGATATCCATATGATTGCTTGTCCCCACCTGTGTACATATAAAATTTCAGCTATGTCGTTATACCCTTTTCAATATATCAATCAATCCGCACCTGGCAGGCGATTCATGCGAAACTGTTGGGCGGTCAGTCCAATGCCCATGTAACCGTTGCGTCCCTTCGAAATGATGCGCACCTCGAAATAGTATAGGCCACACGATGATGGAATTGGATATGCTGTGCGCACAGATCCTGCTGCGTCGCTGTGTTGCTTGCCCATGCCTGCAAGGGACATACAAATACAAAATTTAACAATTTATACATTTTAAAATGCATAGCATGCCTAGCATTTACTTTTCATTATAGTGGAAAATGATTCGAAGTAGAACATGAGTAATACAGTTAAATATAAGTCTATAAAACTTTCATGTTAAAAGTATATTGTTATATATTATATTACACATTATATCAACAGCTTATTGTAAGCGCTTCATTCCTTTACCCCCACCCTTAACACAGTGTGCAGCCAATCAGCTGTTTGCCAATCACCCATACAAGCTCTTGCAGCACGCGAATTAGCGTGTGAGAAGTGGGTGCCAAAAAACAAAACAACAGCAGCAATATTTCGCACAAGAGAGAGCAAGACCACTGTTATGCACATAGCAGTGGAGTGTTCGTCACTCAGGGCAGCCGCGCGTTGGCGTTTTGTGTGTTGCTTTTGCCTTTTTTTATTCGCTATTGCTCTTTGTCCAAAAATGGCAGCTCAACAAAGCAGCTGTGCGACACTGTTGTTGCTGTCTGTTAAATGAGTTACACAGTGTAAGCAGAAGCGGTAGAATAATAGAATGTCTCTGCAGCTTATCAGCTTTTTTTACTGCTTTACTTCTTACACATTTTTTGGGCTATTTTTCGGACATATATATAACAAATATTTATAGAATCTTTCTTACTTTCTGTTGTGGGTAATATACACATACATATGTGTACTTATGGCAGTTTTGATTGCTTTGATGACTCATTTCGAAAAAATGCCACTAACTTAGAACTAAAATGTAGAAAATTGGATGTACTCCAAAAAATTCTTAAATGGGATAAGTTTTTCAACAATTTTGTTTCCTGAAGGTATAACGAAAACAGTTGTTCCTATCGGTGGAACTTATCGATGTCTGCTGTCTACGAATGACCAAAAATTAAATACAATTACATATTTGAAGATGAAACCAGGTGAACCCATTAATTTATCATAATATAGAA
Organism: Drosophila longiperda; assembly: GCA_035042125.1. Taxonomy (NCBI): domain Eukaryota; kingdom Metazoa; phylum Arthropoda; class Insecta; order Diptera; family Drosophilidae; genus Drosophila; species Drosophila longiperda. The sequence goes on along the minus strand of JAWNLV010000107.1, from coordinate 10,054,577 downwards.
TCAACTCACCTTTGTAGGTGACACGTAGATTGTTCAGGGATAGTCCAATGGAGAGGCACTTGTCATGTGGACTCCAGCAGCGTGGCAACGGTGTCTCGCTCTCATTGACATTGGGATAGAGGAGACGCAGTGGATCTACGCCTTGATTTTGCTGTTGCGATTGCTGACTCGGATTAAAACTGCGACCCGAGGATGCAGTTGCACCTGATCCTGACCCGCCTCCACCAACTCCTCCCGTGCGTGGTGAATTGTGGCTCTGGCTGGAGCTTTTGTGGCTGCCGGCGTACATATCGTTGCTAAAGTGGCTCCCGTTGTTACTGTAAAAGTGACGCGTGCGTCGCGAGTTACCCCCTGATGAGCTGTTATTATTATTATTGTTATTATTATTATTGTTGTTGTGGTTGGTGCGCGGCGCTCGCAATAGCGGTGGCAGTGGTGCACGTGCAGTGGAATAGCTGGGTAATACGGCCACTGAATGTAATCGCTGCTGCTGAGATGTACCACCAGATGCAGCGACTTCGGCGGCAGGGTCGTAGACTACGACAACGGCAGCAGCGTCGCCTTGCTGCACCTGCTCCTGTTCCTGCGCCTGATCTTGGTCTTGATCTTCTGCCTCCGTTTCCTCCTCGTCGTGATCGTGCTCCCCAGCGTAGAGGTCTTCCTCGTCACCTTCGCCTTCGCCCTCACCTTCGTCCTCGTCGTCGTAATCGTCGATACGCTCCACGACGGCGTCGTTATCGATATCGTTATCAATGGCGCCCGCGTCAATCGTATCTGCGATGACGTTCGCTTCAATTAACTCTAACGGCGGCGGCGGAGGCGGCAGTCGCTGATCGTTTTCCACCTGCTCCTGCTGCTCTGGATGCTGCTGTTGCTGTTCCTCAAGACGTGCGTCGTCTATTAAGTTTTCGGCTGCCTGTTGAGTAGGAGTGGGAGAATGCTCATGTTCAGCTTCAGTTTGTTGGTCTTGTTGTTGTAGTTGTTCATGTTCTATGTTAAATAACAGCGCTGCAGCACCGCTGTTGCCAGTTTCATTAACAGCTGCTGTTAATGCAGCTGTTTCTGTGGTTGTTGGCTCTGGCTGCAAATTACTGTTGTTGCTGATGCTGGCGCTGCTGCTTGCCGAGGATAAGTTCGGATTATGCTCATTATCGTTATCGTTATCGGCATGCACAAAATCCATGATCGATGTAACTGTTAACGCTATTATTGTTGTTTGTTGTTGTTTGCTGTTTGCTGCACTCTAAGGAATTTTTGGAAGAAGCAAATAAAAAGCAAACAATAGATAGAAATATTGATACGAATATCATCATGAAAGTGTGCTGACTGTATATATATATGTGTGTGTGGAAAGCAGATGCAGAAGAAATGCAGGTGCAAAGCAGTAAACAGCAACAACAAAAACAACAACAACCTAAACATGGCAGCCTGTGCCCGTGTGTGTGTCGCACATACACATACGCATGTACATTGACAGAAAATGTCCTGCTATGCTGCAACTCCCCTCCCATTTTCTAGAACAGCACTTAACTTTTATATGGGCACAGCAACAGTTACGCACACACCTAAGCATTGCACAAATCTTTTGTGAAACAGCAATAGCAATATTAACAGCAACAACAGAAACAGCAGTTTATTTTCGACGCGCAGCTGCAAACAGCAACAACAATATCAGCAGATGCAGCAACAACAATAACAACATGCAGCAATGCACTGCGAATCAAGACAGAAAATCAATAGCCAATCGAGTTTTTTTTTTTTTTTCACTCTTGTTTCTAGCCAAAAGGGAGCAGAAACTAACTCTGCTGGTAACAGTTAATAAATGCGTTTCAAATGCGTTTTTACGTCGTTCTTTTTTGAAGTTTTCTTTGTTTTCCTTTAGCAGCCAGTTACTCAGTCAACACGTACACACACAGACACACACGCACAAATACATAAGCACTGCGTACACACACACACTCGTGCATACAGAAAAAATTGCTGGTGGCCAAAAAATGCATTGAAATGTGGGGGTTTAGTCTGCTTGTGAGTTTTGTTGTTAATGCCTTTTAGTTAACTGTCTGCAAGTATTGAACATTGAATTTGTTACCTTTGCGGAAGTTCAGAGCACTTTTTTTTTATCACAATTGACTTTTGTTTTAGATTTTTACCTCGAATTGAGTGCAATGTGACCAGGTTTTGTTTATGTTGTCAATTTATGTTGCTGTTAGGCAGCTGTTGTGTGCGTGTGAATGCTATTGCGCTGTAAAAATAGTAACTGTTAAATATTGCCATTCACCCCGAATTGTAACAGAATTATTAATACATTAGTCGCGGAAAATAGCCAAATTTAAATATGAAAAAATGTTACAATATTTATTGCTATATTTTTAACTGATTAACTAACAGTTTATTATCAGGTCTAGCAGTATTGTTTCTAATCGCAGACTGAATCATAACATAAACAGAGAGCCCTAAAGCTGAGAGAGCATCCACGTCTACAACTATAATATAATATAACAGTCTGTGGCAGAGAGCAGTACCTGGTTTGATTGGTTAGTGAATTTCATGTTATTACAAATGCATGAAGCTCAAGCTCGTCGATTGTCTCACGTATAGGAAATAAACATTTCGGGAATGGAACCAGAGAGCAACAGTTTCTACAAGAGTGTTAGTGATTTCTGTGCAAATTACAAATACTAAAATAAATTACGCTCATTGTTGCATTACACATAAGATCATTCGATATGATAACTCTCTGTTCGGTTCGGTTGACTTGCAACATGTGGATAAATTTGCAGCTTAAGAACTAACTTCCAGTGTTTAAATGAAGTATAGCTAAAGATCAGACTGTGTACCATAATCTGACCAAGTGTGGCACCCTGTATGTCTATCAGACTACTAGCTACACGTTTCTCCTCTACCACTTCCCACTTGTTGCTCTAAAGCTGCTAATCTATTGCAAAAATTGAGGACAGGCATACAAATATGCGCGTGGCTTGTTGTTTTGCTTGTTGATCAATCAAAGTCGAATGGAAAATCACCAGCGAATTTCAAGTAGAGGCAAGATTATTGCGTTTTACCTTCTCAGACTGTTAATGAGCAAACAAAAATATAAATTTGAATTATGTGAGCAACTTAGATGCGATTTGTACTGGAGTAGCTTGAAAAGTTTCAATTCTTCCAATAATTGTGATCCTAACTGGCTGACGACCTAAAGGCATCTGCCACTTCTAGTATTAAACAGCCGAGTAGTCTTTCACGAGTGTTCCTACACACATTTGTCTTGGAACATAAAATGAGCGTAACTCTTCAAAGGTATTGGTGTTTTCCATACAGCTCTCCAATACCCTCATACAAACCATTGCTCTCTCAGTAAAATTCTCGATTTCACGAAGTTTTTTCCCTAAACGACAGCTGCTAGTTGCTTGCTTGAGACAAGTGTTTGTTAAGAGTACGTGTTTGTGTGTGTTGGTAGCCGCATGGAACTCACTAACACAATCAAACCAGGCAATGCTCTCTTTGCCCAAATTATGCGTTTGTTCGAAAATTGTATGACTGTCACTAATAATATTAAATAGGTTCTGTTTATGTTTTGCTTAGAGAAAGTACACATAATTTGTTAAATGAAATTTATTTAAATAATTCTGTTTTGAGGCAAAAATGTATTTAAATTTTCCAAAGTTTTTACAATATATATAGACATAATTTACCATTTGAATTTGAATACTAACTGAATGGGATCTTTAATAAGTCTTTAGTTATTATGTATTACAAAAAATCAAATGTTAAGTAATATTAATACATATTGCAAATGATTGAATAGGTTTTAGAAAATATGTAACTTAAAAAATTGATATGTCAACTATCCCAAGTTATTTATTTGCCCACCAGATTTTCAAAATTCATTACCAAATCCAAGCTAAATAAAAAACTATAGAGTTTGAGTGAAGGTATTTTAGAATTTATAATATAAGAATAATTTATGTACAATGAAAACAACTGTATTTGCAGTTGGCACAAAAGTTATAAAGAGATTTTCAATAGTTTTCCGTGGTGCGGACATAATTAACACCCGATGGCATGGAGACCTTGTCGAAGCCCTTGGGAAAAAGCCTCTGAGCTTCCTCATCAGAGACGGTGGGCAAGATCATGACCTTTGTACCGGGCTTCAGTTGAAAGAAAAATCAGTTAATCAGTTACCAAGTCTTCTGATTATAGTTTTAAATAATACTCACAGTCCAGTTGGCGGGCGTGGCAACAACCTTCAATCGATCGGTCAGCTGCAGTGAGTCAATGGTGCGCAGGATTTCACTATGAAAGACATACACTTAAGGAGCTGTCCAAATGAGTTATGATGGGTAAGGATTTACTCACTCAACATTGCGTCCCGTGGACATTGGATAGAACATGGAGAGGCGCACCTTGTGATCGGGGCTAATGATGAAGAGCGCACGAATTGTTTTGGCCACCTCGGGATCCTTCTTCTGGTCCTCATCCAGCATGCCCAGGGAGACAGCCAGATCGCGTGTAGGATCAGCAATAATGGGGTACGGAAAATCGCCGGGAATATCCAGACAATAAGACTTGATGTCATTCACCCAATCCACATGCGAGTCCAGCGCATCCACAGAGTGCGCCAAGCACTTTGTGTTCCTCTTCTCAAACTCCGGCTGATGAACGGCAATGCGGCCCAATTCCGTAGTGCAAACGGGCGTGAAATCAGATGGATGAGAGAAAAGCACAACCCAACTGTAATAGCAGTAAAATAAAATAAATAAAAATAAAATAAAATACTATATATTCAATACTTACGAGTCTCCCTGCCAGTCGTGGAAGCGAATGGGCCCCTTGGTGGTCTCCGCCTCAAAGTTTGGAATAGTTTGTCCCAGACGCATTTTGATTTCTATTTGCCTTTCAATTGGACTACAAAAACTTAAATGTTGAGTTGCTCAGTTGCTTAATCAGACTGTATAACAACTGTGCTGCGACGAGGTCTTTTATACGCTCAGCTCACAGCTTGGATAGATGCCATAGAAAGTTGGAACGAGCGAGAGGCAGACAGCGAGAGTGAGCGAGATAGAGAGAGCGACAAATTTAGCGAACGTTGCCAAGGGCGGATACATAATATTATAATAGTAATAGTGTACATAATTATAGTATGTACAAATATAGATATGGACTTAATTTGTTTATACGTATGTCGGCATAAATATATATACATATAGAGCAAAATAAAACCACCTGCACGTAACAATAATAATAAGCAGTAACTACTCATATTATATTTGATTTTATGAATTTTCATGCCAGTTTTTAGTTGTTTTCTTTAAATTTATTAAGTGTATCAAATAACAAATTATATTTATAACAAATTTTGTTATTAATTCTATTACCTGGAATAACTGTTCCTTAAGCTGTTGTTTACAATCTCAGATTGAATCAAAACATAAACAGAGAGCCTAAAAGCCGAGAGAGCATTTACTTCTGTAATAGTATTAGTGACTGTCATACAAATTGTGATAATAAAGCATATTTTGAGCGCAGAGAGCAGTGCATGGTCTGATTGTGTTAGTGAATTTCATGTTATTACCAATACATAAACCAGTTCAAGCTCGCCGATTGTCTCACGTATAGAAAATAAACTGTTGAGCTACTCGGCACTTCGGGAATGAAACCAGAGAGCAACAGTTTTTATGAGAGTGTTTGTGATTTTTGTGCAAATTACAAATACTAAAATAAATTACGCTCTTTGTTGCATTACACATAAGATCATTTGATTTAATTACTCTGCGTTCGGTCTAGTTCGACTTACAACATTGTGGATAGATTTGCAGCTTAAGAGGTAATTTCCAATAGTGTTTAAATGAAGTGTACCTAAAGATCAGACTATGTACCATAATCTGACCATATGTGGCACCCTGTATGTCTATCAGACTGCTAGCGACACGTTTCTCCTCTACCGCTACCCACTTGCTGCTCTAAAGTTGTTTATATACAAGTGCAAAAATTGAGGACAGGCATACAAATATGCGCGTGGCTTGTTGTTTTGCTTGTTGATCAACCAAAGTCGAATGGAAAATTACCAGCGAATTTCAAGTAAAGGCAAGATTTTTGCGTTGTACATTTCAGACTGCTTATGAGCAAACAAACATATATAAATTTGAATTAAGTGAGCAACTTAGATGCGATTTGTACTGGAGTCGTTAGATTATTTTCACGTTCCCATAATAATTGTGATCTTAACTGGCTGACGACCTAAAGGTATCTGCCCGCTTCTAGTATTAATCAGCCGAAGTGTCCATTCACACATTTGTCACGGAACATAAAATGAGCGTAACTCTATAAAAGTATAAGTGTTTTCCATACAACTCACTAATACACTCATACAAACCATTGCTCTCTCGGTAAAATTCTCAATTTCACGAAGTCTTTTACCAAATACACAGTCTCTGCTTGATTACTTGAGGCAATGGCTGAGAGTAAATGTTTGCATGTATTGGTAATCGCATGGAACTCACTAACACAAAGAAACCAGGTACTACTCTCTCTCTGCTCGTTCATTTTTATAGATGGTACCATTATACAAACGGTGGGGGTATCCAGCGTAAATTCGCTCGAGTTGTGGGTTCGATTTACATCTGTAAATTGGGCTCACTTCAGTTTTTAAATTGGAGCCATTGTCAGAAAACCGAAAAAACAAGTTTGGAGCTAACATTAATGTATATATTTTATTTCTTTTGTTTGGCCTGAAGATATAGCATATAGTGATGTTTGGTGTTACTAAGACTTCTATTAAAGCGGAATTGTTTTCATATTTTTAGAATTTTAAGTGCATTTGGTGGCAATTTGAGAATTCTGATCCCTATCACACAATAACGTAGATAGTCCACATCACTGAAATTGTGTTTGACGATCGTATCAGTTTAATCTTAAAGTTTAAATAAACCAATTACAATTTACATATTATCCCGGTAGCCCGATAAATATTCATATTTCTTAAATGGATCAATACAGTTTGTCATTTGAGTTTACAATTCCTCAATTTAGCATTGACTTCAGTTTGCATTTTTTGCATAAACATTTAGATTGATGTGAAATCCTTAAATTCTGAATAACATTAACAAGATTATTATATTACGCGAGGGCTGCAAAAAGAATAAAACGATACATCGATGTTTGTGAAAAACGATTTCACCTTTTGCCACCTCTATGAAGCACTTTGTGAACTATATAATGCAGCTTGCGAGATCGGACAACTGTTGTCTATCTGGCAACGACAGCTTTTCAATGAAAACCAAAGATTTCAAATACAATATCTGCATAAATATAAATAGCTTTAATAATATAAGGAGCATATTAAGTTTAAAAAGTTTAAATTAAATTTAAAGAGATTTTAAATAAAAAAAACTTAATTTTAAAGCAGAAATCAGTTGAATGTTTTTCTGAATTATATCACAAGAGTGGACTTAACCAATTCTGCAGAATATATAAGATGATGTGTATGTCATTTAGTTGCACATACCTGTTTGTAAGTCTGCCGGATTATTTAAACTTTCCGTAATGCATGCAAATTTGGAAAGTTTTTTGATATGCAATTTTGTAAATATGTATGCATTGGGCAAGGTTGTCAGATCCCCAATCTTTTAAAACTAAAAAGAAAAGTCAAACTGCAAAGATGTTTTTCTTTATTATTTTTATTTGGTTTTTTTTTTTTTTTTTTGGTAATTAAGAAACTGTAATTTCAATAAACTTAAATTTGCACATCAATCTTTGCCTCATTCAAGCATACAATTAATGTGTGCTCACTGTTTATAACTCATTTTGAATCATTCTTTTTTTTTTATAATGTTTTATGTATTATGTATTGCAGTTTTATTTATATGTTTGGTTATTCGACTTGGTTAGCGTTGCGACAAAAACCGATCAAATGCCTCGCATTTATTTATGTATATTGTAAGCGTAAATTCAATTGCGAAAATATACAGTTACTGTTCTTTTATAAATATACGGACATATATATGTATATATACGTAAATATTCTGGACAATAATGTTATATATACATATATATGTGTGTGTATATATTACCGGGCTTTTTGTTGTCGCCTTCAATGAATTGAAAATAATTATACTTTGCTTTCAATATAAGTATTTTGTATTTTTGATTAGTTATTTCATTTCCTGTTTGTTTTAATTTTTATTTTTATTACTGCCTGTTTTGATGAAGTTTTGCAAGGAAACGCCTTCATAAACAAAACTAAATATGTACGTAAATACATATTTATTAACAATAAAGCATGGTGTTGAATTAGACGAGTTAAGTTAAGTTAGTACTTAGCATTTTAAAGCCAATGCCAACAATCGGCATCGATCAAAAAATAAAATTCGATTTTCTAATGTATTCACTTGCTTCACACACCGATTTTGAATGTTTTTTTTTTGTTTTTTTTTTTGTATTGTTTTGTTTTCTTATTTTTTTTTTTGGATTTTGTTGAGGGTTTACATCGAAAACACATAGATCATAATAATAAAAATAAAACACTGAGACATTTAAGTATATATAACAATTGCACATTGATACTGTTATTGCTGATGCTTTTGCATGATTGCATATATATAGTAAATATTTGTATATAAGTACGTTATAAATAGTTATCGCATCGATCATACGAATTATTCATATACATGATCCAGCTGTCAAAGTGACCTGTTATTAAGTTATCTTTTCATCCCCTCGATATATATTCACCCAATATAGGTAATTAACATATACACATACAAGGATACTTGATTGAGTATATTGAATAAAACAAATTTCAAACAGGCACAATAGAACTCATGCCTTGATAAACTATCCCCAAATTACTTTCTTCTCGCCTAATACATTTCACATTGTGTTTTTCTTTCTGGTGAATTTTCAAATTATGTAGCTCATATTTATTAAATTATACGCTGATAAAAAATAAAAAAAAAATAAGTGACAAAACAAAAAAAACAATAGGAAAAGGTAGAAATAAAAATTTGGGTTTATGTTTGGTTTTTTTATTTGTTGTATTTTAGAAAAAAGAATTACAAATAATACATAATTTGTTTCTTTTGGTTCGCTTGAGCTCTGCAGTAATGCAGAGGTTGTTCTTCTTTGACGACGAAAAATATATATATGGGCATTATTTGTAATTACATATGTTGTGTAAACCAATTAGCCTTTGTTTATTATTATTATTGTTTGATTGTTTTTTTTTTTAAGGAAAGCGACGCAGCGCATTAAACAAAAATAAAAGACATAATAGTTTTTTGTATGACTGTGTCTTGTGTTCTGTTGTTGTTTGCTTTTATGTTAATATAAAACAAAATTTAATTATTTATTAAAACATAATTATAATAAATAATATTACTTTTAGGCATATGTATAGTGTACGCAGTTGGCCGAAATAGCGGAATTGTAAATAACTACACAAAACAAAATTCACATCTTGCCATTAAACACACAACATACACACACATATTCATCATATTCTTGATTAGCTGATAAAGTAGTTTCCGTTTAGTGTTTTGCTTTTAGATTTGACCTCGTATATGCAAATTTTGCTAGAGCATACTTATTTTTTTTTATAAACAATTACAAATTGAACGGCATGTGAAGCAAATTAAGACGTTTGGTTTGGTTTCTTATCATTCTCATTATAGACTTTAATCGGCACGTGTTCTCTCAATTTCACAATATTTGCTGCGAATACATCAATGTATTTATTTAAAACAATTGGAACAATTCTTGTATGTGACCCTCAAATTGCAATACACGTATACGTAATATCTGTATACGTATATACATATTAAATTATCTATAAACCGGGTGTGTTGTTTGTTTTGTTTTCTTCCTTCTCAGTTGTATGCATGACAATAGTTCCTCCTGGCCATCTTAGCCTCAACTCACTCACACAAAACTATCATCACACAGCCACAAGAAGCTGAATCAAGTATTATCCTCCTGTTGTTGTTTATCATGTTTGGATTTGTGTTTTGTGTCGATGCTGATGTTGGTTTTGATGTTGCTTTTATTATTACATTACTGCTCTCTGCTGCTTTCGACTTCAAAGATTTGTTTGTTTGTTTGTTTGTTTTTATATATCTTGCTTATGTTTTGTTTTGTTTTGTTTGTTTGTTGGTTTTTGTATTACTGAATAATATTTGCATAGTCAAAAAGGAAACATTTTAGTTGTTTGGTTAGTTGTCACCGCCCTCCTGTGGCTCATCGCCATCACCCTGGGTATCGGAGGTCCAAAGAGTCAGGTTATCCCTCAACAATTGCATGATGAGTGTTGAGTCTTTGTATGAGTCCTCATTCAGTGTGTCCAGCTCGGCTATCGCATCATCGAACGCCTGTATTTATGATTTTGTACACATAAAATAAATAGCATTAATACAAATGATTAGCAATGATATATATATATATATTATAACAATGCAAAATGCCGGCAAGAAGTAAATGCAAATTCAATTTATTTATTGTTCAAGTGCCAAAACGGAAGCAATTCATTTTCAATTAGAAAGGAATATAGAGTTTAAAATTGGTTTAGTATTTGTGGATTGTAAATAAATACCGAGATTTTTTTTTGTTGTTTCATTTAGCAAAACTAAGCAAAAATCATAAAAATATTTATCTAGCAAAATAAACTAATAAAAAAAAAAAAAACTAATATATGACCTCACGGTTAATGCACTTTCTCTAACAATAATCATTAAACTTCACCAGCAAGATTTATGTGGATATTGTGGTTATTGAACACTGGCACATCACACAAAAGAGCAGCGAACACATAAGCCAGACTAACTAGCTAAAGCCGCTGTAAACATGCGAATTACAAAGCTCTCTATATATATAAAACACTGTATATATATATGTGTAAGTGTGTGTGTGTAGGTTTCTCGGACTATGAGTTAATTTAGAAGCAGACGCGTTACGGATGTTAGTCACATCAAACAACAACAAAAGTTAAACAATTAAATAACTTAACAATGTGTAAGAAACAGGAGAAACAAAACAACAAACAAAAAAGACTGAACCTGTTTAGCTAAATGACAAGCCCTCGCTGGTGAATTGATAATTTCGTAATAGAAGACGGAAAAGTTGAGTGCAAGACCTAATCTGATTGGATGTGTTGGCTGCATTTTAGTTTTTGCAATATCGAATGCCTCCTGATAAGCTTTTTTCGAGTCCTCAACGACGTCTTATTAATTGTATGGTAACGTTAATTTAAATGAAACAAAAAAGAAAATAAACAAGCAAAGTTCACAATTAGCTTTTTGTTTTATCATATATGGAAATATATAAATGAACAATTTTTGCTTATATGTACGAACGAGATGAAAAAATTTAAATTTAAATTGTAACTGGTTCCTGTTTTGGTTTTTTTCTTTTTGCACTTTGCATTTGCATTTTTTTTTTGCTTGCTTGCCAGACACTTTGGTACTTTGTGTGTATGTGAGTTGTATTATTAACCTGTTTAGCCAATACGCAAGCCTTATCTGGAGAATTCAAAATCTCATAATAGAACACTGAGAAGTTAAGTGCAAGACCCAACCGAATGGGATGTGTTGGCTGCATTTTGCCCTTGCTAATGTCAAATGCATCCTGGTAAGCGGTTTGGGAATCGTCGACAACAGCTGCATTATTTTGATGAACACACAAGAGAATATAGATTTACGGTTTGTTTTACGTTCGTATTATTATATAATGTATATAATAAGTTTGCACATTTGGGCAATCTCTTCATCTATCGATGTTGTTTGGTACTTACTGTTGCGTGCGTCTCCTGTAGCGACCTCAGCTAAATACCTGTAATAATCTCCCTTCATCTTCAAGTAGAAAACCTTGCTTTCTGGATTGCTGGCTTTTGGAATAAGATATTTGTCCAGAAGTCCCTGTTGAGCAAAAAAAAATATCAAGTTAATTTAAGAACATTTTTAAAATCAAAACATAAGCTTTGCATACAATTTGTAACAACTTTGCCTGCAAATCGGAGCACAACACCCATCATTAAAAAAAACCATTTGTAATTGCTATGCTCACAAATGAGGTGGCCATAATCTAATATTATGTCAGGCAAGGCTTACAGCTTATGCCACTTTGTATACAGCTACAAATATAAATAGCTGTATATGTATTATATGTATGCCAATTTTACAGTCGACTACAGCACTTCAAAGTATTATCGATTATTTGTAACCAGAGAGAGAGAGAAAGAGAGAAAGCCAAACACCCACCATCCCCTTCATTGGGGATTGTTTACAATATACACAAGTAATCGTTAGACTATTCGACGTATTTTTAAACTGACATTAAAACCCATTCCGCTTAAAAGGTCAAAAGCTTGTCTTACATTTAAAAAATATGGTTAGTGCTGACAGCCAAGTAGACAAAATAAAAAATATTGTAATTAAATTGACATTAATCAAGGCAAGTTGATTTGCAGTTGCTGTGACTATCTTATCTATGGCGTATATAAATAAAATAAAATAAAAAGAGTATATCTATCTTGATGCAAGGTGTGTGTGCTCTAGAATATATATAGGTGTGTGGAGAGTGTGTGTGTGCATTGCTTATAGGGTGGCAGCAGCAGCAGCTACAAGTCTGGAAAATTTTCTTTTTAAAAATAGATTTATTGATTTTAATACAATTTGTCGCTAGCCCACACACACACAAATAAGACACACATGCATGCACACAAAGAAAGCAGGGTGTACAGTGGGCTATCGAAGGCCTTTTATAGTAATAATGCGGTGTTTGTAATTTCAGACTAGCCCTTAATAATAACTCACGAGGCAACATACACATAGATATAGATAAATATATATGTATATATATATATATATATATATATATATGAATTGATATTGATACAAGCAAAAGAAGGATAGATGCTCAGGCACAGAGCACTTGCGCAGTGCACAGCCGCCACAGTTTGGCGCTGTGTTAGAGTCAGTCGTCCTCATCATAATTTGCTTATTGCCGTGTGGTGAGAATGGGTGTGGGGTATATAAATATACATATGTACATATGTATATAGGAGCTAACAAGGTTCATGGTCATGGGCAAAAAAAAAGAGAGCAAAAGAGACTGAGAGAGAAGGAGAGCATAGCTTTAGCAGCTGCTGTAAATACGTACCAGAACTTCATAGCAAATTTCTCTAAGCTCCTTCTCCACACGCTCTCTGTACTCGCGGGCGAGCTGTTGTTTTCTGGCGGATGCTTCGGTTTTCTGCTCAATGGAGGAAATGACGCGCCATGATGACCTGTTGTTATATTTAATTGAAATACACAAATAAATACATAATATAAATATATATATAGTGACATATGCAGATCTCTCATGTCCACACTCACGGCGACAACGCCGGCGCCACTCGTTGATCCCTTATTCATTATCAGCATAATTAGACCTAACTGTATATTAACTGTAACATCATGCAGATCTCTAGCGTAAACAATTTTACCTAACTGTAACATCATGCAGATCTCTCATGTCCACACTCACTGCGACGGCGCCAGCGCCTCAGCATAAGCAATCAAACCTAACTGTATATTCTAAGAAATTTAACCTAACTGTAAATAATGAAATAAGACGCAAATGCGAGGTTTCATTATTGATTAAGCCAGTAGCATAAGCAGAGTTATATTTTGTACACCAAACTGAACAGACGTGTTTTGATGAATAAAGAATTATATTTTTTAAATCAAATACCGTAATCAGACATTCAATTATATATATGTATTTTCCTCAAGTGTTGGGCGGTGAACTTACCTGCGCGCTCCAACCACATTTTTGTAGGCAACGGAGAGCAGATTTCTTTCCTCATTTGACAGCTCGACGCCCGTCTCTGTGACTGATTTCATGGCCTGGGCCATGTCATCGTAGCTAAACATGAAACAAAGATGATAAAAAAAAATCGAAAGCGAAACCACAAAATTAATATTCAAATTCAATTATTTATGATTTGCACTTATAACTTACCGCTCTGATTGCTCGGCCAATTTTGCCTTCTGGACCAGTTCTTCCTTATCGACTGTCGACATTTTGCTGTTTTTTTTTTTCTTTGTTCCTTTCTCAGTTACTTGACCAAACTAATAATAATTTGTATGTGTGTATGTGTGGCTGGTGTGTGTGTCAGTGTTCGTGTGTGTAATTGGCCCACGTTCACGACTGTTACCGTTGATAGACAGCAAAGAAATTAATTAAAGTAAGGAGGAATCCACAGCTCAAAGCGTCGCTCACAATATGTGACTGGTTATCTGTAGTATACAAAAGATAAATACAAGTAGATATAAAAATTGTACACATAATAAACATCGTATTGCATTTGTTACTTATTCTAATTTGAAATTCTCACGCGGCAATAATCAATATTTATAATTGCCAACCTGATCAAATATTTGACGAGCAGGCAGCAAGCATCACCCACACACTAAAATTGCTAGCTACGATTAATTCATTTATTTCTCCCGCCAACTTATAGGCTTACACATACACACTTATATAAATACATATATACTCTATATAGTATATAAAGATATGGGTAGCGGCTTACGCACAAATACATACGCAAAATCACACTCACAACAGCTGCACGAAGAAGAAAAAGCCCGAATAATTATCAACCGCTGCTGAGTTGCTCTTCCGACCAGGCCCAAAACTCGACTAAAAGAGAAAATGCCCCAAAAGGCTCCGCTGTTGCTGCTGCTGTTGCAAAAGGAGGAAAGCTTGCTGGCATTGGCAACAGTCGCCCCAAACAGCAGCTGCGCGTAGCAAAAATCGACAGATGATATTGTGATATGTTGCGATCCCATACATATATAAATATATATATGCATTTATGTTTATATTATTTTAAAAATGAAATGATTCAAAAATTTAACATTTTGTTTCGGGTTCACAATTACAATTAGCATCCCAACCATAAACAAAAATACTAATGAATGAATCATTATTGCATTTGATATGAGCGTGCATTAAAATCAAAAGTTTACTCGTATAATACAAAATTCAAATATTTTGTTGATTGCTTAAGTCGTCAATAAATTGCGTTTCATGTTAAAGTTAAACAGCTTGCTATGAGTCACATTCCACACACACTTTCTGTGCTTGTATTTATTACAACATATATTATACACGCAAAACACGGTAACCTGTTGCCAGCCACACACACACACACATGCACATGGATGACCTCAAGTGTTTCTGTGTGTGCGTGTGTGTATAGATGGCATTACATAAATATTGATTGATTATTATTTATAAATAAACGACGAGTGAGGCGTCGGCTGATTGATATATTTTCTATTATCCTTTCTTAAAGGAGGTTGGGCTGTCAACGTAATCATAATAATAATAATAACAATGGCAAATCATTATTATTATCCTCAAGAGAAAGTTTGCCAGTCAGTGTTACTCAAGAGGATATTTGCACAAGCAGCTAGCGCCTAGCGACAGCTTTTAGCATAATGTTCTTTGGACAGGTACACAATGGCAGTGGTCGGAGCAGGGGTGGGGTGTGGGGGAGGAGTACCACCTTGTTTCAGTAAAATTTGTTCTTGTGATTTAAATTGTTTGCCAACACTATTCACACGTGCCATGCCTCCCAAATTGACAATTCGGTTTGTTTAGTGGGGCCTAACTTCAAGTTGATGCACACTGACACAAAATCAATTGAAAGAAAGAAACCAAAAAAAAAAAAAAAATTACAAAAAAGAAAAAAAAAACCAGCAGAGGCGACGACAAGCAAATGAAATGAAAATAAAGGAAACACAAAAAAAAACATCATGCACACAAAGAGAAAAGTTAAAAATAAACGATGAATAAAAATTGAAAATGAAAAAAGAGAGAAATCTGTGTTTTTTTATATGTGTGTATCTGAGTAAGTACGTACATATAAATGTATACAGCTACAACAGATACAGATACAGATATATGTGCATATATATATATATATATATACTCGTATTTAGGCGCAAGAATATAACTTGAATGTATCCATCCAAATGACAAAGATAAATGCACAAATGACACCAATGCACAAATCTCTTCATGGTAACAAGATGTTTGTTGAAAATTTTGGAATTTTGGAAATATATTTCTTAGGTGTTTACAAAATTAGTAATACCAGACAACTTTTAAGTTATAGTTTAACAATAGAGTATACCACTGTACACACCCACTTGTTGACTATAATATATATTTGGTCTGTAAGCGATCTAATCTGAATCGACCCTCAAAGTCTAGAAACATTGAACCTTTTGCTGCACACAAGTGCAGGTAAATATATCTAAACGTATATATAAAGAGCATAATTTGTATGTATGAATAAGAGGTTTGTATTTTTTTTTGGCGCTGCTCGTTTTTAGGTCAATTTCGTACAGTTATTGACAAAAAATAAAATAAAATAGAAAATACCTTAACTAAATAGACCGCAACGGCGTTGGAGGCATTGGAATGATTTTTGTTCATTTATAAATTCATCGACATACACAAATATACACACACACGCACACACATATGAAGTCTGGTGTATGGGTGGGTTTGTGTTTAAATAGCATTCACCAGCAGCAGTAGCAGCAGCTAGGCCAGCCACTCCCTCCCCTCCTCTTTATAGAGTGGAACCCAACAAATTAACTCGCAGCCATGAATTCAACTGTATGCGTCATGGACTGCGTCATTTTTTTGGTTTTGCCTTACAATAAGGAAGTAGCGACGACGACATCAACGGCAAAAGGCAACCAAATACTATTCTGATGTAAATATATGCACAAAAACACTCAGGAATTTGTGCAAGTGTGTATTATGCCAAGGTAAAGTAAAAAAGCCGACGGCATTGGCTTTGGTCAGTGTATTAAAGATTATGGATGGATAACGACAAAAATAAAATTTGAAACCGTTTGTTCAATTCTGCGATGACGGCAACTTTGACTACTGTGCAAAACAGCGCTGCCTTGCTAGTGCATAAATGTATATGTGTGTGAAATACACCATACCGGGCGGCAAATGTTAAATTCACCACACCGGCCCCATGAGGTCGTCGCGTCGCGACAGCGGTGATTCGAGTGCGGCTACATGCGCAGTAGAGGGAAAAAATACGACTATAGAGAAATGCAGATAAGAACGAAAATTCCAATACACAAAGTTTTAAGAAATAGACAACCAAAAAGAGAGCTTTCAACATTCTGCTGCACATACATACATACACACATGTATCCACACATAAGTATGTCCTTTTGCATAGAGCGATATTTGCTGTACAATTGTTAATTCTTGGATTTGAAAAGGATACAAATAAAATTACTTACATTTAGTAGCTATATATGTGTGTACATTCACAATCCAAGGAACAAGTGTGTGAGGGAGGAGATGCAGGGTTGAGGTGACTAGCACGCAACAAAAAGTATAAAAATAATCCCACCGGAGTGATAGAGCGAACGACAAAGAGAACGTACTCACACACACTTAAATACAAGCAAGAAGCGATGGCAGCGAGAGCAGTACGGCATAAAAGCACACGTAACCGCGTGTGTCGACAACTTAAGCACACACACACACGCATACATACATTATACGTACTTAAAAAAATGTTCACATCTTTTCAGATATACACATATGTACATTATTATTACATACATACATATATCCACATGTACACACACATATGCATGGTGAATTGCGACAGCAAATCCAATAAAAAAAAAAATTAAAACTGCAGCGCACATCAATATGTACAAGAAAATATATATCTCTTTTAATTGAATACTCATCGGAATACAATTTACATCAAGGGAAAAAATGAAGCTAAAGTTCTTTTTGTGCATATGCGTAATACATTCTGACTTGCATACATATTTACATACATACTTTCGTTCATAAGCACGTACAAAGGTATGTGTCTATGCGTGTGTGTCTTTGGGTGTGTGTAGTTGAGCTATTGACGAATAAAACGCTTAGCGACCAGTCAGAAGCCAGAACACACTTGAGCAGAGGAGCAGAAATTCGCCTTCTTCGCATTAGCCAAGTCAGTCCGTTGTTGCCACGGCCGCCAACAATCAACCGAAAGCACTGAAAATACGAAGCTACAGACGAATCTCGCTACTATTACGCACACATACATATACTAATATATAAATATATACTTATAATACACATATACATATACAAATATATATGTATGCGCACATAGATACAAAATGTACCAATACCAATGCAGAGTGAACGCATATGTATTTTTGCACAAATTCACAGTTCTTTTTGCGTAGTATTTTTATCGATCGTTTCATGGAAGCATGTAGAAGAAATTTTTTTCAATATGCGGCATTTGCACATGTTCTCGCCCCGCTCTATATTTGATATGAGTCGAGAATATGATGTACTTATGCATGTATAAATTAACCGGGAGAGAATATGCACGTGTTAAATTCACTTCAGTTAAGGTTTTATAATTGATATAAAAGTACACACACAAACACACACATATATATATTTCGCCCCATATTATTACTCCTAATACAGATTGGTTGGTTACCTTACATTCGACTCACTCGAAACAACAACGACGACTACCAACGAACGGCGAACGACTAAAGTGATGGGATATGTTGCACACATTAGAAGCGACGAGCGCTGTATCTGTGTGTAGTTTCTCTTCATAAATACAGACACACACACACTTGAATACACAGAGCCAGGCGGCAGCGCATGCCGCTACAGCATATGATACAGTGCGAGAGAGCGAACAAAGAACCAGAGAGCAGCTAAGAAAAAAATTGTGAGTGAATAGCAGTTAGTGTTGCCAACCAGGCTGCAAAATAAAGTTGCCAGGTGTGTCACAAGTGAATTGGGTTCGTTAAATTTTCAAATGACCTGTTGACAAAAGAGTTCATTGGTTTATTATAAATTATTATTAAGCAAGCAAAATTTGTATGCAGGTATTTCTTGCTGCTGACATTTACAAGCTATATTTTTTATAATTGTATAAGTGTGCGTGTATGTGACGCATGCTACAGAAATGTCGGGGCGGAGCTTTGTTGCTGTCAATTGTGTGCAATTGTCTCGTTTAATTGAGTAATTTGAATGACTCGGCATCGGACACAGCTTGTGTGTAAAATCTTAACTTTTCTGAATTCCAATAAAACAAATTTTTATTTGACGGCCTTGCCTTTGCCTTGTGTGCGACAATTTGAGCATTGTAAACAAAAATTTATAATAACTGTATATTTTTTTTCTACATTTACCACTTGAAAGGATTTGGGCTAAGCTCTTTAAATTATACCCGTTTTCAGAACCTTCAAATCTCTTATCTCCCGTCACGCACACTGATTAAACATATTTTTTTTAGCAGCTTATCAGCAATTATGTGCTCTTGATAAGCCCCAAAAAAAATTATTGCTTTAGTGCGACCAATCTTATTGCACAAGACCACAAAAATTCATATCCGACTAGTTCGGCAGGGAGCAATCTGACTTTTTGAATTTTAACTGATTAAAGAAAAAAATTTTTTGTTGTTGGCAATGCTTCACGCAGAGTTTCACTCGGTGAATTGACTAGAATTACGTCATCAGCGTCCTACTTGAAATTTTTATATTTAGTTCAAAATGCGTCTATAAATTCTTATTTTGCTATTGCATTGACTGTTGCACAAATTGTAAATCCACATTTTTAAAGTGTTGTATAAATTAACTCACTTAGTGTTTCAGAATCAATAAATGGGAAAATGCGGTTTTTTGTCTCGCCGACAATATGGCGCTGCTCCAAGTGTGCCATAATTTGAGAGGACACTGAAATTACTCACTGCGCAATTCACAAATTACAAATAAAGCAAACGAATGTTTTGCACAAAGCACAGCTGTTGTTTTTTTAATGCACTATGGTAATTAAATTATGATTTGTAACCCAATATATGTAAAATTACTACGTAAACACACCTTTCGTCGGCTATTTCTGCAGTGTGACCAGGCTAAAGAAGAATTAAAATATTTAATTTGCAGTCAACAGGCTTGCGGCTTGGCGTTAAACGAGTTGGCAGCAGCACAAAACCATCGATATATCGATAAATGTGTATATCGTATAGCGGTCGCACGTGTTTATTCCGCTATTTAAATCTAGTCAAGATTTGAGTTGTGAACAAGATATAAATACAAAATATGCCACGCTCCAAACGTGATAAGAAAGGTGTGTAATGTATACTTTTTTGGTAAATTTGTTAATTCTCTGCCTTACTGATCACAGTTTCGCTGACGAAGACGGATCGCAAGGGTCTCGCATGGAAGCAGCGCATTATCGACGACATTCGCTTCTGCGTGGATAAATATCCCAATATCTTTGTGTTCCAGGTGCAAAATATGCGCAATAATCTGCTGAAGGATTTGCGCCAAGAATGGAAGCAAAATTCCCGTTTTATATTCGGCAAAAATCGCATAATGCAAATCGGTTTGGGACGCACAAAAGCCGAAGAAGTCGAGACGGGAATTCATAAAGTATGTTTTCTAAATATTAATTAAAATGTATAATAATTGTAATTTATTTGCAGCTATCAAAACGGCTCAGTGGTCAGGTGGGTCTGCTCTTCACAGAAAATGCCAAAGAAGATGTGCTCGCCTGGGCGGAGAATTATTGGGCTGTGGAATATGCACGCAGTGGTTTTGCAGCAACGGAGACGGTAACTTTGCCAGCTGGTCCGCTTGAGGAATTTGCGCATTCAATGGAGCCGCATTTGCGTTCACTGGGTCTGCCCACGAAACTGGAGAAGGGCGTGGTGACCATCTACAGTGATTATACTGTTTGCGAACAGGGAAAAATTCTGACACCCGAACAGGCGCGCATCCTGAAATTGCTGGGCAAACCAATGGCGAAGTTTCGCTTGACTATGAAGTGCTCCTGGACCAAGGACGATGGCTTCCAACTCCACGTTGAGGATAATGTGGAGGAGAATGACCAAGAGGCGGCGGACAAGGCAACTGAGAGTCCAATGGAGGAAGATGAAGAGGATGAGGAGGATGATGACGAGGAATGAGAACAGTTTAGCTAAGATTTCAGTTAGAAATTAAGTATATAATTATATATATATATATATATGTCTATATAGCTGTTATAAATTTGTTTATTAATTAATTTAGGCCGAGGAGAGATTGCCGCTGCCACTGCCCGCACCCTTCTTGGTTGGCTTGTAGGCAATCACATATCGTTGGGCCACTGGCAACGGCTCCGCATAGCCATTTAAGTACGATGAATCCTCGAAGAGCACCTCGTATTCCTCCGTTGCCATCTGCGGCAAACGATGCACGATCGCCTTGTAAAAGCAAGTCGTTTGTGGATAGAGAGCCATGACTAAAAAGGCAGTCATTTGGGAATATAACAAGAGCTAATCTGTCTTATCTA
Source organism: Drosophila longiperda (assembly GCA_035042125.1). Classification (NCBI taxonomy): domain Eukaryota; kingdom Metazoa; phylum Arthropoda; class Insecta; order Diptera; family Drosophilidae; genus Drosophila; species Drosophila longiperda. The sequence goes on along the minus strand of JAWNLV010000107.1, from coordinate 10,033,184 downwards.
TTGCAATTGTAATCATCCATACCCACTGTATCCTTGGGAAACAGCGCATGTCCATCCGTTTCGGGATTGGCGCGCATCAATGGCAGTGGAATCACTTTGCGCTTGCTCAGCACATGTCTATCCTTTTGTTCTTCATCGATGTCGATAACATCGTATTTGTTTTGCCTGTGCAGAAATTGAACCACCTCGGCTAATATCCAGTTTTCCTCTTCGTCGGAGCCCTTGGCCAGTGCAGCCACATTGTCACCCACCTTGGCCACATAGCTGCTCTCAGCAGGAATAGCGCCACACAAGGCCGGCGCACGTTCGCCGGGCTTGCCCACGAATAGGGGTAATGTTTGCGCAGACAATTGTACCATTTTCATCAGAGCTCCACGACGAATCGCTTCCTTGTTGCCAGCATTGCGAGCCTGCAAAATTTGTTTATAATTGCAATATCTGTAAATATATATTTATTTGTATATAGTTGCCTGTATGCGTCGTTCGTTGCGTATATTTCGAATCTCGTGAATTTTAGCCAAGGCGGCTCGTATTGTGGCCTCTTCTTGTGTTGCCTCCAAAATCTTTGATTGAAGCATCGTTTTCAATTTTGTATTCGCCGTCTGATTTTGCTGGGCTCGCACTAGGCTGGCAATTGAGCTCTCCGCACGTCGGCGCTCATTGTCCACTTTGTGTATGTGCTGCTGAATGTCCTTTAAGCGGTCCTAAAATAAAATATTATTTTATATATTTATTATTAGCCAAAAATTGCACTCAAATTGATTTAATATTGGCGGCTTAGAAGTATCCACCTGAATTTGCTGTGCAGCACTTTCCGCAGTTAGTGGCATTGTTTATTTATTCTTTGGTTTATATATATGTTTTGTTGAATTTGATTTTGGTCATTGAACAAATACTGCAATGACACTTAATTGTATACATGCAAATTAACAAAAAATGCCAAACAAAATACTAGAAAATGTCAAGCTTCAAATCGCAATCGATCGTTTTATCGGTATATCGATCTATCTGCAAACTACCACAGTTTGCAGTGAAAGCTAGCGAAAGTAATTTTCAAACTTGAATGTGATCATTTTTTTAGTTTTGGTGCTAACGAGCAGTATGTTTACGGCAACTTGCGTGGCTCCCGTTAATATGGCCCTAGTCAAATACTGGGGCAAGCGCAACGAGGAGCTCATACTGCCCATAAATGACTCCATCAGCATGACGCTGGACGTCAACGAGATGTGCGCCAAGACAACAGTGGCCGTTTCGGAGAGCTTCAAGGAGAATCGCATGTGGCTCAATGGCGACGAGCAGACGTTCCAAACGAATGCCCGCCTTCAGCGCTGCCTGGCAGGTGTACAGCGACTCGCTCTGGCTAATGGCGGTCCACACAGATTTCCACTCTCGTGGAAAGTGCACATTGCATCACACAATAATTTTCCAACGGCCGCTGGACTCGCTTCCAGTGCGGCTGGCTATGCGTGCCTTGTGTACACACTGGCACGCCTATACGATGTACCATTAGACGAGCAGTTGACGACAATAGCACGGCAAGGCTCAGGTTCAGCTTGCCGTAGTTTATACGGCGGATTTGTGCAATGGCAACGTGGTTCATCGGCAGATGGTACCGACTCGATTGCAGTGCAACTGTCGCCTGCCTCGCATTGGCCGAACATGCACATGCTGATTCTGGTTGTGAACGATGCACGCAAAAAAACTGACTCCACAAGTGGTATGCAACGTGCCGTTGAAACCTCTGCCTTGATACAGCATCGTGCCACGCAGGTGGTGCCACAACGCATTAAGGAACTGATGGTGGCCATTGAGGAGCGTGATTTCAATGCATTTGGCACAATCACGATGAAGGAATCGAATCAGTTGCACGCAATCGCCTTGGACACCTTTCCACCGTGTGTCTACATGAACGATGTCTCCCACTCCATTGTCAATTTCGTGCACGAGTACAACGAGAAGGCGGGCTCCCTACGTGTGGCATACACATTTGATGCGGGTCCCAATGGTTGTCTCTATGTCCTCGCTGAGCATGTGCCTCATCTTTTGGCCGCCATCCAACTGGCATTTCCCAATGATGCCCAGCAGAGTGTCGAATATCTCAAAGGGATTCCAGTGCCAGCTGTGAGTGTAAAGAATGGTTCTGGGGAGGATTCTGGTTCGGCTTACCAAATCAACGACCGGAATACACTCAAATACATAATCCATACAAAGATTGGCGAGGGTCCTTGCCAACTGGGCGACGAGAAGAGTCTGCTAATCGACGGATTTCCACTGCACAAATAATTGACAAGGTGTGATTAATCATTGACTTATTTATTTTATAAATATTTAAAAATAGCAGAATCTAGTTTGATTTTTATCCACATCACAATTTTATTTACTTTGTTGGCGCGATTGCAATAAACAATTTTTGTTTCCATTATTTTGGGGCATTTGTTATGATAAAAAGTTTATCGCTTTGTGTTCATTTTAAAGAAATCACTTTTACATTTTTTCTTAAAGTTTTTGTGTTTTTTTAGAATTTTAATTTATTTATGTAAATTGTATCTTTTGTTAGAATAAAAATAGACTCGACCCACTGTGCACCTGAATGAGAGATGGAAGTGTGTCGTTCCTCATTACGTGCCTTAGTAATAACGTGACAATAATATAAAATAGCCAAAGGCAAAATGGTGACAATAAACATTCAAGTAGAATTTGATAAGGGTAGGGTACATATAATCATTAAGTGGTCATCCAATCCAATATTTATATAATACAATTAATTTGTGTATTCTTATGAACAAACCATAATATGCTTTACAAATAAATGTGTAGGTTATTAATCGTAAAGCGTACAGTATACATTGTTATATATATAAATATACTATTAAATCAAAACACTCAAATCGAAATAGATAAATATACAAACTACAATTAGAGAAATTGCAATACTGCTCCACTGAACAATAAAGTATTTTCAGCAATAGATTTTTGCTTACATTTAAAACACATATTAATACTTACATCTTAAAATACATATTTAGGGGTAAAATCTTTATATATATGTATTAGTTTATATACATCTAAAACTAAATAAAAAAGCACTTTTCAAAAGCAATTAAATAAATTGCAAATAAAGCATTGCACGTTGAGAGTATAATTAATGTTTAGGTAGAATAATTAAAGTTTTGTTGGTTGTGTTGATGTAAAAGGCACTCGATGCTTTATGTGATTTGCTATATATATAAATATATTTATATATTTAGGACGTGGACTCACTGCAGTCGGTTAAGTGATCTATTGTGTCGATAACGACATGATTGCCAGTTGTTGGGAGCGTGTCCAAATCGAATGTGTGCGATGATGCATTAAGTAGTAGCTCCAAGGATATCTCCTGTTCCATGGTCACCGCTGAGAGCAGCACAACACCATTTTCCGTATCGACAGGCGTTGCGATAGTGTCCTCAATAATGTTGTCCTGATCTTCCGCGTCCTCTTCGGCATCTGTGTCATTGTCATTGTCGTCCGATATTAAACTAGACATATAATGCTGAACAGTCGCCTCAGCGCTGAGCTCCCTATGTTATTTGCCCGCCATAAGTGCGGCGTTGGTAATGGACTGAACACTGCAACCGGCCTCCACATGTTCCATGACCTGTTGCTTCAACTGTGCCACATGATCTTTAAGTCCCTTCACAATGCCAGCCAAATCACTGTTCTCGCCCTTGAGGGACTTGACACGATCCTCCAGCTTTGAGATGCGTTCCAGTTTGCGTTTACGACACTTGGAGGCGGCCACACGATTCCGTTGACGTTTACGCTCTAACTTAATCTTCTCCTGATCGGCCATATCGATGGGACTAACCGTTGGCGAACTGAGCACATTACTCGGCTCATCCTTGATGACGGGATAACCATCTGCGAAATGCAAAAAATTAAGCTCATCAATAAGATTAATAATAAATGATGATGTGCAACAACTGACCACCGCTGGTGTAGGTAAAGATGCCGCCACTGATGCCATTATTAACGGCCGTCAGTGTGGTTGTTGTCACTGCAGCCGGAATGCTGGCAGGAACAGCTGCAGCAGCCGCAGCAGCAGCAGCGACAGCAGCAGCTGCAACATTGTTGCCATTGCCTCCTAACAGCGCTTGGCTATTTTTGCTGGTGTGCAAATGTGCAAGCGCCACCTCGAAGCCTCTGCCGAAATCCTCTTGCTCGGAGGTAATGGCGCCCACTTTCGAGGGGAAAACAGTACCAGGTTGAGGTGTTTGCATCATTGTGCTCGACAGCAAGATTTTCTCTAGATCGGGTGTGTTCAGTGTCTTGCCGGGCACATCGGGTGAATCGATCAGCAGAGGCGCAATAGACCGTTTGTTCTTCTTGTTCAGGTCCAGGAATACGGGACGTTTGTTGATGTTGGGCGTTGAGTTGCTGGTGCTGTTGCTGCTGATGCTGGAGTTGGGTGTCTGAAATTCCATCGGGTCTTCGGCTGGGATTGGTTCCGGTTCCGTTTTAGGTATAATCGGTGCGGCGTTCGAATTACTACTGTTTGTGTTGCTGGCGAGCGCAGCAGCGGAAGCAGCAGATATTTTCATTTTAGTTCCCTTCAAACTATGACGTCAGACTGAGTTCATAAAAAACGACCAGAAAGAGAAAAAACAAAGTTGTTTTCGTGATAACTTGTTTTAGGTGATGACTCAGAGCTGCCTTTACCCCTCTCACTAACCGCCCGCTTCCGATAACACACACACATACACAAATATTATTGCTTACTCAGACAAACATGTCGTTAAATGCTGCTGTTTCACTTACCAAATTTACGAAAATGTGCAACAATTAATAATATGATTTTTACGAATTTGTTAAAAATCTAACTTTATAAATATTTCGAATTAGTAGTATTGCGTATTATTGAATTGGATTTTAGTAATCAGTGATGGTTAATGGGTTGCCACATCTTTTTGAACAACACAATCAGCTGTTTGGGGTCTACATATCGATACGGCACACTTGTTAACTATCGATAGCGACTCTGCTTCTTCATCTTCTTTTCCGCTGAGCTGTCAAAAACGTAGGTCGCCAATAATATAAATATTAGTTTAAAATCTACAAAAAACTATATTTTAATAATGCATCGGCAACTGTTGCAATTATTAATAAATACAATGGGCTATAAATTGTGTGGTGTAATGAATATTTTCTGTTTTCATGTTTCGCCGAACGCCGCTGATCGCTCAACAGTTTGATAATTCGCAATGGCCAAGTCAAAGAATCATACAAATCACAACCAGAACAAGAAGGCGCATCGCAATGGCATCAAACGTCCAATGCGCAAACGCCACGAGTCCACCCTGGGCGTAAGTCTAACTTTGAGATAAACCCAAAATGATAACAAATAACTATTTATTTATCGTTCCACAGATGGATGTCAAATTCTTGATCAACCAACGTTATGCTCGCAAGGGCAACTTGTCCCGCGAGGAGGCAGTGAAGCGCTACAAGGAGCGCGTCGCCAACCAGCAGGGCAAGCCAAAGCCTGTTAAATTGTAAATTCCTCGCACCGGTATTCGGTCTTATTGCTATTGCCGACAAGTGTTGAAAATCGTGTTTTAGAATAAACGGAACAACTTTTTAACGAAATTACACGAATTTCTTTTAATCGCTTTGTATATTGTGATTTGAAAATTTAAAAAGCAATTCAAGTCACAATTTTCTAAACACATATTTATAAATACATACATATATTTATATGTAATAAGTTGCTGTTAGGCTTTTAAAGCTCATACTTCTTACAAATCAACGAAGTTCTTATATTGGCCCATATATTTACACATCGTATATCGATAATCATAAGACTGGCGCGTTTGTCAAAATTAGGCACATTTTGGCCTTTGGCAATCTGGCAACGTTTCCAACGTTTGGCATAAGACCAGTGCCAAGCAAACACTTCGGCAACTGTTCGATTGTATGAAAATCCGTCAATGCCTTGGCCATTGTTTGTTGGGTAGCAAACCGCAGCGAACATCGAGAGTTGTGTTTCGGTTGCCATATATAAATATAATTTATATTTAATAATAGTACACATTATAATAGAGCATGTAGAGCATAGTTTCACAATTGTATCAAAAATTACTTATGTAAAGAGTGCAAAATGTGCGAATTACAGTGAACAAATTGCTTTCGCGCAGTGTGCTGCAAGTACTGCTTGTGTCTCTGCCAATGAATATGTACATTGTATATTTGTACGTGAATGTATGTATATAATTATACATATAGTTTAATATGTGTTCGTGACAGTTTATTTAAAATAGATAAAACCTGTTGTTTTGTTTAACGTACAACTTATATAATTTTAACTATAACTACCGAGTGTTTATGTTTAAGATAATAATAGAAAAGAAAACGCGAACGAAACGGATAATCACTTTTTATCGACGTTTCATTGTCGCCACATACAAAAGTTGCATACAACAACAGAAACACACGTGCGTGTGCACACATATTCACACATAAACAGTGTATACATATATACAGATACAGGGCAGCGCTCAGCTGTGCTCGCTCAGCTGTCGTTTGTTGTTGTCAATGTGTTTGATCCTGGCGAGATTGTTTTGTTTTTTCGCGCCAACTTTTTGTATATCGGTGGTGTATCGTTTTTACAACAACAACAAGCCTTGACTGATCCAATTGGTGAGTGTCATTCATTTTAAATGCATATACATAAAATTATACAATCATACTAATTAGATAATTAGTATGCATTTTATTTAATACAAACTTTTTGTTTTTGCAGTAAATCGACAAAACTATCGTACACTATATTATTTAATTTTTTATATTTAACTTAGTGCTTAGTAAAATCACGAATTCTTAGAAAATAAATTCCCCACACAATTGTCATCTTTTGGCCGCTAACTTATACATAATTATGTGTCGTCATGATTTTTCGCTGAAGCGCTAATTTTGTACAATAATATAGTGAGTGAACAACCAATTTGCTTGTCTGTAGTTTTTTGTACTGCAAAATATAATGAAGATAATCAAGTATTTTTTGCAGTTTCTGTGTGTTTTATAGATATTTATTAATTTATATCATATCTTATGCAATATCAATCAATATTCTGTGAGATCTATAAATCTCCTGCTCTGCTTAAGTACCTTAGTTGTTTGTAAAATATATTAATATATTGTTAAATTTGCTGAATTTAAAAGTATTTAGTATATCCCTTTCATTTCATTTAAATAATATTTAAAAAACAATTTATTTGTCAGTGAATACGGCTTGAATGAGTATTTAATAGGCGGAATTGAGTAATCAAACCTGTTCGGTCTTATAACTACCATGATGGGTTGGATGTTTTTGTAATCAGTCATAATGGAAACGAATTTGTCATAATGCGAGCACTCTCGAAAATAAGCGTACTTAATCTCCACTGTTTCTGTCAGTGACATTCTGTGTATTTACCAACTGACTGTGGTTGGCACACATCCACGGAGCTTATCAACAAAATTGGATGATAAGCGAGTTTGTTGTCAAGATATGTTCAGAATATAAATTTTGTTATGGCAATCTGACGGCGTCTTGCGTCTTGTCAGTGCATTTTCCAAAATATTGCAGTGCTTTTATGATTAATGCTACCTCTCTATGTTTTGTCAACATCAATTAATTATAGTTTATATAATATACGTGCTGAAGCTATTATTTTAAAATTAGTTTTGTGCTTTTACTCAATGTGTCATTAAATGTTTCGTTTAGTCTGAAATTGATCGTTGCAAATTAAATTTAAATTTACTTGTGAGCGCTAATTTATATTATTTATCAAATTTATTCTTAGTACATACAAACCAGTCAACTATATGAACAGTTTCGAAAGGGTATTTTCTCTTTATTTAATACATTATTTATTGGTTATAATTTGAATAAAAAGCATTTCCAAATGTTTCCACGTCTGCGTAAAAATGAGGTTTGCCTGATGTATTTTTAAATATGATAAGAAAATTCTTTCTTATTGTTATTATCATTTGTTAAGCAAAGGGTAATTATAATACATTTATAAAGGGTATTTTTGCGTCGATCAGTAGTAAGAATTACAAATACAATTAATTCGCCTCAAATTGATGTTAATTTGTGTGTTCACAAATATCCAGTCTAATAAATTATATCAACTTTAGACAGCAATTGGCCAAAATATTTTGCAGTTAACTACGAAAGTCTGAAAGTGTCACAGATATTATTGATGTCCGGCCGAGTGTCAGTTGAGAGTCTTTCAAGTAATTTATCAAAAATGTTTGAAAATGTGCCAGTTTATTCCGTATCACAATTTGTGGAAAGCCATGCAGCACACAGAACGGATAGAACATTCATGACGCAAGTGAGTTTTATTCCATGCTCATCTATTGAATTTCTAGAAATGAATCAACAATTGTTGTTGCATTAGTTACTTGATACTTCTTGAAATGCACGTATGCACACACACAAGCACTCAACAAATGCGCCTTAATAACAAAGCAAAATGTTTGTTTAACTATGAATTGTTTCTGTCTCAGCAATTGGCATGCCAGTCCAACCACAAAATTCGGTTCGGAACTTGTTTGCAACGTTATAAATGAATAATTTTGCATATATTGTTCCATATAATTTTTGTGTTGTTATTTTTCTATATAAACCAAAGACGGAATTAGTTTTTTTTTTTTTTGTGTCAGGGCTCCGCATATCAAATCCAAGTTGGTTGGTTTTTCTGTATCTGGCGTAAAGTATGCTACAATTTTTTATAATTGTCATCGTTGTTGCAGTTGGAGCCAAGCAACAGCAATTTATCCTTTTTACTTGACCTACATAATCTGCTCCGTTTTCGACGAAGCTTGTTATTTCCTGAATACACTTTTTCTTTTTTAATGGGGCATATTAGATTTCTGATAGCTTAATAGAAGTTTTAATTGTGCATTAACTGGTATAGAGTATTGTGTATAGAAAATTGACACGCCTTGTTTCCATTCTGGAGTCTTAATCGTACTTGTGTTTCAGTAGTTGTTACATAAACAATTAAATAATAAACATACGCAGCTATTAATATATATCTCCTTATTTGTGTGTTTTACGCTGCCAGACAGTTCCGGCTTTCTTATCAGTCAACGAGATCTTCTCAGTCTGAAACATCAGTAAAACAGAGAGTGTAGTACAAATACACAAAAGAGATGAACAGAGAGAGAGAGAGAGTTCGATAAAGAGCGAGATAGCAAGCTGTGAGTGAATTCATGTAAGAAACTGACAACAACAACTCCTGTTTGTTACGATAACCAAATACAAATATACATATTTTTGTAACCATTGTCATTGCTCATTTTTGGCGCTAGTCATTAGGTTGCTATGTGTGTGTGTTTGTGATACCTTCATATGTGTTTTTGTATATAAGCGCCGTTAATATTGCGCTAAATTGTTGTATTTTATCAGAAAAACGCTGTGAGAATGATATAGAAGAATGTTGACGATTAGCGGATACCCTGTAAATAAGTCTAAACTTTGTTGCATGCAAGAGAGTAAGGCATTAAAGGCACTAATCTCTGTGTTTATTCTACGTACATTCTATAAACGACCTTATCTTGAGAACATTAATAATAAAATAATATACACATGAGCAAAAATCTAAAACACATGTGTTGTCAGTAAGAGGGTATTAATAAGTGAGGAGAGTACCTGGGCACATGTTTTCTTCTTTTTTGAGCTGCACTTGCTGCTGTTGTCGCTGTCAGCACGGTTGGTTGGCTGCGTTTAGTTTTCCTTCCGTGTGCTTGGCGTGTGCTCGACAAATTCACAGCGACAAATTTTACAAGCGGAATTAAAAACCAAAAAAAAAAAATATAATTAATATTTAATTCCGGCAAATCGGTGCAGTGACAAAAAAAAAACAAACCTAATTAGCTTAAAAATGGGTTATCAGTCGCAAATCAATATTTGATCAGCACATGCAAATAATTGCTATCAACTTAATAATCTGTGCTATTCGAAAACTATATGTATATATATACACTACAAACTTAATGTTTCGTTTTGTCTATTTACTGTTGTGCTGTGTATAAACATTTTCACTGCATATTCAAAGCAAAACATTGCAAAATGAGTCGCACGCCCAAGTTAAAGCAATTGGGTCGTGCCTACTCCGAGATGTCACCGCTAAATCCCCCACTCTTGACCCGCTCCACAACTTCACCGACAACGAATTCAGGTCACGAGCGCAACGATTCTACTGGCTATGGAAGCATATTTCCATTTGGCTTCTTTCGCGGCTCTTTTGGCCGCGCCGGTAACTCCATTCAGGTGGGTTTCCGTCAAAGATGAACTCACACATGTGTTTTTATGTGAACTGTTTAAGTTTTATGATAACAACAAAATAGTTTTGTTTTGCGTGGGAAGCGAGACAGCCAGACAAACATATGCTTATACAGGCATATGTGTGCACATCTGAACAGTTAGTTTGTTAGTAAGTTATTTACTGATTAGAATTATACGAGCTGTGTTTATATAGCGCCACACCTGGAATATGTGCTTCTGTTTATATATGAATTATTATTTATTTCTATTTGCTGCCCAGGGAAATGTTTATTATGTTTTTTTATTATGACAGTTGAACTTCCCTTTAAGTGCTAGTAAATGTAGTAAATTAATCTGTTGCTCATCAACCCTGAACGTATATATATGTTTTGTTTAACAGCCCAAAAGTATGCATTTCCACAGCCATAACTTCGTCAGAAGGGAGCCGATTTTCATATCTAATACTGTCTTGATTTTGGAAAATGAGATCCAGTGTATAAATCTATGCTACCAATTTTCTAATACATCATAAAAACTGGACAGATTTGTAAAACTGTTTTGGTCATGACTGTATTGAAAACATTATTCTGGTTCAAATTCCATGGTAATTTTTGGACACAGAAAATCCGCTTGCGGACAGATACAAACTTTTGCAATGATATAACTTAAAAAAAACTGAACCGAAATATAAGTTTACTCTTTTATTATCTAAATAATAGATAAATAAATAGTGTACCAGCCCACATATTTATGTACGTAACTTGGGCGAATATAATCTGTCTAGCAGGGCGTAAATTATTATTGACACACACTGTCAGTCGTATAATGTATATATATATAAAAAGTATATTGTGGGTCTGTCATAATTAAAGTCGGCATTCTGTGAAAATGCCCTCCACGGGCCGCTTCACTTAAAATCACAGTCTTTGCTTCAGTTTTATTTGATTCGTAGCCCGGAACGCGTCGTCGTGGATATTCCACAGCTTTTTTAGCTCGCACAAGTGTGAAAATAATATTAAAAAAAGGAAGGAAATAAAGATATAAGTCTGTTGGTTAAAGGCAAAGTTTGCATATTGGCAAATAGGAAGTACGCAATTCGTACTGCACTCCGTTTAATATCCGCTGAGTATCTGCGTGGGCTTATCGGGGTAGCTGTGAGACCCGTGTTTATTCTTTTAATTAAAAGTCAAAAGCAAACTTGCTTAGCTTTTATGAAATTTATGCATATATATATGGCGCTTGCTTGTGGTCTAAATCCGACAGTTTCTATACAACGCCTCTGGCAAGCGGTCGAGACCAGAAAATAGCTTCAATATATTGTTTTCAGTAAAATTCCTTCAAAACGGAACTTAGCGGCGAGAGTTTGGCCAAAATGTTTAAGGCCCGTTTAAAAACGCATCCGGGCGAATCCGAGGTGTGTGTTCTATAATCATAAAAATATACTATTTAATATAATTTTTGTGTGATTTTTGTTGCATTTGTTTTACTGTCATTTAAAGTAAGGTTGTAAAGATTAAGACTTTAATGATAAGCATATTATTATTATGTTTACATAGACGTGAAATACGTGTGGTTAATAAATTATTCAGTTCAATATAGATAATATGTATATAATTATATATAATAATTATATATATAATTGTATAATTATTATATAATTATTATTTATATAATTTTATATGTACGAAGTGATTTAACTATTTGGCTATCGTATACTGTATTATTATTATGATTGTTTTATTATGTTATTATTATTAATATTATTTATATATCCTTTATTATTCCCAATACTTTTCTTATGCAAAGTAGACTCTCTCAAAATCAGAGTCAGTTCTCTGATTTCCCCCTTTTCAGATGAGGCAATCTTTGTCTCCATCCACATACATATTGTTTAATTAATTTTCTTATTCCCCAACCAATCAGTTCTCAGTAATTGTTTTTATTTGATTCATATATACAGGGTTGTGTATATGCAGCATCTGTGGTTGAAATGTTTTTTCTTCTTGGTTCATACGTACTATGTATAAATATTACTCTCACTGAGTAACTGTTCATTCGACAATTGGTTTGATATGTGTGCACAATTTCAGTCAAAGTAACTAATTTTACTGAGAAACGACTGCAAAATCAATGTGACTTTAATGCAGGGTATACAAAAAGAAACATTCACTCATTGAAACTGAAATACACAATAACTAATCAGTTTCGACCAAGAGGGTAGCTGCAGCTCTCTCGTTCTCTATCCCTCATTATTTCTATCTCTCTCTCTCTCTCTCTGCACACACAGCCAGAGTGGGGGGCGCTCCATATTGTTGTTCGAGTCATAAACACAACACAAGACTTGCGAGATAAACTTAAAGTGTTCGCTTGGCATACAAAGAACCCGCACGAGTGGAGAAGAGTACACGCAACATGCAGTCGGATGATAAAGCGTTGTTCAAGCTTAAAATCAAAAAGCCAACATCGGCGACAGCCGCAACAAAGACATCAACGTCAGAAGCTGACCCACAGACGACAATGGCAAATGCGAATGCTGCATCAGCAGCAGCAGCAGCTGCAGCAGCCAGTTCAGCCGATACCAAAGTGGCAAGGGGTAAGCAGCGCACGATTGGCGCCTTGGTGCGTGTCTTACATGATACGGATCTGCAGTCGCTGCATCGGCCGCTGCTCGATGAGAACCGCAGGCGCAGCAGTGGCAGCAGCAACAGATTCAATGAGATTGCGCCACATGCCTCACTTCCGCGACTGGTCATCAACTTGGAGAACTCCGATGCGCCAACAGAGACGCCGACGACGGTGACTACGACGACGGACAACAGTGGCAGTGGCAGTGTGGCAGGCACTTTATCGCCATCGCCAGCGCGAGCACGTTCGCTAACCCCAGAACGGTGTGTCCTGCAGCAGTTAAATGGAGATGCCTGCAGTGGCAGTGCCAGCGCCAGCGGCAGCGGCAGTGATCTTCAGCACGATTTGAGCACAACACCAAACTCGACACGACGTTTCAGTCACTTCAATCTGGCGCTGCGTCGCTTCTCCCACATCCATGTACATGTACTACTCCATACTGAATCCAATCTATTTTTATATACTACCACTACCAGTAACCACTACCAATACAGACACAACTACCTGTCTAACAGATATTCAGTTCAGTTTGTTGTTTGTTGGCTGTTTGGCTGCTTCGCTTCTAACCCTTGTCCTTGCTTGCCTGTCCAGCACGCCCGTAACCTGTCCTGGCCTGGTTCTCTGCTGGTGTACTTCCATCTAAAAATAAACATGCGAAGCTACTTTTTGTTGTTTCCTCGTTAGCTGTTTGCTGTTTGTTGTTATTTTTGTCTTGTCTGCAGCTCTCTCATATGCGACATGTTAAATGTTCTTTCCCTGCGTGTGATTCTTGTAACTTGCAACTTGCAACTTGCAACTTGCAGTTTGTTGCCTATGAATAACAAATACTTTTTACAGCGTGTAAAATGTTATAAATTAACAAAAAAAATTACCAATTAGCAGTCATATTTTATCCCTTGTGTCTCTATAGACTTTGAAACTTCATGTTTTAATTGCGTGCTGCCAAAAAAGTAAGCTACTCAAAAATATAGTTGCGACATGCGACAGATAAAATTTGTCATCAAATCAACTTCAAATTTGGTAATCGCTTACGAAGTGTCTGAATAATATCGCTAACTGTCCATTAATAATTTTATAGTTAGACATTAATGTATTACCTTTATATATATATGTATATTTACTTTTTTTTAAATTAAAGTTAGTGCGAAATTAAGGCTTAGTAATAATCAAGAATTAATTAATGTTGCTTTCACATTTGCATGCCAGAAAGTTGATTCTTGCATGCTGCCAACTTGAATCAAGGGACGCTTTAATGCAGTTGACCCAAATAAAAGGTGATTTTTTTTTAACCACAGCCGCTAAAAAAAATCCCCAATTTAACAGCAAGAAATGTGATAAAAATACACAGAGACTATAAGTAAGTAATATAAATAAGACAGCTTTTTGAATTTATAGTATGAGTTTATCTTCTAAATTACACAAAGCGTAACTTTCAATTAACTAATGGTAAACTGAAGGAAAATTTATAAATCAATTAACAAATGGCAGTAAGGTTGGGTGTTAGCCAACTTGCGGTTAACTACTGTTGGCCATTTTCAATGCCAGTGAAACTTTTTATGTGCACAGTTGTGTAAAAATAATATGCAGCATTTGCGGCTTAAAGAGTAGAATTCCAGCTAAACTGCATTGGTCATTGGTCATTGGTCACTTGGTCTTAGTCTCAGTTGTGTGTGTTGTGTGTTGTTATTATTTTGTTTTTCCTCAGTCAGACAGTCAGTCGGTGGCAGTGCGTGTTCAAGTTAAGAGCGTGCGCGGAGGCTAAGGAAAAAAATACATTTGATGACGGCTATTTAAACGCTAAGGAAAACTACGTTTTTGATGCAGCCTAAATGTAGCCAAATTGGCAAACAAGTTTTGTTGTGTTGTGTGTTGTGTGTTGTGTGTCGCTGTGACGGAACGGACACACACTAAAATCAAATTACAGCATTTCATTGAGTGCCGCGCAAAGCGTATCCAACAATCATATATCCATGTATCTACTTAACTCTGTAGTTAAATTTGTTTCCCCCCGTCGGTGAGCCTCTTAGTTGCAGTTGTAATCAGTGCCGCGAGTTTCGAGTTTTAAGTTTATATTTTTGTTGTTTTTTATATTCGCGCTTGAATTCGCACTGTTTGTGACGTGATAGAAAGAGAGAGAGAGAGAGTGAGTGAGTTAGAGGCGCGGCGGGCTGCCGCAGTTTGGTTTGTTGATAAGCAACACCGTCATGCGATACCCGATACCAGGCCCGAGACTATAGCCCAGCAGCAATCGACCAGTCCAGCAGTCGTCCAAAAACCGATCAAACCAAAAGCAACCGCAGCAGCAACAGCAACGGCAGCAGCAGCAGCAGCAGCAGCTTGCACATGGCAGCTACTCAGCTGCTCAGCGCTTTGAGCTCCGTTCGTCGCGCATTCAAAGGCCATCGCTTGTGGCGCGCAGAAGCATTCTTTCAGATACAAATTAAAAAGCAGCATTTAAAAAACCATACAAAAAACAACACTTTAAAAAAAAAAAAATGAATAAATAAATATAGTAAAGCATTTAACATGTAACTCGCGTTAATTGAAAGGCACGCGTTGTGTGGCGACAGTTTTAATTACGTGTATCTAGTTTTTATTGGTGCCACAACATTCATTGCGATTTTTGTAATAAATCATGTGTTTTTATCTTGTCTTAAATAAATAAAACATTTCGTTAACAAATATTTATCATCATCATCAGCTGCTTTAAACAGCTCGCGTTGCAGTGCCCACAAGACGAGTTAACAAAATGAAATTATCCAAAAGTTTTGACGAGTTAATTCTAAGCGCATCGCGTTTAAGTTTAAATAATCTGCGCTCCCCAACCAAGAAAAAAACAAAAAATGTTAGTAATCATTTTCAAAGAGTTTTAAGTTATTTTTAAAATATTTCTTTCGCTGGCGATGGGCTTATCAATTTTTTATTTTTGTACACCAATCTGGATTTCAAATCGGCACAAAGTGGTTAAAAAAAGTGTGTTATAATTGTTTGCGCGTTTTTACTTAGATTCTGTCTTCTAAGTCATGAAAACTGTGTAAACATTTGAAAATCAATATAATTGCTTTTTTCCATGGCACATATAACAATAATTTGCTGCTAGCATAAACTAAAATAAACATAAAACTAAACTTGAATTTAAAGCAGCTAAGCTAATACTATGTGAGCATAAATATTCGACTGCGCAGCATTAAAATGAAATCTTTAATGGTTTTAAGCAACTTGTGATTATACTTTAAACATATGCTGAATACAGTTTTTAGCTCATTATCCAAAAGTTCATAAAATATGAGATAAGCTTTAAATTTTAATTATTTACTCAATGCATTATACAAGCAATTGCAAATGCCACAAAAATGTATGTAAACATTATGTAAACATCTCGAGAGGTCAAAACTTCAGATAGACATTAGCTTCTATAGACAGCTACAAAAATTTTCAAGTATCATAGTAAGAAAAGTGTTGAGTATTGGCCGCTAGTTAGACTTAAGTGCGTAATAGCATCCAACACTATTGAATATATACATCTATATAAAAAAAAGTATTTACTAAATCTTTACTTAGTGTAGACCGTAACGAACCTTGTCCAATATAATAAATGCACTTATAATGCGACCTTTTCTGCGTAATTTTCTGTGGAAATCCTATGAAATCACCGGTTTTATTTTAGAACTGTCACAGTTGACAATTTAGTTTGTTTGAAAATGAAAGCGTTTTTTTTTAAGCTACTGCAAAACGTGAGCGGATGGATGCATATTTAATCATGGCAAATACTCTTATCTTTCTAGCGCTATCATAAAATATGCATAAGCACACAAACACAACAAGTTAAAAAGAGAATGAATTTAAAAGTGTTTTTAAGTGTTTCGTGTAATGTGGATACGTTTTTTAATTTGTTAAGATTTATTAGGCGCCACTATCAAAGGTTTTATTCAGCAAAAAAATGTGACATTAAAACTTGGACAGCTCGCTGTCAGAGCTGTTGAGTGTTGACAGGCCAAGTTATCCCAATGAAATGCAAGTTTATCAATTGAATTCACTTTGAAATATTTCTTATCAGCATGACATTGTTTCTCTGGCAATACCAAATCAATTTAATCGCTTTGTATGTAAAAGGCTATATACATAATAATTGTTGTCTCTTTATTCGATTGTCCTCAAATAGGGCTTTCGACTAAATAATAATATATTTTAATAAGTAGTTAGTGACACCCTGTTTTGACTACTAAGTTAAGTTAAAAAATTTTGCTTACCTTTTCTGTATGTGCATTTACCAATTAAAAGTTCTTAAGTGTAGTTCAATTGTGTTCTTTTTATCAGACATGAAAGTTCTTTTTGGTATGCTGATTATAATTTATTAACATATGTTTGCATTGATGTAACCTAATGAAAAGACACACACCTGCCCACCCACTCTGCCCCCCCACAACCCAATTAAGTTGAACAAAAACTAATCTAGGAAATATGAAATGCATGCTATTTATTAATTATTTGCATACACACAAGAAACAATTACTTGGCAAACAATAACTTCTTCATTTCTTTTTACATATAGAATATCAATCGATACGGAGATTCCATGGGTTCGCTCGGACATCGCGCACTGCTCCAGTACATTGATAATAATGATATATCCGGTCTACGCGCCATACTCGATAGTCGTCATTTAACCATTGATGATCGCGATGAGGTAAGTGATTGACAGATGTCTCATTGAAATTGACTTAAGATTAACCTTGATCCACATAGATCTGAAAAGCGTTTTTAACTGATATTAAAGAATATGAGTATTGTCGCGCATCGACAGATAATTATTTATATCAATATAAGAAAATTGAGTGCAATATTGTCAGTCAGTCAATATCAGAGAAATGATTTCATTAACATATGCATATGGGCTTGTTATCATATTACAATATCAATCTTTGATCAGCTCAGGGTTTAAATAACTTAAAAACATTGAAAGTGTCTGTGACGGGTGTAATGAAGTTGTGTAACAGTAACATAACATGCCTCATATGAATAAATATATTCTGGATCAACCTGAAAAATGGAGCTGTCGTAGCCATAACTGTGTGTTTGTCTGTATGATTTTGGGGCAAAAAAATTTGGAATATTATTTTGCGTTTACCAAGTGCGGTTCGAACTTATTTAAGTTCTTTGATAACTTCTCCCGTTCTCTCATGGTTAAGTAAGTGGTAGGTATTATTTATTATTGTTCTACATATTTTTTTATTATTGTTTTTAATGCTTCTGTGTGTAGGCATATTGTCTAAATATCTTATTTATTGTCATCTTGCCAGAAAATTACACCACACCTGTGCCATTTAATTCCGCATTCATTGTTGTGATTGTTTTGTCGTTGATTTCTTTTTTTTCCTCTGTTCCCTCTCAATGATATTCAGTTTATAAAATTATTATTCTATATATATTACTCAATTCTAAAGATTCACTCAACTTTGAATGCAGCCATGCAGACCTTTGGTACATTTGTACTTAGTCAACATACATTTTGTGGTGAATATCTTGAAAATCTACCAGTTTAGATAGGTACATATAGGTTTAGGACTCGACTAAGCATTCGTATTTCTTATGCTTAAAATGTTAGTAAAATGTGAAATGAAATAAATAGATTAATATAACTACTTTTTAACTTAAACCAATAAATAGTTAATAAATAATAAAACATATTTCTGTATAGGATTTTTACTTTAACCTTTAACCTTAATTTTTATTAGAACTCCACAACGGTACTTATGGTGGTTGCCGGCCGCGGCTTGACTCCATTTGTGCGTGAGTTCTTGGCTCGTGGTGCTGATGTGCAAGCAGAGGATTTGGACAATTGGACGGCACTGCTGTGTGCCACACGCAACGGACACTTGGATGTGGTGCAATTGCTCTTGGACCATGGGGCCGACGTCGAGCATCGGGATATGGTAAGAGTGTCTCGAAATTTCCTTGTAAATTATGAAATTGAATTTTTTTTTTCTGCAGGGCGGCTGGACAGCACTGATGTGGGCTGCGTATCGGGGGCACTCGGATCTGGTGCGTCTGCTGTTGGACAAGGGAGCTGATGGCAATGCGCATGGCAATTATCATCTCGGCGCGCTGCTCTGGGCAGCGGGTCGCGGCTACAAGGACGTCGTGGAGCTGCTGGTGCAACGTGGTGCAAAGGTGAATGTGGGCGATAAATATGGCACCACGGCGCTAGTGTGGGCCTGCCGTCGGGGCAACGTTGAGATTGTGGACACCCTCCTCAAGGCTGGCTCCAATGTGGACACCGCTGGCATGTACTCGTGGACACCGCTGTTGGTCGCCGCAGCCGGCGGGCATACAGATTGTGTCAGTTCCTTGTTAGAGAAGAAACCAAATGTAAATGCGCTGGACAAGGATGGGATGACGGCGCTAAGCATAGCCAGTCGTGAGGGATTCCAGGATATTGCAGCATCACTAATTGCAGCCGGCGCTTATATCAATATACAGGATCGTGGTGGCGATACGCCGCTGATACATGCCATCAAGGGTGGACATCGGACTGTGGTCGAGGCGCTGCTTAAGAAGCACGCTGATGTCGATATACAGGGCAAGGATCGCAAGACGTCCATTTATACGGCAGTGGAGAAGGGTTACACGGCGATTGTTAAAGTGCTGCTCTCAACAAATCCCGACCTGGAGTCATCCACCAAAGACGGCGACACGCCGCTGCTGCGTGCCGTACGCAATCGCAACCTGGAAATTGTGCACATGCTGCTCGAGCGCAAGGCCAAGGTGACGGCGAGCGATAAGCGTGGCGACACCTGCCTTCACATTGCGATGCGTGCCCGCTCCAAGGCCATTGTGGAGGCACTGCTGCGCAACCCCAAACACAGCCAGCTGCTCTATCGCGCCAACAAGGCGGGCGAAACACCCTACAACATTGACTCCCTGCACCAGAAGACGATACTCGGTCAGGTGTTTGGCGCCCGACGCCTGAACACCAACGAGGACTCTGAGGGCATGCTCGGCTATGAGCTGTACTCCTCCGCGCTGGCCGATGTGCTCAGTGAGCCCACGTTGACCACACCGATTACAGTTGGCCTCTACGCCAAGTGGGGCAGTGGCAAAAGTTTTCTGCTCAACAAACTGCGCGAAGAGATGAACAACTTTGCCAAACAGTGGGCAGAGCCGCCAGCGAAGACCAGCGGCCTCCTCTTCATTGTCTGTCTGCATATCTCCCTGCTGATTGGAACAATTGTCGGCTTGAGCAGTTGGTCTGTTTTGTGGGGCTCATTGGCTGCTGTACTTTTTCTGGTTTTGGCTTACATACTGCTGGCGGCTATCAAATATTTCAACTATCAAATGGACATGTTCTGGGCTTATTCGGTGTTGCATGGACTGCAGAAGCGCATTACACGACTGCGTCTGATAATGCAGGTGGCCTTCTGTCATCCGCCCGGACCCCAGGCGGACTCGCAGGCAAAACCCGTGCGTTTTCACTTCGCGGAAGCTAGCAGCGCCTCGCCCACTGGAGATGGCGCCGTTGCTCACATGCTGGCTGCTCTATTGGATGCAATAGGTGAGGATTAAGATAATGAGTTTTTTAAGGCGTTGTTAGATGATTTATTTTCTTTCTTATTGTAGAGTCCCATTATGGCTGGCTCTCTACGCGGTTGTATCGCGCCTTTCGTCCCAAGTGTCTGAAGATGGATGTGGGCTGGCGCTGGCGTCGCATGTGCTGTTTGCCCATTGTGATGCTCTTCGAACTGGGTCTGATCACTCTGGTGGCGGGTATTTCCCTAACAATTGCCTACTTCACGTATGCAACGGAGGCTGAGCGGGAGAAGATTTTGGTTGCTATCTATGTGATTGCAGCGGTACTGGTGACGCTCATCTGCACGCATCTGCATGTGCTGGCCAAAATCTGTGGATCGCTGTTCGTCTCGCACAAGCGACAACTGAAGCAAGCCGTGCGCTCCAGTGAGAATGCACCGTTGGCCATGCTCGGCGCCGAAGTGGCCGTGCTGACGGACATGGTCAAGTGTTTGGATGCCTTTACGAATCAGCAGAGCCGATTGGTGGGCGTCATCGATGCTCTGGACTCTTGTGATACGGAGCGCATCCTGACACTGTTGAATGCAGTCCAGACGCTTCTCTCGGCGCCAAATCGACCGTTTGTGCTGCTCATCTCGGTGGATCCGCATGTGATTGCAAAGGCAGCGGAAGCGAATAGTCGACGTCTGTTTACCGAGGGTGGCATTGGTGGTCACGATTTTCTACGCAATTTGGTCCACCTGCCTGTTTATCTGCAGAACTCCGGATTGCGGAAGGTGCAGCGTGCCCAGATGACGGCGCTGTTGTTCAAGCGCAGCGGCACAGATTATCAGGGCGATGATATGCCCACATTGGGCCATTCGGTGTCAGCGCGTAGATTATCCAATGCCTCGGAGATCATGTCCAGCCAGGAGAAGCTGCGCACTCCACACAATCAACAACGCGGTGCTGGAGGTGGCGCAGGCGGCGGCGGTGGTGGTGGCAAGAAACTGCGTCTATCGGACTCCGTAGCTAGTTCGATTGGCTCGAATCTGCATCGACTCGGTCAGAACCCGCAGGGAGTCGTCGATTTGTCGCGCATTGTGCTCACCGATGACTACTTCAGCGATGTGAATCCGCGCAGCATGCGTCGACTGATGAATGTCATCTATATTACGGTGCGGCTGCTGAAAGCATTCCAAATTGATTTTAGCTGGTATCGGCTCAGCTCGTGGATTAATCTCACCGAACAGTGGCCACTGCGTGCCAGCATGATTGTGCTGCATCACGATCAGTTTATGGACACCAATGCCGATGAGAACATCTCGCTGCAGAGCGTCTATGAGAAGTAAGCGAATACCATTATTAAATTAAGATTCACAGTTTAATTATTATTAATCTTCACTTATTTTAGGGTGCGTCCAAAATTGGCTTGTTTGCGCGAGGCAGCTCCATTGCTGGAATTGGATCGGGATGAGCGCAAACTGGATGCATTTCTGCAGCTGCATAAATCCGATTTACTCGTTGCGGATTTGCGCATATTCTTGCCGTTCACAATCAATCTCGATCCATATCTGCGCAAGGTGCTCAAAGGTAAGCACTTATTGATTTGCATTGCTTGAGCAACCTACTTGAAATGCTTTCTACTCTTGCAGAGGATCAACAAATCATCGAGGACGAAGGTTCCCTTGTGCTGCAGACACGTCCCAGCGTTTCGCATACCAATCGTTCGCATCCAGCACCCACAACCTATGTGCCCTCGCCCCAAGGCTATCCACCGTATCAAATACTGCAGAACGAGTTTGTTGCCAATGAGCTGCGATCGCGTAATCTGTCCATTGAGCCACAGACACCGCTGATTTCATCGCCCAGCGATTCCTTTGGCGTAAGTCCTAAAAACTTCAAGTATTCACTAAGCAAACATTATAATTATTTTTATACAATAACAGGATGATGTACTGCAAACGAGGCTCACGGACCTCACCGTTGAGGGCGTCATCACTCTGCTGGAGCGCATTGAGGATCTGAAGCCAACGCTACAGAAACTGGCGCCAATCCTGCGCGAAAATGCAATCAACGGACGCGTTCTCAAGCATTGTGAACTGACGGATCTGAAGGCGGTAAGATGGAAACACAAATCCACAAATTTAATTTCAAGTTTATTAACCAATTGCCGTTTGCAGGTGCTGGGCCTGAGCTTTGGCCACTGGGAGCTGTTTCGTTTGCTTGTAACAACGTTGCGCGATGTTGAGAGATTGCCACGGAAAATACGTCTACAGCCCGCAATTCCAGAGGTTGTGCCAAATGTGCCCGCAATCAGGGACGTAACAGATGCTCAGCCTTCGCTGTCACGTCGAAACTCTGTCAGTCATATGGAGAAACAGGTTAGTTAATACAAATTGGCTTATAAGACATAAAATACGCCCTTCATAAATGTGTTTATTTCTGTCTCTGAATCATGCTTACCAAAAATAGTCGAAAATCCATGATTATGAATATCTGCAGGTATATTCATATTGCCAGTTTATTATTAACTTTTGATTAAATTTAAATATCATTTGTAATGAGTTTAACTGTTGGGCAGGTTACGCTGGAGGAGCAAATGATATGCGGCGCATTGCAGACGCTGAACGAGGAGGCTTTTGAAGATGTAGCGAGCAGTGAGAGACCCAGTCCATCTGGTATGCCAACAGGTGAGATGTTAGCTGCTGCCTCACAGCTGCAATTAGCACCCATTCGTGAGTCATCCGAGTTTGGTTCGCCATCGGATGAGCTTAAGATAACAAATTTACTGCGTAACACCAACAACAACAACATCAACAACTGTGGCAGCAACAACAATCTGGGCAGCGGCAGTTCTAAATATTTGAATACTGAATGCAATCGCAGCGCCAGCTCGCATTCGCTGCAAAGTCTTGGCGCTGGCGCTGTTGCTGGCGTCGCCTCTGGTGGCCTACAAATGCGTCTGGGTAATGGCGGCAGTGCCACAGAATTGATAAATGTGTGTGATGGTGGTAGTGCTGGTGCTGGTGCTGGTGTTACTTATTATAGTCCACAGCGTCTAGCTTCCATTGGCGATGAATTGTTGACCGAGCCCATGGCTGCTTTTATAACGTTGCCAACGGTGGTGGTGGTACCCAACAGTGATATAATCTATAACGATACCAAATTATAAATTGATCACCCCATCTCCACTAGATGAATACAACATTTACACACTAACCAAAACATATCTGTATTAAGAAAATGAGCTTCCTTCACTTAACCAACGAACATCAGTAAAGGAAATAATAAATAATTACAAATAATATATTCGCATGACCTACGTGTAGAATAAATATCTTAAAAAGTATTAATATTAAATAACATAAATAATAAGAGTATTAATTTATAACATAAGGTCTGGCATAGTTCTAAGTATATATTTTAAGTTGTAAAACCACATTCTAAACCTATACGAAAATGTGTCATTTAGAGCAACTACTTTAATGCTGCTGGTGTTGGTTACAAAAGTTGATTTGCTTTGCAGATTTGATTTAAACATTGCTTTTAACATTGCATATTTTTTTATTACTTTAGTTGTTATATGTTGATGATTAGTAAAAAGATCACAGATATCCAAAACGTAACTCTTAAGGATATCTGTTTTGTATTCAATTAAACTGACTGCACGATTTATTTAATATTAGTTTTAAGTTGCCATCTAAATCATAATTCCAAGAAAGACTAACAATTTAACAGATCAGATGGCTGCTCCCAGGACCGAGCTAATAACTTTTATAAGAAAATATCAAATAAATAATCATGCGAACAACCCTTATGTAATTGCATTTTAATTGTAGTTTGTAATTTATAACATTTTGCTTAGAATACATTTTAATACCTCCCTGCTTTTTTCGATGGATAAAAAGTGGTTTGACCTAACTTTTTATTTTGTTCTTGCATGATAATACAATTTTTGGCTTTAAATTGATTAGTTTGTAAAACATAAAATAGTTAACAGAGGTGTTGGCACATATAAGTAAGTTTTATTTAAAGTATTGGTGGAAATGGAGATCTGCACTGCCATCATGTTGTCAAAATATTCTTAAAACAAAAATGACAAATCTGTCTGTGAAAAACGAAAAGCAGCTGACTGCTAATTGTGTCTGTTTTATGTGTTTTTTTTTTGCCTCTTTTTCTTTTATTCCACTATGTAAATATCTAATGTTTTTCCCCCGTTCGTCAATGTAATTTTTAGACCTCGATTTGTCCAGTGCTGGAGCAATTTTTACCTCAACCCTGCACAATTCGGGTTCACCGATACAACAGCGTCGCGACTCGATATTGAAACAACAAGGCAGCGTCAAATCCGAGAAACGAGTGTCGATCAAGCCAACGCCCAGTGGCAGTAATTTGGCAAATCTAATAAACAACAACAATAACAATAGTGCAAAGATAGCATCAAATGTGGATTATGTATCAGAGCGTCAAATGGAATTAACTGCTGCCCAAGCTAGCACTAGCAAGGCTCGCCTAACAACAAAGCCACCATCAGGTGAGCTCAAAACTATATTTCAAATTCATTTCACAATTAACAGCACAAATTTATACATTCTTTCAGGTCCCCGACCAGCATCGCTGATTATTACCAAAAATGATTCAACGCCACAATTTCAACTGCTGCGCTCCTCATCCATTGAGTACGATGATGTTGAGGCACAGCACCATCAGACAATACATGCGATTAGAACAACGCTACTCGAACAACAGCAGGAGGATGAGTCGGCACCGTTGGTCTTTACGGTGCGCAAATGATAAGAAATGCAGCTGCTGCAATGGCAGCTACAATTAGAATAATAAATCTAAGATTCTATATGTGCTTTTTACTTAAGTGCCAGTTAACTTAAGTCACAATTAGGCTGATTAGTTTCAAGAAACTCGTGTGTGTATCCCTGTTAATCGTTGTAATATGTTGATATAGATACTGTTCTAGTGTGTACACTACTAATATATATTAAATTAAATATGCGCACTGGTATACATTAAAGTATGCATATAACGATTAAGACAATTAAAAGTAATAAAAAGCTTTACAAACAATTTAGCAATTTGGAATGTTTTTAAATTTAACTGCCAACAGGTTTTAATGCGTTTTTTTTCAAATGCTTTAGAGCAAGCGTAATATATGTTAGCGTAAGCTCTTACGTTACGCAAAAGCTGGATTAGATAACTTGCAACCTATCGTTATCGATAAGTATATGTTAGTGTGTTTGGGTCTAGTTCTGTTTTGTTTATTTCCAAAAATGCTTTCATCAATTTTGAATAAGGCAGTGCAGCAAAAACAACAAACTAGTTATATTATAAAGCCCTACCTATAATAATACGTGCAACATCGTTTATTAATAAGCAATAATAATTGCTGGCGTAAACATTAAATTCATTCATGCTCTGTGCGTTTGCCATCTGTACGCCTACGACAATATAGCAGACAAACATACAGAGACAGGCACACAGACAAGTTGCACGTGTGCATCAATACAACGAACGGAGAAATCTTTTATGCGAAGACACAGCTGACTTTTGTTTACCAGCACCAGTGGAGGGTGCGACATTCTCACGCCGAAACAGCTGGTGCGCGCACGAAAACTTGAAAGGTCACCTTGAGCTCAATAAAACGAATTGAGGAATTTTTTAGCTGGTAACGTTAAATTGAGCTGCAGATCATAGTTATTGGTGAAAAATTTTAATAAAATAGTTAGTGCATTATTTATTAAAATAAAGTTGAAAATATTTCAAAATATTTAAAATAAATCAAATTCAAATGCAATTAAGGCTAACCCCTACATTAGTGCGACAAACAAATATTATCTAAGTGTTTACAACGAAAAAATATATATTTTGTGATAATACAGTATTGGGACTCTTTCATTGATACGAGCTATAATTTTGGAACAGGGTTATTGTTCATATGTCAAGAATGAAGGTCAATGGACGCAATTTAAATTCAATCTATTTTTAAGCTATTTGCCAAAAATGTTTACTTAAAATTTTATACAAACGACAACAAAAACAAATGCAAATCTAGTGCAAAATAATTAAATTTTTTTTATACAGAGATGTACATGTATGTATATATTGTGTATGTATGTGAAATTGAACCGGTACAAAAAGATTAAAGCTTTTCCGCCCGGTTATCAGTTTAAGTGTTTTTAAGGATTTAGGAAAATGTGTATACTTAACACGTGTTAAGTAAGCTTAGTAATTAGGATTTAAATTCTCAAAATTCTTAAAAATGACAGCATTCTTATTATTGAGTTTTATTGTTTCTGGTTTTACTGATATCAGTGATGATTTTGAAAATAAGCGAACTTCAACGTTAACATTTAAGCTTTGAGAAAAGCTTTAAGAAAGTTGTGAAGGCAATCTCCCATTCATTCTGTTTCAAAGCTTGTGCATGTATTGATGCATGTATACACAGATTACATACATACATCATTATTTTGATTATTTTTATAATGCTTAATTAACGCTTGCGATTGGCTTTGTCAAAAGTCAGATTTCAGTAGCTTTGCCACAGCAGCCGGCAGCAAAACTCACACGAAAATTGAGAAAAAGGCATATTAATAATTATTGCTCATAATAATAATTTTAATAATAATGCTTTCGGAGGGTATCAAGTGGCTGCTTATAAGCACTAGGCGCAATTTCAATGTGCTGCTTAACATCTTGATGGGCTATCAACTCTTTCGCTGGCTATTTAGTGCGCCAAATGGCAGATTGCAGATGCAACAAGTGCAAGCTACTGCTGATAAGCAAGCGAATGATGATAATGAAGAAGAAGCAGCAGAAGCAGCAGCAACAGCTGTGCCAACGGAGTCGGCGCCAGTCAAGATTAGTGCGAGAGAGCTTAGTGCCACAGTAGTTATGGGTAATGCAGGCAGCCAGATCAGCAGCAGCAACAGCGTAAGCAGCAGCAGCAGCAGCAGCAACCGCGATCGCAGCAGACAATCTTTACGAAAACACCACAGTGAGGTATGATGATCATCTGAGCTGATTGTAATTATGTAGTTAATATGCACTTACAGATATATATACATACATACATCTATATGAACATCTATATGTATGTATTTGCATATTTATTTGCGTGTGCTGTAAAAGCATAACACAGACATAACAAAAACCTGGCGACAAGTTTCAGTCTGTGCCGTGTGCTCCTCGTGTTCTATCCACATAGTTACTAAATTGCTTCTATCTTCTATATTATTATAATTCTGTACTTCTACTGTGGTGTTGTAACTGCATTGCCTGCGGCTGTGTCTGTATGTGTGTGTTGCTTCCTGTAATCTGTAATTTTCTTATTGCTAATCCAATCTTTACTACTACTTTACTAAAAATAGATTGGCGCTTGTCTCATTAAAATCATTAAATCATTAAAATAAGTACAGTGGTTAAATTAAACAATAAAGGAAGTGCCAAATCGAAGTCTTGCTTAGTATATTTTTAGTAAGTTTTTAAAAGCATAAATACTTGTTTCAATAAATGCAATTTGTAGTTAATAAAGAAATGAAACACCGCAGTACACATAAAAATATATACATACATGATAAATAGATTGACGGTTAAAAATTGTTCTCAGCTTACTGGTTAAAAATACATATTCTAAACATAAATTTTAATTGATAAAAAAGCTTGTCTGCGACTTAACAAATCTTAATGAATTTAACTGAAGCTGAACATTTTTTGAATTTTTTATTGGGGTGACATTGAGATCGAATTGAATTGAATCCAATCGAATCGAACGCAAAGCTCTCTACAAAGCAGTCATATTTGTGTGGTAATCTATGTACTCATGCATATAACATATATATATATATATATATATATATATAATTATACCTTTATAAATAGTATCTTTTACTACTCACAGCAGGCATTGACAATGAGCAAGGACGTCGAATCGCACAGCATACCCATTGCGGAGGGCGTAAATGCGGAGCATGTTTTGTATCGCTTGAAACGTGGCTCCAAGCTGGGCGTCCATCCGGATGTCTCATTGCTGGGCCGTAAAATCACATTGCTCACCAACTACCCTGCGGAGGGCAAGAAATTTGTGCGCACCGAATATCGAATTCTCGACTGGCAGTCAAAGGATGGCAAGCAGATCACCAGCGAAAAGCATCCCGATGTCCATGTTGTGGACACAGACATCTACAGCGAGTTGCTGCTGAAGATGTCGGGCACGTTCCGCTTCTATTTCACATTTGCCGATCGGTGAGTTGAGCTAAGAAAATAGAAATTATAAAAACAGTGGTCGCTCGAGAAAACACATTTTCGAAAATTTATATTCAATAAATATATTTGGTATGTGAAAATGATGTATTTAATAACCAAAAGTTCACTTATTCGAGTGACTACTGTATTAACTTGATTACTTTGCATTTGCTTAAGGAAATTCCCAATTTCTCTGGCAGTGAACGGAAAGCAGATGCTCCACCAGATGGTGCGTTGTATGTGCAAGTGGAGCCGACGCTGAATGTGGGTCCAGTGGGTGCCCAGAAGATAATTCCCTTGAATTCGGTGCGCTGCCAAACGGTGATGACCAAGCTGCTGGGACCACTGAACACGTGGGAGGCCAAGTTGCGCGTGGCCAAGGAGTCGGGCTACAATGTCATCCACTTTACGCCCATCCAGGAGCTGGGTGGCTCGCGTTCTGGTTACTCGCTGCGTGATCAGCTCAGTGTCAATTCACATTTTGCGGCTAAGAAGGGCGACAAAGTCACCTTTGACGATGTGGAGAAAATTATTAAAAAATGCCGCCAGGAATGGGGCGTAAGTATACCAAATTATTCCTTAGTATCTTATGCAACGTAATCCACTTTGCCAGGTGGCCTCCATTTGCGACATTGTGCTGAATCACACTGCCAACGAGTCGGAGTGGCTGCTCCAACATCCGGATGCAACTTACTCGTGTGCCACATGCCCCTATTTGCGTCCCGCATTCCTGTTGGATGCGGCACTGGCGCAATGTGGCGCTGATATTGCAGCTGGTAAGCTGGAGCTTGTGGGCGTGCCCGTAGTCATCGATCAGGAATGCCATTTGGAAGCCTTAAAGTACCAATTGCATAACGCTTATCTATCCGGTGTCAATATACACGAACTGTATCAGTGCGATGTGATGCGATATGTTAACGAGTTCATGACTCAGGTGCGCACCCGTGAGCCGCCCAAGAATGTGACGAAGCATGAGCGCTTCCAGGAGATCCAACTGATACAGGATCCGGCATATCGACGCCTGGGTAGCACCATTGATTTTGAGCTGGCATTGGATATCTTTAATGCTTTCCATGGCGACTGTTTCGATGAGGAGGCCCGTTTCCGCAAGTGTGCGGAGACACTGCGTCAACATCTCGACTGGCTGAACGATCGTGTGCGTGAAGAGATACAGGGCTATCTCAGCTATGCCGTCGAAAATTGTCTAGCTGGTGTGCGCTACGAGCGTGTCCAGCACGATGGACCCCATGTGAAAGAGATCTCCATAAAGCATGCCGTCTTCATGACATACTTCACCCACACGGGCACGGAGGGCAAGACGCTCAAGGAGATCGAGCAGGACATGTACGGCAAGGTGGGCGAATTCCTTATGGCTCACAATGGCTGGGTGATGGGCTCCAGCGATCCCCTGCTGGACTTTGCCGAGCAGGAGCCGACGCGCGCCAATGTTTATCTCAAGCGCGAACTCATCGCTTGGGGCGACAGTGTTAAGCTGCGGTTTGGCAAGCGACCGGAGGATAGTCCGTATTTGTGGCGCCACATGACCGAGTATGTGGAGACAACGGCACGCATTTTCGATGGCGTTCGCCTGGACAACTGCCATTCGACGCCGCTGCATGTCGCCGAGTATCTGTTGGATGCTGCACGCAAAATCAATCCGGAGCTGTATGTCGTCGCTGAGCTATTCACCAATTCCGATGCCACCGACAATGTGTTCGTCAATCGCTTAGGCATCACGTCCCTGATACGCGAGGCGCTCTCCGCCTGGGATTCCCATGAGCAGGGTCGTCTTGTTTATCGGTATGGTGGCGCTCCCGTCGGTGGCTTCTATGCGAATCCCAATCGTGATGTTGCGTCCAGTGTGGCGCATGCTCTCTTCATGGATCTAACCCATGATAATCCATCGGCGGTGGAGAAACGCACCGTCTACGATCTCTTGCCCTCATCGGCTCTGGTTTCCATGGCCTGTTGTGCCACGGGCAGCAATCGCGGCTACGATGAACTCGTGCCGCATCACGTGAGTCCCAATTGCTCAATCCCAAATGCCTGTTTATTTATATATTTATTTCACAGATTCATGTGGTGGACGAGGAGCGTCCGTATCAGGAGTGGGGCAAGGCTGTTGACTTCAAAACGGGCATCGTAGCCGCAAAGCGCGCTTTGAACATACTCCACGGCCAGCTGGCGGAGGAGGGCTTCACCCAGGTGTATGTGGATCAAATTGATCCCAATGTGGTGGCAGTGACTCGCCATTCGCCGACCACTCATCAGACGGTCATCCTGGTAGCACATACCGCCTTCAGCTATCCACATCCCAATGCGGGTGCGACCAATGTGCGTCCGTTACGTTTCGAGGGTGTTCTGGACGAGATCATATTGGAGGCCAATTTGACGATGAAGAGCGACAAGCCATACGATTGTCCGGCACCGTTTAAGAAGGATGAACATGTGCTGAATGGCTTCAAACAGTTCCAGCTGCAGCTGCAGGAGCATGTGCCGCTTAGCAAGTCGCAGGTGTTCGAGACGAATCTCTACCAGGATGGCAGCAATACGCAGCTCAACTTTTGCAATCTGCGACCGGGCACAGTGGTCGCCATACGCGTCTCCATGCATCCCATTGCTCGCAAGAGTTTCGATCGCCTGCAGCTGGTGACAAACGCGCTGCGCTCGGAGGCCGGATCACAGTGCGAGGATCTCCAAGCGATTGTTAGCAAATTGGATTTGAACGCGTTGAGCCGTGCGCTCTTCAGCGGCGATCAGGAGGAGCGTGACATGGGTCTGGGTGGCTCCGCCTATGATATACCCAACTTTGGACCACTCGTCTATTGTGGCTTGCAGGGCTTCGTCTCGCTGCTGACGGAAATATCGCCACGCGATGATTTGGGTCATCCGCTGTGCAACAATTTGCGTGACGGCAACTGGATGATGGGTGAGTTGGCATGGCAACATGGCATTGATATGGATACTGGTTATTAATGTTCTCCCAACCAGATTATATTGCCGATCGTCTCAACAACTTTGATGACTTGAAGCCACTTTCGGTGTGGTTGAAGGCAACCTTTGAGCCACTGAAGAATGTGCCTCGCTATCTGATACCCTGTTATTTTGATGCCATTGTCAGCGGCGTGCATAATGTGCTGGTCAACCAGGTCAACCAATTGATGCCCAGGTAAGTGAACATATATCATATATATATATAAACAGATGTTATAGCTAATCGTTTACCTTTTAGTTTCATACGGGATGGCCATCATTTTACCCAATCGCTGGCGCTGGCAACGCTGCAGTTCCTCGCTGCCTGCCGTTCGGCCAATCTGCCCGGCTTCAGCTTGGCCCTCAGCCCACCAAAGCCGCCCAAGCTGGCTGTCACCTTATCTGCCGGCTTGCCGCACTTTTCCACGGGTAACCTCAGTGGACAACATTAATAATTGTTTTTATTGATTATTTTACTCGATTTTCTCGGCAGGATATATGCGCTGCTGGGGACGAGATACCTTCATCGCCTTGCGTGGCTTGATGCTGCTCACTGGACGATTTAATGAGGCACGCTATATCATTATTGGCTTCGCATCGGCGATGCGTCATGGCCTGATCCCAAATTTGTTGGACAATGGCACCAAGCCGCGCTTCAATTGCCGCGATGCTGTCTGGTGGTGGTTGCACAGCATCGCCCAATACGTGCAGGGTGCACCCAAGGGCAGCGATATACTCAAGGATAAGGTGTCGCGCATATTCCCCTACGATGATTCGGAGCCGCATGCCCCAGGCGAATTCGATCAGGTGCTCCAAGATGTGATGCAGGAGGCTCTGCAGGTCCATTTCCAGGGACTACAATATCGGGAACGCAATGCTGGCCATGAAATCGATGCGCACATGACGGATCAGGGTTTTAATAATCATATTGGTGTGCATCCGGAGACGGGTTTCGTTTTCGGCGGCAACAGCGCCAACTGCGGCACCTGGATGGACAAAATGGGCTCCTCCGAGAAGGCGGGTAATCGTGGTCGTCCCAGCACGCCACGTGATGGTTCCGCCGTCGAGCTGATTGGCCTGCAATACGCCGTATTGCGTTTCTTGCAGGGCATCAGTGAGAAAAAACTATTCCCATACAGTGGTGTGGAGCGTAAGGGTCCGTCTGGCGAGGTGACCAAGTGGAGCTACAAAGATTGGGCCGATCGCATACAGAATAACTTTGATGCGCAATTCTTTGTGAAGGAAACGGATCGCACCAAGGTGGCCAACAAGAAGAGCATCTACAAGGACAGTGTGGGAGCCACACAGGACTGGACGGATTTCCAATTGCGTTGCAATTTCCCCATTGCGCTGACAGTGGCGCCGGATCTATGCAATCCGCAAAACGCCTGGGCTGCACTGGAACAGGCTAAGAAGTATCTGCTCGGTCCGCTGGGCATGAAGACATTGGATCCGGACGATTGGAATTACCGGGCCAACTATGACAACTCCAATGATTCGAGTGATTGCACTGTGGCCCATGGCGCCAACTATCATCAGGGACCCGAGTGGGTCTGGCCAATTGGCTTTTATTTGCGCGCCCGCCTCATCTTTGCCAAGAAGTGCGGCTATCTGGACGAGACCATAGAGGAGACGTGGCTCATACTGCGCGCCCATCTCCGTGAGATACAGACATCCCATTGGCGCGGTCTGCCCGAGCTGACCAACGACAATGGCAGCTACTGCAACGATTCCTGTCGCACGCAGGCCTGGAGCATTGCCACACTCCTCGAGGTGTTGAACGATCTGCATGCACTTGGCGCCGATGTGTAATCAATTCTTAATCAATCTTTTGGGCTGATCGGAGCCTCATATTTATCGAAATTCAATATAAATCTTAATCGAAAGACACACGCTTCATTCATGGATCTGGAGCTTAATGATACATTAAATGTGCATAGCCATGAAGTTATCTAGTTGTTCAATTTGTTACACAATTGTTATGGTTCATCCGTACTCTCTATTAAAGTTATTTTATCCTACGACAAAGGCTTTGTCTCTTTAATCCTCCTCTACGAGAAGTAACTGTTTCTATTCACCCGCATGCAGGATGTCAGCGGCGGACAAATTGGTCCACTAGTCTTGTCATATTGCGTGATCACGCAACGTGACTCCAATTCATGGAGATCTTCGGGCAACTCCGGGTCTAAACTGTTGCTTATGTGAGCCGCGTCCAATTGTGAAATCACGCTGTCTGTGGCACTGGTCCACTCCTTCTCCGCCTCTAAACAGCTTCTTGGCGCTTCGGATGGGTTTGGTAATTGAATATTGATGACATTGTTTTGACTCTGATCTGCATGTTTATCAGTTGATTTTCGATCCAACTTTGCAATATATTCATTATTATTAACAATTACAATCTTTTTTATATAGGTTTTACTTACAATTTTGTATCTATTGCATAGTCGAAGTGCTGCTGAACAAGTCAATTCGTAAATGCCATGCAAAACAATCTCTTGCACAGCATTTAATACAATTGACATGTTTTTAAATTTAAAAACTGAAAAATTTTGATTACAAATTTAAAAGTTTGCCTACTACCTATATTAGATCATGACAATTTATAGTATATATACAAAATTTGCTTGCTAAGTATTTGGCTACTGCAGCTCAATTAAAAGTTGATCAAACTCTATTTTTAATTTTATTGCTATTTTATTTGTTGTTAACTTATTGTTTATTGCTTAGAATATTTGCGTGTCTCCTGGCATACACTTTATAAATACAATTTTATTAATATAAATAAGTTATATAAGTTATATATATATATATATATAGTATATGTACATAAAGCTTTTTGGGCCCTGTGAACAATCTTACGCTCGAGCTAGTTAGAAATACACTTCTATGAAATTATATATCATATTTTTGGGTTAACTCAGTGCTTACTGTTCAGTTCAGTTCAGTTCAGTTCAGATCAGATCAGTTCACTTGTTAGCTTTTATCAAGTGCAGAGGTGGGTGGTGTCGTCGTGGTTGTGGTCGTCTTATCGTAATCCTCATCCTCGATGGATTTCAATACGCGTCCCGTTTTCTCAGCTTGCAGGGAGAGACCGACGAGCGCACTGTTTTTCAACTCATTTAGTTGGGGCTCCGGAAGACAGTTCTCTTTCTCGTCGACATCGGTGTCGCGTTTGAGGCGCAACACGGTCGACTCAGACGTGACTTGCTGCTCTTTTACTTGCAACAATTCGCGTCTTATTGCCTCAATATTATCGACGTTGCTGGATTTGTTATGTGCCAGTTCTGCGGTTACTGTATTGTTTTCCTTTTTGTGTGTGGAATTGGCAAGTAATGCCAGAGGCAGTGGTAGTCTTTGGGCCAGTATTGGTGCCTCCACATTGGATGCATTGTTGAGCAGCTCGCCCGTCTTGTAGGAGAGTGGCTCAAAGACGCCAGCATGCGCTTCCTGCTCCTCTCGTGCATGCGCATTTTCTGTCAGCATCTCCATCAGTGAGACTGTTTTCCGTTCTTTAACAATGACTTGTTGTGGTTGTGGTTGCGGTTGAGGTTGCGGTTGTGGCTGCAGCTGTTCAGACTTTTGTTGCTGTTCGTCAAGGCGATTGGTTTCTTTGACCTGATTTAGTGCATCGGATAGTTCATCGACAGATAAATGTTTTGGAATGACAGGATTATGAATTTCCAATTGATGGGTCAGCTTACCGACGCTGCGCTCCAACAGTTTCATAGTAGAAGGATTTAGTGGCTTTTGTTTGGCCAACTCTTCGTTTAGTTTATCCACGGTGCGTTCCAGCTTCTGCATTTTCTCTTTGAGCTCTTTTTCCTGTTCGCGCAGCTCAACGGCACTTGGTTTATCCTTTTGCTCCTCAGCCGTAATTTCTTCTTCCTTTTTAATGGCAGCACCATCAATCGATTGCTGTGCTCCTCCTTCTAATGTAAGAGATGCTGCAAGTATCTTGGCAGGCAGCTCTACTGCTGCTGCTGCATTTTCTACTTTGGTCTGGTTTTTCTTTACAGCTGGCGTTTCCTTAACTTCTTTTAGTTCTTCAGCAACTTTAGCTTCCGGTTTTGGCAAATTCTCCATTTTGTCCAAGGGTGGATCGTTTTTCTGATCCACGCCATGGGATTCATCAACGGGCAGCGGCGGCATTGGTGGATTATTCGCTGAATCACTTAAAATATTTGACTTTTCGACAAGGTTATTGCTATCCACGTTTGGTTTCTGCTTTCCAACTTCCACTTTCTCTAATGTTTTTTCAATTTCCCCATCGTTAGGTGTTTTCATTATATGTTTTGGTAGCCCAGGTTTATTTTCGTTTTGAAGTGCATCGAACAGTGTTTTACCATTTGGCAATAAAGGTGTGACAATTTGCACCCCCTTATTAAATTTTGGACCCGAACTCTTGGCATCTATCGCATTTAAATTGGCATACGTGCCAAGAATCATCAAACAGAAGCCACTGACAAATACAAATTGTGCCAGCTTTCGTTCCATGGATTCCTTTTGAATGATCTGGCGAAAACTCGATGCCGGAAACATGATGCATATCGCCACGCCAATGGTGGAGCCCACCAGACCAATAATTAGCTCAACTGATGGAATCACAAGCGCCACGCACAACGAGAAGAAAACGATGAAGAGCGTAATTAAACGGAAACGCTGCTCGGGTATATAACTGCTGCTCTCTACGTGTCCATGCTGAAATTGCAAATACTGATCAATTATGATTTTAAATTAGAATTGCTAAACGTAATCCAAACCTTTCTGTACAACAAGGAGTTGATGCTTGCTCGGCAGGGGAATATGACCAAAGGAAAGCTGAATGCCACCGAGAGCACAAAACCAATTTTAATGATATCACTGCCAAACGATTGCGACAGGTTAACTAAAATATTACCTAAAAATAAAAGAATAGATTTAATATTGTTTACATAGGTTTTTTATAGGTGATTGATGTAATACCGGAAAAGTTGTGCGTACAGAAGGCCACATAGCCAAAGAAACCAACGGCTATATAGACCAGTGTACATATCCAGGTCGCATTGCGTACAATGCCATTTAGTCTGTCCAGACTCTGGTTGTTAATGCTCTCAAAAACCTCAAAAAGTTGCCTGCAAGTTAAGTGTTGCATATTAATTAATTAATAATTAATTATTGATACATTCTTAAATGGAAAACATACATTTGACAGGACAATGCCATGCTGAAGATGGGTAAGCATTGAAGAACTCCCGCTGGTTCCCAGTAGACAACCTTAGCTGTCCAATCGTTTGCCACAATATGCGACTCAGACTCGAGCACAATCTTGAGCATGAGGCACACATAGAATCCAATGGAGGCGGTGCACACCGCCGACAAGCTGTCCACATTTCTCAGCATGCCCAGTGGCACAATGCAGCAGATGGTGACGGCACACATGACCAGGGTGCGCAAATGATGATTCACCGTAGTGTCCAGATTAAACAGCTTGGCCACAATCTGTGGCCCCAAGTCGCCAACGACAACAAAATACGTTATGCACGTACCAATTAGATAGCCAATAATGCAGAGTTCTGCTAACAGTTTGCCGGAAGCGCCAAACGCGTGCAGGCCAAGCATTTCGAAGCTTTTGCGACGTGTCAGCAACGATGTTTTTATCAGATAATGACAACAGACCCGCGTTATCCAATTGCTGAGTATCAGCAGCAAAATTGACAAGATAATGCCGCACTTCTGAAAGCAGAAGGGCATGGCCAGAATTCCGACGCCAATTATGCTATTGGCCAGAGTCATAACGTGTCCCGAATGCGAGAACATCATGGCTGCAACCAAAAAAACACTCGCTTTCACCTGTGGCTGGCTTGGATTAATTATTTATTTTTTTGCGATGCCCTAAACCAAGTTGCTAATTGCGTAAGCAGAAGAGTAGTAAAAGAAAGAGAAATAAACAAAGAGATCGCTTGATGTTTATTCAGTTTCACACTTACTTGTTTTGGTCACAAAAAAATCATATGCAAAGGCGCCACTTACGCGAGCAAAAAGA
The DNA here is from genome assembly GCA_035042125.1 of Drosophila longiperda. NCBI lineage: Eukaryota > Metazoa > Arthropoda > Insecta > Diptera > Drosophilidae > Drosophila > Drosophila longiperda. Next base: position 9,995,508 of record JAWNLV010000107.1, on the reverse strand, counting down.
AAACACAAAAAAAAAAACAAACAATAAACAAAATAGTTGAAGGAACCTAAAGCAGTGAGTTCTTGTGGCTTGCGGCTCACATTTGGCGGCGAATACTAGTTAAAAGTGCGTTGAATACTATTTGAGGGGTAGCGATTGTGTTTTTACGTCGTTCACATTTGTGCAATTTCGGTGTCTTTTAAAAGATCTTTTTGGTAACGTCAGCATTGTTTGGGTTTCTGCGCGACCGCCGCTTAACAGCTGTTTTTACTGGTGATGTGCTCGTGATTAGCGGCAAATAGCACAACTCAGATTAATATGCTGATTTAATTAGCAATTAATTTTCTGTTGACATTACAAGTGTAGTGCATATATAACACTAAATTATGGATGATTAAAGAAAGACCAATTAATTTCTAATTAAATCAGCATATTAATTACCAATTAATTTTCTGTTGACATTACAATTGTAGTGCATATATAACACTAAATTATGGATGATTAAAGAAAGACCAATGGTTTGCCGAAGCGTACAAGCTGCAATAACATTTGTTCTTTTTCAATAGTTCAAAGCTCTTAGAACTTTGCATGGCCACGCTTTGAATTTCTTGAAAGTAAAAGTAAGGTAAATAAGAAATTGGATATCCCTTGTTAAAGAGCAGGGAAATATTGACATATCAACGCTTGAGACCAAAAAATGTACAAAATACGGTTGAACTGTCAAACTAAAATGCTCAAAATATATAAAATATATAAAAAAAAGAGCGTACGTAGCTTTTATCAGGGTGACCAAATATTTTACCAAAAGTCGTACGAGCTGGCAACGCCAATTTTTGAGTCTGGTGGCAACGCTTCATTTTGTGTTTCTTTCCGTTCCCAGACTGCAAACGTCAAGATGGCCGATGTAAATTTTGTGTAAAAATCTAAGAAAATATTGAACATCCTTGTGCAGAACGGCTACAGTATATCATATTTAGTCAACAGAATGAACTGCGCACGCATGCCAATGTTATTTTAGAGTTTTATGTGCTATATCACATAAATGGAAGTGGCGATAAATTTAGCTAATATGCATTTTGTTTTGTGTTTTTATTTTTTGTATTTCGGCTGACACAAACAGCAAGTTGATGAAACTCTTAAGAAGAAGCGTACCTTCAAGAAGTTCACCTACCGTGGTGTGGACTTGGACCAGCTGTTGGATATGCCCAAGTGAGTAAAGTCTACTTCGGCGTCTCCCCCAAAATATAACTAACCTCATTTTCTTGCCGCCTGCAGCAACCAGTTGGTGGAGCTGATGCACAGCCGCGCCCGCAGGCGTTTCTCGCGCGGACTGAAGCGCAAGCCGATGGCACTGATCAAGAAACTGCGCAAGGCCAAGAAGGAGGCGCCACCAAATGAGAAGCCCGAAATTGTCAAGACTCATCTGAGGAACATGATCATTGTGCCCGAGATGACCGGCTCCATCATTGGTGTCTACAATGGCAAGGACTTTGGCCAGGTGAGCCCCAAAAAGGGTACTTTATAAATATTGGACAGTATTTACTAATGTGTGATCTCTTTTCATCCCTTGCCAGGTTGAGGTCAAGCCTGAGATGATCGGTCACTATTTGGGTGAATTTGCGTTGACCTATAAGCCCGTCAAGCACGGTCGTCCCGGTATCGGTGCCACCCACAGCTCACGGTTTATTCCCCTCAAGTAGACGCAATCAGACTCGATGTCTGCTGCTTGTTTTTGGATTTTTACGCGCGTAATAAAGGAAACGTAATTTTTTAAGAACGTAAAGCTGGCTTTTTCAATTAAGTAAAACCACCAGCAAAAATAATATAAACAAATTTTACGTTTAATATTTATTGGAACTTGCAAATTGTATATTATGTAGTTTATTGTGGATGTGGATGTGGATAGAAGCTATCTTCGTTTTCGCACACTGTTGCTATTGGTGACCACCGTCCGATCATAGGCCGTATCCTTCATATTTGTTTGATGGGATGAATCTCGAGTGCCATTGTAAACCATCTGCCTGGGTGTTGTGGTGCTGCCATATTGTGGTGGCAGTAGATGTCCCATCGGCGTCTCGTTCACATCCGTCGATCCGTAAGCGCTGTCTTTGACTTGAGAATCATTGTGGGAGCGATTAAAATAATTCACAGCTGGCACCACCACCGATGTTGTCGGTGCCGGGACAAGATTGTTAGACAGCATTGGGAGTTGAGCAAGCGATTGAAAGGCATTAGTTAAGCCCATGAAAGTCACAGTTTTGTTGTTTGTATTAGTTCGGTTACCAATTTGATTATTATTATTATTATTGTTACCATTTGTAAAAAAGGCGCTGCCATTTGGCGCAAAGCTGGCCTGCAATGATTGCAGGCCCTGATTCAGATTTAGATTAAGATTGTTGTTGGTGTTAAAAGCGGCTGTATAGGAGGAGTGGGTGTTGTCAATTGTCGGCATGCTGTTGTACATGGCCAACTGTAGTGAATCGGATTTGGAGCGTTGCAGGATGCTCTTGGTGGGACCGCGTGTGCCGACGCCAATCGAGTTCTTGACAGGTGCGATGGAGTTGGTTGAAGAGTGGACGACGTGCATCGGTGGCGGCGGCACATCGAGTGCGGTTAGTAGGCTGCTGCTGCTCTGTGACTGGTTTAGAAAGCCACCGACTTGCAGAAGTGACATCTGATCCTTACCTAAGCGGTTCAGCTCCATTTCCATTGAATTATATATGGTCAAATTGCTGGCCAACATATCCTGGCGGGAGCCCAAGGTCAGCATACTATCGGCATTGTTCAGCGTCGATGTGGATGCGATAGTCGTTGATCGCGCCGAATGCATGGCCATGCCCATTTCACTGGGACCCTGCTGCAGTGCACCCGTTCGGGGATCAAAGTGCTTCTGTGTCGCATCTTTCAATGTGCCCTTTATCTCTTTGGGCTTATCCGGCTGTGGCTTCAGTGGCTGTCGAATGGAGGAGATGTGTCCGGGCACCGGTTCGCGTGATATCGATGAAGATGGCGATGCCGAGTTAGTTTCTTCATTCTCCTCCTAAAAAAATCAAGGCAAGTTATTATCACAAATTGTTGAGATCAGTTCATAAATATATATATAGTTGAACGTTTATGCTGCTTACTTCATCCTCCTCCGTAATTATGGACGACTCTATCCAGTCTTTTATGCGATTCTTTTTCTGCTGGCGATCGACATTGGTTTCGATGCCACAATCCGCCAATGTGTACAGCAGGCGATTCTTCTCGTCGGGGCTGCTGTGAAAGGAATACATTGAGGGACACAGTTCATCTGTCTCATATTCGGCCATTTCCTTCTCCGCCGTTTTGGCCAGCCAGCGATCATCCAGAAACCTGGTCAAGTCCCCCAAACTCTTTGGCCTGCTCCCGCTGCGTGGCTCTAGAAACCGCTTAAACATACGCTGACCGCGCGATGTGAGCAGCTATATGGAATATATAATTATATATATATAAATATAATCTTTAGTTTATTTACAACTCAGGGTTTACCTTAAATAGTTTGGGTGTTCGTCGTAGGGGCATCATCATTATGCTGCTTTGCCAAACCACATAACGCACATAGCGTGGATCCTCCGAGGATGCCTTTTGCCAGGGCAGACAGCCAGTCAGGCAGACGAATATAACAATGCCAAACTGCCAGACATCGTGACTGGGATCGGCTCTTCAAATATATGTATTTAATGGAAGATATATATTATTTTGTTTGGAATATACTTTTTTATTGATCTTACTTGTAGGTGCCTTCTGGTTTCACTTCTAATACTTCGGGCGGACTGTAGGGTAGCCATTCATTGCGACGTTCCACTGTGGTACCACTTTGAAATGATTCGCCAAAATCGCAAAGTTTGACGCGTTGAAAATCCGAACGATATATGAGCACATTATCTAGTTTAATATCCCGATGCACAATGTCTCTGTAATAAAAACCGTGTTAATGATGCATAAGGTATAAAAAATAATATAAAATTTAATTGTACAAATATAAACAGAGAAATTGTAAGCTAGGAAACCAGAGGCAGAGACAGAATGAGAGTGTAATAAAATTTATTTATTGTTTATCTAATAATATAATTTAAATATTCCCATAATTTAAAGTAAGGCCTTTAGAGTTTATCGAATATTTCTGTGATCCGAATATTTGCATAGGGCTTAACAAATTTAAAGATAGAATGATAAAAATAGCGAAACAGAAATGGCTACACGAAAAAGAGGAAACGAGTCCGGGAATGGTAGTTCCTTTAATCTCATACTCGAATGCACTGACTCTCGATCTCTCCATTTCTATCAGTCTTACTCTCTCTCTCTCTCTCTATTTCTAACTCTCTCTTTTTCTCTGTATCTTCTACTTTCTTCTTAATAATAAAGTCTTTCCTCAACTCAATATTCTTTAGGATCTGATCTTGTTACTTACTTTGAATGCATATAATCTATGGCGGATGCCAGTTGTTTAGCTATACGCTTGCTGTACACCTCACCCACACCAGTTTCAGTCACATTTGATGTAAGATCCCCTGAAATCAATGTAATGATATATATATATTTTATGGGTAGGTAAGTAAATGTTGTGCACATACCCAGTGGTGCGTATTCCTGTGTGAATACATAGAAACCAGCCGTCTCAAAGGCCACATCATATGTGGTTACAATATGCCGATGCACACCCAAGTGGAGTCCATAATGAAATTCGCGATAGAAATCGCGCAGTGTCACATATGGTTTAGGAACCGCCTTCAGTACCATTTCTGTTTGAGATCCCCGATGCTCAACCAGCAATATCTTGCCAAACCATCCTTCGCCGACGATTTGAATGATATCAAACTCATCCACAAGCTGAATCTGTTATTGATGAACGATGTTTATTATTTTGGATTTGTTTTATAAACACCAGCCACGTCCACATGTGTACATAGATATCAAATATGGATAAACGTACGACGAGACGACGTTACTCTATTTTTGACATAGTGCCCAGACTCTGATTTCTGTCCAATAAAATGAGTATATTTTTTTTTTCTTTACGTTTGCGTTAACTATTAGCTCAGCGAAGAGAATTTTGGACTTGTGCCAAATGAAAATAATTTAAAACAATTGTCTGACAGAAGTTCAAATACCCTAGATATATATATAGTATTAAGTGAGATGAATAATTTGTATATATATATATAATGAAGTAAGCGGAAGGCTGTCCTATATCAAAAATAATCATGACTATAAATATTATTTATGTTTTGCTTAATTTAGATATATTTTTCATTAACTAAACAAGATTCTAAAGATTTTTTGTATTGACACAAAAACATTCTTTTCATATTTTAATAAAATAATAGACACAAATATGAGTAATATGTGTGCAGGAATACCAAAGAAATAATTATTAATTTAATATTATTTATTTGGGTATATTTTGTATAGAATGCTATGGTAATCAGACAGAGGGTATTCGAAAAGGGCCTGAATGATCCTATAAGAATTGAGATGAAGAAGCAAAAATGTTTTTTTTTGTTTGCCGGACAAAATCATCTTAATGAATCTTTCCGCCTGCTTTCAGTTTCTTCTCTTTTAGATAGGAATCAACCCCAATGATCTGTTTAAAAGAACCGCAAAATACATAGGAAAGTTCATTCTGGCAAATATGCATAATAAAAACACATACTTATGTAGTTGCCTTAATAATAATAATCAAGCGCGAAATTCGACATAATTTCTATTGTCTCTAATTTTATGATTTTCAAGATGCAAACAATAAAAATCTTTGTGGGAGGTCGAACATTCACATATAATTAACTTCATGCAATTTTTGAATAATTTTTGAAATTGAGTTACCTTTTCCAATTCGAATTCACGAATTTTATGTATATGCCCTCGTGGTTTTTTCGACATTTTTTAACAAGTTTAATTATCCGTTGAGTTGCGATTTACATGTGTTGAATATTTTTGCTATTGTTATTGAGAATGTTCTTGGAGTGTCTGTGATTCAGTTAGGTTAATTCACATCAGTTCTTGTTGAAATCATTGCACAGCAACAAAAAAAAAAAAAAAAAACATGTGCACGACTTATGCACTAAATAAATAGAATTCTGTATTAATCGTAAATTGTTGAAATGTGTATTTTGGTTTTCCGTATAAGCGGCAACATCAGCAGCGTTGTAAATATTTATAGCGGGCTGCACAAAGGCAATCTGCACATAAATACATATTTATGGTGGTGTGTATATATGTGCATGTGTGTGTATGTATATGTATGTATCTTTGTCGGCCTATTTTACATGTGTTTCTTTTTTGTATCTTTATTCATGCGATGCATCTGTTTTTATAAAAATGCAAAATATACGTAAATATCTTGGCAGCTTTGGTCTCACAAATCTCATCTCACCCGCTGCGTTTTCATTGTTATTGTTAACTTCCTGGAAAATGGTCGCCAAATACGCCAATTAATTTAATTTATAAACTCTGCATTGAGATGCAACACAAAAACACATTGTTTCGCCGTATCCGAAAATACCGATTGCATTAAGTGCCAATCGGCTTAAGTTCAATGTTATTTCGCATTTAGGTGTAGTATATATTTAGTTTAGCTCCTGTTCGCTATAGTTTTTGTTCTTGTTGTCAAACAAATATTTAATTGAGCCGCCTAGCAGTCTACACACATACACACACACACATTACTCACACACACACACACACACACACAATGATGTACAATTTGTAAAGCTTGCAAATATTTTTATTGAGTTTGTTTAGTTCAGATTGTGTTTTTGCCTAGGTTTATTTATTTTTATTAGGTTTTCGTACAAATTCTCAATTCTTCTCAATTCGTTTTCTATTCTTTTGCCTACACATTTGCATATTATCAACAGCGAAATTAAAAATAATGCTCGTTGCCTCTTATATAAAAACATAAACCGACTCGAGAATATATACAATTTTATACCAGATAAAACTGTGCATTTAATTATTTCACTAACAGTTATTTATAACGGCTTAACTATACGTATAGCTGCTGTTATAGGATCGGCGAACACATTGATATACTGTCACTCTCCGAATTTTCATTAATTTAATTTTTTTTTTTAGATGCGTTGCACTGATCACAATGCGTTTATATTTCTTCTTAGCACTGTTGCACTGTTGCCCCGTGGCCGTATTCGATGAAAACCCGCTGGCAACTGCTCTCGACTCTCGCGATTTTTGTCGCTGGCCAGGAAAATTGTACTGAAGATGTTTAAAAAAAGACATTTTGTTTACGCTGTTTTCGTTTGAATCTTGAATGTGTGCATTTTCGAAATATATTTTAAAGTTTTCGAAACATGTTCAAGAGCTTTTTGAGAGAGATAGAGAGAGAGTGTGGCATAAATAGTTCTCTTTCGTTGATATATATATATATATATATGTAATGATATTGCAAAACTTTCGATATAATCCAATATTCCTGAAAGTGTTACACATAGAACAAAATATTTGTGTTTGCTTTCATTTGTAAAGTCAACATTCATTCAACATTTTAATTACATGAGATGAGCACATTCTTAATTGCGACTGCAGCTTATATTGTTTATTTATTTATTTTAATTCATTGAATTTAGTTTAACAGGGCCATAAAATGTTAAAGTGCTGGTTAACAGAGCACTGTCAAGGGCATTGTACAGAGCGGTGTAAAGCTCAGCTGCATACAGGCCCAAGCTTATTGCCTAACATAATGTAGAAAAAGCTTACTGTGGCACACATACGTATGCACAAGTATGTAATGCACACATATACACACTTACACATATATACAGATGTACATATATAGACATGCGTATATACGCACAAAGGTAACTCTAATTGGTCACTTCCGTTTGGACGACGTTTCCTTGGCGCATGCGACGTTCAACTTCAGCAGTTGCTGCGTTTGACACACACTTACACGGAGGGTTTTGTGTGTGTGTGTGTGTCTGTTGGGAGGGTGCAGGTGCAGTCAACCACTTGTCGCTGGCTATAAAAGTGACTGGCATAGCAAAATTGCCTGCATACGTTTGAATGTTACCGTTAGCGCAACAACTCAATTTTTTGGTGTTGCCCAAATTCTTTAGTTAATATTGAAAGATAAGGCCAACTGTTCTAGGGCAACTTAAATTATGTGTGGCTTGTGCAAGTGCCAATTAAAGTGAGACAAGTTTTGGGTTTGTTGGCGCTTACAGAGTGTGTGCGAGAGAGACAGATAGAGAGCTGTTAATCCAAATTTTTGCATAATTTATTTGTGAATTTGAGAAATTATTAAAATGGATTGGCAAAAATTTGTGATTTAGGTTATTGGATTATAACAGGTATGTATGAAAAAAAAAAAAAACAATTGGTTCTCAAAAAACATATTTTTACTTGGCTTTATAAAGTGGCAATTACAAAAAAAAAATATGTTAAACTTAGCACAAGAAAAAGATGCAGCTTAACATATATTAAATTATTCCCAACGTATTTTATACTAATAATATAATAGTTTTTAATTATATACTACTCATGTGAATTTTTCTCAAAATTAGTGACATTTCTTATTGTATGGAATTTTTCACATTTTTCACACTATAAGTTAATAAGCCCCACCCAAGCTCTAAAAATAAGAATATTACAAATTTTGTGATGCAATGGGGCTGCAGTTAAATATTTAGTTTGATTTGCATACACAGAAATTGCATTATTTGATTCAATATATATAAATAAGCTTAAACGAAAGACATAGTTAAATAGAAAATAGAAGTTAAATAGAAGTCACCAAACAATAAACACTAAAATACGACAAGTATTACATTTTCAAACAGAGTTTAAGATGTGTAAAAAGTATCAAAATTGGCTAATAAACTTCTGAAAATATAGTCAGCTGCTTTGAATACTTAACGATTATTTGATGTTGTTAATAAGTGCATAAATAATGATATAATATAAAAACTAAACGTTGTAAAGAAACAGAATTTTCCAAAAATGAGACAAAGTCATGAGATGTAGATGTAAATAAAGTAGCACAAATTAGTTGGTTCACTGAGATCTTCACTGAGATTCACGCAATTTAATTATTTAATTGAATCTTGAGAATTGCTTGAGAACTGCGAACTTAATTGAGCACTTCTCTCGGGTTAAATTAAGCTAATGCGCGAACATTTTAAAGTGGAGCAATTAATTATGTTAACCACATATGAGAGAAGCAACGAAACAATATAAAAATATATACATATTGTGTGTATGTGTGTATTTATTTGCTGTGTAACAATAAATGAAAGGAAATTCAGATTTTGTCGATGGGTCAAGCCACAACGTACGGTTTTTGGTGCTGTAATTGTCAAGTGTTTGTCACCACACGTCGTATGCGTAATACACGGACAAACACTCGAAGGGCTAAAGAGCATGTCGTGGCCAAACAGAATTCAAGTGTTATGGACATTTCAGCAACACACCAAAACTCACACACCCACACAGACACAGACACACGTTAATCTCAATTGGGCATCAAGTATCGGCTTAAGTCCTCAAGCAGCGCATCAAAATTGTCGTATGCCACAAACATGCAATGTGTTTGAACTGTTTGAACTGAATGGGGTTTTAATGCATGTAGCATTGCAATTAATAAGTAAAATCATCTATATAATATATATATATATAAATTTTGTATAATTCTTGTAGACTTGATTGGCGTGTTGGCAACGAAAACGACGACGTTTTGGCCAAGGACACGGGCATCGTCGCAACGGCGATGTCACCGACAGGACAAATAGCAAAGACGTCCACGCCACACGACACCAACGATAATAGCAGCATTAACGATCAGCGCGAAACATGGAGCGGCAAGGTGGATTTTTTATTATCGGTTATTGGATTCGCCGTCGATTTAGCAAACGTCTGGAGATTTCCCTATTTGTGCTACAAAAATGGCGGTGGTAAGTTACTAAATAGCAAAAAAAAATCTTTTCTTTATCTGTTTTGTTGAGTGTCGCGTGCCAATTAGAGACACAATGCCACAAGAATTCTTGTGGCATTTATAAAGATTTACACATCATTGAGCGCCCAAGAAACTCACTCAAGTTGCCGCATAACAAGTGACTTGGCCTTGTTAACACTTTGACAAGTGCTGGCTAAAATGCGTGCGAAGTGCTGCCATTAACTGGGCAGTGAGTGAGGTGGTGGTGGTGGTGGTGGTGGGTGGCACAAATCTTGTGGCTCTAAGTGCGTACTTCCTATACGAAATTACCCGCAGTCCAGACGTGCGACTTCACACACATAGAAGTTGATACATATGCTTAGGACTTGTGATCTTTGTTGGCAACGCCATCATTCAAAACAATTTCAAAGTTAAGTGCTTTTGTATGACAACTAAATCTGGCAGTCATAATCGCATTTGGCCTCCTTTACCTACTTGGCCACAATCTGACGGCGAGTGAGTAAGCAACGCAAAGAGTGTTGAGGGGGGAGAAACGCTTTCTAGGCTTTTATTGTTACTGGGCTATGCACATCCCATCAGATTCAAGACATATTTCTCTATATGTATGTATGTATGTATGTATTTATATATGAATGTGTATCCTTCTGCGCATTGTGTTGAAATTCATGTGCGGCACACGTTTTTTGACGGCGGCACTTAGGCGTTTATATGAATTTTCATTCGTAAATCATAATATGTGTGTGCCTGTGTGTGTGTGTGTGTGTGTGTGTGTGTGTCTGTGTTGTGTGTGTGTGCTGGTTGCCTTTTCCTTTATAGTTTTATTACTATTTTGTCGTTGTTCTGGCCTTTGCCACAACATTTTTTTTCATCTTTCACTGTGGTCTTAAAAAATAAATTGTTATTTCATACGCTTCATTGCACTCAATCAGTGACAGCTTAGTTTTCATTTTATATCATTTTGTGCGGCTGGCTACTGGCGTTGCCAGGCTTAACTTTACCGTTAGTCAGTTGCCACAGGTTGCGATTATTAGCTTTTAATGCCCCACCAGCTTAGTGGGCATTTAATTTCGCTCTCTTCCCCTTTTTTTTTTGTTCCTTCTTATTCCCAGCTACTGAATTAATGAAATTCCTCGACTTTAGCTTGACACAAAGTGTACACAATTTTATCTGAGTGTATAAATTGTAATTGCTGGGTTTATATGCTTTCAAATGCATTTTTTATATTGCTTATTGTCTTAAATTAAATATGCCTTTCTCTATTTATATATTGTAATTTCTGGGATTTTTTGCTTTTAAATGCATTTTTTAATCTTAAATTAAATATGCCTTTCTCTATTTATATATTCTTTTCATATTTATATTTAATATAAATCTAATGTTTGCTGATGATTTTTTTTTTATAAAATATTGCTTTAAAATTGCAATGTTTTGTATCACAATTTATTTTAATTTTTTATACTATTTGTTTCATAACCAAAAATCGGTCGATTAGTCTCCTGAAAAGTCTTAAATATTTAAAAGATTTAAATAACACTTTTATTTTTTTTTTTTGCAAAACGTAATCTTTTCACTTGGCAATTATTATTGGTGTATTATTTAGGAATAAAAATGGTTTTAAGGCTAAATTGAGATCTGACAAGTCTTAGATATGCCAGCTGCTTAATTGGCTTGATATATATGTACTTTGATATAATAATTTGCCATAGCACTTTGTGCCATAAATAGACAGTGACAAACCGGAAATGAGTTGGGCCAAAGCAACGGAAATTACAACTTCAACGCCAGAGCTGCATTTGATTTTAAGATCCTTATCTCGTCTGGTATTATTATTGGTCGTTTTTTTGTTTTACATTTAACAGCATCACTGACAGCACAGTGTTCAAAAAGCCTTTTTTATATTTTATTTTTTTTTTTACCAATTTATGTATGTGTGTGTGTGTGTACAAGTATGCATAATGGCCAATGTCACTGTAGTCGTCGTCGTTGTAGTTGTCAACGACTTTGTCACCCACTTTGCCTGCTAATAGACATAATCAAATCATAAAACGCCCCGCTGTCACTCAACAAAGTATCGATGGCACTTTACCAATTGCCAGAACAGGGAGTCGAGAACAAAGGAGAAAGGAAGCCAACCGACGTCGACGTCGACTGCATTAGACAGCCGAGCCTGAAGCCGGAGCAGAGTGGTCCATGGTTGCTCTCTATGTCCCTGTGTTCCTGTGTCCCTCTATGTCTATCTATGTCTCTATGTCCTTATGTATGCTTGTCCCATTGCCATCCCCAGGATGCGATGCTGTTAATGTTTTTAAAATGTCCTTAGAGTGGCACTTGTGAAACAATTTGATTTTGTGTGTATCTGTGTGTGTGTGTGTGTGTGTGTGTGTGTATGGCAATGTCTATGTGCAAGCCATAGAGCGACAAAAACAGACACTGACACGGGTCAATCACACACATACAAACACACACACACTCACACACAGCCAATCGCTTAGAAGCACCGAGCATACATTGTTTTTTCATAATATTTATAGCGCTTCGGGTGATTTTAAATATTGTAAAGTTTGATTGCTCTTTAATCATAATCATGAAACTGGCCACTCATTATTTAGTAGCTGGAAAATTAACTTTTAAATTGTAAGCAAATATTCCAAGGATCAGCAATTAAAATATGACTGCAATATTATTATGATTAGAACTGCATTTTCAAAAGAAATATATTTTTGGCATCTAGATTTATTCTGCATTTAAGATTGAAAACATTATTTTTGACAGAAAAACATTTAAAAAAAAAACTTAAATTGGTCATAGCTTTGTCAACATTAAATCTTTATTCAAAGTAAATTGTTTTTGCTAATCTGAACAACAAAACCTATTTATTTTTGTAGGCGCTTTTCTTGTGCCCTATTGCATTATGTTGGTTGTGGGCGGCATACCTCTGTTCTATATGGAATTGGCCCTGGGTCAGCATAATCGCAAGGGCGCAATTACCTGCTGGGGACGTTTGGTGCCGCTTTTTAAGGGTAAGTTAAGAAAATAGTCTAGTTGAGAATATAAAATGTTATGCAAGGACTTAAATTTTAGGCATAGGATATGCAGTGGTACTCATCGCTTTCTATGTGGACTTTTATTACAATGTGATTATTGCATGGTCACTGCGTTTCTTCTTCGCCTCCTTCACCAATGTGCTGCCCTGGACGTCGTGCAACAATCCATGGAATACACCCAACTGCAAGCCGGTAAATGCCAGTTGAGGCAACTTTTAACTATTCCTCAATCTTAATATTAATAATTTTTAACACTCACAGTTTGAGGGTCAGAATACGCGTCCAGTTGTTGGCAATCTGAGCGATTTCTATGTGTTCAACAATCAGAGTCTCCTTTTAGCCAACGAATCCTATACGAATCTTACGTTTGCAAGCATCGCACCAGTTGCTCCCGTGGAGAGATTCCAGTCGGCGGCATCGGAATACTTTAAGTAAGTGGCAAAAGATTATATAAAAAAGATAATGGTAGGTTTTCTAACAAAAATCATTGATTTTTGTATACATAAATAAAAAAAATTAAAAAACATAATAATATCAATTAAATTATATATTTTGAAAATTCAAAAATAATTTTATCTTTAAGAGCAAAACTTTATTTGTATTTGAATTTTGAACAGTATTTATTATGAGTATTTGCATTTATATAAAATTATGTGTTTTATCTTTTTACATATTTATATACTTTATTATCTCCTAATAGTCGCTATATTCTTGAGCTAAATCATAGCGAGGGCATTCATGATCTGGGCCATATACGCTGGGATATGGCGCTATGCCTGCTGATGGTTTATCTGATTTGCTACTTCTCGCTGTGGAAGGGGATTAGCACATCGGGTAAAGTGGTTTGGTTTACGGCACTTTTTCCATATGCCGTGCTGCTCATTCTGCTGATACGCGGGATCACATTGCCAGGCTCTGCGATGGGTATTCAATATTACTTGAGTCCAAACTTTGATGCCATCTACAAGGCAGAAGTGTGGGTCGATGCTGCCACACAGGTGTTCTTCTCATTGGGTCCCGGATTTGGTGTTTTGCTCGCCTATGCCTCATATAACAAATATCACAACAATGTCTACAAGTAAGTTAAATGAAGATATTAATCAGTTATTAAAGAAAAATGCTAAATAAAGACTGAAATTATTTTTAAGGATATATTTAATTTAAATTATTTTACTCATTAACTATGCATTTTTACAGAGATGCCTTGCTTACAAGTTTTATAAACTCTGCAACAAGTTTTGTGGCAGGCTTTGTGATATTCTCTGTGTTGGGCTACATGGCACACACTTCCGGCGTCAGGATTGAGGATGTGGCCACCGAGGGACCGGGTCTGGTGTTTGTTGTCTATCCAGCGGCCATTGCCACCATGCCGGGCAGCATCTTCTGGGCGCTAATCTTCTTCATGATGCTGCTAACTCTCGGCTTGGACAGCTCGGTAAACTTTCATTTTTGGCTAAATTAGAAAACCAGTTAACAATAGTTTATAGACCAGTATTAGTATTATAATTTATTATTATTTTATTATTCTGGCAGTTTGGTGGCTCGGAGGCGATAATCACGGCTTTAAGCGATGAGTTTCCCAAGATCAAAAAGAACCGGGAACTCTTTGTGGCCGGTTTATTTTCGCTGTACTTTGTCGTTGGCCTGGCCAGCTGCACCCAAGGTGGGTTCTATTTCTTTCATCTGCTGGATCGCTATGCTGCCGGCTACTCCATATTGGTGGCGGTGTTCTTCGAGGCGATCGCTGTATCCTGGATATATGGCACCAAGCGTTTTAGCGACGATATACGGGATATGATTGGCTTTCCACCGGGTCGCTATTGGGTGGTCTGCTGGCGCTTTGTGGCGCCTATATTTCTGCTCTTCATCACGGTTTACGGGCTGCTGGGCTATGAGCCGTTAACGTATGGGGATTACGTGTATCCCAATTGGGCAAACGCATTGGGCTGGTGCATAGCTGGCTCCTCGATCATTATGATACCAGGTGTGGCTACATACAAGCTAATTGTTACACCCGGCAGCTTTAGGCAGCGCATACGAACACTGACGACTCCGTGGCGGGATCAGCAGCTGGCTGTCAACGGAGTCGCCACCGAGGTGACGGTGACACTCGTCCGCCTGGCCGACGCCGAGGCAACCGATGCAACCGATGTCTGAGTTCGACCGATGCCGCGTTTTCAAATTTATTACGTATAGTATTGAGGAAGTTTAGCAAAAAAAATAACTTCAACAACTTTAAATTGAATTTGTGCTTTTTGTAGTTTGGCCTGCAGATTTATGTTAAACTAAAACTTTTAGCTTAGCTCTAAGGCTTCAAAGGCCTTTAGAAAACTAATGCAAATTTCGCATACAACGTACTTACTTAGGTTTCGACACTAAAGAAAAAATCATGTTGTAGCTCAAAACCATAAGTTTACCGTTAAGCCTAGCCAGTAGTTTCATAATGCGCTGCATTTACCGTAAAAACAAATATTAATAATAATAGCAGAACCTACAGAACTTACATAAATAAATATATATACTTACATACATATATTATAATACACATACACACACAAGTATGTTTGTATATTTACCAAACGCTGTGTAGATAATACAGAAATATTTAAGTCAAATATTTGTAATTGTTAAGTTGTAAATGTTGGTATCTAAATAGGCCAACTTTCAACAAAAAAAACGTAATTTGTGTGCATATGCAACAGGGAATTTAAGGTACGAATAACTCTCAATACCGTTAAATGGATATGGGAGCTTGTATATGTACATACATATATACATACATAGCTTTATTATATAGTGCGTATATATAGAATATCTGTCTAGCAGAAGCTTTAACCGTAATGTGTTATGTATATAAGGTTATGCAAATAATAGCCAGTGTTACCATTATATAAAACCCTTGCCAAAATCCAGGCAATCATAATCTTTTTCATACAGCCATAAAAAGATTTTGAGACGCCTATAAAATAATTTTTTAATAATTTTACATTTATATGTTGCTATCCAAAACAATTGATTCAAACTGTGAATCATTTTCAATTTGTATAATTTTTGCCAACTAAATCTTAAGTGTTGACCAAATATTAAGTAAAGCAAAGTTGTCAGCCATCAACTTTGCTTCAACGTTATTATTACTATTATTATTATTATTACTGAATTAAACAACTTGTTGTTTAAGTTGTAAGTTTCAATGCATTTTTACGCAGCCATGTAAAAATGCAATGTGATGAACAAATATCTAAAAAAAATATCTAAAGAAAACAAAACAAAATAACTATTTTATTCAGTTGATTTATATTTGATTAAACGATTGTATTTTAAGTTGGTATTACAAGAAAAATGTGTTTTTAATTGGGCAGAAATATGGGTTTTGAATACTTTCATAAAGTAATTTTGTTTTCTCCAATGTTTTTGGAGATTGAAATGAAAAGGTAAGTTTGTTAAACAATCTTTGTCAAACTGATTCAATCAATGATTAAGCTAAAAGTAGTTTTTTAAACTAATGATATAATTAAGTTTGATTCTTAAGTAGATTTTTGTTATCTTCCACTTTAAACCAATAATAAAAACAATTTGATCAGTTTGCATATTTAAGAGCATTATTTTTATTGTTATTATTTTATATTTGTTTTTGCCTAACTTTATTTTAAACGAATACATATATAAATATATATATTTGGAATATAAAAACTGCAAATCAATTATAAATGCTAAGTGTATAAAGTAATTTGAATGGGTGGCAATGATTTTTTTTTTATAACAGAAATATAAGTGCTAAATGTAGTTAAATGTGTACATATTTAAAGCTTATCGTATGTTGATGTATGTAAATGTAAATGTATCTGATTCTGATGTATTTCATTTAAAATTAACAATAGATTTCTGAGTTATACATGATATAGCTGTAAACTTATCATTAGCGTATCCAGCAATGCACTTTTGATTATTCAGTTAGACAGCAATAATATGTGCTCTATATATATATATATATATATGATCCTATGGATTTATGTATATGGTATACACAGATTTATTTATTTGTTTTGGTATTCGTATGGGTTGTGTTGTTTTTATACTCTTGCAGAGGATATTTTTTTGTATTTTATCGAACTTCTGCAAGTGCATTTAATCATCGGCAATCCGAAGATGGAATATTTGACTTCATTGCGTATGCTTTTAAAAAATAGTTTGCTTTGGTTTTTTTTTGGATTAATTGTTTATGTATTATTTTGTAGTGCATTTTACGTATTTTGGTCTGTTTAGGTGCCTTGAAGTTTTGAATAAATACACAAATCGACAGAGTTTCCTTCTTGTCCCATTGAATTCTATGGACTTCTCAATTTGTTTGCGCTTATTATTGAGTGTCTGAATATGTTCTATTAAATATTTATGCGTATGCATAATTATGTATATATATATATATATATATATATATACTGATGTAATTTGGTATACAGTAGTACTATTACATTGTAAATATGTATTATATCTGTTCATACATTATTTGGGTTGTGGTGCAAGGTTTATTCGCTGGTTTTGTATTTGTAAATTTGCATTCTACGTAAATAATCTATTTTGCCTATATGAATCTGTGTATAATTAGTGTGTTTTTTTTTTTCTTTAAATACCTGTGCAGAATTTGTGAGAAGATATTTCAACTATTTTACGGACATTTTTGTGTGTTTGTGATATCAGCAGAGGACGGTCCAGAGACTAGCCATAAATGCCTAGCTTGAGAATGTTACACTATGAATAATTTACGTTATTACATTATTATGTGCAACTTAAACAATGTTTAATTTATACAATTTTATTTGAAGCTCATTTATTACTTGAGATCAAATTTGACAGTCGGAAAGAGAGTCGGACAAATCAAAATGTTATAAAGATAAAACAACTTTACTCCACAAATAAATACTTAAATAAAGCATATAATTTTTTGGCTTAATCAATTATATATTATATTATTCTAAATGACAAATTGTGAATGATCTGCAATGGTATTAAGTCTTCGGCAGTCCGAAGTTCCATTTTGCTGGTGTTTTTTGCTGTTTTACAAATAGTATTCACATGAATTATTATTATTTTAATCTTGTGTAATATTGTGTCACATTTAGCTTTGTTTTTGGTTCAAATACATATACATTTTTGCGAGTGTACATCTACAAGTGATTACGCGGGCTTGATAATTGATATATTTGATATGATTGCGTTGATGAGTTGCGTTAACAGTTTCTGGCCTGTTTGCGTCCTTGCAACATATAAGAATTGCAAGGACGACTATGAATATACATATACATATTTGAGTATATTTTAATATTATTAAGCTGATTTGTTCAAACATATACGTACAATAAATCAACCATTTGTTCCATTAGAAATGCCTAATGTGTATGAGCAAAATGTTGTCGTGGTGTTTCTAATTTTATGTTTGTTGCATGTTGCATGTTGGTGTGTTCACTCTATCGAAAGACACATTTGAATTGACGCATGACATATGTTTATATGTACGATTATATGTATTTACAATATAGTCTGAAAGTTGTCACGATTCTTATGTAAAATCTAATAAAAAATATGAATGCAAATTTCGGTGGCTGTTGTTTTTTTGTGAATGATAAAATTTGAATATTTCATTAGCGGTTATGTTAAAACTTAAACTTTTTTTTTCTGAATAGATAGATTGAAAAATAAATAAAGAATTTGAATTTGAATTTAAAAAGCGCAACATTTATTCGAATAAATACCTAGTTTTTTTTAACAATAGCATTTTCATTAAAATTGAAAATTATATTTTCACTATAATGCACATCGTTTACATTCATTTATAATGTTGTAGTTGACAATTATATAATGGGCCTTTGCTCATTTCGAATTTTTACTCGATGTCGGATGACGTAGTAGCTTTCGTTTTTGTGATTAGTAATTGCATAATGCCTAAGTTATTGATCAAATAAAAATACATACGTATCCAAGTGTAATTGTCTAATTGCTCAATACATACATGTACATACATATATATATACATATGTAGATAGTATTTCGACAACTTGATTTGACATTTATTATGTAGGAAAAGAAGCCTAGAGCACGCTTAAATTTACATGTGTTGCACCAAGAGATTTCACTTTAAGTTTATCATTCAGTTTCGTTCTAAATTTCCATATATATATATGTATTTATTTTTATGCATATAATATTATGTTTATGTGTGTATGCAAGTTGATGTATACATTTAATAAGTAGTATATAAGTATATCAAATCTAACTTTGTATTTTAAGCTAGTCAAATTTAACTAATTCCATTTACTTACATATCCACTCGCATTTTACTTAAATATTGTAATAATGTTGTATCTGTTTAATCGCTTAATTATTTATTATAGCTTGTAAATTACTTATATAATTGTTGCGTATTTTTGAAATACAACTATTAGTTCACTTAGCCTATAAAACTTGTTTTTTTTTTTGATTCTCAGTATGCGTTTGTTAGCCAAGCTTAGGTCTGTTGAATTGAGCTCAAGAATGCCGGATCCACCGAAGCAACCTTCGCGGTGAGAAACGCATGCATGCAAAAAAGCAAACTTTGCAGAACTTGGCATTCCAATTCCTATTTGATGTGACATGACGACATGAAAGAGATCCAATTGATTAATACATATATAAATGTAAATATACTCTTACAATTCTCTTAAAATTAACTATGATTTGGGTTTAGTAAATTACATTTTTCTAAAAATAAAAGTACAACTTGCCTTTGTTTCGATGGCCCTCGACTCGCTGTCCTGAAAGTGTAGTTTCAACTTGGATTTGCCATCATCACTGGAACCGCGCAGCTGTGAGAATTTATACTGCCACACCATTGTGGCATCGGCTCCCTCTGTCAGAGAGAAACCCGCCTGCCAATCAAGTGTCAGTCCGCCACTCTTGCCTTGATGTGAAACGGCAAAGGTCTTGCGCTATGTTGCAAGTAATACAGAAATAAATACAGTTAGATGTATATCTAAATGGGTTTTGCATATGTAAGTAAACTTATTTATTAACACTAGACACTTTTATGAGGGGCAGACGACATTGATTGAAATTGACTTTTTATATGTATTTATTACGTATACGCGATATCTCGATATAGCTAACACAACTGCAACATCTACCAACGACTACTATTACTATGGCTGCCACACAAAAGTTCAATAATCTCTTTGTGTCTGTGAATGCTCGACTAAATGTTCCAAATTGCACACCAAATTCGTATCGATTCGTTGCATGGACAAAAATTCTCTTTGTGCGCCATTTATGTCGGTCATTGGCTTGGCTGTGACTTTTAAACAGCTTTGTATACACATATATAAATATATATATATATTTTTTTTGTATATAAATCAACCATATACAACTTGTGTAAGTTAAACACTTTTGGCTGTATCTTGTGTAAGTTACACACTTTTGGTAACTGTATCTCAGAGCGGATGCCAAAACTTTGTTTGTTAGTTTCAGTTTAATGCGAATTTCTTAAATCATATCCAATTTGATTGGTGAGAAAAGTTCAGCGAATGGTCTTTTTGGGTCTTCAATTTTTTTCGTGTCCCAAAAATTTCTCCCATGTGGTCAGTTTTATATATATTTATCTATGTTTTTGCAATCTCATTAACTCATTAACTACCCAGAGAGATAAATTATCAAAAAATGTGCTTACTTAGGACCTACTTTTCAGTTGTTCAATATTTACATATAATAAATTTATATTCACGAATTTAAGGTGTGAAAACAACTTGTTGCAAATTCTAATATTTGTCTGAAAGCCTAAAATTGAGAATGCTTCCAAAGTGAGGTATATAGATTTCATAGTTAGGTGAGCAGCCCTGACCTTTACGTTCTGTTCAAGGCTGCCTGGGGGAGTGGGCTGTATATAGCCATATAAATTAACAGGCAATTGGCAATCAGGTTGCTTGTCGTTTGCATTGTGACCAGCCGTGCGACTAATTACAAACAAACATGCGAAACATCGGAAAAGCAATACGCACAGATAAAAAAAAGCTATGCATTTGTATGTGTGTGTGTGATTGTGTGTGTGTGTGTGGCATACTTACGCCCAATTTAATAACACTGGTTACTATGGCCGCATTCCAACTGTTCTCAATGCGCAACAACTCCTGTCGTGTTTCCACGCTCAAATAACGTGGCTCGTGTCCGGAACTCTGCAACAGGAAGCAATGCTGTCGACTGTCCACCGTCTCCGATTCCTTAACAATGCGAAACATGGTCTGGTATACCTTATAGACCACCAACGCCTTGCTTATGCCAGCCACATTCAGCTGCAATGGGATTAACAATTTCCACGATTGGCAAACGAGTCGCATTTTAAATAAGATTAACAAAAAAAAAAAAACCCTCATCTAATTGTGAAGTACATTAAAAGCCCTCTTCGTAAAATCATAGCACGCGGGGACAACTATGCACTATGTCAGATGGGTTAAGTGGAGAGGTGAAGTGGAGTGCTGTGGTGAGGTGTGGTGTGGTGCAGTGCATCTGTGCAGTATCAACTCATAAGCCCGTGGGCCAACATTGCAGCCAAGTTTCATTTGCTAAGCAAAGACTGCTCATTAGAGCAAAAAGTACAATTTTTATACTTTTGCACATATGCATGTGTGTATGTGTGTGTGTGTGTGTGTCTCCTTGTGAGTGTGTGTGTGTGCATTACTCTCTGTTTGTGTGTTAGGGTTGGTTGTGGGTCGTATCTAACTCATGTTGGGTTAAAACTTGACACATAAAATTAGCGCAGCATGGCAACTGCAGTTGCTTTGAACAACTTCGGGCAAAATGAACACACAGAAAACTGTTGCAAGTTCTTTCATATCAAATAACATACGTGCCACAAAATAGGGGTGGCATCTTAATATGATTTAATATAATACAGTAAGCCTAAAAATTTGACGCAAGCCATTGAGAAACAACTTTAGTTTATTAATGAAGTAAATAAAAAGAATTAACTAAAAAGTCTTTAATAAAATAATTGCAGATTAAAATTACGAATTAAATTAAAACAAATTTAAAGAAATTTAAATACCAATTAAAAAAAAAAGGAAAATTTATTTATTTTGCAAACTTACTGGTGGCGTTTCAAAGAGCATCACTTCGGTGCCTTTGAGTAGTAAAAATCTGGGCTTATAGCTCTGCCAGGATATGTTGTTGTTGATAACCCCCTCGTTCACCCAGCCCATATACTCGATGCGTTCGCCCACAGCGAAATTGCGATTGTACAGTTTCATCTGTTCGAAAGATAAGCAAAAAAAAAACAATTAATAATTATTATAATTATAATTAATTAATTCTGGCTGCCAACCTGCAGATGTGTGAGGCCCACAACATTATCGGTTATCAGTTTGAGCCACTGGCTCAATATCGCCAGCTCATCACAATGGATGACCCCGGTGCTGAGGCCATTCAAGCCGCGCACCTCAAACGCATTTGGACGCAACTTGTCCGTGCCGTAAATGTAGCGTGTAACATAGGCCATCATTAGGGGCACTGCAAATGTCCAAAAATAGCTAAGCGACGACACTTGAGATGAGGTAAGATATATGGATATATATATACCTGCCACAACGTCGGCCCAGCGTTTCTCTGGCTCCGAGCAAATTGACATTGGTCGACTGCAGCTGCGACTTATGGTGCCGCTATTAACCGAGGACTTGTATCCTTCATCTGCTTTTAGCTCGGCACAGGTCACATCGTTGTCCGAGTCAGGAGTATCTTTTGTTACTACAAATGGAACAAAGCAACGAGCAATGAGTGATTGGTTTTAATGAAATTCGTTGGTCATGTTGTTTCTCTGTCATGTCATGTCTCGTTTTGTCATTTGTGGAGGACGCTGCTCACATTGCTTTTGCAGGAACGGTGTGGCGGCGCGATAGTGCTTCACAGTGAGCACAACAATGTCGCCGGCATTGCGCAGAATGTTGACAGCATCATCGTGGGGGCAAGCGGTTATATATTCACCGTTCACCTTTATAATCGCATCCCCCACAAACAGTTGACCAGTGATGTCCGCCGCTTGATCCTTGTAAATGCGCGATATTAATATGGGCAATTTGTGTTCGGCGCCACCCTTTATGCTCAGCCCCAATCCTCCTTGTTTCTGTCTCGTTATTTGCACCATGCGCTCCTGAAATACGCAAGTGTTTTTTTCGGCTCGAGCATTCTGTTTCTTCATCTTAATTAAAGCATACAAAAAGTTTATTAGCATACCTTGGATTCCATTGGAGGTCCATTTAGCTGCGAGCTTGTTGGCGTAACAATTTCCAACTTTTGCAAGGTCAACAGTTCCATTGTAAGGCTAAGTCGGAGTGGTTCTGGTCTACTTTTGCCATCGCTGACATGAACCATACCCGACCGCACCTGTTGCTGGGTTTTATTTTTTTATTTATTTTTGGGGGTAATCAGAAAGGGATGATAAATGTGCATTGCAATAAGTGTTGGAGTGCTTTTTTTGGCATACCTTTAAATTTTGATCGAGTTTTTCCTCAATCGGCGTCGCCATTGTGTCCGAGAGCTTCATATTTTGTTGTTTACCAAAGTTGCCTACAAGTCGAGTAAACATTGTCCATATGCATAGTCAAATAATTTGTGTGTATTTATAAATAATGTTTAGCTGGCAAATTACTTTTGGGACCAGCAAACAACATATGATTATCGTTGAAGTAAATTGAATTCTCAAAGGGTCTGCATTTTTATAACCATACACATAATATATATATATCTATAATACACAAAAGGTTATGTTGAGGTTGTACAAATTGTGTGTTACAGACAAAAATATACATGGGGAACTGAAGACTTAAATATGTTTCTAATGATGTAGATTTAAGTGTTGGTTGGCAACTCAAATGTGAAGCGGAATCACTTTAGATATTAACGCCTGGCAGTTATTATTTACTAGTTATGATTGTCATGACAACAGTTATAACAACTAAGGAAAATGGTATCTGATTGGTGGCAAATCCATTGCCATTTTGCAATTATTGAATTTTCAATCAAATCGTGTGCATTGCCAGCCGATTGGCTAAGCATTAACTAAGATTTTAATTAGTTGCGAATGTCGATCTGCGATTTATGCTTCGACCCAGTTAACCAAGCACACAAGCACATCATATAGTGTGTGTTCTATGTGTGTTGTGTGTGTGCTGTGTGTGCTTAAGTAGTTGACATCCTGCTTGCCATGCGATGAGTTGCATGTTTTATCTATCTATTGTCAGTTCTTATGTACATATATATATATGTTGGGTGACTTTTATAGATTATATAATCTCTATGTACTCTAAGGTTTCAACAACAAAATGTGGTCAACAAATATAATAAACATTTAAAACGATGTTTATGTACTTTTAGAAATATATCATAAATATGTACATATGTTTTCAATTAGTATGAAATATAAATATGCAACCGGAAAATGTAAAAAGTATTACAAACGACTGAAAACATACACAGAGCACTTTAAGTGCTCTGCTTGGATGGATGCCTGGAGTGTGGCTGCAGCTGGTTGGATGTAATGAATAATACAACAACAACAACAACAGGAATAACAAGAGCAACATCAGCACAAGTGCCGACATAAATACATAAATATACATATGTGTGTGTGTGTGTGTGTGTGTGTGTGTGTGTATATGTATGGATGTGCATATGTCGATGCGCGGATGTTTGCATAGTGCTGTGTGGCGAAGAGGTGTTGGTTGATATGTACGAGCAGATTGCCGTATGGGCACACCACTTTCACTACCCTCACACACACCCACACACACACCCACATACACTGGCGCATATTCGTATTGAGCATGAAAGCAGATCCCCTCAATATATTTGAGTGCCTGTGTACAAAAGCATTTATGGGGAAAACAGGTGCATGTTGAGCACAAGCCGCTATTAAATGTAAATATGAATGAAGAAATGTGAATGTTTGTGCAATGGCAATATGATTTTTCAATTTCACAGAATTAAACTTCTATAAACAATATATATGTATGTATAATAGTAGTTACCCAGTAACCATAATCGATATCTATGCAATAATACTTGACAACCAGGCTTAAAGCAGGGAGCACAAAGCATTTAATGATACCTTATTGTTAGCCCGGAATGTTCAAAACGTGAAAGAATTGTGGCACTTTAAGTAAATTGAATGTCATTGATGTAAAGTTGTTTTTATTTCTACTTAACTGATGTCTGAACGTTATTAATAGATTGATTTGAAACGATAAATTAACTACGATATTGTTGGTACTGTAGATTAAAAGCAACAGAAAGAAAATTATTTTTAGAATCAAAAATAACACAGAATTTCTACAGCCAAACTTACTTATTTTTTTTATATTTTAATATTTGATTGATATCTAAAAAGTTCAATGACCCAAAATTTTTGGGGAGTTTTTGCTAACAAAAATCGTTTAAGTTAAATTCTATATTCCACATCTATCTAATTGATTTTTTGTTGGGGTTGTTGATAGGCACTAAAGTTTAAATCCTTATTATTTCTCAAATCTTAAACAAAGCTTTGTAAGTCGATTTAAAGTTTTAAAGAATCGAATTCATTTATATTATGCCAAGTGCAGTTTTTTATGCTTTAACGAGAGTCGTGGGACAGAGATACGGTACCCCAAACGCATAAATATTTCATTTGAGCTCATTTGCTGGCCTGTAAAACTAGCAAAGTACCATCGAAAGATGATACAATTTATGCACTTACCACAGACAAGCACACACACACACACACACACTAAAACACGCATGCACACAGACACAGACACAGGCGCACAGACACACAGACACACGTGCGTGCCAATCCGTGAGTTTGGAGCTGTTGACCTGGGCTATGGCGATGGCTATGACTAAGGCAGTGGCTATGGCTATGACTACGCCGGGGGCTACCTTTTGATTATGGCTATATTACGTGTACTTTTTGTACTTTGTACTTTGACTTTGTCGTTTGGCGTGCGTGTCCCGAAACCCGTTACGTTAGCCACAAGGCAAAACTCACAATATGCGATTAGGGCTGGTGCGGGATGGTGCAGGCTAGTGCAGGATGATGTTAGTCGCGCTCTCTCTCTCTTTCTCTATCTCTCTCTTTGTGACTCTCAGTAGGAGTACCGTTGACAATCAGCTGTGCTGCTGGCTGGTTGGTTAAAAGAGCAGCCAGGCAAAGGAATCTTTGGGGGTGCTGCTCAACTCGCACACACATAAACACAGACACACACACGCATAGTTGAGGTATTTATGTTTTTTTTTTTAATTGTTGAACTGCGACAAATGCACAAAGTTGAACAGTTCGTGTACAGCAAACAGCATGTGAAAATTATAAATTCTTATAGCTATTTTTATTTCTTGTGTGTCGCAAATATTTTTATTTAAACACGAGAATGCAAATAATGCATTTATGGCGTTTATTTTTTTTCTGTTTTTTTTTTGCTGTTCCTTTCAATCACACATGTCAAATTGGGTCAACATTTTGCAAAATAGGTTTTATTTGAATTTGAATTGCTAGGTGGCAAGTGCTTATCAAAATCTTTTAATCGGTAATATACAACTCGAAAAAGTATGCTAACATTTTAAGTTTGTCACTGTTTTCCTTGCTGTTCCCCTCCTCTGTTTGCTTCACTTCTCTTTAGCTTGATTTGATGTCTGCCATCCGCTTCGATTGATAGCACAACGTTTTGAAAGGCTGTTCGCGAACGAACTGAAATTTAATTTTGACTCAAGTCAAATGCGTGCTAAGAGAGCAATTCAAGCAATAACTCTCACTCTCTCTCTCATTTGCTCGTTGGTTCGCTCACCCACCCATACAAACACAAACACAAACACATGTCAGGCCATACACACAACACACCTGCTTCGTAGTAACGGCGTTGCCATCCTGCATGCACATTCGATATTTGGGATAAATTTGTATTTGGTTTATTTGTTATTGTTGTCTATTAAAAATTTCTCTATTGTCTTTTGGTTTTTTTTATAATTATGTACAAAATACTTAATTGTGTGAGAAAATTATGTTGTGCAACACTTGAAGTGCCTGCCCGATAAAAGTCCCGTTATATGCTGTGCTAAAGCTGTACTAAAGCTTTTGTCAAGGGTTTCGAAGCTTTTGACTCATGAAAGCTTTGACAAAAGCTTCTCAGTAAAATGATTTTGACATTCTGTAGCACCAAATTTTGCCGTTGCAATCAATGCTAATTGTTTTTCATAAGAAGAAGACTTCAGATTTTTTGCAATTTTTGGTACTAGTGCAATTTTTTTAATCAGTCTGCGATAATATTAATTATCACAAGGAAATCAGAAGGACTATGAAATTTAACAGTAAGCAATGAATACTGGATAAAAACTCTTTTGCTAAGGCTAAGTTACTTGCGTGAGCTACCAAAATGAGCACACAGATGGCGCCAACTGATTTTGAACTTAAGAAATTACTGAATACTTTATTAAACACCAAATTAGATACTTTCGATTCAGCCGAGTTGGTTATCAATGCGCTAATCTATTTGTGTGTACATAAGTTTAGCAGTTGATGAGCCATCTGGTAATGAGAACACTATTTCTCAATGTTATATGAGCATGTGAAAAGTTAAATGAATTTTCGTTAAATGTTAATTAGAAGGTGATCCGACTTACCTGTGTGTGTGTCTGCCTGCTGCTCATTAAAACTTTGGGATTTCCAAGTAGAGGCCCCCCACACTTGTTATTGTTTTCGCTTTTGGGTCGGGGGCCAAGGATTTTCTCTTTTTGGCACAACGGGCACTTTGGGCCGAGTGATAAGCCAAGAATAAATAGCATTCGCAAACAATGGCGGCAAAGTTAATTAATGAGTTAGCACAGAGACTGGCATAAGTTTCAAAAGATTGAGCATTCCAAAAACACATTTACATATGCAGACAGACGGGTTCTGACATTAAACTCGGTAACACACATGAAATGAACAATGAATTTGAACGGGAAAACTTTTTAATAAACACTTTATTGATGGCAATTGACAATTATGCAAAACGACAAAAAAACAAAAGAAGAATAAGAAAAAAAAGTAATATGCAAAAAGGTGTCACATTTGCATTCACATTTCACATATACTAAGTTGTTGGCATTTGGAAATACTTGTTACCATCTGTCTTAGGGATATTTGTGAGAATTTGACGACACCCTCGAGCGGAGGCAACGTGCTGATGAAGTGATAACAAAAACAAGCAGACAAAGTTGCAAACATATAAAAAAAAAGAAGAAAAAAATTTGCCCGAGGGCTGCAATGTGCTGAGAGAGAAGTTCACCGAAAAGGTGACATCCAACTTAATAAACTCTACCAAGGAACTGGAGCTGGGAGCGGGGATCTGAAGCAGGAGCAGCTGGCCAGGGGTAACAGAAAGTAGCCAGAGCAGCCCGACAGGTGTATGGATCATTTCTGCCTTGTGCTCTTTGTGTTTGTGCCTTTGTCTTGACACTGGCACTCTGGTTGGACTGTGCTGGTCTGGTCTGGTCTGGTTTTGGATTTTTAGGTTTAAGGCGTCGACATTATTGACAAAAGTTGTGCGTCCTGTGTTTTTGTGAGTTTTTGGGCGAAGTGGGTTGGGAAATAAGGGGGCACAGTTTTTGGGATTGAGGAGTTGGAGACGAGGCACACCACATTTTTGTTAGCTGATTGAAATTAGTTGAAGCATAAAAAAGTTTGTTTGCTAACAATTTTATACAAAAAATATTTCGTTGCAAAGTAAAATTATGACTGCTTTGCATATTTTTCGGTTACCAATGTAAAACTTTAGCCTTTCAACTTATTGGCAAATGTTGGAATTTATGGGCCTGTGCCGGGTCCTGAGCCAATGTTGGTTTTATTTTTGCTAGCAATGAGCTGCGGTTTAACAAGCTAACGTTTCAACCATTTCACCATTTTTGTTTCTTTGTCTTTATATCAACCAACTCCCCCACAGCCCCTCCATGCTCCTCACTCGGTCTACGTCTATGCGAATTTTCCGGGTGGTTTGAGGTCTTTTAATGGCATTAGCTGTCTGTCTGTTGACTTTGTTGAGACTGTTATTGACTTTGCAAATGCGTCATCCTTAAAGGCAAAAATGCACTCTTCGCTCTTCACTCTTCCTTTTTGTGTGCTTCATTCTTTTCAGAGGTAAAACTCTCAGGCATCTAAATAAAATTACGTATACGCCATATACGTAAACAAACTGAATCTAAGGCGTCGTGGCGTAAATTGTAAGTGAATAATTATGTTATATTCTGTGGCCCTAATGAACTTAACAGCGCTCCAGCGCTGCCAGCCTCAAAGTATCGTGGCAAACTCAACTCTCTATCTCTGGCCAGGATTTCCTTATTCGCCTACCCAGCGGGAAAACAAAAGCATGAAAAAAGCAACAGATTTTACATACTTTTTCTGCTACTCAGCTTAAGCAATTTATATAGAAAAAGAGAATATTTAAAGGAATCTTCTTTATTAATGCTCTACTTATATTTTGCATATTATTCGTACTTCAACTAAAATTGTTTTTTAAAATTATTATTTATGTGAAGTGAGAAAGTTTTAGTGATTTTTAGCCTTACCATTCAATGAAATTATAAATAGCACCTCAGGTTTTCATTCACGTTTTTCTGTTCAGATTATCAACTTTGCTGCAGCTGTTTTTCTTAACATATTTTTACTTTGGCAAATAGACTATGTCCAGCGGCGTTTTTTGTTATTTTCTATCCGATTTATCATATTCTACTCAAAAAAAAAATATGCTTGATGTAGCATATAAAAACGAATTGAATTACGATCGAGTCATGCTTCATTGAAGTTTTGTATGAAATTCAATTGACATTATAAATAATTGTGATTTTCAATTGGCTGTGATTGGTTTGGCAGCTAAGCACTAAATAAATTCACAGTAAATAATATAAACGCTTTCATGTTTTGAGGCCAAAGCAAGTGACACCGCAAAAACCGAATGAATGTACATATTTTGATTGTGCAACCGCAATGTTGGCCCGCAGCACGTTTACAGTTATCAAAATATTTGGCCAAAAGCGGACACCCTTTGCAAATGACATTATTAGGTATTTTATACAGTCAGCCACTAAAAACGTGTAATGTGTAATGTGTAATGAGCTGGCCAACTGGGGGCTAGAATTCACAGATCTGTGTGGGAGGTGTTTATTGTTGACCAGACGCCATAAATCACGTACAGACGCACAAAAAGCCATATTAATTTATATGTAACTCATTTTTTGTCATCTTTCGAAAATTTTCAAATTGTTGAGCATATTTGTAATAAGCTATACAAATTTTTACTAGCTTTGATTTTGAATAAACTGAATAGTGCTGAACATGTTTTACTTTTTTTTTTTTTGTGTCATTTGAAAAAGTGCAACTAGCGGCAACAAATCGACTTAGTTGCAGGAATTAGTAGAGCAAAAGCGCAATCCAAAGGCTGAGATTTAAGTTGAAGACTACTACCAGAAAATGCGTGCGTGTGGCAACAACAACAACTTCAGCAACAGCAGCAGCAGCAGCAGTTCTGATGACACACATGCAATGCTTGCAACGTTATTTTTGTGGAATCCACTGCACGGAAAATGCATTCAATTTGTCGTAGAGCACGATTCGAGCGAATGCATGGCAATCAAAATGCGGTTAGTTGCGTGTGGCAACGGCCGACAACAACAACAACAACAAAAACAAAAACAACAAGAACAGTAGCAACAAAAACCGAAACCGCGGTAAAACAGCGCTGACAACACAATGAAAAGCAGCAACAATAGCAGCAAATGCGACAAACAAAAAAATAAATAAAAACAGAAATGACAATTGTCAACGATTTTAATTTTCATACACACGCCACGGACAAAAACAATGACAAACACAACGATAACAAACGCGATATGATGTATATATCTATATATATCTATATATATATGTATATTTATGTATATATAAGGCTCAGAACAAATGATTTTACCCGTAGAAGCCTTGCTAATGGAAGTTTATGTGCACATTGGTTAGTCATCATCATTGAACAATACGGCCGTAACTGAAAAACGGGTCAATTCTGGCAATCTGATCCTGTCCGTATGTCCATCTTTGTCGGACTGTCGTTTGCCATATCCGGTCCAGCTGACCGCATTATGCCGCCGTGTTGTACGCAAATATTGTTGCAACTGATTTTCAACATTTCTGTTTCAACTGTATTCATTAGCAGCAGCAGCAGCAGCAACCAGCAACCAGCCAACAATCCGCTGTCAACATTTTCATTTTGTGGCCACCAAAACACAAACTAATCAGTTGATTCTGTAGCTCTGCGCATCAATTTTCAGCTAAAATAATATACATTTTCGAAATATATTGTAGTTTAGAATATCAAAGAACACTTAACTGGCTTTACCAGCAAAAGATATATTTTAATTTATCTAAATATTTATGTGCAATTAAGATTAAATCAATTAGATACTTTTTGAAAAGAATTTTTAGCACTTTTATTGCAATTTATTTATTTAAAAATCTAGTTTTGTATATTAAATATGCATAAGAAATTAATTTTCTCATATTCAAAATGTTCAAAATATTAATAAATATTCATTTTTGGTCATAAAAATAATCTGTATAATTTTTCAAATTTACTTTTGGCAGAAATTAATTAAAATTTCAAAGTTCTTCATTAAAATTCAGCAAAACACAATAAATATTTGGTTTGGTCTGGTCACACTGGCTGTATTTTAATCACACTCGCAAAGCAACGCTATAATTGGATTTTTGTGGTTTTTGTTACATTTCTCGATTTGTTGCACTTCTTTTTATGTCGTTCCATTTTTGGCTGCGACTGCGGTTTGTTAATTATGAATAATGAAAATTTGATGAGTACATTTTTGCTGCAGCACTTGTTTTTACCAATACTGTTGCTGTTGCTGTTGCAACTACTGTTTTTGTTGTTTGTTGTGCATTTTATTGTTGTTTGGCCGACCGCATATTTAGTTAATATTTAAAATGCATGCATATTTGAGAGCTGCCAGCCACATTTCCAAAATGTGGCTTTTCAAATCTGCAGTTGTTTGGTCTATTGGCTCGTCAAGTGCTCGACGCTATTGCAATAAAATTGCATTTAATCACAATTGAGGCTCTTTGATTTATGGCTC
The DNA here is from genome assembly GCA_035042125.1 of Drosophila longiperda. Classification (NCBI taxonomy): domain Eukaryota; kingdom Metazoa; phylum Arthropoda; class Insecta; order Diptera; family Drosophilidae; genus Drosophila; species Drosophila longiperda. The sequence continues at coordinate 9,963,405 of JAWNLV010000107.1, read as the reverse complement.
TGCATTTTGTAGTACAACATTTTTATAGAAAAATTACATCAGGCGAACGTTTTGCTGCTAAGCGTATTAATTCATTAAAAAAATGAGCATAAATAAGTACATAAATCAATTATCAGTTTCAATAAGATGCTACACTCAGCTGTGATGCTGGGGCTGCATGCCGCATGCTGCATGCTGTAAGCTAGCTTTGCCACCGGCCAATTACTTTACTGAATGCCTTGCCTTGCAACGAGGAGACGATAAAAACGGCAACATGGCGTTCAAAGTGCACAAAATGGCGGTAATTCACGCTTTGTTGCCGCGCGACCATAACGAATGGATGAATGAGCTGTGCCGCAAAAGAACCGAGGCGCCCCAAAAGGATGCCGCTAATAGAAGTGCGGGCGGCGAGGCAAAACAGCAACAGCGCACAGAATATAGCGAATAGTGAATAGCGAACATGCAACACAAAGTGGAAGTGTAGCCGTTTTTAGTGCGGCATATTTGATTTGCGAATGCTTTGAGTTAATTTTTACCATCTAACTCATATTTCAACATTCTACTTTTAAACAATTAAAAAATTTAAGTAGCTTTTGTAATTATTTTAAACTATGCAATTTTTCAAGAATGTTGCAAAAGTATACAACATATTGCAGTTTATTTCTATCTGATTATTTTATATATATATATATATATATATATATATTTGTAAAGGGTATATTGGGCTTGCTACTTGCAGCGATGCTGCTGCAAAGAAAAGATACCGTTAGTTCGTTTTTCCATCTTCAACATTGTTCAGCTTCATTTCCCATTTCAGCTTAGCTTTTCTTTTTGCGTTGCGCTTTTCTTTGGTTTGCAAGCGTGAATTGTTCATAAAGTGTGATATTTTGCAAAGGATGGGGATGGGAATGGAGATGGAGATGGGGATGGGGATGAGGAGGGGTATGGTCGCCGGTGGTGGTCATCGGCCAAAGACTTGAGCTATGCCATTAGCGATACGCTTTCGTGTGCGTAATGCAATTATTCTTCTTCTTTTTTTTTTTCTGTTCTTTTTTCCTTTTCTTTTCTTCCATTTGGCCGAAGAATTATTTATGAATGGAGTGCTCCATATTGATGGACCCCTTTTAATAACTGTCTCTGCTGCCTACTGGCCATTAAATGATCATCAGTTTATGGGGCAGCACTTGTAAATCAAATAAGAACTTGCTAATCAAATCATGTGCAAGGCAAAAGCAAATGCTACAAGTTGCAGGTGGAAAGCATCAAAGACAAATATCTCTGTGGAGAACTTTTGCAGAGAAAGAAAAGTGAAGCATATTTGACAAATTCACTTAACGTGTGTGTGCGACCATAAATAATATTCACTGTGAGTGTGTGTGTGTGCGTGTGTGTGAGTAATTTTGTTGTGCTTGATTTTTGAGCAAATGAAAAACCAACAGCAAAACTTTCTCAAATGCTGAGTGCATGTTGCATTTTGAATGAGCCAAGTGAAAGTTGTGTGAACAACCACAAATGCACGCAATGTGTGTGGGTGTGTGTGTGTGTGTGTGTGTGTGTGCAGAGATTGACAGATGTGAATCCTACAAGCATTTGATGAAGCGCACATTTCAATTATACACGGCCAGCTGTATAAAAGGCAAACTGCCAACTGCCAACTGGCAAATGGCAAATGGCAAATGGCAAATGGCAACTGGCAACAGCCGCATTTTGCGCTTAATTTCATTTCCGTTTAAGTGCCGTTACAAATGGCATGCACCCAACACAATACACACACACACACACACACACATACACACAACCAAACCTGGTCATCTTTTGGTCCACGAGGCAGAACAATGGAGCAGTTGGTGCCCCATTCGTGTATTGCGAGTTGAGCAGTAAATTTAATTTTAAAAGCATTTCATTTACATTTTGTCCATTTATGTTGCCATTGAAATTTGAGCTAACAACAACTTTTTGGCCAAACATCGGAAGCAGCCAGCAGCAGCAGCTCACGTTGCGCACTGCCAGCAATTTTATTGTTTTGCCATTATTTCAGGTGTGTGTTTGTGTTTGTGTTGTTGTTGTTGTTGTTGTTGCTGACAACGATTTTTATGACCCAAACGTAGCATGCCTCTCAGACTTCTGATCCGCTTTCTGCCACACTAATCCGTCTGTGTTTTTAGTGCCGAAAATTTTAACGACGCATCTTTCGCAATTTGCTTAAGGAATAAGCAACCTCTGTGTGTGTGTGTATGTGTGTGTGTGTGTGTGTGTGTGTGTTTGTGTTACTATATCCCCTGCGATTTTTCACTTTGTCTGGGTCGGGTTTCCTTTTGTTGCAGCCGTTGTTTGTTTTTATGCGCGACCGTTGGTTGAACGCTTCGCTGCTTTGATTTGCCAGATTCAGTTTCAGTTCCAGTTCCAGTTGCCGTTTCAGCTGCCAGTTTGCCCTTTGCCCAGTGTCTTTGGCATTGCCCTGACCCACGGATCTGTGGGTCGTCAGCGGCTCCCGTTTCCAATTCCCGATTACTACTTGGACAGAGAGAGCAAAGTCGAGAAAGAGACCGAGAGAGAGAGTGAGAGAGAGAGAGAGAGTGAGAGGGAGACGCACTCGTGCGCTCTTCGGTCTACAAAGCAACAAATCGAGTTTGCGAATAAATGAAATTACTTTTCGGTCTAATGACCATCATCTGCTGATTTTATTAGATTTGTTTCCTTTGCTCTGTTTGTTTGCCGTAGCTGCTGCTGCTGCTACTTCTTCTGCTGCTGCTGCTGTTCTTGCAACTTCCGAGTTCTTCTTGCCAGTGGCTGCTGCAGTGGGGCAACTAACGTGAATAGCGGCAAACACAAACCTGGCTAACTTTAAATGACTTTTGTGCCCAATCGCTGTAAGCACAATTCCTGATAAGGCAACATTGACTCTGACTTCTGGGTTCAGGGGTCAAGCACAGTTGTTGACTGCGCTTCGCATGATTTGTACTTCAATGTTGCAGTCAATGACACCAGCTGACACCTGCCACCTGCCACCTGCCACCTGACACTTCTATATTTATTTATTCCGTTTGATCAACATAGATAAGCTAAAAAAAAAAAACAATTCAAATTAAACCAATAATAATATGCATGTTAAAACAAATATTTAAATTAGGAAATTTTCTAGTTATTTTAAAGGTAAATAAATGTAGCATAGAAAATTTGCTGATTAATTCAAAAAAGATAATTAATTTTGAATTTGCAAATTTAATTTTATTTAACAAAATCGTTTGTTCAACAATTTGATGAAATGATTTGACTATTTTATTGGTCTGCTGAGTTTTATTTAATTTGCGTTCAGTTGTGCAGAATTAGTTTAATTTTGAACAAAAACTAATAATTTGAGGGTAAAAAACACATTAAAGCCAAAAGTAAAAGCCTCGTCGACAGCCGGTATTTTTTTTTTTTTTTTGTTATATATTTATATTTTGAATTCGAGTTTATTTGCTAATGTGGCACAGCCCGCCTGCTGCCACAGTCATGCCACACTCCACTGTTTGCTCTGCCTGCAACCCCAACCGCTGTCGGGTTCACCTGTTGTTGTGATTGTTGTTGTTGCTGTTGTTGTTGTTGTTGTGCGTTTCGCCTCTGACATTTCATTTTTTATGAAACATCTTATTTTTCTAATTTGCAACAGCAGGTGTCGCCATTTTGTGCCATTTTGTTTATAACACAGACTCACTGGCATTGGCAATATGAGAGACCAGAGAAACTGCTCTGCTCCAAGCTGGATGCTTCCTTTCCTTCCTTTCCTTCCATTCTTTCTTTTTCCCTTCAATTTCACCGCTTTGGCAATTTTCATGCTGTTTAATAACGCGCTGTTTGTTGTTGTTGTTGTTGTTGTTGTTGTTGCTACTTGGATGTAAATTCAGTTTACTGTAAAATTTAATAGAAAGGAAATTTTTCGCACAACTGGCGCAAGTGACTTTATATGGTTGTGTGTGTGTTGTGTGTGTGTGTGTGTGTGTTGAGTGTGTGTTGAGTGTGTGTTGTGTGTGTTTCTTGCAAATTGGCGTCCTTTGTTTATAGTGTTTCACATGTTTGCATATAAAGTGAAAATTCTTGTTAAGCGTGCTGTAAAAATGCGTTTAATAAGCTCAACGCACAATCAGACGCCTTGTTGGCCTCCACCTCAACTTCCCCCCTCTACCCAACATTTGGCTGCCTTTATTAATTCATAAAATGGCGTCGACAGGTGTCGTCGACGATTTGCTATATGTGTGCGCTGCTTTACTGTTACTTTTATGGGCCCAGCTACTCGCAGCATGTTTTACACAAAAAAAAAAAAAAAAATAATAAAAACGATAAAAATTGAAATTTTTGTTAGCTAATAAGTATTGCACAACTGTGTTGGCCAAGTCAAAACAATGCATACGAGCAAAACAAAACAAGTCAAGACAAGTCGAGTCAAGTCGTGCAACATACTCACACTTGTAGCAAATATATAATTCGTTATCTGTGGGGCGTATCAAAATCACGCTTGATTAACTTTTTCAAGTCATTTAACAAATAAGCAATAAAATCCGTATATTTTTCTCAGCGTCCAAAACCCGTAACAGCAGCAGCCGTCTGAGCCAATTGCCGTTTGTGATTTTAGCCAATTGTGAGTTGCTCGCAAGGAGCATGTTTTTTAATTTGCCTTCATTGATGTCCTTATGCACACCAAATGGCCAATAAAATCCTTACACACACACAAACACACAAACACACACACACACACATACAATCCATTCAAAATATCTATATAAATGATATTAAATATTGAATGGCTGCACTTACAAAAAAGACTTTTTTTTTGCAAAAGATAACTTTTGAAGTAGCTTAAATTTATACAAGTATTGCAACAAATATTAATAATAAATATTATGTAAGAAAAACATTTTTTTGATTAGTATTTAATAAGTATTTAAGTCTTAAGTAACAAACAGAAAATAAATCAATGTTAAATGCGAAATATGTTTATAATAATAACTTGTTTTGTAAATGCTAATAACCATAAAATATGCTCTTTGGCAAATGTGCCGACATTAAATATATGGAAATTAAAATTGTATCTGCTTGCAACGTTTAATCTTGATTTGTTTAGTGGTCAATAGATGCTCCAATTGAGTTATCTAGCAGCAGTTTGAGCTCGACATAAATTTGTGGCATTTGCACAACTACATAACGGGATACATGTGTTGTGTGTTGTTGTGCTGTGTGTTGTGGTCCTGCCAAAGTACTAAATTAAATACAGAGAACGACAGGATAAGGGAAGAAGCAGCAGCAGGAGGAGCAGCCTAGAAACCTGTTTGTGTGTGTTGCGTCTAATGGCCAAATGGAATTTTCGTAAATTAGCATTAATTAATCAATGTAGCAAATGAATTTGTAAGCCAGATTTTGTCCAAGGTGAGCAGCAGCAGCCAAGTCATTAAATAAATAAAACCATCAGTTTGTTTTGTTGCTTGTGTGGTTCCGAAGGAGCAGCCCAAGGAGTAGCTCCTGCTGCCGAAGGAGCCCTTTCAATGTGTAATCAAGCCGTTGCTGATTTGATATTTGAAAGCGAGATTAAATTTGATTGTGCACAAATACCACCAGCCACAGACACACACATACCACACACACACACACACACACACACACACTTGGCATACAGCATTTTGGTGGCAAGTGCAACGTATTTAGCAACGCGTTGCAACTGCTCCATTTGGCTTTGTAAACCTTTGGCAATTGCCAGCTTGCTTGCAGTCAAATACGATGCGGCACCCAATATCTGCATTAGCAAATACTACATGCAACTGTGCAACACATGCCGCTGCCACTGCCTGCTGTTTGTGTTTGGTTAAATTAAATATTGAGCCAGGCATTTGGCCTTTTTGGTGTTGGATTGTTTGTGTATGCCTCCTCCAACTGTGATTAGCCCCAAATGTTATGTGCCCTGGCTGCCTATTGGAGACTAGTACACATCTCTAAGGGAATCTCATAAATGCAATCAAGTCGCTCTAATAAACAGCGAATTGCTTTGAATATTCGCCTTAAATTCGATTTTATACACAAAAAATTCGAAAACAATTTATGGCAAATAATAAGATTAGCTTAGGGCAAAGATCAAAAGTTGATAAAGTTAAAAAAATGACAAAAAGTGATTGACTTGCTGGCTTTGACAGCTTTGCCAACGTGATGAGCAACAACAACATACATTCACACACACACACACACACACACACAGCTGTCAGTGTGTGTGTGTGTGTGAGCAGCTTAAGACACTCAATCAAATGTGAAAATCAATTGCTGCCACACGCTAATCAGACAACATTTATATGGCTGCAACTTCTCATCAAAAATAGAAATAGAGCTGTCAAGCTGTGCTCTGTTGCCAATCACACTTGGACACATACACCAGCACACACTCACACACACACACACACACACAATTTACATAGCATACATTTGAGCGCAAATTCGATTTGCGCTTCAATCAACACCTGCACAAATCTTCCACTTAATCTTCAACAGCTCTGGAAAAACACACAAATTTAAAAATAATAAATAAATAACAAAAAAATAATAAAACACAGAATTTTCTCAGTTCGCATATAAATTTTATAATTTATAAATTAAATTTTGTATACAAATAATACTTCTGCAGCCAAACAAGAAAAAAACATATTCGTCATATGGAAAAACTCCGATTTAAGACTCAGAACAGGCCATTTGGAACAGGGTTTGGATGACGGTGCGTGTTGGACGACCCGTCATGGATTCGCGCAGCAGATAAGGCAACGGATTGACGCGCGTTAGCATGCCAGTGCCACGGATATCGAGATGCACCCAGTCCAGGCAGGGCACCAGCGAATGTAGAACGGCCGCAGCCAGGCACGATGAGGCCGGTCCGCGTCCACAGTTGGACATGTCATATGTGGTATTCCTCGAGATGATCTGCTTGAAGTAGCGGAAGAGCGGCATGCGCCACACACGATCACCAGTAACGCTGCCCGCCTTGCGGAATTGCTTGGCCAAATAGGTGGAGTTGCTCCAGAGACCCGTCGCACTGCCGCCGAGGCCATAGCCGATTCCCTTCGCCACACTGCCAACGGTGACGACCATTTTGGGCTTGAAAGTGGCCTGCGCATAGAGCAGCGGATCGGCCAACATAACAACTGGTGCCTTGCCCACATCCGCAATGCCCATTGTGGCGCCATTGAGCAGCGTCACCACATCTCCGCACTTTACAGCCATGCCGGATGGCATGTGCTCGCAGAGGGGCAGCACAGCCGTTATGTTCATGGGCAGGGATAGGGCAGCGGCGGCACGGAGCACGCCCACACAGAGTGCGGCACCGGACATGGCGCCACGATACTTATGCATGCCATCTTTGGGCTTGAGGCACAGACCACCGCTGTGGAAGGTCAATCCTTGGCCAACGAGCAGCACAGACTTTTCCTCCGGCGATGTACCGCAATAGGTGCACTCGAGCATTAGGGGTGGCTCACAGGAGCCCTTGGCTATCATCATGAATGAGTTTAGTTTCATGTCCTCGATCCATTCCATGGTGCGCACCTCCACAGAGACGCCGCACGGACACAGTGTGTCGACAGTGGCCTGCCCAAATATCGAGGGCGTCATCTGATTGGCCGGTGTATCGGAAAGACGCCGAGCCAGATTCTGTGATTCCGCCTTGAACAAGCCACGCACCCAGGCATCCTTGTCCCCCTTGCCATACAACTTCAGCTTGGGCGTCACCGGTCGGTTCTTCTTCATCTTGTTGACGTTGTAGCGCCACAGGGCCAAGGCGGCACCTTCAGCCGCCTGCTCTGGATAGTCCATGCCATCGACATGCACCTCGACCATGCGCTGCTTCTGCAACGCACGTGCTCCTGTTCCGGCTGCGATGCGTATGTTCTCCATGCCCTCGTCCAGTTCTTCGGCTTCGTTGTAGCCGGCGTTCGCTGGACCCATGCCAACAACGGCCACCGTCGAGAACTCACCATCCAGTCCATTAAAGAGCAGTCCCTTACCAGGTCGTCCGTCCATGCCACGTTCACGAATCAGGCTCATCAGGCTACCGCCAAGATCATCGTCCAGCATTTGGCCATTTTCCGATGATTGGATCGGCTTGTCGCCCTCCTTCTGGTAGACGCCAACGATGACTCCCTTGGGATAATCGCACTTGGTGGCGAAGGTGCGTGGAATCTGCTGAAATCTGAGCAGATGTTTAGCCGATTTCAACATGCGCATTTCTCGCAGCAAACCCATTTTTTGCACAAAATTTCAATATCCAAAAATAAAAGAAAATATTACAAGAAAATTTCGATTTAGATTTACAAAAATTTGTTAGTCTATATATATAAAAAAAAAAAACGAAGAACAAACAGTTGAATTTGAAACAAATATTTTAAGTATTTTCAGAAGCTAATTCATTTGCTCAGCAGGATAAATAACACTAAAATGAAAACTATGCAAACACAAAATATAAAATCGGTATTCCAGTGACAGATAATGCTAAGCCTATATAGAAAATCAAGAAAATATGAGATAAGCCTATATAGAAATATAATAAATATAAGAAAATATGAGATATGAACATGAGTTGTATTTTTAGCAAGGACAGCTCTAAATATGTAATTACTTAATACGTATTTAATTATGAATTGCCTGGCAACATGGTTGCGGTTAATAAATACCTGTTAGCCATAAATATGTAGAAGCTACTTAAGAGCCAGCAGCTGCGCTACTTTTTTATCCGTTTTGTGCGCTTTAAGCCGCTTAGTCAACATTAAAAAAAAAACCAAAAAAATAAAACTGGACTCGACTGGCACTTAATATATACAAAAGCAAAAATGAAGCAGTTTCAAACAACAACAAAAACAATAATAATAACTGAAAAATATATATGTATATATATATTTTATATCATATGAATTTTAATTTGTCGCCGGTATCCGTTGGCCAAGTGCACAGTCACAGTCACAAGAACAACAACAACAACAACAGCAACAACAACAACAACAACAACAATAACAATAGGTGCACATAATTAATTTTCCAAGCCAGTGAATCAAGGATAATTGGGCTTAATTTTTTGGTGCGAAAAAATGCGCTTTAAGCGCAAATGAGAAGCTCAAACAAGAAATAAGTAGAAAACATGTAGTCTCCAGTCGAGAGAGAGAGAAAGAGAGAGAGAGAGAGAGAGACAGAACTCGACTAGCAGATACCCTGGCTGGCAATTTACAACCAAAAACAAAATAAAAATAAATGCTGTAATTGTCAAATTAAAAACTGATTAGAACAAAACTTCAATTGAGTGCCCAATTTTTACTTTTGAATAATAATTTTAATATTGGCAATTTAATAGGTGTTTGCCAAAATATATATTTTACAGATGCACATTGATTCGTTCAACTGGAATTAATTGTTTTTCATTAGACATGCTTCATCGACTATTGATGAAGTATTGAAATAAACCAGAAGCTCTTCAAATTGATGGACGTAAAACACTTTAAAAATGTATCGATTAAATGAGAACAGAAAATATATTTTGTTGCAAATTTTGCAATTAAAATGTTGCCAATGTCGTTTTGTGCAAATTCAAAATAAATCTTTTGTTTTAATTATGCTTATCTTGCTGCACATGGCCAAATAATTACGATTTGTAAACTGCCAGTGGAAATTCAATTTAAGTTGTGCAAAGTGTGAACTTATCTTGGCCATAATGTTTGAATTTGAATAGACGACAGTCAAATGGCAGAACTGGGCAAAACTAGTAGCTGGCAACCTGCCACAAGCGCAAGAGTTCAAATACGAATGTGCAACTGCTGTGTGTTTGCAACAACGTATTTGCCTTTTGGGATAGGGGCAGGGGTAGAGGTGTGAGGTGTGCAAATTAACCCAATAATCCAACAGTGCAGCAGCTGAAATGCCCCGAAACCAAAATTTTGAAATTTTGTTATTTCTCACCTTTGCGCTTGACCTGCTCGCTTGATAACACAGACACGACCAAGATAGACACCAAAAGCAGTCCGGAAACGGAGACGGAGACGGAGACGGAGGTGTGGAGCAACAGCAGCAAATATCTAGCAAATGAATGCCCTGCAGCCATACACACACACACACATACACACATGCACATACACTCACACACATAGTGAAAATGCAAACAGAGGCTAAAAGGGACAGCTGAGAGATGGCTTGAACGACGAGCTTTGGCCAAAATACTTGTGGCTTAGCTTTTGGCCCGACAATTTTTGGCAATGTGTGTGCGACAATCATAAATGTCTCCTTGTTGGATGATAAAATATTTGTCCAAGTTGAATAGTTCAAAGTATTTCATTTTAAATTAACATTTGTCTTTGCTCACCAGCTTGGAATTATGCAATGTGGTCGCCGATAAGCTTATTTCAAGCGCAATCTCTGCTTGTATTTGCCCAGGATTTATATACATATATATATATATATATACATACAATATATATATATATTTATATATATACATACATACACGTCTGCATGTCATGCCATAACTGCAGATATATATTCAAATTATATTAATTTCCTTTGAGTTTTTGGAAAGCACTTTTGCTTGCTGTGCATTTAATTGGTTTTAAGGTAAAAGCATTCTGGCTTAAACTTTTCCTGCTTAAATGCCCATATATACACATATATATATATATATATTCATAGTGTCCATATAATCAGCTTTTCAAGTCGTGCTTTAATTTGCTCATTTTGGGCCAGGCATTAGAGCAAAACATTAGCCATAACTTAACCAGGCTTGTGCCAACTTTTGGCTATGCACTTTGTCTAGCTTCAGTTAACACGCTCGCATACAGCAACGACTCCCCGTTCTCCCCCCTCTCCCATCTGACCCCTGACCTGTGACACACCTTGGTACGTATATGTGTGTATGTGTGTGTGTGTGTGTGTGTGTGTTGCTCACGCATGAACACATTTTCGGGTCGGGGTTTTTGGTGCTGCGCTGCGATGCGCTCTGCGAAAGGAGTTCGCAATCCTATTAAGCGGCTTACAAGTAAAATGCTGCCTGATTTTAATTGTCTGCACGGCAGCAGTCGAAGAGTAGAGTACAAGCCAACAAAAATAGCAAGAACAACATTGCACATGCCACATACCACACACACAGGCGACACGTTGCGTATGCGCAATATGACAGAGACTACACTGAGAGTGTATTTTTGTGTGTGTGGCTGTGTGTGTGTGTTGGTGTGCCTTAAGGCTTATTTGGTATAAGTAAGAAGTGTGCGTGTATGTTGCCATTAAGTAAATTTCAGTGTACTACACATGGGGCAGGCAAACACTTACGGTCTGTTGCACATCAGTTGCTAGTCATGGTTTAGCAGCCAACCAACTAACCAACCAACAATCCTGTGGCTGTCGAATTAATCGTACCTGATGCGAGTGCACAGAAAAATAAAACAAAACACAAAAAAAAATAAGGAAGAAAATAGTTAAGAAACGCAACCCTTGCAGATTGGCTTCCAAATGATCTTAATCTTCTAGTGTCCAAATGATTAGAACTTGGTTCTAGGTCAATGGGTTTCCAAATCTAGTGATAATTGGGCGAAAGCAAAAGTCTTTGCATATTCTCTATATGAACTGCATTCCCAATTTTTACATAGACTTGAAATATATATATTTTTAAATTACAACTAATTAAAGTCTTTGTTATCAACAGCGATTTTTGTTCTTATGCATTTAGGATCCATACTTATATTTAAGTAACACTTTGTATTAAATGTTTAATATTGTTCACATTAGATGTAAAAAATTAAGGAGGTATATTTTATAGATGAAAAATATTGCTTAATACTTAAGCTAAAATTTATGTGTTTTAAGCTTAGCTATGCTTAAGCAAAAATAAAATAAAATCTTTAACTTAAGATCAGATAAGAAAAATATGAAATAAATCACAAAGTGCTTTAACTGCGACCAATATTTACCTAACAAAACTAATAACAATTCTCTTATTGAGTCTTATAATTTCATAACCGTAGTTCGAACTAACCGCATAAAACAATTATAAATCCCTTTAATGAAAATGAAAATTATTGCCGTGTTTTTTGTGTGCCACAAAATGGCCAGTCAAATGGTGTGCGATAAACTTAAAATTGTTTTTTAATGGTGCTTTCCGTATAATCGAAATAAACCTGAAAAAAATACTATAAAGAAAATAGAAAATAAAAAAAAACAAAAAACAAAAAGATTAACTGCTTTGGGGCTGCTAAAATTTGCAATTTGGATATTCAACGTGCGACGGTCGAAACGATGGACACAATAAAATAATGAGCACCAAATTACACAAAGCGTGGAAAAATGGCCGCGAGCACCATTAACCGGGCCCAGAGTGGATGGCGGCCAAATGAATTCTAAAAGCTTTTGCGCCAAAGTGTTGACAACCATTTTGGTAATATGCTCAGGCAGAGACAGGCGCTGCCTGGCAGGCAGGCAATCTGCCATGCCGGCACCCTGCCGGGGCCAAAAGGATGCTAAAACAATTACAACGACTGGCATGGACGCAGGACACCAACAGTAAAAGCAACGGCAACAGCAACAAGGACAATGACAGGCGCAGATTCCAGTAAAATTTATTTGCTGCGCGATAATTTTAAAGAACAAAGACACGAACATTTTCGTAGCAATTTAGCCAGCCTGCCGAGCAAAAGGCCAAAATGGGAATATCTCAGCAAATATATATTTGCCTTTCTTTGAGTTTACACCCCTCCACCAGCAACATCACCTTTGTTTAAGCCAAATATTGCTCTTACCTTTAATTAGCTTTGGCCAAGACGCTAGGTTAAGCGCTTTATTAAAACAGATACTTTTTTTTTGTATACGTTTCATCGATTCTAAAATTTTAATCAAAAGCTCAAATTTGGTCAATTTAATACAGTTGAAAATGGGTTAAGAGCAAGCGGCCAACAACAACAAAAAAAAAAAAGAATGCTCTTGACCCAAATGCTCAGGCATGTTAAGGACATATTAAAATATGTATAGCATTTTTTTGTGTTTATTTTCAGCTTTTTTTGGTGGCGTGAAACTTCCTGTATCAAATTATTTGAAGCATTTTCAGCATTGCGTGTAAAATTATATTTCTCCAGCATTTTATTTCATTTTTTTTTTACGGACTGATTTAATTTTTCTTTTGCCAACTTTTCTAATTCTTTTGTGATTGTTATTTGCGACTTAACTTTTTCTTTCCTTCGCTTATGCCTTTATAATTCCAATGTTGATTTTTGCTCTGCAAGTGTTGCGGAGTCACAATTCCGGGTAGTTAGCAATGACTATGCACACTTTTGGGGTGTTTTTTTCCCCTATATAAGCAGAAAAGATGTTTCGACTTTGATATTCTCTAATTATGAAAGTACTTTAAAAACAGCTCAAAATTGTCATTGTTAATTACGAGGAAGAAAGGAAGTGGAACTTAGAGAATATTTACATTTATTTTTCAAGCAGCTTATCAAAAAATATTCGCTGACTTTCATTGGGTAACAGCGTATTTTTTAAAGTAATCAAAAATTGTGATTATGATCTTAAGCCTTTGCCAAAAAGTAATCGAAAGAAAACACAACAATTTTTACTTTATAGATATTTTTTTATTAAAATTTAATTTTTATTTTACAACTAAACGCTTAGAAACTAAAATGTTTTTGATTTAACTTAAGTACAGATAGAGAAGTATGCTAAAAATTCATGTTTTGCTCATTTTGCATGTCTTGGCAAGTAAATTGAAACACATTTAAATCAAATTTTTTGTAAACAATTCTTCACACGATTATAAACCAGATAAAAAGATTTTCAAAACTAATGATTAACATGAAATTGACAAAATTATGAATTTTATATTTTTGTTTGTTATTTATATTATGTCGTATATAAACTATGGACCGATTTGATGTAAATTGTTTGCTATATTTATTATATTATTATTATGTATAATTCAGCTTAAGTGTTTTTTTTCTGCTTTCTGTTTTTTTTTTTGACGAGTGTATTGCTTAGTAAGTTTAATAGCAGATTTAAGTTTTTAATGTTCATCATTGGATGCAAATATGAATTTGTGCGTATTCAATGCGGCTGCCAAAACACATACAAATATGAATATTCATACTGTATGTGAATAGCTTTTTTAATATATGGTTTAATTGTTTTTTGTGTGAATATCGTTTAAATAGGCAATTCATAAATTTATCAAAACTTAACATCACATTGCTTCTCCGATTACATGTAGGTTAATATACGCTTTATAGTTGTATTTAATGCAATTCGATATTATATTATTTGATGTTATTATCCATTTTTAAATGCATGAAATGTATGTGTGTGTTTTTTACGTTTGCTTATGTATTTATGTATGTACTTTTAATACTTGTTTTTTGTATTTGTATTTCTTTTATTTTTTTTTAGTTGTATTTGATAGAATTACATATTAACATGTTGAAACATTGCGTCACTTTAAGTTGCAGTAAGTATTCTTAAAAATGTAATTATTATTATTAGAATTATTTGTTTATAATAACGATATGAAGTGATTTTTCTTTTTTCTTTTTCTTCTTGCTGTGTGCGATGCGAGCGGCAGTTTTATTTTTTTTTGTTTTGTTTTGTTTGTTTAAATTGTTTGTAGCTAGCTATTTGTTTAATTAATTCTGTATTATTGTTAAGACAAATTGTTCTGTGTTATTTTTAATAAACCATATGAGTTCTCACGATTATTTGAGTAGAGTTGAATAAATGCACTGTACTGGAAGTGGTTCACTATACATATGTACGTTGATATTCGTATAAATGCAGTTTTATAGGATTCGATTATGCTGTTGCGGCAATTACTTAAATTTATAACAATGGATGAATGATTATTGAATTATTGATTGAATGATTGAGAGATTGATCTATGCGGCAGCAGCTTAAGTCAAAGTTAGACAATCTATTGAGTTATTTTTATTTTTATTAGCTCTGATTTTTTATTTGATTTGATGCAGTATGCGTTATGTTGATGCTGGGAACTTCTTTGACGAATTAGTAGAAACGTTTAATGGACGTGGATGGTTGGTGGCATGGTGACTATGAAGCTATCGTCGTCGTCGTATCAAACATTATTCTTGCGGAAAATATCATTTGGGTGCTGATTGCTGCTAAAGTTCTGGCGTGTCGAGCATTGCTGTAAGAAACATAGAACATTATAATTGACAAATGTTTTATTAAATGCGTTTGATGAGCATTATAAACATATTATGTTTTTGAACATATGACAGAAAGACAAACAGTCAGATAGGCAGACAATTAGTTGTATGATTGCATTTTAATTGCTTGTTCCGGGCAAATGACAACATCACACAACATCAGGTACCAGTAACTGTCAAACCACCGTCATTACCATATATAAGCAATTATCGGGCATTGAGGTCGCACCTAGCCACCTAGGCACACACATATATATTGAACCATATTGAGACGCGACCAGGTTGAGACCGCTGCTAAAACCGCGCTCCAAGCGACATGGGCCGGCAGGTTGGCTGGCAGGTTGACAAGCTGACTGGTATCTGGTTTAGCTGGTGGATGGTGTCTGGTGGCTGGTGGCTGGTGTAGCTGGTGGTGGTGTTTGGATAATGACAGCTTAACTACTTTACACTGTTTGTGATTTGACCGTTTTGGTGTCAGTTAGCCAGCAGGCTATTAAAATAATTGCCAGGCAAATCATTTATTATGGCATGTGTCTGCCCCCAAGAGTTTCTCTCTCTCTCTCTCTGTATGTGTGTGTGTTGCGCTCATTAGCGCCGCCAGCGGGTGATAATTTCAATCAGGATAATAACTTACCGCTTGCTTCTTTTCCCAGGACTTCATGGCTGTTTTATATTTCTCGAATTCGTGACACCAATCCGAATAGATTTTCTGATAGTCATTGCTTTTGTTTGGTGGCGTGCATCTACAACAAAATTGGACGAAGAAAAATCCATTGGTAATTAACAGTCAATTTGGGGGTAACCAAAACTTGTTTATATTTTTTTTCTACTTTGTTTTTAGGGGTAACTTACCTGTGTGCATCGACAGTTATGTTGTAGCTGCACAACAGCGAACCACCCAGATGGCAATCGTAGCGTCCGCCATCGGCCTCATTCACCGACACCACAACAAGTCCGCGTTCCGTCGTCTCAATGTATTTGGTGGGACTGTATTTGATCTCATAGCTGGCAGAATTTTTGAATATATATTTTGTTAATTACTTAATGTATTTGAACAGTTGTTGACTCACCGTCCCCTATCCTTGGAGTGATGGTACCAGGTGACCTGCTCGTTCTTCAGCACTTCCGGTATCTTGACAAAGCAGCCCAGATGCACACTCTGGCCATATGTGACGACAATTTTCTTCTTCAGCACACTGGAGTCGCAGATGTCGCTCGTCTCGTTGGCCACATCCTGTGTTGAGTGTTTATTTTAGAATTGTGTTTTTTGCATGCATATCATTAATTCCGCCCTGACCATGGTCATGGTACACTTACCTGCAAGAGGTCCAATTCGTATGGGCGACACGTGTTCGCCTCCTTGTCCCAGCCGCAGTAGGGATCACGGACACAACGGAAGCAATTGTCATAACGTCGATTGCACATGGCCAAATCGATTTGCTTGATGCGATGATCGGTGCCCACATAGAGGGACTTACGTGTCTGACTGATTTCCATCACCTGAATGGCCTCGTTGGGCGCCACCTCAAATATGTCCAGCAACTTTGACAGCGACTCCCCATTGCGATAATACTGCACGATTTTGTAGATGCGACCCAGATTGGTGCCCACATAATAAACTGTATACTCCTGGTTCAATATGTCGATTTTGATTCTGCCAAAAAGATAAGCAATATTCCATTTTTTGTACTTTAAAAGATGCATATGCTGAGATTTAAATACGCATTATGGATATGCAAATGTGTATCAATGGCTTATTGCCGCACTTTTGTTGCAGTTGCAGTTGCAGTCATCGAAATTAAATGCTTATTTAATATGATAAATGGACTGAATATTAATGCATTAAATAGTCGCATCTGTGTGCCGCATTATGGCGATGTTTCATTTATTTTTTTTTGTTGCAACACCTGAGCATGTTGCTATTGTTGCAACGTGTTGTAAATGAAGGTATTAAAATGCGTCACATGATTTCGCCGTTTTCACGCAGTCGCCGGGCAATTAATGCAAATATATTGCAAATCGCTGCTCGCTCATGTGAATAAAATATTACATTTTAATGTTCACATTTTTTAAGTTGATTTCTTTTTTTATTTGCATAATATTTATCTATTTATAATATGCAAGAGCAATTAATTGAATACTTTCAACAACAAAAAAATGTCAGTTAAAAAGGTTTGGTCTGACTTTTAATTAGGAGACAACAAAGAAAATGATTAAAAATTTATTAATAAATATAATATGCAAAGCTTGATTGCCCTTTGTTAAAGCCAATAACGAATTAACTCACACTAGAATTTAATATATATTTTTAGTAAATACAACATGAGAAATATAATACGATTACAAATGCGACACAAAGACGAAATCAAAGCTTAATATTTAGGACAAGAGGGAAAGAGAGTGAGAAAATATATACATTATTTATGTACATACGAAAATTGCAGCATGGATTTTAAGTTGCACAGACAAAAAAGATATTTCCATTGGGGGAAGAAAGGAAGGAATTGTTTTTAATCTACCTATGAAGAGAAAATTTAAAATTGATATTGTGTACAATTTGACAACAAGCACTTTGTTCTTATGTTATTAAAGCACTCAAATAATCAAATAATAAATTTACGTACATGGATTTGCACTTTCAAAAGAACCACACAGACAAAACCGCAAAAAGAAACAAAATCGAAAAATGCAAAACATATTATAAAAATCGAACAAAAAAAAGTGTTCCAAACAACACACTGGACACAGTTTGTACTTGAAATCTGTGTGTATATAACTATAAACATATATATATGTATATATATATATTTAAATATATATATGCATATGTGGATGAAAGCAATTCGGAGAGAGAAAGTCGGAGAGATAACAAGTAGAAATAAAACTTACTTGTCAACAACGAGCTTTGTGAACACCAAATCCCTTTTATAATAGACCGGATTGTTGTGCTCGTGATTTACGGCTTTGTCCATAAGTGGATGCGAGCGTATGAAATTCAGGACGGTATCTGGCAGATTTGAGGTATCGTTGACACATGTGCCGGGTCGCGGATCGGGCACACGGGAGTTGAGCACCGGCAGCCAGGCGGAGTTTGAAGAGGATTGCTCCTTAAATTTGCCTGCAAGTGAGCAAAAAACAAAAACAAAATCAAACAAACAAAAAAAATAAATAAAACGTGTTATAAAGTGGAAAAATGGCAAAAAGGATTATGGTTAAGAGTTATTCACTAACAGGTAGCAAGTATGTATATCTATGTATATATATTTCAGGTGCACTCGTTGTGTGTTGCAAATAAAGTTTTAAATCAGAGTCGACCAACGTGTCAGCTGTTAAGCGTCTCAATGTGCATGTGTGTGTGTCAGTGTGTGTGAGTGTGTCAGCGTGTGTGTGTGTGTGGCAATAATCCATTCAAATGGATTTTCTAATACGATTTATGTTGCTCCACGGCAATGGCAATAGCAACGGCGAGTGAAGCGCTGAAATTACAAAACACTCAACACACACAGTGAATAGTTTGCTTATGCTGTTGCTCCTGCTGACGTTCCTAGTTGTATTGGATCTGTGCTACCTATTGGATTTATCGCTTAACTGTTACTGTCCCCCAAGTCCGAGCAGAGAATAGGGACAATCACAGTGGGGCCCGCCTTTGGCCAGCAGCAGCAGCAGCAGCTGAACAGCTAAAACCGAGCAATGCAGTTTGCAGTTTGCAAATAAAATTTGCCAATAAGTTGCATTTTCCATTTTCTATTTGCTATTTTCTATTCGTATTTCTATTCCAACTTCTATTTCCACTCAAAGCACTTGAGGGATAAAGTAGAAAAGAATAACGAAACAAAACAAAACAAAAGGGAAAATTGAACGTCTGTTGCAAGTTGACAGTTGGCAACATTGTGGCCACGATAACGTCTCGTTCATCACATCCATTTGGCACACACAACAGTTAAGATCTATATATACACACACATACATACATACTCTATACTCACCGTTGAAGGCAGCCTGGACCTCGTTAATGTGGAAACTGCATACGGCTGATCCAATCAGGCCATTGGTGCTGGTCGTGAATGTGGCATAGAAACGAGTCTTGTCATTGGGCAGCTGATAAACCGATTGGATCTCATTGAAGTAGAATGGAAATTCACCCGATATGCTGCAATTGAGTCTGGCCTTCAGATATGTGGCCCAATTGTGGGCCAACAGATTCTTGCCACCCACATCCTTCTTGCAGACGCGTGCGATACGCGAATACACAGCCTTGCCACAGTTAATATACTCCACGGCCGTTTCACGGAAAAAGAAATAAACGTATTCGCCAATGTCAAAGGAGCCAACGAAATTGGGTTCTGTAAATGAAGAAAAGAAAAGCAAAAGTGTTTTTTTTTTTTTTTTGTGTGAGGATTGATGACCATCGCTGAGTGAGTAACCGATCTACATAATTGGATAAACCATAAGCCGCTTAGCTCTCTCAGTCTGTGTGCGTGCCACAAACAAACAATAGAAACTCAAGCGCGAAATCATTTCTAAATCCTTTACCCAATTTTTTTTTTCAATTTTTTCAAATTTTATCTAGTGCCAAAAGCAAAGCAGCTCGTTGGCATTTCTATTCTTGTTTTTTTTTTTTTTTTTACTTACTGTCCAACCACTTGGAATCATATTTGAGCGTGCGCTTGAATTTGTATTCCAGGCGCTTTGCCGACGTATTGTATAAATCCGTACGAAAGATCACAGTATCCGCCTTTGTGAATTCCGCATTGGTGCCGGAGTACTGTGCGGGTGGGTAAAAAGATACAAATACATTGAGTGAGATAAACTTGATTGAAGTGCGTTGCTTTTGGTTTGGTTTTTCTTTCTTTTGCTATTTATAAATTTTTTGTATTATGTATATGCATTTTGCTGCTTACCAGACCAGGCAATCCGCCGGGATTGCCGTCCTCCACATAAATGGCAGTTGAATTGTCCAAAGGATCGTAGGGACACTTGGCAATACCCAAACCAACACCGATCACATACTCCGAGCGTGGCAAATGCGTCAAATTCGACTGAGATATAAATAATAAATGAAAGTTAATTTTAGCATTTTGTGTTTCATAAATTAAATTAGTTTATTTCAAATTGATATATTCAAGTAAGTTGAAATGTGTTTCATGAATTTATGCTTTTAGTGCTGGTTTCGAATAACTATCTTCTAAAAAGTTGAAAGTTTATGTGAAATATTGGTCCAGGCAAGTTGAAAAACTTTTTACTAATTGTTGAGCTGATTGCCGCTGCTGAATACAAAGAGCAAAACTTGCCAATGTTTGCTCTTAAATATTGCTTTTAGTTTTGCTTGTTTTTCTACTTTTTTTTTGTTGGGTTTTTGTTCTTGTTGATATTTGAAGTTGAAGTTTTTGCGGGCACCAAATCAAAGTGCATGGTTTACTGCTCAGCTGTGCACTTCACCTAATAACAACAAAAATAACCAAGTTGTGTTTCCAAAGAGACTCAAACTGGGGGGCGACGAGGGAAATGGTTGAAATGTGCACCTGATCAGTGTGTGTGTGGTGTGTGTGTGGTGTGTGTGTGGTGTGTGTGTGGTGTGTGTGTGGTGTGTGTGGGTGTGTGTATGTGATTTGTATGCTGCACACTAATGACTATTTTCATGACTTGTGCGCTACAAAACTTATACAAGTTTTATATACATATGCCAAGCCAAATAAAAGTCTTGTCGAAAAATTACGCTATTGAGGGCACAATTTGAAAAGCGGCTAGATGCGTTTTCTTTGCCTTTTCCAGGATTACGATCAAAAGTCAACACACACACACAATTGAGGCATGCAACACACACACAATTCAGGCATGCTACACAAAAAAAAAAAAAAAAAAGATTCTTTCAAATAGTTGCCTGTTATTATTAAACCCACAACTTGTCCTTGAGCAGACACACACACACAAACACACACAGAAAAAGGAGGCCAGAAGGGCGGTACTTACATAGATGACATAATCCTTGGGATTGTGAGCATTGGTGCCACAAACGTAGAGCCTATCGCCTTGTTGCATCGATTGTATGACACGCACATGATTCTTGCAATCAAAGACCTGTAAATGATGCAAGAAGAAAGATTAAATCAGAAATGAAGATAAAAAGTACTATAAATTCACAGCTAACAAATGCTACCCTTAATAATACATATTATGAGCTGTTGCCAAGTCTATAAAGATAATATCACATTTGGATGGCGTTGCACCAAATTTGCTGCTATGCCACAAACTACTAAACGAGCAAAAAAATAAATCAAAATGAAATGGAACAATTTGTAATAGCACGCGTCAGTGCAGCCACTGTCGCTAAATCAATTGTGCAACAATGCAACATTGGAAAATCCCCTGGCAGCATTATGATGACTTAAGCAAGCCACACACAAACACAGCTGCAACAGTAGCAGCACAAATGTGCACTAAAAACACTACAATTGACATCTAGATACAAGGCAGCCAAAATCTGTTATAGTCATATCTATATATATATATATATATATATATATAGACATATGTGCCAGCTAGCATTGGCGGTCTGTAGCATGCAACTGAAACTGTGTGTGGCGCACGAAAAACTCGCTACAAATTGAAAAGCCACAAATAAATTGAAAAAGATTTCAAATGAAGGGATTTGCTGTCACATTATAAACGAGTTACAATAACAGGCAACATTCCATTTACAAAACGCAGCAGTAAAAACTTTATCGGAGTCGATTGAGGTTTCGAAATTGGAGCATTTCGCGTGCGTTCTTCAAAAACCACAAAATTGATTCAATGCCAGTCGCTGCTGTGGCAGTTGCAGTCGCTGCTGTGGCAGTTGCAGTTGCTGCTGTTGCTGTGGCAGTTGCTGCTTCTGCTGTTGCTGTTGCTGCTACTCGCTTAGTGGAGTACAACATATGCATGTGAAGTTGTAATCAGTAAATGCCACCAAAGGATATAAAAATCAATCAAAATCCGCGGCTTGCCGCTTTATGAGTCTGCTTTGCAGTTGGCATAAATATAATGTCTGCCATACAAATGCAATACTTGATTGAAATAGTCTTCACTAATAAATATATATATATATATATATATATATATATCTTAATCTCTATATCCGATTAGCTGTTGACTTACCTGACTTTTGCCCTTTGATACACAGCTTACAACATCGTCGCGTGTGGGCTCCAAATTGATAACATCGCGCTGAAAAAACAAAAAAATTCAAATATATAAATTTCATATTTTATTATATAAAAAAACTGCATTTAAATACATAATTTTAATTTATTTTAATGTATTTACAAATTTAACACATCAGTAGAAAAAAAATTAAATTAATCTCAAAGTTATTTATTTTTAGTCTGTATTTCTTTTCGTCTATTAACTGAAAATTCCAATGAATCCTAACTGCAATTGGCAATTGAGCCAAATATGATGCTTATTAATGATTTTTGAGCAAAAGACGCTACTTAAAATTTAATACTAATACAATTTGTGTGCAGTTGCCACACCGAAGGATGCTGCTGCAGCCAGCTGCTTGTGTGAAAATGGTTTTTTGGGATTTTTTTTTTGTGGCAACATTTTCTGGTGCCAGGCATAAACTACAACTAGAAGTTGGTTGTCAGATGGGGTGCGGGGGAGGGGTTGAGTTGGGGTGGTTGGTGGCGCTGCCAGAAGTTGGGCCAAGCTTCGTGTGGCATGCTTTCAAGCAAATTGATTTATAAATCACATAATGTAACGAGCACATACGAAATATTTTCAAGCGAAATGCGCACACGCACCACAGCAACAGCATGGAGAAAGGGAGTGGGGTGGAGGGGAGGTGGAGTGGAGTCTACATAAAACCAAATTCATGTATTATTTAGTAAAATTTGCATTTGCCGCATAAAGCAGCGCAAGCCGGCACCTTGCCACCTTGCCACACGTGGCTCTTGTGGCTCGTAGGCGCTAGCAAATGATGCCCGCGGCAAACGCAGTTTAACTCGCACTTGGTGTGTGTGTGTGTGTGTGTGTGTGTGTGAAATAACACATAAAATATATTGACGTATGCCGTTTGGGTAAAAGCTGACTGAATAAATGGGTGCCAAGCTGGGTCTGGTGGTTGAACGTCTCGAAATGGCAACAAAACGTGGCATCTTTCGGTTTTACGATACTTTTGCGGCCAGGTTTCAGCTGCTGCTGCAGGTGCACGCCAAAGTTGTGCCACACAACGTTTCACTCATAAAACAAGCTTTTGTATGACATAAATTCATAAACAGCCTCCCACAAACAGCACACACTAACACACACACAAACACACACACACCTCAATATACACTCACTTGGCATAAATAGATGGATTCTTTATTCGCTTTCACGAATTTCGATAATTCACAGTTTTGGAATTTATTCGAAATTACTCTGTGCTTGCTGGCAAAACACACTGCGCCAAATATGTAAATCGGTTATAGTTTTAACTGATAAATAATCATTTTCCGATTGTTGTATTACTTTTTCTTATTTGCCATTTGCCATAACTTTGTTTTCAAAAAGAATTATATATTTTTGGTTAAGAATTGGCATCTAGATTCAAACTGCATTTAAATTTGTACACATAAAATGAGTCAAAATACAGTTTAAAATTCTTTTCAAACTTTTCAATAACTTTGTGAAAACTAAACCTATTTTTAAAAGCAATTAAATTTTAGGACAATGCTTGGCTTTCAGTTTAATTCTGCATTCAAAGTTGAAAGAATATTGCCAGATTGAAAATCACATTTAAATTCTTTTCACAAAAGTCACAGACCACTTTTACCACTGCGAAAACATCCTTAGATTTCATTTAATTTTCTGAACTAAACTGTTTCAAAATTTATATAATAATATATAATAATCTACTCTTTTCGACTAAGTAGCTTAAATTAGATCTCATCAGTGTGGTTCACCAACTTAATGTAAGAAGTTTATTATGGTTAATGATTTTCGCGCAGTGTACATAAATTATGCGGTACTCTCAGCAAATTACCACGTAACGTGCAATGCAAACAGGGCCAAAACGAAATGGCCATAATGCAGTCCCCCTGAGCGCATATTAAATATGTTTTTGGACCTTTTTGTTCCGGTATTGTTGTAGTATAGGCCAGGGACACGTTGCCAAAGGATGTGCCGGATGTGGCACAACAGGGGTAACTAAAACACTGATACACATATATATATGTAATGCTTTTTTCACTCGTTTACATCGGGGAATCGAAGATTTGTGGCTCGCATTTGATGCACGGCTAAAAGGTGGCTTAGCCTGGCCCTTTATCCCTGTGTTGTATTTTGTTTTGTTGCCGGAGTGTTGACAACGTCCGACGATAAAAAAATATAGCTAAAAGGACAGGCTTAAGTTAGTGGCGGACATTTGGCAACTACACACACACACACACACACACACACACACACACACAAACACACACACAGAGATACACTCAAACACATACACGCAGCGCATATGTTGCGCGGGAGACGCGTAATGAATTTTTAAAATAGTGCCGCACTGTGGCACATATACAGCTTGTTTGCCTAAAAGCCTGCTACACGTTTTATGTGTTCTCTGCTTTTCTGCTTGCCACGATTTGTTGCCAAGTGGGAATAATAACAACAAGAACAAGCACTCGCCAAACAAAACTCAACTGGGAGCTGCTCAGCCCAAAAAGTAAATGCTCGGATTTTGCAGGAAATAAGTATTTGATTACAAAACAGATACTAAATACTTACATCACAGTACGATGAGGATATATTTTGCAAATTCAAACGGAATACACGATCCCTGCAAAGCGAAGAGTGATTAGTAATTTGAAGTGGATTATTCGATTATTCGATTACTTACATGGCGCCCACATAAAGCGAATCGCGCTCCTCATTCAAATGGAAAGTGCGATAGTAGAGTTTGCCGCATGTGAATTCTCGCACATGATCTGAAAAAAAAAAAATAAGTAAATATAGTTAGCATAGTTTAGTACAATTTCAATATTTAGACAACATTTATTTTTTTTTTTAAGTGAGGGGCAGGCAAACCCAAGCAAAATAGAAATTCGAGACGACAGTGCCGGCGGCGACTCCAAGTTGAAGTCCGGCACAAAATGAGCGCCTGTCAACAAAGTTTATGCAGCGACATTGACAAAACGCAAACACACAGTCCGAAAACCGTCTGAAGGAGTACAGAGGACAGAGCACCAGGTGGACATGGGGAGGATGTGTGCCAGGATACAGCCACAGACTGGCCACACACACAGAGAGAGGGAGACAAACGAGGGACACTCAGCCGGCGCCTGTGAGTTGAGTTAGATATCCCGTTTCAATCAAATGACATTTTGACATTTCTCTCTTTGGACAAAGGACACAGTTCCAGACACTATCAAGCAGCTCCGACGTCATCAAATGTAGCCAAAGTGCAAGCTTTAAATGTTGTTTATTTACTTTTCACTTTGGCCAACACATATACACCAAATACACACACACACTCGCACACTCACACACTCGCACACTCACACACTCGCACACACACACAGTGTAAAAATGCACAGCGTATTAAGCGAAACTTTATCTCTTATTTCAATTGAACAAACTTTCTGATAAACTTCTTATGCTCGACGGTAGCATCAAAGAAGTGCAAGTTAAGCATTGAAAATTGTTAAAATCTTTGCAAACAGTTCAGACGTGAAAATTACATTAAAGCCAGCGCAAAAAAGTATGCTATGAAAACTGAAACTTGCTCGACTTGTTGGCTTTAGATTTATTACTCATTTATCTGCTTTATAATTTTGTTCTTAAGTTTGTTTCACATAGAAAAAGATGTCTTTATACATATATATAGCTGATATAGGTAATAATAATTGTTTAAAACATTAAATACTTTTTGTTAAACAAGCAATTCTAATTAAACTCATTTTTATGATTCTAAAATTAGCATAAAAATATCAGCATTTCTTCTGCTTTTGAAATTCATATCCAAATATTGATATCTACGAAATGTTCTATATAAGCTTTGGAATGTCTAAAATAGCAATTCTTATTATAACTTATTTATCTTTTATTCGTTTAGCTTGCCACTGTTTTGCCACACTGTGTAAATTATGAGCCTGATTAATTATATGTCGGATGTGTGTGTGTGTGTGTGTCAGAGTGTGTGCACACTTATTATGTTAATTTCATTGACGACGCGCTGTCTGTGGGTTGTTTGCACTTTGGCATGAGTATGAGTATGAGTGTGTGTGTGTGTTGTGTGTGTGTGTTGTGTGTGTGTTGTGTGTGTGTTGTGTGTGTTAGAGCGAGTGTGAGATTAAGAAGCAAAACGCTGAGCACGCATTTACTTAATTAAACTAATTAATATTTGCTTAGAATGCCTGACGTTCTGGCCACACATACAAACATACCAATACACACACACATACATCACACACAACACACACATTATTTAATGTGCCTGTCAGCCAGCAAAACTCTCAACAACGCATTCGATATGCCGCCCAATTAATTTGCGGACAGTTCTTACAATTTTGTCATTAAGGATATGTACAAATTCATATTCATATTCATGGATTTCTCTGCAAATGTCAACCAAAAACAAATTGTTCGTTTGGCATTTAAAAATATAATTGTTGACCGAGTCTGCTGACAAGGCAATATTTAATTGTTCCCATATGTTAATAAATTCTATGTTGAGCCATCAGCTAAGTTTGCCCCGAAAGGCAGAAAAGTCAAATCGATATAAACAAAGAGTCAGTTTTCCATAGCAAGTAGAATATAAAAATACATATTTTATATACATATATATATATATATATATATATATAGTGTGTATATATATATATGTATGACTAGCTTGTACACAACAATGGAATATGCAAATACTACTCGTTTCTATGTCATTGTACATGTTTTCTTGTACATCTCCATACCCACACATCCGCCCCGCCATGCCCCGCCCGACCGACGCACTCATGCCACACATATACAGATATTTTTGATTTCCGATTTAAAGTACATTTTGGATAAAAGCAAATACTGAAGCCTTTTGCAGCTTTCCCAAAAAGTATGAGCGTCAATACAAGCAAACAAAAAAAAGAATATAAAAAAAGGAATCTGCGTCTTTTGTTTGCCAACGGGAAACAACTGCAACAAAAACAACAACAACAACAACTACAAAATACA
Source organism: Drosophila longiperda (assembly GCA_035042125.1). Taxonomy (NCBI): domain Eukaryota; kingdom Metazoa; phylum Arthropoda; class Insecta; order Diptera; family Drosophilidae; genus Drosophila; species Drosophila longiperda. Next base: position 9,936,067 of record JAWNLV010000107.1, on the reverse strand, counting down.
TATGCATATATACATGTGTGTGTGTGTGTGTGTGTGCCTTTGCATATATTGTTAACAATTCGGGTAAATGTCCTTGCCAAACCGGAAGTCGACTTGTATACGCTTGAATTGTTATTGTACCCGTACCCCTTATCCCCTCTCCCCCTCTCCCCCTCTCGCAATCAAACCCAAACTTCAGATTTGTACTCGCATTTTGTTTGTCGTTCGCTGTCGAACTTTTCCGTTTTTTCTTTTGTTTTTTTTTTTATTTTTAGATTTTTTTAGCTTTTTTCTTTCTATTTTTCTTTTAGTTAGTTGTTGGCCACTTTTTCAAGTTGTTGCTGCGATTTCTTTTGTCAATCTTTAAGACTATAACTTTAAACTTTTCGTTCTCGTTTCAACAACTTAATCTGAAAATTAGTTGTATACTATAAAGCTTAAATTAAGAAAACAACTGAGTTAGAAACAGATTTAAGCAGGCAAAGAAAATCATGAATTTCATTTCTGTCTGACTAAGATATTTATATAGCCGAAGGATTCGATATTTAGGGGCATGTAGGCAACCATTGTCTACTTTGTGGCGCCTTTGTACAAAAACAAGTCTATAAAATGCCAAAAATTGTTTAATGTTAACATAAACATATGACAAAAATATGTGCATACATTTATTAATTGGCTGTCTCAATAATGTAAGAATACTCGATACGATTTGTAGTTAAATTTATGTGCACAAAAACTGAAATACTTTACGAGTGCTTATCGAGGGAAAAACAGATTTTTGGACTGCCAAACGATCTGCGGCATATTTACAAAAATGGTAATATGGCACAACACATATTTACTGTTAGTGCCATTTAACCATTTCCAGTCTACAATTGTCTAGCCTGGCATTAAGACGATGGAGACGAAGTCTATAAAAATATTATACATATGGGCCATAAATGTTGTAAGTGTTGCTGCGTCGCTGGAGGAGATACGCATCAGAAAGGATACTCTGTGAATGTTATCCTGTTCATTCAACATGCTGGGAGCGCCGGCGACGGCATAAATTGTTACGACTGCCTTCAACTGAGTTGCTTCTGTTTTTTTTTGTTTTTCTACATTTTTTTGTTTGTTTGTTCGAGCGATAATAAATTGCAAATTGAACGGAAGCTAATCGTAGGCATATTGTTTTTTTTCGGGAAAAACACGCCGGAAGGCGTCACAAACTTTGTGAAGCAAGTGTCAGCGCTGTGTTGCATACAAGTGTTGCAGCAACAACGTATGTGGCAGGTGTGCGACAAGCAGCGGCAAATTTTGTTTGAGTTGAGCGACTCGCAAGCATTAAGCCAAAAAGCAGTCGTAAATGTGGAGAGAGGCGAGAGGAATGACGGGGGGGTATGAGAGAGATTCGTCTGCTTTATTTGCTTTTAATCCAAGTCCAATCAAAATCAAATTGCATTTACGAGTTGGCTTTCAAAGAGCGCGCACAATTTTATGACAGCCAAACATTTTTACTCACTCGATTTTTCTTCATTTTCTTTTTTTTTTTGGCAAAGCAAATTGCTTTAGATTTTCGGTTGGGGGATTTATATATTTTTTATTATGGACATATTTCCACACACACACACACACATGTGCGTGGGTATTTATGACTCCATATATGTCAATAATTTTTATGCGCTTCATAAATATGCGTAAGTCTTTTCGTCCTTATGTCCTTTACGTCTTTACGACTCTGCGTCCTGGCAGTCAAATCAATTTCTTTAACTCGCCCTTGCCGTGGGTTGGTAGAGAAATGTTATTTGCAAAAACGTTATTATCAAATCAAATACAAAAAAAAAAAAAATGAATAATGCGACTCAAATGCAGTTAACATATTGCAAAAAAAAAAATTGTCTTGTGCACCGCAGGCCAAACATGTTGCAAAGAGATGTCAGAACCGGTCACAAGGGCCACAAGCAACTTGGCTGTGTCAAGTCTTTGGTGACAGGACAGTTTTTCCTTTGAAATGTTTGCATTGCCAACGCTCCAAAGGATCTCCAATGGATCCAAAGGGTCCCATAGATGCCACAAGCAGCTGCCACAAACCCAAAAAGGTGCTTTCAAATTTGATGACGGCATTTAAAACAGTTTATAAAATTGTGTGTTCTTTTCTTTGTGTGTGTGTAAGTGTGTGTATGTGTTTGTTTGTCTGAAAGTGTGAGCAATTAAAAAACAAGGATTACACATAAAAGCAGTTTTTGGTGTTTAATATGGTTTTTTTGGACTTTAAGATTAACTGTTGAACTTTAACTGAGCTCTGCTTTTCAGGCATATTTTACAGTAAGTGCTTTAAATAAATCAAGACAAGCAATAATTATATTATATAAATAATTAATCATAAAATAAATATATAAATATTAAAATTAACTGCTGTCTTTATTTAAAATAAAGATAATAATAATAAGTCTTTTGTCTGCTTAAGTTTTGTCATTTGAAAGTAGAGAAATAGTTTTGATTTGTGAGCAGCGTCATAATTCAAAAGTTTTAAACTTAAATAAAATACTTGTGAATTTGAATTAGATTTCTTACAATTTTGAGCATTAGTTAATGTCTTTTTGGTATCAAGTTGACTGCTTGTCATTTATCTTGAAGACACAAAAGGAGATTTCCATTTGCAGTCTTCAATTTCTACGCAGGCTATGCAAATTTCCCATTATTTTCCTGGCTAATTATGAGCAATGGCTTCCGCTTGTCGGCAACTCTTGCTGTGTGTGTGTGTGTGTGTATTGGGTGTGTTGTGATTGTTGTGTGTGTTTGTTGTGTTCTGCACTACGTCAGCATAAAGCACTCGAAAACTGTCTAGACGTCTGATGCCGTGTTGAAGCGTGTTGTTATCCACACTCGTGCGCTGATTCGTGGCCTGCGGCAGCCCCCAATGGAGCAACTTGCCGCTTGCCGGTTGCCGGTTGCCATCTACTCGTTGCAAGACCACTTTCAAGTGTTTGCCATTTCATTTGCCGAGAAATTGTATGTAAAAATAATTAAAACGCAGCGACTCGCCTCATCTGTTTTACACAGACAAAAAATAAAATCCGACCTTGATATTTAAAAAGCCTTTTTTTGAAAAAATCTATTTTAAGTAAGTTAAATTAAAAATGTAAGCGAATCTAGAAATTAAAGTATTATTTTTAGTAACATTTTCAAACTCACTAATTTTATATGTAAAATTTTGGACTTGAAATCGTTTCAAGTTGAGTTCTCTCTTTATGAATAATAATAAAGTATCAAGTTGATTTTGGTCTGTTAATAATAATAAAATGACTAGATTTAAGCTGGATTTGTGTGTGTTGTGTGTTGACCGAACCTCAAATTGCGCATCAATATTGCAAATGGAGAGTTGTTAAAGCAGTCGCCTGCAGACATCTCTGCATTTACTGCATTTACTGCAATTTTCCTGGCAGAGTGTGCGAAACATTTTCAACTCTATTTAGTACATTTTATGTTGGGGCAGCAACAGCAACAGCCGCAGCAAAAGCAGCAAAAGAAGCAGCAGTAGTTGAGTTCATTTTGTTGCCAAATAGCAAATGCAAAAACAGTGCTCATAAAAAGCAGCAACAAAAACGAGCAGCTGAAAGCAGCCTGGACTTGCCTGGCATTTATGCGCTGGCCAAAACACTGCAGGAGCAGCGGCAATGGCAGTGGCAGTGGCAGCAGCAGCAGACTGCAACAAAAACTCAACAAATGTGGCAACAGTTTCATTTTTGGTGTTTTGCGAGCTTTGGCAACTTCATTTGATGAGCCTGCAGCAGTCAGACAGAGAGAGATGGAAAGAGAGAGAGAGAGAGAGAAAGAGAGAGAGAGAGAGAGGGGGAGGGGGATGGTGCACATGTGTGTGTGTGTGGTTTTTTGTAGTTTTTGTTAATAGAGCCTTGGCCTGGCCAAAATGTGTGTGTGTGTGTCCATTTGGAGCATCATAAACGAGGACAAGCCATTTGAAGTTTTTCACTCCTTTTTTTTGTAGTTGTTGTTGCAGCAGCAACAGCAGCTAAACTCTTTGGTTACCTTCAGAGTCAGCGGGTAGATAAACATTTTGCGGTGCCGCTTAATTTCGCATGCATTTGCCGACAAGCGGCATGGCAAAATGACGCTACAAAATGAGCACTTAAGTGGCAAAGAGATACAGAGACACACACACAGCCACACACACACACACAAAAAGCAGCTGTGGAATTGGAGTAGAGTGAGTGCAACAAAATGCGATACTTAAATAGTGTTCATGCTAAATGTGAGTCTCTTGCATAATTAAGTGCATAATGTAGGTACACACACACACACACACACACACAAGCACACACTTGATTAACAATGCATAACAGCAAATAGCAATGTCTCTGGCAATTTCTACACGCTCTGGCTAAATCAATTATGTCCGTAATGAAATTCAATTAAAGTTGCCAAAAACTAATGCATCCACTGGGCATATATGTATATATATATATGTGTGTGTGTGTGTGTACATATGTGTGTGTCTAACTCTTTCGATACTGTGTCAAAATTACAAATGCAAATTGACATTAAGTGACTTGTTTTGGCCTCGACTCGTTGTGTGCAGCACAAATTGTATTCGTCATTTAGTTTTAATAATTGAATTTTGCTAACGATATACAAAATAAGTGAAACATCTGCTCTTTATGCAACTTGTTGTTATTGTAATGTTGCATTAATGTGCCACTGATTGCATTTTGTATTAAATAATCCCATTTACCCATTTGCACAGAGCTAAATATTAAATTTTTGATTGTTTGACGATTGTTTCTCTCGCTTTTGCTCACATTCTAATTATGTGTAATACATTTAATGGTTTCCTCTTACACTGATAACAACCATTTATTTAACTTCCTGCATCTGCCATAATCAGCTGCCACAAACGGAATTTCGCCTCGCCTCGCCTCACTGCGACTCGAGTTGAGTTTATCAATCAAATGTTTTATACAACTTTGGCAAGAATTCTTTTGCTCATTGTGCAAACTTTGCAGCTTAATGATTTGTAAATATGAACAGAGAACAAGAATAGAAGAGAAAAAAATGCCAGCAAGATCAACGAATGCCAAATATTCTCTAATTAGAAAATATTAAAAAAAAAAAAAATTATGTAAGAATAATTAAATTCGACATTGAAGATTTTATTCTTTAATAATATTTCAAAGCTGCAAAACAAATAATATAAAAAAATTTAAAATTTCAGTTTAAATAAGTTTTTGGCTGGCTTGCTTCGAATAAATAATTTCGTATACTAAAATGTTATTTGAATCCCGTCGAAATTTATTTAAAAAATTTTTTTACAATAATTAAAGTAATAAATATTGTAGCCAACATGCTCAGTTGAGCTGCAAAGTATTCGCACTGACAATGAACTGCAGTTGCAGGACAAAAGTGTGGCAAGTAGAGAGAGTTCGGTAAGCGCTAGTTGCAACCAAGTTATTTCGCTCATAAATTCAACTTCAAAGTTGTTGCTGGTGCAAAGAAACGTGATTTTGCTGGCGCTTAAAACTTGTGACAGAATACTTACTTAAAAACATAAAGAAAATAAGAGAAAAGCCTAGATTTTAATGATGTCCTTTGTCCTGGCTTTGTTACTCCTGCCACACTTGGCAAACTAACCTTATTAATTTTTGTGTCAGGTGTTTGGATTGAAACTCAATTTGGTGAGCGCTGCTGCAAACTTTGGCTTTAACACACTTTGGGCCGTCCGCCATACAGCAAAGAGGCTGATCAAAGAGAAACTGGGACACAGGAATCACACATACACATGCAGACAGCAACACACACACACACACACACACACACACACAGAGACTCTTAGTCATGGCTACTCTTGCAACAGATTTTGTGCCGTGCTTTCTCAGCTTTTGTGCTAACAGCTTTTGACATTGCATTAACGCCAGTTGGCAACAAACGCGTTCTCCTCGCAGCTCAGCCAGCTTGTCAGCCACAACAAACAAGCAACAACAACAACAACAACAATCACATGTGACATAGTTTGCTAGTTGGGAGTGCCAGACTTGGTGATACCCTGTTCAACAAGTTACACAACACACTTTAATCTTAAAGCAAATTCGGTTTATTTAAAATGTTAAATCTTTAAAATATTTAAGTTAAATAAAAATTTAATTTGCTCTTTTATATTTATGTATTTAATATTATTATAATTATATTTTATATCTTAATATTAATAATAATATCTTAATATCTTAATAATCTTACTTCTTTTATGGTAATTTTAGAAAATCTCTCTAAAATGAGAAGCGATCTGGAAACTACCAAGTTTTTCATTTAGAAATAAAAGAAATATTTTTGATATTGAGTTAGGTTTGAAGTGTGGTAATTTTCCAAAATGAAGATGGATTTTTCACTCTGAATCAAGGACAGACTATTTGCACAGCTAAATGCTACATTTTTGGGCCCATTTCAAATGGATGTAGGGTAAAACAAGAAGAAGAGTGGCAAAGGCAACGGCAACAAGAACAACTGAAACAAGGCGAGTGGCAACGCCTGCTCAGTTCGTTACTCAATTTGTGGCAAGGAACTTTCATTATGTGTCCTGTGTAACATGTGACTCTCATAAAAGTCGACACTGCCACACACACACACACACACACAAACACATGCACAAATGCTTAAGCACTTAAATGAAAACGTGTCACTGAGTTTTAATTGCGCGAGAGCATCAACACAAACACACACACAACAACTTTACACACACACCCAAACATACACACACACACAGAAACACACTCAGATTGCTGTTGCTGTTTGTTATGTGAGTTTTGTGCGTGGTCAGTGTTTGGATAACGCCTACGCAGTTTCAACTTATCACAAAAACCGTTTAATGGGTCAAGCGTTCCAGCTACAGTTTGATTTGCTCGAGCATGCCGCAGAGCAGTGCATCTCAAACTGTTTGGCTGTTCAGTTTGTAAATTAAATATTAAATTTTTAATGCAGTACCTTGGAAGAGCAGACATTTATTAAATTCACTAAGCAGCAACTGTGTCTCATCCCAAACATATAGGTATAGTTACATTGAAATGAACTTTTATTTTAATGAAATTAATTAAAAAAAGAACTAATAAATTTCAGATAAATGGCAAATTGCAAAGCAAAGCAAATAACTAAATAAATATATCAATGAAATAAATATTATTAACACAAGAAACGCTTAAATTTATATATATAAATATAACATAAATAAACATTACTTGAATAAATATAAAATTACAAAGATCTAAAGCAATTTCTTCACAAACAAGTTTTGCCATTTTTACGAAGTCAAAACAAGTCTCAGTACTCCCAAGTAGCTGCTACCTGGGGCATGTAACTCTATTGGATATAAATTATATAGATACGTCTATATGCCGACAACCTAATGAAGTCATTCTATCAATAATGAGCAACTTGAGGGGCACAACACAGCGGGGCGTGGCAGAGCAAAAAAAAACACAACAGAATAAAAGAGAAGAAAAAAAGTCAAAAGGCAACCAAAAAAAAACATGGGGCAACTATCTCTCTCACTCTCTCTCTCTTTTTCATCTCTGTCTCTCTCTCTCTCTCTCTCTCTCTTTGACTACTTCTTGCTATCTCTTTCTCTCTCTCACTCTCTTTGAGGCGTCGAATTTTTAAAAATAAAGACACGAAGCATCTGCTGCTGCGGCGGTGAGTCAACAAATGAACTGACGAAATTGTTCAGGCACAATGATAGGGCAGGGGCATGGGGGCAAGGGGTAAGACGTGTGGCAGTGCAGCGAGGCATAACATGAAAAATGTGTGGGTAAATGTGCATCAGTTTTGGGGGGCAACATTTCGGGAACAATGGCAGTGTGTTGCAGCTGAGCATAAATTGTGGATCAAACTTGAAATGCAATTAATTTCGTTAAATCAATAAAAATAACAATTTTTCATTGCATGTGGCAGGCAGGCAGCCAGCGGCAGCAGCAGCAGCAACAGCAACAGCAACAGCAAATAAAAGCAAACTAAGCATTTTTATACGTCCATTAAAATTTATAGTTGACATTTTATTTTGTATAGTTTTTAGCTTTTTGTGGCTTTGCGTTTAATTTATGGCTCAAAACATAAACACACACATCGACTAAAAGCAGCTGCTGCATTTTTGAAATGGTTAAACACACACAGGACACACACACACATACACATACAGGCAGGACATACTTCCAGGATGAGGACACCTCAATGCATTTTATGCTCAAAGTATGCGCAAACAACTTGCAGCGTTTTCTCTAATCGCCTCACGTTTCTGCTACAAGTGCTTAGCCGGCGAGTTAACTACAATATGCGTCAAGCTGCAGCAACAGCACAAGCAACAGCAACAGCAACAACAACAACAACAACAACAACAACAACAACAACAACAACAACAACAACAACAACAACAACAACAGCAGCAGCAGCAACAGCAACAATTGCAACTACAACAACAATTGCAGTTCATAGTTATTTTTGTTGTTTTCGCTTTTGCTCGGCACGTGAACTTTTATGCAACGGTTATAGCTGATGCTGCCAAACAAACCGTGTGTTGCATGCCCCATACACACACACACTGGCAAACCATTTAAACCCACTGGGCAGCATCTTTTGAACGTGAACTATTAGAAAATGTTTACTGGACATGTACATGCAACATGAAGCTGCCACAGGACACTCTCCAGTGCCACTCTATCACTCTTCACATGCTTCTTTCCCGCTTCTTGCAGCAAAAACGTTGGCAAGAAAATGCCAAGGAAATTTTAAAGGGCATGCAAAAAAAAACGATAGAAAAAAAGACTGGCAATCAGAAAATATTTACTTGAGATTTAAATATGTGACAATGTGGAAAATGTATAGAAAACGTTGCACGTACAACCATTTATGCATATATATTTATAATATGATGTGCAAAATGTGGAATACATATCAATAATGGCCAAATTTCACTTTTCAGCACTTTTCTTACTTCCTCGAATGTTTGCAAAATGTAAAGTTTAACATTCCTAAAGTATTTGGGAGATTCTTTGGAATTTGCCCTAAGAATTTTGTGTCAGTGTCACAAAAAGAAAGAAACAGTTGACAGAAACATAATGAAAATAATCTGTTATAACTTTATGCTAAAATCAAAATACAAATTAAATGCTTTTAATTAGTTTGTAAACCGAAGAAAGTTTTTAAAACAAATACTTAAAGCAAGCGTTAACTCTTTTTTTTGAATGAAAATGTTATTAAATCGATGGCTTTTGCTTTGTTAAAATGATTAATGAATGAATTGTTTGTTTGAACCTGGTCGGAAGCTTTGGCTTTGTGGCCAAGACAGACACATAGACAATCGCTTCCCAAGCCGCTTTCGGTGCTTTGGCTAAATGTAAATGACTATAAAAAATTTGTCTGATTGCGAATCATAATTTAACCGGTTTTACAATCGTTTTTGGTTTCCCTATTCTTTGTTCGTAGAATGTACAATTAAAAATATTATTTAGGCAACAGTTTTATGGGTCTTTGAACTTTTAGCGGATTTAAGTTATTATTGCTCTACTATTTTATCCTTTATCCTTTACGCTTTGTAAGAGGCACGCATAAACTATAAATAATTGCGGCTAGTTATAGTATTAACTAAGCTATTTGTTCAAAACTGATAAATGCGTGTATATTTGTTTCATAGACATGCATATGAATAACAATGGGCTCCGATATATTAATATGCAGATTATGTGCTGTGTAAAAATGATATAAATAACAACAACAATAACAAAAAGGTGAAGAAAAAAAAGTGAACAAATAACATATTAAAATATAGTCGGAGCCAATATAAAAACGCTTCTTTTTTATTAATGGCACAAAAACGTGCTGAATTAATGTCGCCACCAATAAGATAAATAAGAAATACAATATTGGTGCAAATAAATTACAATTGAATTTTATTTTATTTATATTACACATTGTATCTTTTTTTTGGCTTGCATTCTTTTGCGTTCGCATGTAAATTGAAAAATAATATCAATACCCCGAGTGCAGATTAAAATATTATTTATGCTATTTTAAAAATTCTCTCAAGCGGTTCACTCATAAATAAACAATTAAGAATTAGCAAAAAAAATAAATAGAGTAATTAATCGAAAAATGCTGCCGCGTAAATACCATTAAATATTTTTGTAATTAATTTGATCGATATGCGGTTATCGAAGTGCGTGTTAATTGCAGTCGTTGATGTCTCTGAAAAGTTTACCTCTTTTGTGCCTAGGATAGTTCGATTGCTCGTTGCCGGCGCAACAGGGTTGCTCATAGTAGAAATTCCAAGTGTTTTCGTAGTCGCCAGCAATTTGTTGTGCTCCGCAGCAGAGCAGCAGGAGTGCAAGCAACGAAGGAATCAATTGCAGCAACTGCATTCTCTCGTTTTATTTGTTGTTTTTTCTTTTATGGGTGTGGGTACATTGGTCTGCCCAAACCTCAATTGGATTATTGCGTGTTTTTTTAATTGCACACACAGCACAGAAGGAGGGAGACAGCTGTGGGAAAATGTTGTCGACTGTGTTTGTTGATCCAACTGGCAACCGCTGGCAATTTACTTGTCAGATACACAATATAAAAAAATTCCTTTTAAATAACTGTTAACACATTTAAGTTGTATTATTTTTAATGGTCGCTCAATATTTTTACACTTGCAACGCAATTTCCACAAAATTGATTTTGCACCAGTAAATGGGTTTTAAATAAATTTCCTCCTTGCTCTGCATTGGGAATATTGGTTAATTATAAATACATATACACAACACACATTTACACACATTTACAGTTTGCAATTTTACAGTTTGGCGCGTTGGTCTGCATTCAATTTTCAAGGCATTTAGCATTCAAAACCTAATGAAAATAATAATATAAAAAAGTTGGTGCACTCGATACAAGTCAGAGAAGCGACAAACGAGTTTTTTCTTCAGCTGCGAACCCACGCAACAAATACAACAAAGAGCAGACCGACAAATTCTTTAACAGTTCCGCCAAGCCATCGCACAGGTGCGAGCGAGAGCGCTAGGTGCGTGCGAGCGGTGTAACATGTAAACAAGCTGAAGCTGGCTGAGCAAGGTTGCCACAGCGTCGGCGCAAAGCGTTTAATTCACGGCGTTGTTGAATTTTAGTTGCTCATATCAAATAAGTGATCTTTTCATTTATTATTATTTAGGCAATACTGTTTTAAGTTATGTGGCTACTTATATTGTCGATAGTAACTAATCTGCTTAATTTCAATGTTTTTAAAATTACTGTGTCTGGCAACACAACTTTAATTGCAGCAAATGCAAGAAATGCATATACAAATTGACATATGTATTACACATGTGTGGGTACACATACATAGGTCAAGATGCATACACACTGAAAATCTAAATAAACTCGAAAATGCGTAACAATGTGTGTGTTGTGTGAGTATGATATGCAAAATAAATATTTATTGTTTGCGCGAATGTATTACAATTGATGAATAGCTGATCGGGTTTCACACACAAGAAATAAGTACAATACTGAAAACCAAACAAAAGACGAACGCGCAAACTTCACAAAAAGACAACAACAAGATCACTGGTTGCTTCGCTTGCCGGTGTGACCGAACTAAATAAGGCAAGAAAAATTGAGAAGCGAAGATAAGCACTTGCTGTATAGTCAATATAATAATGTACTAGAAAATACTGGCGGCTAGCAGACAAAAGCAAAATGATATGCTTATTTCGATAAATTGGTTCATTCATTCACCATAATTCAAAGTTATATGGAATTGTAAAACAGAAGATTTCATTTTAGAGTTATAACCGCAATCGAATAGATTGTCGGTATTTGTCGCAAAGTTTTCCGTTATTTGGCTTTGCTCGATTTGCAGTGCAAAAGCAACAAAAATTGCGGCTGTGCTCCGCAGAATTCCCAGACAAGGTGGTCCGTTGGAATTTTGAGTGGACACCTTGCCAAGAATCTCCAAAAATGGAGTGGGTGGCAGCATGCAGAACAAATGGGAACACTGCAACTTTTGTCGAATTGAAAGAGGTTGGATGGGGGAGCAGATAGAAAAAGAAAAAGAGGGAGAATGATGGGAACACATTGGCTTAAACAAAAGTGTTGCAAAGCGTTGGAGAACTATGCAAAAATTGCAGTCTGCTTTGTTTTCTCATTGCCATTCATAGTTTCAATTTTTGGGAATGCTTTCACTATCTCCCTCTCGCGCTCTTTGTATTTGGCTGGCCAGAGCAATTTTAAAGTGCCGTTATTTGCCTGTCTGTGTCTCTCTCTATCTCTGTGTGTGCTTAATGCTCGATGCTCAAAATGTGATTATTTTAAATGCTGCCGGCGACTGCAGCCGACGACGACAACAATTTTGAATGGAGCACTCAAAATAAAAGTCGTTTTGTTAAGCAGACAGAACACAAACTGAAAGCGAAACGTTCGCTTCACCTGCACCTGCACACACACATACAAATACACAAACACATCAACATACACAGACGGATGCGGAAATGCAGGTGGCTTTGTTTAGCAGGCATTTCTAGACCGTTTTTGCTGCTGTTGCTGTTTCTCGTTGCATACCTTTGGGCGGCAATTAAAAACAGTTTGGCAGTCACAGCTGCTGCAATTGAATATCGCCTTGTGGCACCACACAAAGTAAGAGAGTGTCGCTTGTTAAATGCGTACCGCCTTGTCGAATGCAGCATACACGGATATATATATATCTACTCATAACGGTGTTGAGCAAAAATATTAAACTGTTTTTTTTTTTCAGCAAAAAAATAACGCAATTTAACATGTAATTTAATTCCAATTACTAATATAATAAAGGGAACTGTTGAAACTATGTATAAATTTATTTATATAAATATATATATATGTATTTGCGTGTGTTATTTAATACAAGCTGCAATTGTCAATGTGAAGTAGCCCGTCTCTGTTGTTGTCTCCCTTCCTCTCTCACACATTGTCTGCATCTTTCTTTGTCTATCTGTCTGTCTGTTTGTTTGCTTGCTAATGAGTTTTCGCAGCATCGCCTTGGCTCATTATGCCCGCACTCTTGCCATCTTCCTCACACTCACACATAATATGCCATGATACTGTTGAAAATTTTGACACATGCTCAGCACACACACACTGACACACTCATACACTGGCACTCATTTTTGGTTAGCTGCTTTGATGTCATATCCCTTTTTGCTTTACATGTTTTTCCCTCTCTCTCTTTCTCGCTCTCACTTCAAGTGCAGCAGCAGCAGCAGTTTTTGTCGTTGTTGTTGTTGTTGTCATTTGTATTTTTGCGCAGCAGCAGCAAACGTTTTCTTTACACAATGTCAACTTTCAACAAAGGACTTTAATTAAGTCCTTAATGACAGCTTAATTTTGCTGGCGCTTTGACACGTACTACTTTTTGACAAACAATAGATAAATGACAAGCACACACACACACACACCCCCAGTTTATGTTGTTGTTGTTGTTGTTATTGCTGTCTGTTAGTTTTTCTTTTGCATAATTTACATGATGGTTTAATAACTTAAGCAGCTCAAATCGCATTTTGATGATGCAAAATAAAAACATCGAAAAGTTTGTGCTGATGTTGCTTGACCAACATTGTTGTTCTTGTTTCTTGTTTGTTGTTGTTGTTTCTTGCTTGTTGTGTGTTATTATTGTGCGCTGTGGTCACTCAAACTGTCAGCGGCCTGGCAACTTTTATGCATTATGTACAAAAAGTTGCACAAATATAGCACAGCAGCAACTACATCAAAAAAGCGATAAAAACCATTTGTCGTGTTGTGTCCTTGTTGTTCCTGTTTGGCCTGCCTGCCTGCCTCTTGTTGTTGTTATTGTTGTTGTGGCAAGTTGGCTTACTCAACTTACTTGCCAAGATTTCAATGCACTTTATTCGCTCGCAACTTGTGCTGCTGCTGCTTAAAAAGAAGCAAACAAGCAGAGAAAGCAGCAAAACCACAGCAGCAACAGCAACAGCAACAACAACAACAAACAACAATAAGAACAACAATTTGACTTCGGCAAACTGTCAGAGCAAGCAAATGGCACTAAATATTAAGTTTGCCTTTTGCAACTTGACCAGCAAACTGGAAGAAGGCAGCAGCAGCAGCAACAGAAATAAACGGCTGGGCAGAACACTCAGGACACACACAGAACACAGGACATGCGACAGCATTAAACTTGCCCCGACTTCAAAAAACTAATGAAAGCTTTTCTCTCTCTCTCTCTCTCTGTGTGTGTGTTTGTGTTGGTGTTGCCAAAGTTTTTGCCTTTTGGCTCGGCCACAGAATTTCTCATGAGCTACAAACAAACTGTGGAGCGGCACTTATTTCAAGTTCAATTAATTTTAAGTGCGGCCGCCATTGTGTTGCACGTTGTTGTTGTTGTTGGTTTTGAGGTTTTCAGCTTTTTTTGTGTGTGTGTGTCTGTGTGTTTGCCACAAACTTTGTGCCAGTCGGACATGTAATGTCAGCGCCTGTATTTATGCTATAAATAATGCAACATATTTTGCATAATGACAACTTTCGGCACACAACAATACATCGATGCCAAGCTATATACTTATTTCTCTATTTTTGAAAACTAATTGCATGCCACATGTGCGGCAAGCTTGGCCCTGTGCGTGCGACTTGTCCCCAAACAAACAAACTAGCACTGCATAATCTTTACAGAAAAACCTTGTCGAAGCTCGTTGAAAAACCCTCCTCCACATGCAAATTGGCAGGTAGACTGGACACACAGATCGGCGTGGCATGCCCCAAAGTCAAACAATATAATGACTGCTTATTTGAACAGGCATTTGCACTCAGAAAAGGGGTTGCACCTAAGGCCCTTAAGTACACAGCCGGGAATTTTAAATTTTTCCCTTAACAACAACTAAAATTGGTTCTGCATTTTAGAAACTCGACTTAAAAAATTTAACAATTTTCTGGGTTTTTCGTAGTACTTTTCAGTTAAATAAAATAGACTTTCTTTTTTATAAAGAGTCAAAATTCTTATTGATTTCTCTTTTATTATATATATTTGTATATTCAAAGTAAATCGAATTTCTTATTGCTTACTCTTTTTTTCTATATATTTAATTATTCAAATTAAATCAAAGTAATTCTTTTTTTTGTTTGGTGTTTTTGTGGCTTTTGTTTTTTCTATAAATTTGTATAAATTTTTCAACTCTTTAGAAATAAACTTCTCTTTGTCAATACTGAAATGATTATCAATTTCGAAGAAATTTTGTAAACATAGTTTATTTCTTAGATAAAATCTTTATCTAAATATGATGCACTTTTATTATGCTGATTGTCTGTCAAATTTTATTATAAAACTAAAGATAAACCTAGTCTCAAAACTAAAACAATATTAAAAATAAAGAGTAAAAATCGTCTCTTAGAATCGCTAAAAGAACTTTAAATTGTGCTGGTTTCGCCTTGCGGAATAAACATTAACAATGAGAATTTATTATTTCGCAACCAGTACTTGAAAAATGAACCAAAAAACGAGAGAAAAAAATACAATTGTTGATTTTGTTGCATTGCAACGATATTTGGTAACAGTTAAAAATTCATTAAGCAACTGTTTACCCGCAGAAATTGTTGTGCCAGTTTTTATATTTATTTGACATAGTTTTTTGCTCAATGGCAAACAATAAATGTTGCATAACAATTCGATTTTAAATGCCAAAATGGAATTTTTAGTTGCTCCTTAAAGTATGCAGTTTAAAAATGTCAAATCAGATTGTGTGTGTTAAGTGTTTGTGTGTGGCTGTGTGTGTGTGTGTGTGTGTGTGTGTTTGTGTGTGTGACAGACAGTGCATGCACGCGACAAGGATTAATGTCAGGCAACATGACATTTAGCGTTGAAGCACTCACTCAGACACTGGGCGGCCTATGCAGCAATGTCAAGTTCCATGCCACACAGTCATCCTCTTGGTGCCGGCGTCTGTCACTGCCACCGCAAGAACAGCAACAGATGCAACAACAACAACAACGACAACAACAGCCACAACTGTCTGGCAGTCTGGCAATAGCAAAAGTCAGATGGCAAATCTTGTCTAGCTGCCGTCTGAGCTGAACACAATCTTGTATTCAACGTACAAAGATGGAAGCACAAAATAAAACAAACATACAACAGAAAGAGACAGAGACAGAATGTGCCGGAAAGAGATGGCTGCAAAATGGGTCTGGAGTTAGGAGCTGTGTGGCAAGTCTAACTGGTGTCGTGCTAAAACAAAAGTTGCTGCTGCATTTTGTTGTTGTGTTTGGTGCATAATTAAAAAAGCATTTGGGCGACGTGGTTCAACTACTTTCGGATTTATACTGTGTCACTCAATGCAAATTCAGCAGACGGTGTAAAATTCGTTGCATTTCAAATGCGTCACCAGAAAATACAAAAAAAAAGCAGAAAAAAAGAGCTACGCGTTGCATTGAAAAAAGATTGAAAAGAATCAACAGACTAGAAGAAGTGTTGGCAAAAAACTTTTCCAGCTTCCGACTGATAAATGTTAGTTGAGCTAAGAAGGCCTCCAAATTCGCCATTCACTCCGCCAACAAATATTCAACGATCGCTTTAAAATAACAGTTTAATTTTAAAATTGTTTTCTAACGCAATTGCTAGAATTTTATCTTGGAATTATAGTTGCGAAAAATTGATTGAGAATTTATTAAAACATTTTAAAATAAAAGTCTACAAATATTGCACAATTCCACAAAAAATCAATAAAAGAATATGGAAAAATGTAAGCAGCAAAAAAATATAATGAATAAATAATAATAAAATGTATTAATAAAAATTGTTATTATTATTGCAACTCATCAAATTAAAATGCGGAAATATGATTAACATCTTTGAGTAGATTTTTCACCATGGGATAAAATAAATTTTGCTTTTTATTAATATCACAAATTAAAGCTATTTTTTTTTTGTATGCTTTTGAAAGGTTTTGCTTGGCTGTCAATGGCAGTGGCAGTGGCAAGTATTAGCTAGCCGTAGCAAAGCCACTTTAGTACGTGTGGCAAGTGGATAAAAATTAGAAATTTTCAACGCTTAACTGAATAATATGAAAAGCAGAAACTGCAGCAAAGATGACAACATTTACCGCAGCAAGGCGCTGCTTGCCACTCGAACTGTGTGTGTGTTGCATGCACCCAAACCCAACTTTGGTTTGTCACTTAAGCGCAGAAGCCTCAGCCGCAGCCACAGCTTCAAAGGCGACGTCCAAAAGCTGAAGTTGATGCTGATGCTGAAGCTGACTCAGAAGCAGAAGCAAAAGCAGAAGAAGCAGCAACATCCAAAGTTGTGCTCAGAAGGGGGTTGAGGAAAGCCAAAACCAAACCGCACGCTAACAAGCTAGTCGTTTGAGCCAAAAACTGTGCTTGACGGCGGCCTGCCTGGAAATTAGTTGGCAGTCTGACAGCAGGCTCGAGTGGAAGGGGTAATTGCAACATAGGCAACAACAACTAAAACAATTTTGTTCTGCTTTTTATCGGGTATAAAAGCAAAAGTGGACATTAGACATAAGTTTGGACTTTCACATGGCAACAGCAAAACAATTAACAGTTGAGAAAAATGCAGTTAGAGGCACAGGTAGATTGTTAGTTGCAACTAAAGATTTAGAGATATTATGTTGCAGCTATGCATCTCTATGCACAGACATCTGATGCATAAATCATCTGGCAGAATTTTAATTCCAAATGTCAAACTGACTTAACAAAGGCAACAGCAAACGCAAAGGAACTGGGAAAGTTACAATCAACTGCCATAAAGCATCCAAAAGGGAATTTTTGGGATTCAATTTTTGTTTCTGACATGTTGGTATTCAAATTACTCGTTTGATCTTGTGTTGTGCGTGTGTGTGCATACTCGTCCTGTTCGCAGGTATGTTTTGTAATTGTTGTTGCCCCATATGGGCCCATCATGTCTTGTGGCATTTGGATATTAATTGAATTTCATACCAAAAAACGACAATGACAGGGAAAAAGTGAGTGTGGCAAAATGTTGCACAGACTTTGTGTTGAATGCAATTGCCTAGCCTAGTGCTTACTGTGCATATGGAGTTGCCACAAAATGTCTGATTATTAATTTATCAATGTCGCAAGTTTATTGAAATAGATTTCCGCTCTTGTTAGCCATTTGCATTTCCGTTTCCGTTGCACTACAACAGTTCCTGTTGCAGTTGGCCCTCTACAAACATGTCGACTTTGCATTTATGCAAATAACAAACAAACACACAAACACACACACACACACACACACACATGCATTTGGCCATAATTGATTGAGGAGCTGGCACACTGGACAAAGGAGCAGCTTGTTTGGCCATCGTCCTGTTTACTACTTCATTTTCATTATGTCAGATTTGTGCTCGACTTCAAATATATGTTTATTTGCAAACTTTACAAATTTGTTGAAACTTAAACTATGTTAGACATCATAGCAATTAAATCGGATTTTTAAGCATATCTTAAATGCTCTCTCAAATGATAGAAATATGTTTTATTGAAATTGGTTGCAATTCTTTTTCACTTTTTTTTTTTTTTTGCAATCAAAGCGATTTCTCTTTGAGGGTAAGTTTCTTTTGTTCGTCTGAAAAGAAGTAGTCAAGACAATAATACGAATGAAAAGCAATGCATCATTAGCAAAAAAAAAAAAAAGAAGAAATGTTGAACATTTTTTTTAGATAACTTAGAATTCAACAGAGTTTCTTTGCTGGCTATTTGCAAATGCCGACTTCGCATTATTAATTGCACAGACTCCAAGCCAATGGAGTATTTGCCGCCGCCATTGTTGCCCTCAGTTTCTGCGACTCTTCGTCTGTCTGTCTGTCTCTCTGTCAGTCTGTCTGTCTGTTGCTGGGGTCTCTCTCTGTCTGATTATGCAGCACAAACAATAGATTGTGCTTTTGTTGCCATTAAGTAAGTAGGCTTACTAAGTTGCAGCTGCCGCAGCGATTCATTATTCAAATTTTAAGCGCATTACAATTGTTGGAAACTGCGAATCGCCTTATATCTATATAAATATATTTATATATATATAATATATGTATATATACTCTTTCTGTGTTCGCTATTATTTTGCCAGCATATTGGATAAATGCGTTAATATATTAAATCAATTTTTTTATTGCAATTAATTGTTTTTTATTTTTATGTTTTTTTTTTTAATATGCTTTTCGCCAACTTCAGGTTATACTTAATATAAAGGTATTTTTTTATATAGTGCTACAACAAGTTCAAGAATCTCTTATTTCCTTTTTATAATATTTACAACTACAACAAATAAATTTTCAACAATATCAAAACTCAGCGATTAATGAGTATTTAATCAAGTGATTAATGAAATGAAAAGATGTTGCTTAAATAATTTTATAACGGCATTAAATAACTAAATAATTTAAGCTAAAGCTGCAGCACAGTGTAAAGGATACGATTTTTAAATTAATGTCCTTTGAGTGGTCCTTTCAGCGCGTTTACTGGTTTCACCTGCAATCGTCAGGACAAAGCCACAAAAACACAAACAGAGCACACAAAGAGCAAAAGGAATAATATATATATATATAGAGAGAGAGAGGGACTGATTGAGAGAAAGAGAGAGGGAGAGAGTGAGAGGTAGTCAAGTCGACTCAAGTGCAAATAAGCAATAAGGCGTCGAGTGTGTAAATCATTTGACATTTTCAATTTTGCTTTAACTACCGTCAACTACTACAATGTACAGTTGACCAGAAGAACACTTTGTCACCCAGCCACTCTGCCACACTTGAAACCCCTCGCTCACCTTCCCTCTCCTCCCTCCCCTCCCTCCAGAGTAAAGAAAAGCACACGGAAACTTTGGTTGCAAATGCAAACAACACTTGGGGTTGTTGTATTATGGCCATTGGCTACTTGAGTTCACAGTGTACTTGTTTTAGTTGTCCATTATGCGCTTCTATGCATCCTTACACACACACACCCAACTACACACATACATATATACATACATATAATTGTGCTTAACAGAACTTTTGCTACTTGGAATCCAACCACCAAAGCATGTTTTCCATGCAACAGAAAAGATATCTTTGCAAAGCACTGCACAAAAGATTTGAGAAAAATGCTAATTTTATTTTTATATAAATATATATGTATTATGTATATAAAATATAAATATATCAGTTAACTAACATTCGTTTGCTTCATGTTTGGCTTTGCCATTTAATTATTTGCATATTTTATAAATATTGATTTAATAAGTGAAAAGTTATTTAATAACATACACACAATAAATATTTAAAATACAATTTGTTGACTATAAAAACAATTTTTGATTGAACTTTAAATTTTAGAATTTGCCTCACTATTTAATTTTATTTTTTAGTATAATATTAATATATAAATTATTTAGTTTTGCTATTGAAAGTTCGATTTATATTTTCATTTTATTTTTCTGTCCTTTTTTTTAACATTCATTTTTCTCTTTTATTTTAAGCATGCACATTTGCAAATATTTATTTATTTCTCTTAGTGCATGTATAGAATGTATATGTATACATTATATATATATATATTTGGGAAATAAGCCTTTTTGTTTGTGCCATTGACTGGAGTCGCTTCAGTTTTTGGACTTGTTACGTCATGCAGCTGCCACTTGGGAGCACATATCCTTCACATGCCTCTGCAATTGACGTGCTAACCAATACTGAGTGTGTGTGAGTGTGCTCGAGTGTGTGTTTGTGTGAGTGTGTGTGCGAGTATCTTCAACTGATGCCCGCCCCACATTCCACTATATTCCATCTCAAGCCTGGGCTCATTTGCCTGGTTTTTGAGTATGCAACGATTGCTACGATTGCTACTCTAATTTTCCCTTTTACCCCTTACTCCCCCCCTTTCGAACAGACGTTTTTGCATATGTCCGTTCTTTGTCCAATTGTTGTAGTTGTTGCTGTTGTTCTTGCTGTTGTTGCTTGTTTGCTTGGTGTTGATTCCCCAGCGCATTTGTCTATTGTTATTGCTCTCGCCTAGAATTTTACATCAAATTCCAAGTGCCGAGTCTGTCTAGTTGTGCTCCGCTGCCATGTCCCAACCGCTCCCACCCACTCCCCCACCACTATTTTCATCTGTTTTCCATCTGTACAACTGGCTGTCGCTTTGTTTATTTGGCGTATTTGTTACCAGGGCACGGATGCAACTTTTGGGGGCGCCTCTTATGCAAAATGCATGTTTGAGCTTGTGTTCAGCTTTTGTGCTCGGCTTTCTCCCATTTCTTAGCTGATTTCTCCAAAGCAATTTAGCTTTAAAATTTCTTTCTAAAATATACACAATTATTTTCAATACGCTTAAGTCACAGCTGTTGGATTTGGCTGTAATTACGTCACAGAGTGTGCGTAAATATGACAGCTACATAAATTAATTATTTGTGCCACAATTTGACCGGCAGCGCTAAAAAGTTGAAATCGAAAAACGTGGCGTCCTTTGAAGTACACCCTGATCCGGGGTCGGTCCTATCCGTGCACAGCTGGCGGCAATTCGAAAGTTATTTTATTTCCTACCTGAAATTCGAGCCGCTGGCAATGCGAACAAAAAAGTTCGCTTTCTGGTCGCATTTGGCATATATTCCGAATGCTTCTATTCTTGGCCAACAATTATTACGTAATAACCGTTCTATTTTATGCTGCCACACAAAATTATATACCATTTGCCACAAATTGCAGACAAAATGCAGACAAATTGGAAAAGTGTAGTCATTAATTGTAGACATCAGAAAATATTTGCTGCATATTCCGAGGAATTGATGAATGATAATTTTTAAAAAATGTGCACAACAATTAAGTATACTTAGTAGAATTGAGTTAATAGAAAATCGAGTCTGACTTTAAATAAAATATATATGCATAATTATGCTAAAGTCAAAGTTTATAATTATTGACTTGACACAAAAATCAAATTTAATAAACAAAACTAGCAAATACCCTGAAACCAGTTTTAGTCTTTTACTAACAAACATATTTGTAATAATTAACTTATTATTTGATTTTATTTTTATATATTTATAAACATATAAAATTTGATAAATATCATAAATATTTAAAAAAACGTATTACTATATAAAAAAAGTGAATTTAAATATTTATGGCAGACTTATAAGATTATTTTTGATTTATTTTTCAGTATCAGTAAATAATTGTAATAAACTGAAATATTTCTTAAACATATCTGTATATTTATGCAATAGATTTAAAGAGGCTAATTTAGCTTGTTCTCTGTCAAATCAAATTTTGACAATCTTTTTGCTTTTCCCGACATCGAAAATACACACTTTTTGCTGGTTTCTTTGGTGCAGGGTATAAAAACGTTTACTAACGCAATTATGTGGGACGCTGTGAAAAACGAATGTTAAGCAAACATGACAAGGCTTTTAAGTTTATTGCGCCAGCCAACTCTCATTTGGCTCATACGAAAGAAAGAGCCAAAAACATTTAACTACGTGAAATGGGGCTTGGCTGTGGCAGGGGGCGTGGTCGGGCAACGGGTTCGAGTTGAGGGACCAGTTGTTCTGCACGTGTGTTTCCCACTGTGCATAAGGGTCTCTACTAACCATCCATGCGACTGCGATTCCGACGGCGACTTCATCTTTTTTCGATTTTATTCGTGGTGCGGGAAGATTGTGGAAAATTGTGCACTTACTGTCACTTTTCATATGCAAAGCACTTTGTGTCTGTGTCGCTAATTTAATAATATGCAGCATTATGCCACACAGAGCCAAAGTCAAAAATTTGTTGCGGGCTGTCCGACCAGTGCTATAAAGTGCCCAATTAAATGATTTAAGCACTGGAAGGAGGGAAAAAAAGAAGCAAAACATCGAAATCATCTCTGCAGCAAATACGGTTACTGCTCCATTCGCGATTTTTGTAACAGTCAGTGCATTTTGCAATAAATATCCAAAATTGCAATTGGCAAACACACACGCCAACTATTTGGCAACCATTTCGGCTACGGAAGTTGTGAAAAATCGTTGACAAGCGACAAAACACTTGACAGCGTCAGCAAATCCAAGGAAAAGCACCAAAAATCGAGCCAAAAAATGTCACACACTGAAAATACAACAAAAAAAAAGTTGCCCAAAAACAAAAAAAACTAAAACAAACTAAAATTCCATCTAGTTGCAGTGGGAGCGAGAGAGAGAGACAGAGAGAGAGGGAGAGGGGGAGAGAAAGAGAAAGAGAAGGCAAATCGTGCAAAAATTTGTGGTGCAAGCAATGCTGAAAAGGTGCAAAAAATTGTGTAAATGTGCAATCAAATGAAAGAAAACCAATAATCGAAAAAAATGCCAATGCAGCGCACACAACTTAGGAATTATTGGCCAGAATGCTGGAAGCCAGGTGATTGGAGAGTGCCCCAAAGGGGGGCACAATTTCAGTGAGGCAAGAAAATGCACTAAATAAAACATGAAATAGCTGCAAATCGGGCATGTGAGCAAAGGCACGTGTGGCAGGTGTGTGTATGTGTGTGTGGCTTGTGTGTGTTTGACAACAATTTTAGCTATAAATTGTTGTCACAATGTAAGTGCACAGCGAAAGAGATGGAGAGAGAGAGAGAGACGGGGCAGAGAGGAGTGAGTGTCAGAGGCAACACAATACAGTAAACAATAAATCAACTTGAGTAGCGCAAATTGCAAACAAAAGACAAAATCTTACGAAATAAAAAAAGAATTGAATACAAAACGAAAACCGGATGAATTTGAGAGAGAGTAGGTTGAAAACTGCGACTATTGTTGAGTTCCGGTTAAGAAGCCAAAGTGTCAAAATGCTAAATATTAATCATCATTATTTCAATAAACATTTATTAACATGGACTTTGCATTAGCACATAATGTATTTTCTGCCTCTGACCTTTAGCCACAGCCACAGAAGAAAAGGGACCAGCAGCACACACTATATATATATATATATATATATATATATATGTATATATATGTATGAATATACATCTGTATGTTTGGAAGTGGAGCTAAACCACATTTTCAATTCACCACAGGACAGTAAAGTCAAAGGACAGCCAACCCATCCCTCAACCCCTGTCACAGGCCATGGCCCAGCCGTTTGTCTTTGTAGCGCTTCCTGTCTGTGGTTAGTCCAATCTGTGTGTGGTTGTGTGTGTGTGTATGTGTGTTTGGGTGTGGATATTGATGTACTTCTGTGTGTGCGTGAGTAGCATCCTTTTTGGTTTGTATTACCGTTTGCCAGCATCAGTCATTTGTCTTTTGTCATATTAATAATTCCCTTTTATTATTTTCACCATTACCAAGCCAAAATACATTATATATATATATATATATAATTTGTACCGCTGTCCCCCTGATTATTTGCCTCATTATTCCACACTCATAATTTCAGGCTGCAAAGGTGCCGCGTACGCATTTTATGCGCACCTTTTTTTTTTGGCTCTTAATTTTGACTCTCAGCTTTTTTTCTGCCGTTTTGTTATTTGCTCTGCTCATTAATAATAATAATAAGTCTTGGAAGGTGACCCTTCTGAATGACCCGACTGCTCCCACCTCATCTACTCCCTCTGTTTTGTCGAGTGCTTATCTGTGGCATTGTCTGTGTAAAAAAGAGACTCGTTTAATGCCATTCATCCTCATTTTGGTTTCGCCTTTAAAGTTAATCATCTCAAGCATATCCGAGTGTCCTGTCATTTGTTGAGCCTGACTCCCGCTCGGCACTCTGTTCATTTTTTAATACCGTGCAACATAGATCATTAATATAAATTCCACAATGACGGCAAGTAATATTAATGCCCCACAATGTTGCACGGCGCAAAAGTGCTGTCAAGTGAGTTAAGTGTTTTCCAACCATTTTCAATCTTAATTGTTCGCCACAAAATGGAAAACTCGAAACTTTATTTTTTCTTCATATATATAAGATCATTTTGTTTGTGAGTGTGTGTAAAAGTTTAACGAATTTTCATTGTTCAATTAGAAAACTTTAGTTTCATTTGCAGTTGGCAGCTTTTGCAGAAAACAATTGAAAAATCTACAAAACCAAAAATGTTTTGTAACAGCCGAACAAGCTCTTAACAAAAGTTATGAATGTGAGCGTTTATTTGATTAGCCTGCCCCAGACAAGTTGCCTAATTCAAATCAAAATCATACCACACACTCAAAAACTCGACACTCAAGTGGCATCAGCAACATCAGCAACAGCAAACACACACACAAGTCAAGTAAAATGATTTGCAATTATTATTGTTTAATAAGTGCATAAGCCGACACTTATCCGACCCAAAAGATAATTTTGTTGTTGCTGCTGCTGGAGAAGTTTTGTGGCAAGAAACCCAGCTCAACAGCAACAGCAACAGAAACAGAGACGACACAAAGAAGTATATATACTATATATGTGCTGCGAGTAGCTTAAATTATCCTAAGACGGCAACATTTTTGAGTGGCGTTCTGAAACAACCCCCTCTCTCCCCACACAAGCCGCCAATTGTTGCTTGTTGTGCGAATCGAGTGGCACAAATCCGGGCAGCGAGCATCTCTCGTTTGTTGGGCCCAAATGATAAATTGACAAATTTATTTGGGTCAAAGCGTGGCGCATTCATCATAATTTGCTTATGCTTTTTTTTTTTATTATTTTTATTACTTTCTCTTTTTTTTGGGGAGGCTCTTAATGTGCCAGCTGGGCAGGAAAATTGAAAATTTTCGAAATGGTCTTCTTCGGGCGCTGTGACATTTTTAATGGAGTCGGTTGGGCCAACACACGAAACCAGTAAGCCAAACTGACACTTTTGGCTAATGCACTTATAATGAGCCTAAGCTGGCCCCGAATGCCAGCGAGTCCAAATACAACAGCGGAGCAGAACTGGGCAGAGCTAAGCAGAGCTGGCCAGAACTGGGCTGAGCGAGTGCCTCGAGTGAGTCTCTAGCAATCATTTGCATAATTAATATTGATGTACTTATGCACTAGTTGGGAATCCGTAGAGTCTGTTATTTTGTACATTATTTATTTATTGTGCGACTGCCAATTCGAGGCAACATTCACCTGATTGAAGTATGCCATATAAATTATTGATAGATTAATAGTGGCAGCAACTGTGCCACAGCTACTTGCTTCCTTATTATAATACTGCATGAACAGACATCGAAATGAGAGTACAATTCCCTGTCTGCCCAGGCGTTAGATGTGTGCAACTTGATAGATACAAGCAACATTTGTGAATTATATATATATTTGATCGATTTTCAAGTGGCAAACTTCGAGTGCAACTGAAATATACAAGTTTTTATGACTATTGTAGGCTAATGCAAAAACACTCAATTGTTAAGCAATTTCACAGTTTCACATTTCAATGCATTTCAAATAAACAATTAACAACCACAACTACAGAAGGAATATTTGTAATTAAATCTCACTATTTTAGTAAATGTGCACATTTTGCAATTAGCATGTTGGTTCACTCAACCATCTACATATATAATTGATATTCAATTTTAATTAAATCAATTTAATGACCGTATAAACTGTAGTTTTATGTGTATTAAGCTGTGGACATTTTTACTCTTAATCACAAGTGCAAATAGCTCATCAATCAACTCACAAATCACACTTTCACAAAGTCATAAGTTCAAAGGAAGTTGCAATAATTTTATGCAATTTCTACTTAATATTTAAAATGTACAAATTGCACTGAAGGGTGAATTTAATTTGAAGAAATATCAAAAGCTTTTGTTTAATAATTCTTGTCTAATTTTAATTAAATTCGCAATTATAAAGATAGTTCTTACATTTGATTTAATTTATTTATTCCTTTGAAGTGATTAAGAAATTAAATTGAATAAAAAATGGTTGACATAAATTCAACCACATCGATGATTAGTTTGTGTTAAAATTGAAGTTGTTTATTATGTAAAGTTTTCTATTTTATAGAGTTTTTATTTAGGGCAATCTGCCACTAGTCCAGTAAGTGAAAATCTATTGTTGGTTGGTTGCATGGAATTTGAATGGTGTTTTGCGACGTGTCGAACACTATTTTGTCGCATTTGTTTTTGTAATCACACTTGGCAACACTCACCTGGTGACAACTCCTCGGTAATCCCTTGAATAGTGCGAGTGAACAGTGTCAACATGAGCAGGCTGGCCAGCAGCAGCCACTGACGTTGCTGCCACATATGTTGCTGCAGCTTCTTCTGCTGCTGTTGCACTTGTCGGCGTGTTCGAGTCCGAGTTGTTTGCATTGCGGCTGCAGCTGCTGTTGTTGCAGGAGTTCAGCCACTGTTTGCTTTTCCTTTAAAGTGTATATCTGGTCGGTCGTTGAGTATGTGTCTATATACAATACACCTGCGTTTAAGCCAATAGTGTCACTAACACTTGTATGGTGCTTGAGCTGCAATTGAAGATGAAGATGAGGAGCATTTTTAAGGATTGTTTGACACTTTTTGCTGATAGAAATAGTAATCGTCATTTGTTAGGGACAATTTGACCCGTGTGCTAAATGAAGTCAAATCATTAATAATAATATTTTCAACGTTGACTATATTGATGGCATCGTCGTCGTCGTTTGTCTGCCGCGCACAAAATCAGTCCCGGCCAGCAGCAGCCACATCATTCACAGTAGCCGCGCGCCACAAAGTATGCAACGTCATGCGGCGCAGTGCGGTGCGTTTCATCATCAACCATTGAATTGGAATGGGTTTGCTGCTGGCTACACTTAAACAAATAATTGTCCTAGAATTTACATACTATTGTACCTTTGTTTTTATTTTTTAGCTAGTGTTTTTTTTTATCAGGTTAATAATTTCTTATATGCAAGACAGAAATTTAATTGTGAAATTTAAATATTTTTCTTCACAAATGTAAATTTGTATTTCTAGGAAATTTGTATTTCATAAGCTAGGAAATTGTTCGAAATATTTTTATATATAAAATTGCATGCTTTATTGTGTATAAATGCAAAGAAATATTTATAATTGTTTTAGTTATTATATATAATATTTATATATTTCTTGTTACTAAATACAAACATTAATTTCCTAAGAATTCTTAAAAATAAACTAACTAACTAAACAACTAAGAAATTTAGCAAAAAATAAAAATTAATATTTCCTTTTATATGATGAATATTATGAATAAATGCAGTAATTAATTTCAAACAATTTTTATATAATTAACTAAGAAAATATTTATAAAAAAATTAAAAGTATTTGTGGTTCTCAGAGCAATATTGGAAAGCACGTTTTTTTTCTGCGTGTGGGCAACTGCGGCTGGCAGCCAGGAACAGCTGGCAACAGGCAGGCAGGCAACAGGCAGCCAGGATGAGAGGCAAGCAGAGAGGAGTGGAGCAATGGACAACCGACAAGCGAGCAACTGGCAACATCACCGTTAGCAATGCTCGTGGGCGCGCTGGGCTACACGTCAAACACATTCATCACGAGTGCCAGAGTGACAGATGGCAAATGCGCCTACAGCTCGTTTGTTGCCCCGATCTCCGCACCGATTCAGAGGCAAAGTCAGTGGCAGAGGCAGAGTCATAGGCAGAATGCGAATGCGAATGTGAATGCGAGTTCGAGTTCGAGTGCGAATGCGATTCATCCGCTTGGCCTTATGTCATCCGCAAGGGCAAAAGGACAAATGAAAATTTTCCAATTATTGCAGACACTCAGACTTCAGACTCATCCACAGACCAAAGGGACCAAAAACGGCCGCAACGTAAATTTAACGCTTTAAAAGTGGGCATTATTCATGCGCGTTTTGTTGAATATCCAAAAAACTTCCAGCTGGTACGCAAATCATTTGTCAAGTCTTCAATATCTGGCTGGCGTGTATCTAGCTGCATGCTTTGGCTTGTAGCCAGTTTTGCTATTTTGGACCGCTTTTCAGTTTACGTTTTCTCGCATTTCGTTTCTCGCTTTTTCGGTGACGTGGCAGTTGATCAAAAACGCATTTTGACTGTGTCAGCGTCAGCAGGCACGATTTTAATATACGTAATGTGGATGTTGCCACATGTGCGACTGACATGATTTGGCATTATCCCACTCACTGAACTGTACCAAATATGTATCGCCGTTACACTGAAAACAAAATTCACTTTACAAACAAAAAGCATTTGTGTGCCTAAATAAATTTATTAAAATTGTAGACAGGTGTTTTTCTAAGCCCACCAAAAATCTTTTAACAGTTTCTCTGCTTTTTTGTTTTTTTAACTAAAATTGTTTACTGTGTATTGTAGCGAAAGTAACGAATTGGGCCACCACTCGCCTTTGCCATTTCCATTTGGTTGCGTGGGTCAGGCTCGGAATTTTGATAAATAGTTCACATTTTGAAATTTTCATTTTCGCTATTCTGCACTTTATAACCCCCCGCAGTAGCATATGCTGTGTAATTACATAGATTTCGTGGATGTGCTGCCAACTTGCGAATATTGATTGAGTTTTTTGATGGTCGAAATAAGCAAGGGTAAGGATAAGGGTAAGGGTAGGTGGTAAGTGGTAAGTGTATGCCATATGCCATAATACTAATCCGCACATAAAAGCTGCTTTCATTTTCACAAACTACTCGTAAGCAGCTCAAAACTTTCGCTAATAATATCGAATGTTAAACTCTCTTTTGTGTTGGTCTAAAACCACGTGTGTGTGTGTGTGTGTGTGTATGGGTGTGTGTGGCAAGTTTTACGAGCGCCTGTTAACCGCGTGTATTTACACTAAGTCTAATGAAATGTTTAACAAGCACTTTGCTGTGCGCAAATCCCAATGACCCATAATATTAGCATAAAATCACTTGGCTGCCAGGCGAAAGCCAAGAAGAAAGCGCCACATGCCGCATGCCCCACAACCATTGGCTCATAAATAGTTGGCAGCAACCTTACTGGGTGTGTGTGTGTGAGTGTGTGTTACTACTTGGTTAGTCTGCTGGCGTTGCATTACACGCTTGAGGGTCTCCAGCAAAATGTTCATTTAAATTGCGTACTTTAAAGTTTTTGGACGAGCCTGAAAGGCTTAACGAAGCAAACCCCCCTCCTCACATATAAATAAGGCTGTATATATATATATATATATATAAATATATAGATATATATATTTATAGAAAGGAACACGCCCAGTAGGAAGTTTTTGCCTTCTTTGGAAGTATATATATTTTCAATTTCTGTGCATAAATTTTTATGTTGGTCATACTTTATTTGCTGCTCGTGTATTCTGGGCGCTGTTTGTGTTGTTTCCACAAAATAAATTACATTAAAATTCTAAGCCATCAGCCGCTGTGAAAATTTATTTTTCCACATTATCCGCTTGCCGCAAATTGTATTTATTCCGCAGTCGACGCCAAACGCTCGCAGCAAAATAAAAGCACAAAAAAAAAAAAACAACACAGACAAAACAAAATGCACAACAACAATAAAAACAACAACAGCTGCTGACGTTTTAGTGGCAGTTACTCAAACTCAAACTGTTGTTTTTGTTGTAATTGTTGTTTTTGTTGTTGTTCTTCTTCCTCTAACTGACCAAAGTTGTAAAGTATCCTTCAAGGCAATTAGTTTATTTGTACAATTTCATTTCATTTAGGCACTTGGAATTTTAATGCGTTTCATTAAGTTTCTGTGCAAATTTTACACTTGTATATAAAATAAATTTTGGGTGAATTCCACTCAGCTTAATAAAAGTTGGCTTGAATACGGAATAAGGCAAACTTGGCCAAGCACTAAATCACAAGTTATTTATTTAATGGTGCGATTTGTGGGTGTGTTCACCAAAAAAAGGTACCAAGAACCCAGAAAATCATCGATGATTAATACTGCATTTAAATTTGGATACGTGTTTCCGAGTCGAAATTAATGTTAGAACTCTATCCTACAAAATCGAGTTGAGTAAGCTTCGATAATTTAAAATTGCTAACTCTAAATCAAAATGTACGCTATTAAATGATTTTTTAGATTGCTGCTGCGTTCAAATTTTAAAACAAAATTGGTTCGAAAATTGAGTTTCTATCATAAAAAATCCACTTGTAAATGTTTCCAAATTTAAAAATATCTTAAAACCTATTTTGATCTAAGAAAGAAATATGTTTTTGGTAATGGTTTGTCATCTAGATTAATATTGCATTTAAATTTTAAAGCACAATTCTTGGTTAAAATGTATATTAAAATGCTAAATAAAAAAATCGCTTGAGGATTGGTTGCCACTTTCCAATGCCATAACTTCGTCAAAACTGTTTTGATTTTACATATATTTTTTTTATATTGTATTTCAATTTTAAAAAATAATTCTTGGTCCAAATGCATGTCAAAATTCTATCTGCAAAATAATCCACTGGAAAAAGTAATCTCTTTTTAATGACTGCACTCATCAAAATCTAAAAATGAATGATACAAAAATAATATTAAAATAAATAAAAATAACTATTTATTAATTTGTTTATTTTTGACTGAAGCATTAAAGGAAGTTTTTTTGTTGCTGATATTGTATTATTTTAGGATTTATTATTTTTAGCACAATCGGGATTTCATCTACAGAAATGTACACAAATACAGTTACAGATGTGGACAATAATAGAAGCAAACGCACACACACACACAAATGAGTGTGTATACACACACACACAGAAACATCAACACACATACAGGCAATATTTACACAGGAGCTGCTCTGATTTAAACTGAAAATCAATTTAATGACAAAATGCGACTTACTCGACGTGGATTTTGAATGCATTCATTAACAATTCAGCCAGATTAGCGTTAATTTTTTTTTAGTAATGTTTTGGGCAGTGCAGAAAAAAATGTAAACACTTATTTATATGATACACAAATAGAAAATCCACAAAGAGACGCGCGCGGAGCGTCTCTCTGGGAACTAGGTCCTGTGCCCAGTTAAAATGAGCAGCGCTTTGAGCACTTTTAACACTTTTAGCCACACAATTTCATAGTTACGCCAGCAGCAGCCACAATTTATTCAACTTTTAGCAAATTTGCAATGTTTTAATTGGTTTAATAGCTTAAAAATGTTATAAACGAAAAATTCACAACCGAACTCAATTTGGTTTGACAGACGGAGAAGTCAAGGCGCTCTCTCTCAGTTCACGTTCCATTTGCCGTTCCATTCCGCAGCATTCCGTCCTGTCGCAGAGAGGCGAGAGCTGCAGAGAGCGCAGTGCAGCTGTTTACTGGCAGCAGACGGTGCTGCTCGGGGGTGGGTGGCGGTATTTGGCAATTGTCAAACTGACAGCTGACCTAAGGGTTTCATGTATTCATGCGTTGCGCAGGCGTCGCTCTCTCTCTCTCTCTCTCTCGCTCTTGCTCTCTTCCCTTCTCTTCCACATTCCGTTTGCGTTTCGTTTCCAAAAAACTGAACTGGCAAAAAGACGCTGTCTTTTGGGCGGCTGTCAAGGGTTGCTTGATGCTGCTGGTGATGCTAATGTTGTTGCACCCCTGCCACCACCCACCGCCACCGATAACCTCATGCACCGATACCACCGACCCCAACGACAATTACCTGGGGAATTGGCATTAGCCCATTTTCGATGCGTTATAAATTGCGATTGTCACTTTGGAGCATTCTAGACGACCGTTTGGCATTGGTGGCATCGATGCGGATGACTATGTGGATGCTGCTGGTGGTGTTGCCAATGCTATTGCTGTTGCTGTTGCCGTTGCTGTTGCTTCCCATTTCTGTCAGCAACTGCTGTACACATTGTGCGCCTGCAGGGTGTATTCTATGACTTTCATTTCGTTCGATTACGACCAGCATGTTATTACCCTTTCCCCCGCTCCACACCCCCTGCACACTGCTTATGCAATTACATTTAAGTTTTGGCGTCTCTGTAGTCTGAAGTCGGAACTCTGGTGTTGCCTGTGACATGGAATTAATTTTCGATTTTATTGTCAGTTTGTCAACTGCTTAGCTGCCGCTGTTGCTGCTGTTGCTGATGTTGCTCATGTTGCGCCTGACTTTGATTTAATTGAAAATGCATGAATATGCAATTTTTAGGCAGCCAAGCTCGTAAATGCTTGGCTTTTATTGCTCACCCTGGATTGGAAGTGCTCAAAACTGTATGTTTAATGGCTACGTATATGGGGAAGATCAACTTACCCTTGATTTAGTTGACTAACACATTTTAAGCGCATATTCACTCAATATTCACTAGCATTCATTATTTAAATTAAAACACACACACAGCAGCATTATTATAAAATACAATTTAATACAAATATTAAAGAATGTGGGAAAAATTTATGAATTGCTTTACTAAAGGCAGCAAGTCCAAAGTCTGCAAAAAGGTCACCCTAACTGACCTGTATAATCGAGTGCCTCCCAATCAGCGCAAACAGTTTCGTGTGTTTGCCAAAAAAAATGAAGAATACAAAATGTAAGTTTTGGTTTAATAAATAGCAGCTGCAAAGCACAATTCAATCAATCCTTCCAAAAGCCGTCTTCGAAAATATCCGCCGGATCTGCCGCGCATCGACTGGCAATATTACAAGGATAACGTGCGAAAGGAGATGGTTGGATGGGTTGATGAGTTTCAACATAAATACGACAAGCTGGACAGCATGTTCGCCAATCGGCATAATCTGATTGATCACTCCAAATATTTTGGCGGAGTGATGGAGCAGTCGAATGAGGTTGCCAAGGATATCGAAAAGTTCAAGGCGGAATCCAATGAGCGGATCAAGAAGTTGCAGGCCAAAATGGACCAATTGAAAAGTTTGCGACCATATACGGAAATGACAATGGAGGAGTTTTGTATAGCCCATCCCAATGAGGCGCCAGATTTCATAAATAAACCAACGTTTTGGCCACACACACCCGAGGAGCAGAAGCCGGGTCCAGCAGTGGAAGTGGTGCATAAAGAGGAAGAAGAGTCAAAAGTGGGCCAGCCCAAATCTAAGAAGCCGCCACCAAAAGCAGCACCTCCTGGAGGTAAACCAGCTGGTGGCAGTTCCAAGGGTGCTCCAGAAAATGAGGGTCGAAAGGATGTCACAAAGGATATCAAGTCAAAAGATTCCGATGATAAAAAAGTTACTTCAACAAAGGCGGTAAATCTAGCGGATGCAAAAGCAACTGTAAAATCAGACACTGAAAACAAGATCGTAGAGTCAACTATTCAATTGATAGTAAAGGGAATCCAGTTAGCAAAAGATTTGATTGCTAAAATTGCCGTGATCTGGAAGTCCATCTGGGAGAAACTCGGGGAGAAGAGAAAACAAATTGCAGAGACGGCTAATGCCGCAAGATTACAGAACTCAACTGGTCAAAAGGAGAAACATGAAGCTGTCCGCAAACCGGATGATGGCGAGGATAGCTTTCTTCAGCGGGAGAACCTCTCAAACATATGCAACAAGACGATAATTCGAGGAGAGCATACAGCAGAGCCTGATGTGAAGCCTCATCATGTCAATCTGGATATTGAACACACGGAAGAAGAAGAGGAGTCTGTTAAAAAAGAATTTAAACGTGAATGCGAAGATGAGAAGAAAGATGATTGCAGCCGCAAGACAAAATGCACAGAAGAAAAGGAAGAAGAATTCGGTTGTGAAGAAGAGAAGAAAGATAATTGCAGCCGCAAGACAAAATGCACAGAAGAAAAGGAAGAAGAATTCGGTTGTGAAGAAGAGAAGAAAGATGATTGCAGCCGCAAGATAAAATGCGCAGAAGAACAGGAAGAAGAAGTCTGTCGGGTAAAAGAGAAGGAGTCCAATTCACGATGTGCGGACATATGCAAAGAGATCGTTCCAGATTGTGAGGATATATGCAAAGAGCCACAACATGATGAAAATCCCTGTAAACGTTTCAGAGCTGCAAAGCCAACAGGAGATGCACCCGAATGTGAATCCAAAGGAACGATTGGCAATCCCGTTGAACTGAAAGGTCAACCATTATACACAAATCCAACTGAGACTGCAATGGTTGATCAATTCTCGCCCAAAATGGATACAATTAACGTTTTCAAAGATAATTTCAATCAAGATGACTCGAAAGCTTTGCCGAATGCGCCAAATACAACAATTTTCAAATCGAACGTTTTGAAAACGTCCAAAACAGATGGCTCTGATTTGGATGAACCAAATTTAGACAAGTTAAATACGGAGCAGCTGGCTAAGATCGTTTTTAAAATGGCAGCCGGTGCTGCCTCACTGCTTACCGAGGCCAAACTGATTATCAAAAATGCGCATCGTGGCAAACCTGGGCACATCGAGGACATCCAATCCGTCTACACAACCGCTGAGCACAAAGTAAGCCAGGCATTGTACCAGGCCCAAGTGGCCCTGGCGTCGGCCCGTAAGCTTGCCAAGCAGAACGCACATTCGGAGGATCTGACTGCTCGGATTGAGAAGCATACAAAGCTGGCCAAGTTGCTCGCCCAGCGTGCCCTTAATATGAAGAAGGAGATTGAGAAACTACTGCATCGACTCCAAAAGGATCACTAAATATTTAAGTGGAGTTTCACATTTGAGTTGCTTTTTAGAATCGTTTTTCATTATTTCATTTTCTGTTGAAAGTGGTTTTTGTTTAGAGTGGTGCGAGGGGGGTCAGCAGGGTGGTGGTGCTACATGTGCTACATATGCAAATTTTGTTATAAAGCTCAAGCATTGTGCAATAAATTTTTGGTGCAAACCTAAACGAAATATCGAAACTTTTGCTCAAGTGGCCAAAACTTTGCGGTGAATTAGCCAAAAATTTCACTTTGCTGTGTGTGTGTGTGTATGTGAATATTTGTGTGTGTGTGTGTGTGTGTGTGTGGGTGCGGCATTTGGCCTAGTAGATTGCATAATTATGCAAATGTGTTGTTTTTCGGCATTCAAAGTGGAGCATTTGAAAGTGTTGCCTACTTGTTGGCGTTGCTATCGCACAATTTTCACAATCAAACGCATTTGCATAATTATACAAAGCACACCTTACCCCCCCCCCCCACACACACACACACCTCTTACGTCTCTCTGTGTGTGTGTTTTCTTTTAATTCAAGTTTGATAGTTTGTTATAAGCTTTAAGCTGGTATACCGAATCAGGGCATTGTTTCAAAATGCCGCTAAAATCCGGCTTTGTTTTATGACTATTTTTAATTGACATTTTTATGTTGAACAAACTTTTGGCCGCTTTTAACAGGCCATAGAAATTCAATTTGCGAAAACCTTTCTGCTGACAAAAGCGACTTTCTCTGTCGAAATTTCCATTTTGGGCCCTAATCGATTTCATAGGTGTCAAGACAACACTCCTCCTCCTCCTCCTCCTCAAGCCCCTTTTTCATTTGGCCTTTTGGGACACTTCTCGCTTTGCAACATTTGCATATTAGCCTCTTTTGTGATTAGGCTGCAAAAGGATTATTCATGAGCAGCTTCCCGAAAATTGTTTAAAGCATATCGTTATCGTAATGCCAGCCAATATTCAATTCCGGAGACCCACTCACTTTTGGCAAGTCAAACAGAGCAATTGCAACTTCAACTCGAACTCGGCTGGATTCATTGCCAACAATTGTTTGGCCCTCAAAAAGTTTTGGCTTATAGTTTTATGTCTTTTGTGTTGACAATTGCCCGCTGTTTCTTGTTGCACGCTCTGCGCATATTGTCACTAAAAATATAAAATATTGCCATTATGTTTATTGTTTTCTCCACATGTCCACAGACAGACAGACAGACAGACAGATAGACAGACAGACTGCGTCGCCAGTTGCCCGGCGACTGTCTTTGGCAATTTTTGAATTGAAATAGATTTTTTGGCTGGCAAATATGTTTGGCAAATTGCTGTGGCATTTCCGTTGCTGGCATTTGTCCAGGCATAATTAAAATCGTTGGCATTTCACAAATGCCACTTTCTGTATATCATCTACATATCAGCTGGTTATTAGCTTGTTTTACCTGCTATTTGCACTTACATCGTTTTTAGTGGCTCATTTTGTGGCAAGTTGTTTTGGTTGCGTGCCACATTTGCTGTTGCTTCTTGCCTGATTAACGGGTGGTTTTTTTTTATGGCTGCTCAAATATTTGAGCTCAGTTTTTAATAGGCTACTTCTGTGCCCAAGTTATGTGCAGAAAAGCCTAATTAGCAGCGTTTAACTAAGCCTCACAGCATTATTTTGCTTTTATTTTCTGTCCTTGTTTCTGCTTTTAATGCGACGTGATCGTGGTTATTAAAACAACAATAGCACATGGGGCACATACGGCCAGGCCACATCCTGAGCGTGTTTCCACCTTTTGTATTTGCTACACTTGCCGAAAACGCACTCTTCTTAAATCAATTACAACTGCTTAGCAATTTTAGCTAATTTATTTCGAATTTCACTTTGCTGTTGAGATGAATTTAAATATGACTAAGTCTGACCTTTATTAAAGATTTAATATATAAATAATAATAATAATTTTTTTAAGTTTCATATATGCGAAAGACTTTATTTATTTAAAATAGCGGCTTATTCAGCTTATTGATTGAAACTCATTTTGATTCATATTTAAATGACAATAGAAGAGATTTAAAAAGTTGAAGCCTTAAAATAACTAAGTATATCAATAATGAAGTACATGAAATATATGAAGCAAATGAAGAATATGTTTATTTTAAAAACGGAATTTATTCAAAAACTTCGGCTGTTCAAATAAATAAATGTTTAAATTAGAATAATCAATATTAAATTAATAAAAAAAAACATTGCATATGTTTTAAAACCCCCACTGAATAAGATATTTTCTTTATATTAATTTTTTTTTATTATTACAATAATTCTAAATTCTTGTCTCGATTTTTTCGAATGTTTATTATAATAAATAGTCTATTTTTTTTCTCTGTAGCTGCTGGCCGCCAACAAAAATGTAAATTTGAGCTGAGTACCTAGACAGGCGCCACTGGCGGCCACATTGCTTACACGTTGTCCGCGCAGCATGGTGCCTCCTCATTCACTAGCAGTGTGCCACTCCTGCTAGCTGCCCCGTGTTGCCACGCTGACTGCCTGGCTACCCTGATTAGGCTGCTGCGTTGGCGTTGTTCCTGCTCGGTGGTCGGAAACTAGAGCGAATTGCGAATGGCAAAAGGCAGTCACCGCATACCCACCGCAACACACTTAACGACGTAGTTAGCGTTAGTTAACGTATGTACGTGATATCGTTAAACTCAGCAATAATGTAACCAGACCCCCATTGCATAATAAGTGTCTTATTAGTTATGCCACAAGCAGCAGCAACAGCAACAGCAGCAGCAGCAGCAACATTACGATTCAGTTACTACTACGATTAGTTTCTTGGTGCACCTAGAGCAACTAGAGAGAAAGCATCACGTCCCGGAATCGCAGCCATGTAGAATCAGTGACAATTTCCATGTGACCAGGCCAAAATTTGAATAGAACATTTTGTTTACACAGCTCGATGACGTCTTGAATGATAAACGGGCAAACGGAAGATACTGTTGACAATATTAAAGCAGCTTTTGTCTTCTCAAAAAAAAAAAAAAATTTTATATATAATAAAACTAAAATTGATATTATAACAGAAACAGACTAGGAATATATGTTAAGATAGTTGGCAATAAATAACAAGGTTTTTCAAAACTATTACTAAATTTATATATTATAACTTTTACTTAATACAACAGTTTTTTTTCATTTCATTAATTAAATTGTATTATTATTGTTGGTAGATTGTAACACTTGAGGTTATTTAACACTGGCAATAAAAAGTTACAGGTTTCTGTAGTTGCCAACTCCAATTAGCCGCTTATCTCAACTGTCAATTGATAAGCGTCAATGACTTTTAATTAATTCAGGGCAAATATTGTGTTACAACAATTGAAAGTTTTTAAACTGCAAAACCAAGGTAAAAGTCCAATACAAATATCAACAAGAGCGCTGAAATCTATTTGAACAGTTAAGGGGCCAAAGTGCTTGCCATAAAAAAAAAGAAGAGAAATAAAATAAAAAATGAAATAAAAAAAAACCACCCAAAGACGAAGATGAAATTAACGCGAGGCCAGCGAAATGAAAATTAAATTCCAAACTGCCCTTGGGCCTGGCCTGGCCGGGCCGGGCCGGGCCAACATGCTAGTGGTGTGTTCAGGTACTGGTTCATGGGTTCCGGAGCTCAGACGCAGGTAATCGCAAACGTATAGTATTTACTTTCAGCGTAGCTTGTTTATTTTTTAATTTCCTTCCAATTAAGCAACAAACAAGTCCAGAACCCTGTCGCCCCCCTTCTTCAACCAACCATGACGATGGCAATAAAAAACGCGCAGGAATCGAGCCAAATAAAACGAAATGAAACGAAATCTATTCGCAAGAAGCAAGCGTAATGAAAACACGTTGGCACAATTCATTTAAAATCTACAATTATATATATCAGGAGCAGAGCCACCCAGCACAATTTGACATTGCGTGGCAATAAGACGAAGGAGCCAGGACACAGCACAGGGCACAGGACACAGGACACAGGCTGTATGCTTTTAGGCGCATCTGTGGTTAATTTCCATTCGCACGACTTGCGGCTCAGGTTCTGCTGAAAGACGTAAGTAGGAGGCGGAAGAGGAGGAGGTGGAGCAGGTGGAGAAACAGTCCGATCCCTTCTCGGCTCCTGTGGGCTCATTACTTATGCGCAACTTGTACGCATAAATAAAACATGTCAAACGAGTGCCAGTCAAAGTGACTCGAGGCTGTCGACTCAGCTATGGCCATGGCTCGATACCCAGATTCCCACATTCCCAGATACCCAGATTCCCACACAAGAAGACGGCACACACTCAATTTTTGTACGCAACTCGCATAGCGCTTGAGGAAGAATATAATATTCGGGTGTGAGCCAAACAATTAGTCAACGTATTTCTACTCAGTATTGGCCGAGAGCTTAATTCTTAGCTGGATTTAGATAAAGAATTAATTTCATTTTCTTTGTATATCAATAAAATTTAAATTAAGTCGTTTGCTTAAATTCGAACTTAAGACAATTGTTTTTAAAACAATTTTCTGATTTATTTATTTGGCGTTACACATTATTTTTTTGCATTTTCTCTGATTTACGTGGTTTTCACATATGCCAAAATTTTACTCTGTAATTACAATCTGACATCAGCTTCAACTTCTGCTAAAAACTCCTATTTGCATGCCATTTGGTACATGAACTGGATGAGGGTACGAGTCGGTCGTCCCATTATGGAATCCATTAGCAAATCGTGTGGCACACCTTCTGTGCCCAACATACCCGTGTCCCTCGTATCCAGATGCACCCAATCGCAGGCCACAATCGAGTTCAGCAATGCAGCCGGCAAGCAAGAGGAGCCGGGGTCACGCCCCTTGTTGCACAAATCGAACGTCTTATTCGGTTCGATTAGGTCCTTAAAGTGCTTCCAAAGCAGCATGCGCCACACTCGACCGCCCGTCAAAGAGCCGGCTTTTCTAAATTGCTTCCAGAGATCATTGTTGTTCGTCTACAGACCCGTCGAGGAGGAACCCAGTCCGCCATCGACTAGGATTTGAGGCTTCTCCGTGGTCTGCGCATAAATGAGCCGACAACGACAATCGAGGAGAACTCCTTGTCCACATTGCTGAATTAGTCCTCTGCCCAGTTCGCCCTTCATTCTGGTCTCCTTCACCAGTGAGCTGGTCTTGCCGCCAACGCGATCATCAAACTTTTCGCCAATTGGCGACAATTTTGGCTCCTTTTCGCCTTCTTTTGAATCTATGCTTGAAGTACAAATCCAGTGAAATTTGGGTTCCAAAATGTAAAAATTAAAATGTAGCAATTTAAAATGTAAAAATATTCCTTACTTTATTATTTATGCATATAATGTAAAATCAAATTTTGGTTCTTAAATAAACATTTAATATTACAAAAGAAAAAAAATAAGCTGATAAATTCTGTAAAAGCAAAGAAAATTCCCATATAAAATGGTATGAAAAATTGATTAATATATTAATTAATATTATAAATGAAGCGACAACTTGACTCAAATTACATTTTTATTTTTTTTTTATCATGCTAATAATTAAATTTGCAATTATACAAATAAACAACAAGAAAATGATGGGAAGGCAGATAAAATGAGGAATTGCTGCTGCAAAAGAGTATGTTGAGAGTGTTGCATAAAAAAATAATAATAATAATAATAATAATAAAAAAAAAAAATTGCAACGAAGCCGCAGACGAAACACGTAAAAGCAATAAAGCAATAAATTGCCCAATTTGAAGCACTATTGTAGCCAATAATTTGCACAGCCACTTGGCTGGTTGGTTGGTTGGTTGGTTGGTTGGTTGGTCGGTTGGTAGTGGCCAACATTTTTGCAATATATATAAAAAAAATGTATATGTATGTGTGTGAGTGTGTGTTGTACTCGTGCCCATATAATTTCAACAAAAATATGCACATTTGTCAATGTCGCGTGATTGATGTGGTCGAACGCATTTCCGCCAAGCAGCCGCCGCGCGGTGGCAGAGTCAAATAAAAAATAAAAACAAACACACAAACATGCATTGCGGACACGCAAAAAAAAAAAATAAATAAAAGAGTGAAATAATTTTTTACAAAAAAAAAAAATATATATATAAAATATATGTGTGCGCGTTAAAAAAAGGCGAGTCTGGTTGCCTGTGGCGCCCCAAAGGATGCTGGCGGCTGTGTTGGCGACATTACGCGATTTTACGCATGATTTAAAATTAATGACAGCGTCGAGAGTTGTACACACACATACAGTATACAAAAATGTACATGTACACTGCACACCTTACACACTCACACACACACACATAACGTGGTAGTCAGTTGCTATGCAGGATGTTTAATTTCCTAAATGCATAAATCTCACTAATACGCACAACAAAATCTAAGCGCGGCTTATGCGATTGCCGCGTTTTTCTCTGTGTGTGTGTGTGTGTGTGTGGTGTAGCAACAACAACTACAACAGGGGTGCGAGTCCATGACTACACGAGCACAACATCCGAAAATCATAAACAAAACTTCAAAGGACAGTCGACAACTGCCCAACTGCCAGCGAGAGTAACACGAAAAAAGGAACGAAACGCCAACTAAAGCAAGTCGAAGTTGAAATGCCCTTAAATGCTGCTTACTATACGAAAGAGTAGTCTGAACTTGGTCAAGTCTATAGCTTGACCACAAGCATAATAATACCCTTAGCAGGGGCATAAAAAGTAGAAAATTTGAGCTTATTACGCACAGATAGGAGACACAGACACGCACACCTTGGCAACCGCAACAATTCAGCTTCATTTGTGTTGAGGCACACACACACACACACACATATACATACATTGTGTATACATCCACATTCGTTACGTATACGCAATGCGGTTCGTAGCCGTGCAACGATAACGATAACCTCTTCGGCCCACGCAATGCTTTCATTTTTATTTCCGTTTTCAGTGAACGCCGCCGCACAATGCCCACTTTAAACTTACGACGACTGTTGCAAGGTGTGGGGCTGGTGTGGTGGGGGTGTGGCATATATTTGGTTGGTTGTGGGGCTTTTGGCTCACCTTTTGCTGTTGCTGCCGCTTTGCTTGTTGGTTTGTTTGTTTGTTTGTGTGTGTTTGTTTGTTAGTCGGTTTTTGTTTGCCGTTTTATGCTTTAACCTACGGAAAATTGCCAATTGTTGTTGGCATGCAAATTTATGGCTTATTTGTTTTGGCTTTTGTATTGCCACAAATATGTATGTGTGTGTGCCTGGAGTGTGTGTGTGTGCATGCTTAGAAGCCGCTTACTACACGTCAACCCTTTTCAGACGACTAATACGTTCAAACAGGAGCGTTTCAGCAATTTTTGCTAGCCCATTTAATACGCATTTTTTCACTTGATTAAACTGAAATTAATTTTTAACTTGTAAGAATTGATTGCAATTTTGTTTTTTTGAATGAAAGAATTTTTATTAAGTTATTGATATTAACTTGTATTTAAATATAGACATTTTACTGGCACTCTAAAGAAACTCAAAATACTTAAAAATTGTGCTCCAATTTTGGGCCTCTTTTGGAACCATTCGAAGGAGCCGCTCCTGTTTATATTTGTGGCAAGTTTTCTACGTGTTTTGCCGCTTTTTGACCCAAATGCCGGAAGTCAGACGATGCAAGCAAAAAGCTTTGACCTATCAGTAGATTTCATTAACAGAAATTTAGATAAGCATTAGTGTTGATGCGCCAACCTAAGGCGTAGACGAAGTCGATGTGGATGAGGATGCGGATGTAGTTCTGGATGTGGATGTCGATATGTAGACTGTATATATTTGGCGACTTTAATGTGTGTGTATATGTGCTTGTGTGTGTGTGGGCTTAAATTACAAAAGTACATATTTTGCTTGCAGAATCTGGAAAATGTAAATCTCTCTTGTGGCTCGTAAATTTGCTAGTTGCATAAATCACACAATTGAATTCTAATTTTCAGCTTGCACATAAACAAAACCAGAGAGAGAGAGAGAGAGAGTGAGAGAGAGAGCCCAGACATAGAGACAGACTAATAGAGAAAAGCTTATTGTGAGACTGCCGGAGCTGAAATCAATCATGATTTTTAATGCACAAATGGGAGCAATTACAGTCAGTTGAGCAGACAAAAGAATTTACACTTGATTTATTGTTGTTTTTAGCCCTTCCAGCTGATTGTTGATGTTTATACACGCATCTGTGGTTTTCTTCTGGTCGAATCACACAAAAACCCCTTTTGACCAAGTATGCTCAGAATGCAGTCTGAAATCTTTTGTTCTATGCTCAAAGTTGCAACAAGCTCTTCACTTATAAATATTATTATTGTTGTTGTTTTGGGTTTGTTTTGTTTTCGACCACTTTCGAAAGTAAAAGCAGCAGCAGCTAATTGACTGTTTACGCTTCAATAAATCGCTTAAATAGGCACACACACATCTTGCCAAACAATCAATTAGCACCTCCCCCCCAAAAATAAGCTCGGGCAGACAAAGGCAAATATTGTCTTAAGACTTTTTGGCTTATAGCAACGGCTTTTATAAATCTCTTGTGCACAGTCTTGGCCAACAACAGACGCCCGTCTAATGCTCGACATGGCCAATCATTCAGTACTCATTGCTCTGTTGCTCTGGAGCACCCTCTGCTGCCTTGTCGCCGCTGATCTTCGCGCTGATTTGCGTGATTTTCTGGCACTGGTTCCGCGGCGTCGCATCAATCATATTGCGGCACGTTACTATATCTTCGATCCGAGATTTCGCCAGGCCGTTGATTTTGTGCGCAGCGATGACTTTGCCAAGACATGGCAACAAATGCGCCATGCATCCGATTTTGCCGATCTGATTGACTATGTCAAGGAATATGGTTCCGGCTACGATGTGAGCAGTGTTGTCGACAAGCTGCCCAATCGATTGCGTGCCTATCAGCTGTCCAGTACGGTTCCTGTAGATCTCATGTTGCGTCGTGATCTGACCACATTTATGCATGAGGCATTGCAGTCGCTGCCACGCGCTCAATTCTACAGTTTGATGGCACGCAAGGTGCGTGAGGGGGGTGACTTTGCCAAGCTCTATAAGGCTTTGAAGGACAAGGAGTTTAAGGAACTGGTGCTCATAGCTCGAGTAAGTAGAAAAACAAACAATTTAAATTTTTCAAGTGGGTTTTTCGACTTATGAGGCTATTCAGAAGAGAATCTTTTCTTTTTTTTTTTTTGGTTTTTTGTGAACTTTGCTCTGTTTGCCAGGAGTAAATATTATAAGTTTTTTAGGTAACTCAAATCGATTTTCCATAACTCTCTTTTATTGTTAAAGTTAAATTAATCTTCATTTAGAAAAGTTTTTCATACCAGTCTCATTTCGATTAATTAAAGTAGTTTGACTTTAATTTTAAACATTTATAATTGAAATATGAAATATTTGCTATTTGCAGCACTCACAGGAAATGCAGCAGCCGCTGAGCAAGTTGCGCCTCAAAAACATCGACGTGGATGAATTCATACAAATCGTGTTTGAGTTGATAAGTTGGGGTCCGTGAGGGGTTTGCCTCCTTTTGGTTGCCACTGGCAGCAAGTTATAATTAAGTATTTATGAATTAAGACTGAGGCACCTGACTCATTAAATAACCAGGCAGAAATGGAGAA
Organism: Drosophila longiperda; assembly: GCA_035042125.1. Lineage (NCBI taxonomy): Eukaryota > Metazoa > Arthropoda > Insecta > Diptera > Drosophilidae > Drosophila > Drosophila longiperda. Next base: position 9,891,103 of record JAWNLV010000107.1, on the reverse strand, counting down.
CTCTTAAAAGTTAAGATGCTTACCCAAAATATAAAAATAAATAAAATAAAATAAAATAAAACAAATACACACACAGCATGAAAAGTACAGCTTAAGTGCTTTTCAAACCGTAAATGTTAACGGTTCGACCGTCGTGCCGGGCTCAACTTGGCCACAATAATTCCAAAAAGGGTAGTTGACACTCCTTTTGGCATTCTTGCCACGGCTTTAATTTCACCCAGCGATGTGCTCAAAAATGTCGAACAGATATTGAATTTCTGTTGAGGCTGTTGCATTGATTTTCTCAGTGTCTGTGTGTGGAAGGGGTAGAGTAAGAGTGGTAGGAGGGGGGAGGGGGCAGGCCCAACAGCAACAACAATGCCTCATTTGCTGGCTGCACAATATGCATTCATTAGAGCGGTTTATGCGTCACTGCCACCAGGCACTGGGGAGCAGACAAAGCTGCTGCTTGCCTGCTTGCCACATGCCACCTACCAGTTGACGCAATTCAAAAGTAGGTGGCACATCTGTGACTATCTTTGACTAAATGAGAATTTGCAAATTCACATTTCTGATTGTACTCAATCGTCTGCGTGTAGGCATTGATTTTGACCTATAACATACCAATTAAGTTGACTGCGTGGCATCTTCGGGTTGCCACAGAATGTCAGCGGATTGGTTTTTATGCAGTTGCCATATATGGCTGTGCGGCAAGCTGACTTGCCACAAAATGCGTATACACCGACGATGCTGACACTGCTGTTGCTGCTGAATGTGCAACTAAAGTTGCAACTGCAACAATAACGACACACGCCCACAAACAAAACCAGCAACGACGGCCCACATCATTTTGTCGCAGTTTTTTTTTTTTTGGCTGACGCTTCTGCACAACGCATCCAATTTAGTTAGGGCGCGAAATGCACTCACAGTTGGCGTAGAAGATGGTTCTGGTTCTGGTTCGGGTTCGGGTTCGAGTTTGGGTTCGGGTACGGGTTAGAGTTCTAAAGCGGCAGCCGGCAGCTGCAGCTGCAGCTGGCATTGATGGCCAACAACTGCCTGCCTGCTGCTGCTGCCTGTTGGCTGTTGCCTGCTAAACTTGGCTGTTGCTGTTTCTCCATTTTGCCTGACATTAATTTTATGCTATGCAGTCCGCGTGTGTGTGTGTGAGTGTGTATAAGTGTGTGTGTGATGTTGTGCTCTTGTTGTTTATACACTGTTCGCTAAATGGTAAGAGATATATAACTGCAGCAGCTGTCAAACTAAATGCTAACTGAATAGATTACAATTTTTATCTTTAGATTTACATATTTATTATTAATAATAATTACTATTTTTAATAATATTTACCAATATTAATAGAGTACTCAGCAGTCGCTAAAATACGTTGAAAACGATCTTTTCTTGTGTGTGTATTTTTTGGTTGCTGTTGTTCGCTGTTTTCGCTGTAACACTAACAATTTGTGCGACTTTGTTGCTTCGTGCCAGGGAGCCAGCAATAGCAACAGGAACATGGCTAAAGTCAGCTAAAGAGGCAGTGGCAGAAGCAGCGACTGGCATTGCCAACGGGCCAAAACGCGCTTAAATTGTCGCATTTGTCTTGTCGTTTTAAGTTGCCGCCACGCCACGCCACGCTGAATGCTGCATTGCATAAACTTTGTGTAATCCTTTCAATTTGTTGCATACTTTTAGGCGGAAATTAAAATAACAAGCGCCGCGCACAAGCAAGCGCCTAGTTTGTGGTGGGGAGGCAAAGCAGCAGGCAGCAGGCTGCTTCAGCCAAGAGTCATTCGATTTGTTAGAAACTTGCTCTACATGTGTACTAAAGCCAACTCACACACACACACACAGGTACACACACACACAGGTACTTCAATTAGTGTGTTACACAATGTTGCCTATGATCTAACCTTGAGTTGTTGCCAGTCTTTGTGTACTCGTAGCAACTACTTTGCTACACTTTTGGTTGCTGCCACGTTGCGAGCTCCAACTGTGCATTAATTAAGCCAAAGTGCGGCCTTCATTTGCCTTAAATTGTGGCAGCTTTTACTCTGGCCTTTTGTAAAATAATCAAATTGAATCTGTTTCGTTCCCAGCTCCACCAGCTCTACCAGCTCATCCTCAGCTCATCCCCAGTTATGCAGCCGGCACGAGCTGGTTTTGCTTCAATTTTGTTATTCTAACTCATGCGTCAGCTGGTTTTTGCTGTTGTTGTCATTTTGGCATCAAGTAAATAATTGCTGCTTTAAATGCTTGTCAGGAATTGGCTAATACTATTCCCTCTGCTCATGCCAGGAAAACCATCGACTTGTGTTGGACTTTGATAAATTTTATATTTTGCAAAAATGATTTAAAGCAATTAAATTTGTTAATCAATCAATTTTTATTTTTTTGAATGGTAAACAATTTATTACATTTTAAATTAATAATTTTTTTAATATTTATTTTTACTTTATAATTTATATATTTATTGTAGTGCATACAGGATTCGTCAACTGGATGGTATTTGCTGCTGGCCTTGGCCAAAACTCAATTCAGCTGTTAGCCCTTTTTTTGGGCTTTTGTTGTGCACATTTTTGAGTGGTCGCGGCGCATCATGCGTCGCTCTTTGTTGGGTGGTGTAAACTTGTTACCGCTTTAACTGTAATATCAGTAACACAGCCAGCAGCAGCAGCAGCAGCCACTTCGTATTCTATTTGAGGAACACACCACACACACACACACACACAGTTGGGCCAACCCGCTCACTGGTTTTAATGGATAAGCGTTGAGTGTTTTGGTTTTGTTTTTGGTCTCATAGCCTTTGGCTTTGGCATTGGCTTGTTTGCTCCGCTGCTAACTTGGAGTGGCTGTTGGGGCTATATTTTACTTTATTTTGGCCAGATTGTCTGCATTTGCGGTGGTGCGTTTGTTGTTGATGCGTACGTGATCTGGGTTCTGGTTGTGGCTCGCATTGCCCTTTGCTTAGCAATTAGTTTTAAAATGGCTGCCTTGTTGGTTGTCCATTTTGATGTGCCCTGAACTTCAGTTTCATATCCATCTCTACATCTATATATATATATATATGTATAGATGGATATCTTCTTGCTCTGTTCGTACGCTCATTAGAGCTGGCCACCAAGTATTGTAAAAACAGAAATGGATTTTTATACGCTGTCGTCGCCGATGCTTGTCGCATCCATAAAAGGATCCCTGCCAGCTGCTGGCTGCTGGCTGTTGGTTTCTGTGTAATCCAGTCAAACAATGCGGGGTCAGAGCAAACAAAAAAAAAACATCAACAACAACATTCAATGTTGGCTGTAATCAATTAACGATTTAACGTTCGTACGGAACTGGTCAACGGGTCGTCGCGAACCGTCAACATTTGGCGCCACCACCAACATTTCCCCCGGTCCCCACACCATCACCCATCATCTCTAGACCCACCTACGACTCCATCTGCTCTGAAGGATAGTGGTGTGGTTCATGTGGCTGCAAAATTGAAACGCATCACGTTGACAGTGGCTGCATGAACACGTCATCCAAGTACAAGCGACGGTGGGTACTATTCCGAGGGGGTGTGAGGTGGCAAGCGGCTAGTGGAAAGTGCATTCCGCTGGCTGTCGCAGGCCAAATCATTGACAGGGTTGTCGTATTTAATTAATATATATTTATTTATATACTTAATTAATCAAATGGGTTAAGAAAATATATTAAATATTATATTAAATGTGATTTTAAATAAATTAATTTTTTATTAATGCATTTTGATTGCGCTGTGAATTAAAAGGATTTATTGTAATTGGATTACTGTAAATGCATCAAGCATAAATTGATAAGCCTTGGAAACAAGCATAAACTCACAAAGTGAGATATTTACTTATTTAAAAGTTATGGAAAATTGCTGATTGAATTTTCATTACTTATGCTTTAGAGGATTAAAACTTGAGTTAATTTGTATGCTGTGTTTTTTTTTTTATTTTTTTTTTATATGGACTTGTATGAAAGTTTGTGGCAAGTTGTTTTTATTGAATTTCATTAAATTAAGACCACTTGACAACCCTTAGATTGGAGCATGCAACGCAAAACTTTATGTGGGGCTAATGTGATTACTCCTGTCATTATTGCCATTGCTTTCACTGCTATCTCTCTGTCTCTGTCTTTGCCAGAGTCCTTCTCGCTCTGCTATTAAATTGACCGCTAGCTGACTCTGCCAATAGCTGTGTGTGTGTGTGTGTGAAAGTGTGTGTGTGTGTGCGTGTCTGTGTTCATTTAACTGCACGTTTGGAAATACCGAACGGCGTTGCGTCTGCTGCGTTCTATTTATATATATATATATATATATATATATATGTGTGTGTATGTGTTTGATTGGTTATTGACTTTTAACAGAAAAATTGATGTAATGCAATTAGTTTTGCAGCTAAACCGTTTGATGATTGCACAACAACAACAACAACAACAAAGAGAACAACAAGAAAGTTGCCATAAACGACCCCCCTTTAGCCCCGAATCAGTCCTTCGCGTATAATGCATGAGGGGCAATCGCCATTGGATGTTGACAGGGGTTGGGGAGGGGGGTTACTTTTAACGAGTGGGTGGATTTGGTGGTTGTTGGGTTTGCCCGTTGAACTTTCGAGGCTGAACTGTGGAATTAATTTTCTTTAGTATGCGATGACGCAAGCATTTGCCAATTGTAAAATGAGCGCATAAAATATTCAATTGATTTCAGTGGTTTACCGGGCGTATGATTAATAGAAGGCAACACATTAATTGGAATTAACATGCATCTCAAAATATTTACCTTAATGGCTCTGGCAAATAATTAATTTAATTTTTGATTTGTGGTTTTTTTTTTCTATTTTGTATAAGTCAAAACTTAATTAATTTTATAAAAAGGATTTGGCATCTGGAATGAATTTATATTTAGAAATACAATTTTAATTTGCAGCTCATCTTAATATATTATGCAAACCAATATAATTTATTAAATTCTGAAGATATTTGCTATTAAAAATATTTAAATATTTAATTTCGATTTGTGTGGTTAAATGCGGAATTTGATTCGGATGGATTTAACTTAACAAATTTTGGATATTTTACAATATTTAAAACAAATATGGCCAGACGTGCAATTAAGCGAAAGAGGTTTTTGCTCGTTGATTGTAGGGCTTCAAAATGTGCTGAAATTGTACGGTTATGTGTGGGTGTGTGGGCGGGTGTGTGAACGGGTGTGTGTGCTGGTGTGTGGGCGAGTGTTTGGGTGTGTGTTGAAACTACGAAATTATCAATTAAGCCACGGGTGGCTATCAATTACACGCGTGCTCCAAAATTAAACCATAACGCGATATGTACACTGCAATAACAACAACAATAACAACAATAATAACAACAACAACTACAAAAGGAGAGTTCTCAATGCTGCCGCTACAGATGCGGCCAAATGAAGTGAAACATTGCAGGGTGGCTCAAAAGGGGGGAATTGGGGGTAGTTGAAATTTATTACAGTTGCACGAAACAAAGCGTAAAACTTTTGCTGCTTAATTGAAAAATATAAATTGTGGCAATGTGTGCGTGTGCATATATATATATATGTGTGTGTGTGTGTGTGTGTGTATGCGACGGAAGTAAAGTCAAAACCAGAACAACAACATTAATAACGCTGGCAGCGGAAATAATAAAATCCATTTTAACGATCATGCGAAAAAAGAAAAATCCATTTATGAAATATACATAAAAATAACCCAATATTGTGTTGCTTTGTCTTGGAGTTATACTATAACTATATATATATATACATATGTGTGTGTGTTGAATAGAAATGCAATTGTTAAATGCTCTCCCCAATTGCCCCTCCACAAATGGAAAAGGGGTAGCAAAAAAACTGACAGCCAATTACGGGCACACGAAAGTGAAAACTTTGCGCATAAGCCAGGAGCGTGAAACTAAAGACTGCTGAGCGTCCCCAAATACAATTTACAAGCCGGAAAAACGACAATCAATGCGGGTCAATATTTGTCAGGGGCAAACAACGAGCGGCAAGCGACAAGCGACAAGCACCAAGCAGCACATAAAAGGGCACCAAATCACACAGCTAAAAGGCAAAAAAAAGATGCAACAACAACAAAAAAAGAAATGGCAACGTCAATGACAACAAATGCACACAAAAAAGCAACATACAGGTAACCAAATAAAAAAATAAAATAAACAAAAAAAAAACCCAATTGGAGAAAAAATAAAATAAAGAAAGAACAACTGTTTTGGTTTGGGGCAGACGGGATGGGGCACACTCACTCACTCACACACAGACACACAATTATCACATCGCCCCGTTTTGGGCTGTGCTGTGTGGCCTTTGATGATGAGCTTCCTGCATCCTACATCAAAAGCCAAAAATAGAGCAGCTCTCCCCAAAAAAAAAGGCAAACCAGTCGCATTTTGCACATCACACCGACCAACAAAAAAAAAAGGGATTGAAATGAGTAAAACGTAACGAACAAACAATCAACGTGCTCTGCTGTCAGACACACACACACACACACACACACACACATATGTCTCTCTCTTTTGGTTTTTGGTGTGTGTGTATTTTTGATCAAATCTGTGGCTCCTGATAGACAGCGGTAGCCGTTGAGCAGCCACAAAATCCACACAACTCTATACCTCCAAATGCACATACATCATTCCCACACACACACACACACAAACACACACACACACAGACGTACACACAAGTACACACTAATACACACAGGGGCCAAAAGCAAACACACCTTGACTTCTGGCCAGATATTCTGATTTGTTTGAGTTTCTACTTTTGTAGCTTAACAAATTAAGCGCTCAATCGGCAGGTTACCAACAACACAAAAAAGCAACAACAGCAACAACAGCAACAACAACAACAATGACAGCAACCACATGCATGAAATACATAACAAAAAAAAAAATGCCTAAGAAATCTGGCCAACATTTTTGGCAGGCCTATGTATTTAGTCGTTGTACATGTTCAGTTTTTGAGTTTTGCATGCAACTGTCAATTCATCAAAACCAGCCTGAAATATCCTAGAAAAAGATGAAGTTGATGTTATCGATTTGAATGGACCGAGATAAACCTAATGAAATTCTTATTAATTATTATTCGCAACTGATTTAATTAAGTTAATTAATAGTTCAAAACTAACAGCGAAAATTAGCTTATAATTATCTGTGGTAAACAACATTAAAGTTTGCTTAAGTCACAGTTTTTATTACTATAGCAAAACTGTACTCGAATAATTATATAATTAAATTTTAACAGGTATAAATTCTGCTACTATTAAATTTAGGTGACATCTTAGTTTACCATAATCCCCTCAATTGAACGGCAGGAATTCCAAGTATGTCCTTTGCCTGGCATAAATCGTTGCTGATTATAGCTGGTTAAAGGACATTTTTTGGCTTGTTAACGTTTCTCAGTTAAAAGAGCCATTTGGTACGCAAACGATTCAAAACTCATTTCAATGCGTACTTGTCATTAGTAATATTTGCTGTTTTTCTGTGTATTTGTGTGTATTTGTGTGTATTTGTGTGTATATTCCCCATGCCAATGGCCACATGTCCAATGCTTCACTTAATCCGTTACAGCTACAAAATCCACCTGCCCATTTACAACCTGTGTCACCATTTTTGTTTGCTCTTACTGTGCAGGCAGTCAACCAACATAGCTGCAAGGTGTGTGTGTGTGTGTGTGTGTGTGTATATCTGTGTGTGTTGTATACACAAGTAAAGGACTTTTGGGTAGGTGAAGCCGTCATTGAATCCTGGTCGACTCGTTAGTGCTTTCGTCCATATGAAAAGCAACTTTTGATGAATTTATTCGCTAAACATGTTTATTATTTGCTGGTAAATCACACAGCAATTTGCCAATTTAAAGCGTTTCATTGTGTGTGTGTGTGTGTGTGTGTGTGGGTTGTGTGTGCAAGACAGGGGTATTTAGCGTCAATTGCTGTGTGTGTGTGCTTTTGAGCTTGTGTTTTCTTGTGTGCTGTGTTGATTAATGGTCACACACAAACTAACAAACAATTCATCTAACAGTCTGTGAAAAGTTCCCTTTCGGCTGCCAAAAAAAAGGTCCTGTGACGAAAGCATATCCTGACTATAAATTCCTGGTATGATTTTTGACTTTTGTTTTATAAACAAACTAATTACTGAAATTGTTCATTATAAATTATTATTGCATTTTGATTCGTTTTCTAAATATATAAACGCTTTTTTATCGTCTGTCTATTGTAATTAATTTTGCGCTTCTCGTTTAACATTTCACACAGACAGATGGACAGATGGACAGATGGGCAGATGGACAGAAGGACAGCTGGACAGCTGGACAGACTTCAAAGCGTTTAGTTAATCGATTCTTAGCCACTACTCTGGCACTGGCAAGGACTTTCGGCTTAAAGGGAATTTTGCTGGGGGCGTTGTTAATATTTTAAGCGCTGTAATTAATTTAAAGCCATGTAATTAATAATCAACACCAGCGAGCTGTGGGTGGCTGGTTGGCCAAATAACAACGGCAAACAACAACAATGTTTACAAGTTCTGTTGGCAACACCCAGAGGCAAACAGATAAGCGCTATAATTAACACTGTGGCCAGTTTAGCCAGTTTAATGGTTTTATACTGTATTTGCAGAAAAAAAAAGTATATTAAAAAAATGAGTAGGAGTTGCAGAATTTTCGCTGGAGTCATGAACTTTCGCACAAGTCTTATTTAATTATTCAGTTATAAATTGAGGAACTATCAATTTATTTTGATGTTTCTTCATAAACATTTAAAACTGACATTCTAAGCGTTACTCAACTGATTGTTCAGTGTTAATCGATACTAAAAATGTGTATAAAAATAGCTCAACAAAACCAATATTGCTGGTGGAATGTGCGAGTATTAAATCGGTGTTGGTCAATTGTGCCTGGAGCCGAGTGCATAGTGTGGCATTGTTGTGGCGCTGATATAGCAATTGCCACTTGTTTTGTTTGATGATTCCAATCAGACACATCATCAATCACAATGCGGCACGCAAGCAACACAACGCAAGGATTCAGCGCCAGTTTGCCAGTGCTTAATGTTATTGAAGTTGTTGTTGTTTTTGCTGTTGTTGTTGTTGTTGTTGCAGTTGTTGTTGTTGCTGTTGGTTGTATCGGCAGCCGTGACGTTGCAAGTTAGCAGTTGACGTTGAACGGCATGCCACAGATCTGTGGCGTATATCCATAATTGGCAATTCATGCAGGAAACAGGCCATTATGCCGCTGTTAACTTATTAGTTACCATGAAAATTGTGCTTAACGCCTTTGCATTTTCCTTAATTTCTGTATCACTTGGCGCCCCATCAGTGCTGCGTCATCTTTGGAATTGGCTGTCACCTATTGAGTGGGCCCGTCACGCCACCGACGGAACTGTTCAATTTTATAATAAATATAATTAGCTGTCACATTGGCCAGTTTGCTTGCTCCTTTTATATATATTTAGTATATCTGGGAAATGTCTTTTGCCTCTGATTATAATGATGGGAAGGACAAAGCTCTCATTCACATACTTAACACACTGCTCTGACACGTCCACTGCTAGAGGGCTAAAATTATACTGTCAGCTGCCTGTCACACACACACACATATATATATATATATATGTATATATTTATAACATGCGTTAGAAGGTGTCAGTGTCGGCTATGATGGTCATAATAAGCTGCTTAATTGCAAATGCAGCTGCCCCAGGCACAACTACTACTTATACAAATCTGCATATGTTGCATGTATGTACATATAGTCTTTTGTATGTGTGTGCCACATACTTAGCATTTGTGCCTCCCAGTGTTACTGTTAATTACTCCTAAAATTCACGGCTAGCATAACGCTCTGAGCACAGTCAGCTGGCCCCAAAAATTTAATGTGCCATTTTCTGTCTTTAATCCATTCAAAAAGTACGGTATTTATGATGTCATAAAAAGCCGCAGCACTTTCGCTTGAAGCACATGCAAATTTGCAACGTTTTTTGCCACATAAAATAACAAGAATTTTATGGTTAATAAAAGTGCTTGCAAAAAAAAAAGACAAAAAATCGCAAGAAATTAACTTCTCGACAATGCGTTGGCATGTGCCATATCAGCTAAGAACACTGAGAAAAAATAATAATTTTAGCTTTGTTTCTCCTAAGAATTCATTTACTAATGTAGAATTTTCATTCAATTAATTTTGAAAATGAATTAAGCGAAATTCTCTCAACGTTTTGAGTCTAAAGCAGTTAAAATGAGTTTACTTATAGCCACTTCTATTTGTTGCAGTGTATGTGGCAATGTCAGCCACATTATTGGCATTGGCACCTCGCTGCTGTCTCGTTGCCAATTTTGTGACGGCTGCAGTTCAAACACAATAAAAATTATGCGTGCCATAAATCGAGCTGATGAGATTCGCCCAAGCAAATGTTGTTATCTTCTCGAAACTGAAGTGGCTGGCAGCAGGGCGGGACGGGATGGTGACGGGGGATAGAGAGGGGTTTTAAGGTTTTCTCTGGCTGTAAAGTGCGAGAAGTGTGCGATAATAATAATTTTCGCCTAATAATGATGCGTGTTATGGCTTCACGCGTTTCGCTTGCCATAACTTTGCATGTCCTCCACGTCCTGCTCGTCGTCGTCCTGCTCCTCATCCTCATCTCACTAAGACATGACACTGCAGCCAAACAAATGACACCAACCAGCAGCCAGCAGCAGTAACGAAATGGAACTGCCGTGGAATAGCAAAACTCAATCATAATCTGTTGTCCTGACAGGGACACATACTGATATGGGGATGACATCACCATGGTGGATTATTTGCCTGCTTACTTGACAACATATCCACTGGCAATGCCAGCGTCATTTGCCATATCAGAGCAATTCTAGCTGCTTGGCTGCAATAACTTCTCGTTTGCGATGCCTTCTTGCATCATTGTGTGCAGTTGATAATCAGTGTGGCATTGGCATCGTAAACAGCAGCCGGAAGTGGATAAGACACTTGCCGTACTGGCTTAACATGCCTCTTAATGTACTCTCTAAGTGTGTGTGTGTGGGTGTGTGTGTTTTTCTGCGAAAATATAACCATTTTTATATGCAATGTTCTTTTGTTGGTGTTACAATGTTGCATTGTTTGTGGAGTGTGTCTTAAATGGGACACAGTTTGCTCGGTTGCCTGGCTAAGCACACAAGAATTAGGCAATTGGTTGTGATGGGCGGACCCGAAATTAGGAGCAATGAATAATTTATAGCAAGTAAACAAATTGTAGCCGAAAATGCACATTGAACGGATGCTGAAAACCTCTGCATAATTGCCTTTAAGTGTCTCTGACAAATTTGAAGAAGTTAAAATGCTTCAAGCCGCACAGCGTACAAGCACTTTATGCATTTCCGGCAAATGCATCCAGCAGCATGTTGCATGTTGACAAGAAATTGCATAATTATGGCTTGCCGGACAAGCGGTCAGATCAACTGAACCGCAAGTGCTGTCCTTACACGACGCAAGCAGCCGAGGCAGCCGAGGCAGCAACAACAATGTTGCAACTGGATATGCTTTTGGTTTTGGTCAGTTGTAGACGCAAATGTAAAAGCAGGTTGCAGCAAAAGAAAGGGAAAAAGAGAAAAAACTAGGAGGAAACTAACTCAATCCATGTACGGACTTGTGCATATGCATGTGCGGAAAAAGCAACAGAGAGGGGGATGGACTTAGGGGGGGGCAACAATTGAATTGCATAACATGAATAGAAATGAATTGGCAGGCAGTCATGAGCCGGACAAGAGCAAGAGCAAGTGCAGCAACTGCAGCACAGAGTGGCGATGGCAAACATATCCTGCGGCTTACCTAGCGCAACTCGCCACTGCCTGGCAGCATGTGCGGCATGGTGCATGGCCAACAAAGTTAACTGCTTTCGCATTTGCATATAATGTTGTTGCTGTTGCAAGTTCATGTGGCCTAAACCTCTAATGCACAACATTTATGCACTTTGCCTCAGCTCTGCGAATGCAAATATTTCAAAACATTTACTTTTCTATGCATATCGAATATATTCGATATATTGTCCGTTAATACTTAATTAAATGCTCATTACATATTATGAAAAGCATTTAAAATTATTAAATTGCTGTGGCAGCAGCAGCTTTAAGTTGCATCATGGCATTCCAGGGGCAGCCAAGAGCATTTTTCCACTCGATTAACTGTGTGTTTAGTCGTGATTATGTGCATACACGTGTCTGCATACGTGTATTGTTTAGGTACTCAGATAATCGCTGCCACTGCCACTGAAGTTGTTGTTGTTGTTGTTGCTGCTGTTCTTGTGCACGTGCCACAGCAAACACTTTTTGAGCAAAACGCTCAAATAGCTGAGAAAATTACAATGAACGTTGGTTTTGCTATTGGATTTTCATACCAAAGCGCAACTGGCATATGTACCTTGTACACTGTAAACAATTGTTGACCAGGTTTGTTATATTTATGTTTTAATGATTCACTAGTAGCCTTACATTTTACTACTGGCTTGCTTACATTTATAATATCTTGGAGCCAGCAAAGAAAACATATTGAAAAAAAAAAAAAACACATTTCGCATTTTAAATTCAACATTTTACTTAAAGTCAGTTACAAACTAGGAAATATTTGTACATATTTAATGGAATACTTATACAAATTATCTAGTAAATGCTTTTATTTTGTAAAATGAAATTTCATTTATTATCGATAGTTATAGATAGTTGTTTGCTGAGTTCAAGTTAAAATACTTAAATTTTGTAGGAAATGCATGAATTAAGCGTATTTTAGTTTGGTTATGGTTTGCCTAGCATAAGGAATATTATTATTTTATAACAATTTATAACAAATTATAACAATTTATAACAATTTATAATTTATAACAATTGTTGGCATACCAACAAATATTTTGCACTTAACTGGCAAATATTCAAATTTGTACAACACTTCGCACAATGCCAAGTAAAAACTTAAGTACGAATTGTGCGGTATTTATTTTTTTTGGTGTATGATTTGCAAAAAAAAAACATTGCCTACTTTGTGGCGCCAGCGAAAAGGAAAGTTAAGCACTCGAAGCGCCTTTAAGTGCAGGCAGCGTTGGCTCTGCTCTGTCGCTCTGCTCTGCTCAGGTCTTTGCCTTTAGCTCGACGCTGCTTTGCTTTGCTCTGCGCTGCGCTGCTCTGCTCCTTTTTATTGTTGCCATCCTTGCAACCCCTTTTTTGGCATACGCACACAACGCTGCTTGCAAATACGCCGACAATAAGACGCAATGCCTTTTGTTCTTTTTTTTTTTTTGCTTTTTTTTTTTTTTTTTTTGCACACAGTTGCACACAATAATGAAAATGTTGTTGTTTGGTAAAATTCCAGCAGCCGTTCAGCGAGCGCACACTTCAGCGAGCGCGCATACACACACACACACCCACACACAATCACACACATATAAGTTAAGCTGCCACTTCTCCCCCCCCCACACACACACACACACACCCACACAGATCCACACACATACGCATACAGCTACATGGCATTACTTCCGCCTCAGCGGTAATAATTTTAAAATCAATACAATTCAATAAAGTTTTATTACTGACGCTGCCTAGGGAAGGGGAGGCGACTCCAGCAAAGAGGAGCACCATCATGTGGAGCATTGAGCTAAGCAATCGCTAAAAAGAAAAAAAGGAGAAAAATACTTGAGGGAATTTCTACGTCGACAATTGCTTTTGACTTTAAGTCGCTTTTTGTCTTAACCGCTTCGCGCTGAGGGACAGATTACCAGCGCTTACCTAGTGCCTGTATTAGCCAGCTCCATAAACTTTTGCTCTTTTGTCACACCGGCAAGCGGCAAGCGGTGAGAACAGCGCGGACGGCGCAGACGGCACCTCAAATTGCTGGCAATTAGAATATGCACGTTTTATAAGCAAATTGTGGCCATGCCAGTGAACTTATGGCAACGCCCATTTGTATGCAAATGCCGACACGGACAGTGCCGATGGCTCCCAGCACCCAGCTTCCAGCTCCCAGCTTCCAGCTTCTTGTCTTTGCTGCTTGCGTGCTTCGCTGGCTGGCTGGCTGGCTGGCTGGGTGCCTGCTGATGAATCAAAGTCATAACGTGGCCAGGGAGTAGTCGCTTTCGCGCTCGCATTCACGTTACGCATCGTTATGCACAGCGGCAGATGACTGTTATTAAAATCAGTTGTTCGTCAGCAACCCGGCATCCCGGCATCCCAGCATCCCAGCCAGACAATGTTGTTTGTACCCAGTGCGGGCGCCAGCTGTGCGTTTCCCTCTCTCTCTCTCCCTCTCTCTAGTTTTGGCCAGCTCAATTTGGCTGCTCATAGATGGGGCGACGCGCATTCATTTAATGTCTTAATTTTGCACTCATCCAAGTGAAAAATTAAAATGGTTTCTGTGTCAGGCTTTTGGGCAGCGCTTATTAACTGCAGCAGGTGAAATGAAGTCGCCACTCGCATAATTCTAATGTTGTCCGCCTGCTGCCAGTCGCCAGTCGCCAGTCGCCAGTCGCCTGCCGCCTGTTTAAATATTAATAATAAAGTTTTAGGGGTGGGGGGGGGGGGGTCTGCGGCAGACCCCCCTGCTCTTTGGCCACAAATTGTTAAATTGAAGCTAATAAAATTTAGTGTTACGTTATGCGCCACCCATTTTATGGCCCACAAATTTCATGGCGATTAAATTTGATAGCAGCGCATGCATCTCACGCCCAGCTACTGTGCCTCCTTCTACCACCTACCACCTACCTCCCACCCCAACACTCCTATACCCATACCCAGCACATCCTCCAGTTTGCTGCTCGACTCCATTGCGTAATTGTGGCCAAACACTTTCGAATCGCTGCTGTGGCTGAGCGCACAAACAATAGAGCGCCCTTTACGCTTGCAAAAATGTAGCACACTGCGCTGAAAAAAACTAACAAAAAATTTCTTTAAAAAAATAAGCAAATATTGTTAAGTCGAGAGTGCTTGACTAGCCATATACCCTGTAAATCACAGACAAGTGGTGGCTTCTGAAGATTCTGCATAGTCAAGTTTTTCAGCGGAAGAAAGATTGTCAGACGTTTGGATAAGAATCAATTTTAGTAATGTTTCTATTAGTAGTGGTATTAGTAGTAGAAATAGGAGTAGAGTTTTTATATAATCTATAATTATTATAGGTAAAAATTGTATTACATACATATCAGTTGAATATGGTATATATAAAGTAGTGTTAGTTTTATGAGAAGTGGTTGCATACAAATTAGTAGTATTATTAGCAAATAGTAATAATATTAGCAATTAAATAAGAATAAGTTATTTCTGAAAAAGTAGTATTAAAAGAAATAGTAGTATTTATCATATATAAAATGGATAAAAAATAATATTAAAAGTAACAGCAATATTAAAGGTAGTAGTAGTCCAAATAAAAGTATATAACTTAAAGTAGTAATTGTAATATTATTACTAATACGCTTGTAATGTAAGTATTGGTAATACTTTCACCAAAAGTGGTACTTAAAAACTGTTTAAATAAAAAGTAGCAAAAGTATTTAAAAGCCATTAAAAATGTCAATACTTATGCCGCAAACCTTAGTCACAGGGTATAATCAGCTAAAAAGAAAATGTGTAGAAAAGTCTGGCAAAATTAAAGCGGCAAAACGCGTAAAATGCAAATGTGCGCTGCTTGTTAAGGATTGGATGGGGCTTGCGGATTGGTCGATGGAGGGGGGGGGGGGAGGAGAAATGTGGAGGGATTGTGGGTTGGTTTTTGTGCAAATTATGGTTTAACACCTCATTGAACTCTGCAGCGATGTGAGCGGGCCGAGCGCACTGGAAAGAGAGAGAGAGAGAGAGAGAGAGAGATAGCTGCGAAAATTTGAATTTGAATATGAATTTTTTGAATTTCATATTCAAATGAGTTTTCAAAGACTTTAGCAACGCTTGAGGGAATAGAGTTAATTATGAATATGTACATAGACTACAAAAATAAATTATGGCTTATTGTTTCATTTTTTTTTTTTTTTTTGATGGATGGCTGTTGTCTTTTTGTGCTAACGCAAATGCAAATTGGCCAAAAATTTAAATTGTACTTCAAACGCAACTTTAACTTATGAAATTTGACATTTTGTGGCTGATCGCCTTCGAGCAAACAATGAGTGGATTTAATTGTTGATACTTTGCCAGGAGTCGATGCGATGTAAAACCTAATTACAACTAATTACTATTTGCACAACTGACAACCTTTGACCCAATGCAAACACAAAAACATTTATGCATGTCTGTGTGCATTTGTTTGTTTCTGCCTGTGTGTGTGTGTGTGTGTGGGTGTGTGTGTGTGTTTATGCTGTGTGTGGCCGGCGGTCAACAAGCCAATCCAAACCTTGAACGCAACAGACGTGCAAATAAACAAAACGCTTTGATTAGAAAATTTCATTACACGAAATCGAACGCTTGCCAATTGTGGACACACACACACTCACACACTCGCACACTCACACACACACACAAAGAAAAGCAAATACAATCAGTGGCAATACAAACAAATAAATGCACAAAGGGCAGTTCCATTTGCCTGCCCAAGCGTCAGTTCATTAAAATCCCTTCGTTTGCTGGGTTCCTTAGTTTTGTGCCTAGGAACACAATTTAATATCAGCTGCAAATGAGCATATGCAACGCATGTGTGTGCCACTGTGTGTGTGTGTGTATCTGTGTTTGTGTCAAATTTTATGGCCCAAAGGCGCATTTGAAATGAAATCGACAGGCTCAGAGCTGGCAGCGTTCCGCATATGAAATGCTTCTCTAATGCTCTGTGTTGCACTATTTGCCCATGGACGGGCCAACTCAATTTATTAACACACACACAAACACACACACACTTATGTCCTGGGGGGAAACATGTGCAGGCAGTTACAAACGATGTTTGGGGCCACATGCAGCACAGGCTGTAAATGGCGGCTGGCCAGCTAAATTATTACAAATGCATTTGTGCAACAATTTTGGCAGTTTGGCAAAAACCGTTGCACGCATAGAGAGAGAGAGACACACACACGCACACACAGGCACACACAGGCACACACAGGCACGCATGTTTTCTGATCGTTGCAAACATTTGTGCTTAAGTGGCGTCTCCCTCTGTGGCAGGGGCAGAGCTTGCTGCAGCAGAGATACACGATGCAAATATGATGGAATGCATCCTCCAAAAACTCCAGCTGCAGCTACAGTTTATCATGTAACTCGGCATAAGGATGCATGGTTTGTATGTGTGTGAGTGTATGTGTATGTGTGTGTGTGTGTGTATGTGTGTGTGTGTGTGGAATTGACGAGGATTGCCACACAAAAGGATAAACTGCAAAATGCATAATCTGCCAGTTTATTTTGCATAACGAATCGATTCTTAAATATTTTTTACAATTTTATTTGTTTCAATTGTTAAAAACTTTTTAATTGACAAAACAACATTTCCGAATTGAAATTCAATAAATTCAATACTTAAAAGCTTAAAGTTCCATATATTTATAGCTTAAAATGACAGCTAATTAAAATATGACAATTATAGTTTTAAGTTACATTTAATTTATATTTAAATAATTGTGAAATTTCATTTATTTGTTACAGTTTTTAATTTGTTCGCGTCAAAGGAGCATTTTTGCTCTAGATATTTAAATAGTATTATTGGCATAGTTTGTTATCAGTTGGCAAATGCAATTTAATAACAATTAAAAATTTACGACAATTATACAATTTCACATACATATATTATTTATAGGTATTAGTTTGTAAATTGTTTTATGAGCCTTGCAGAGATTTTCAATAAATTTATAATTGATGCTCTTTTTATATATTTTATTGCAACGCGAATTGCCGCAAATATTTCAGCACTCAATTAAAATTGAATTGCAAATAATTGCAGCACATTTAAAGGCGTTCGCAAACATACACCCACACACACCAACACACACCCACACACACACACGCACACACACTTAATGCATTTCTGTGGTAATGGCTACAAATTAAGCGTAAATTACATTGCCGTTGATATTGATATACCGCAATTTTAAACGCTGAAAATGGTTAAGCGAAATTGGTTGCGCTTTTTAAATGGTCAAAATGCAAAAATGCAAAAATGCAAAATGTGTTGATTTATATAAATATAAACATTCCATCAAATGTCATAAGAATTGACAAATATTTCACTCTGTGCGAATTGTGACACATTTTTTAATGATTTATTTCGTTTTTTGTATCTGCTTGTTTTGAGGGAGTTTTCTTTTTTTTTTTAGTATTTGTTGGATTTGCCTTAATGAACTGGGTTTTATGCTGATCCTGTGTATATTGCGTGTGGCCCTTTTTTTGTATGCTATTAACAGCAAGCCACATGCAAACGGGGCCAGAAGAAGCCCTTGGTGTTGTCGAAAACTATTTTGCATTCGAAGCAGTCGCCACAACATCAGCAGTGGCAGCAGTGGCAGTGGCAGCAGTGGCAGCAGCAGCAGATAACGCCCCCATTTCAGCACTTTGAAAAAGTTTAAATATAAATTAAAAACTTTTCACATATTTTTTTTTTATATGTTCTTTTTGTTGTTGTTGTTGTTGCTTTGCACGCACCCTACAGTCTCGTTGTTGTTGTTGTTGTTGTTGTTGCTTTCGGTTTTATTTGGTATGTATTTTATGTGGCTGCAAAGTAAAAAGTTTTGCTGGACGCCGACGAGGACATTGAACAGCAGCGTAAAGTGCCCAGGAATGGGCAGGAGGAGCGCTTGTTGCGACTATCAGCAGCAGTGGTGGCAACATCAAGAGCATTAGCACATTTTAATCTTTGGCCGTAATCCTTTACCAATTTCCGTTTCACTTACTTTTACAGCCTTGAGCGATGTGGCCTAGACGAAACTGGATAAATGTATGCATTGCTCGAGAATACGCAATACATTATTTGCTGTCAGATGAAGTTGTCCCTTTGCAAAATTAATTGCATCCTTTTTGCTGGCCAACAAAAATTACTGGCGCTACAAAATGTGGTTGCCAAACAACGAACAGAAGGCGGCGAGCCGACGACAACATTGTTGTAATATTTTTGTTAGTAAAATGTGGTCAAAGTTTTGGCTGCCATAAAGGCGCAAACAGCAAGGCCGTCTTTCTACACTATTGGTATGTGTGTGTGTGTGTGTGTGTGTTGGTGTGTGTTTGTGTGTGTGAGCATGTTTGAGGCTGCTTGTGTTTTGCTGGCAGTCAAGCCGCAAACATTTGACCGTTATGCAAACGCATTTGATGCCCACAGTTCTCAGAGCCCATTCGAAGCTCAACGTTCGTTTTTCGGATTCTCGGAGTAAACCAAAAAAATTCTGTGGCTGATCATTTGCTTGCTTTGCATTAAGACAAGCTTGGCTAGGTGAAAGAGGGGGGTGGGGAGAGAATACGATGAAGGACATTAGTTCAACATGAAAGGCATTGCATTTCGCTTGTGGCTTACTTGAGGCAAGGCAGCAGGCAACTTTGTTGCAACCCACAGCAAGCATCGCATGCAAGCAAAAATCTGTGGAATATCTTTTTACTTTGAAAGTGCACACATCTGTGTATGTGTGTGTGTGTGTGTGTGTAGTGTGTGTGTGTGTGTGTGAGTGTGTGTGTGTGTGCGTGTGTGTAATGTGTGTGCGGGGCCACTAAATGTAATCTTTGACTGGGGCCCATATATCTCTTTGCCAACGGCTTACTTGGTCAGACCCAAAAATTGTGGTTTACAAAAGGAAATTAAGTTCAATAAAAAGAGTATTCGTAATTTATTAGGGTTTACAATCTACACACCGCCCCACCAAGCCCCCCCAAGCCCAGCAAGCAATTTAATCTCTTGCAACTTAAAGTTGCAGTGTCTCTGAGTGTACTTTGATACGTGGATTACAAAAGTTGCCATTTATAATTTGAAAACTAATAATTTTGACAACTTCTTAATATGCAATTTCATTACTCAGCTGCAAACTGGCAACTGGCAAACTGACTGTCAACAAATGGCTAACTGCTTGGCTTGCAGTCCGTTTTTGCCCTTTTAGCCACTTCAGCAGCTGCAAGTCTCCAATTTAAAATCCGATTTTGTATGCCTCCCTCGGTTTCTCCTTGCATCCCGACATGATTTGGTTCTAACTTCTGCTGCAACCGGAGCATAATTGCATTTCGTGGACAATTAATTTCTTTTCTATTGCCCATTTCGTCGTAATTTAATTGCAAATTACTTCCTTTTGTGTTTGTGTGTCCGTTTGCTGCACTGCCTCTGCCCAGTAATTGTAGCTTCATTTGCCATTTGCTTATGCCCCAGCGATTCCGATGGCCCAGTTCGTGCCTAGTCCTGCCCAGGCAAACAGTATTTCTCTGCCGATTCCTTCCAACTCTCAGCACTTGACTCTCACAACACTGGACTCTGGACACAGTCCCAAACAACATGCATTTGAAATTAGCAAAAATTGTAAACCAAATTGCAAAAGCCCAGCCCAAACAAAACAGCAGAGCTGAAACAACAGAAGCCATTGGGAAAGCACATAAATTTCGTAAAATCTGAGAACTTGCAGTTGGAATTGTATAATTTAGTGTCTAACTAATCATTGGACACTTTAGGAGCATTGCTTTCTGACTTAGATAAGGTGACAAAATTGGATTTTCTTACGCAATTTCCAGTTTTGAAGCCCGAGAAGCTTAAGATAAAATTGAGAAAAATGAGATGGTTTTTTTGTGCAGAAAGAGAACGTTAACGAAATGTAGAAAGATTAAATTACGAAGAGAATAAAAAAAGAATTTGCATAATTTTTAGTAAAAAGCGTAAAAAAAAATAAATTGATTTTCGCACGTTTTTTTGAAAGTCAAAATAAAAAGCGAAGCGAAGCAAAAGCAAAAACCTAAAAACAATTCGCAGCCACTTGAGTTGCACATCAAATTTCATTTGAAATTTTTGAATAATTGAACCAAAGTGCAGACGACGATGACGACGACGACGGAGACAGACTACAACAAGTATTCCGAATAAAAAGTTGCGCTGAACTGCATCTGCATCCTTGCCCCACCTTCCTGGTCAGACGAAGGCAACACGAATCCAGCAGAGGCGACAAGTTTGCACTAAGCAAATGAAAGCACGACCCGATTGGTGGAATGGGGTTTGGAGTAGGGGGGGTAGGGGAGTAGTTGCTTGAGTGTTGCATGAGTCGCTGCTTGCTTAGCCAACAAAGTAGAAAATCCGTAAGAATAACACAAAATTTTACGCTTACGCTTACAAAACGACTTCAGGTCGGACACTTTACTCTGGGATCTGGATGCTGGATGCTTGACTGGATGCTGAACTGGTTGCTATGGCTTCGGTCATATTGGTCGCATTTTGCTTTGATTGTGTTATTGCAACAGCCAGCTGTGCAGCAGTCACCTGAGCAGGGGCAGGGGCAGTGACAGTGGCAGTGGCAGTGACAGTGGCAGGGGCAGTGGCAGTGGTGGGGCAGGGGCAGGACGAGCTGCAGCATGTATAAACAGAGAGAAGGAGGACTTTATCAGTGGCAATTGTTTAGCTGCGCTTTTTGGCACTGCAATTCATTGGAATTTTATGCAAAATGGCATAAAAACACTGGCACACATTTAATCCGTTGCCGAAAAACTGGGTGAACTGGGTAAGCTGGGCATTTTTTGTTTTTGTTTTTGCTGGATAATTATCTTAATTGGTATTTCGTGCAGCAGGCAGCTAACTTGCAATTAAATTCAACACTGATCCGCCTGCAGCTTGGCTAATTCATTAAATCCATATCTATTCTGGTTGTATAATTTGATAAAAATGACTCCGATTCTGGTTTTGCCTTGTATATAGCTTGTGTGTGTGTGTGTGTGTGTGTGTTTAGCCGCAAAATAAATTAAATGGCAATTAATTTGCAAAAAAGTTGGTAGTATTAATAAATGCCGGCACATTCATTACACCTGCATTTATTGTCGAAAAGTTTTTGGCTACTAATATTAGCCAAGGAACAACGACGACGACGACGACTTCTCCAAACAAGAAACACTATTTAGCAACTTCCATCCTGGGCTTGCATCATTTCTCAAGCGCAGGCAAATGAAAGGCACTTAATCTTGTGCCTGAACTTTGGAAGCGGCAACAACGAGCAAACCCAAACACTTTTGTAATTTTAATCAATTCATCTTAATTTCGTTTGAAGTGCACATTAACCTAATGGCCAGAGCAAAGAAGTAGCCCACTCTCCCAAAGACCTGCTTGCCCACATCCCCCAACGTGCCCTTGTCCATGTCCAAGTCCCTGGGCCAACTATATATGCGCTGGACCTGGCTAACAACTTGCGGCTGACTAACAAGTGCTTTTCCTACAATATTAAAATGTTATCTGCTGCTCAGCTTAGCTGCGAAACAGAGATAGCAATAGCAGATGAAGAGAAAGAGAGAGAAAGAGAGAGAGATAGAGAAAGAGAGAGAGAGAGAGAGAGAGAGGGAAAGCAAGAGCTTAGCTTGTTTCAACAGCAACATGGTGCAGTCAGGGGCAGTTGGGGGGCAGCAAACGACGAACTATATAAAAAATAGTCAAGTCCTGGCCCTGCCCTGCCCTGCCCTGCCCTGCCAACAGCCACAGTATGTTGCAGCACTTCCAGCTTGGGGTCCATCTTGGGGTCTCTCTGTGCGTGGGCGTCATCTTAGAGGCAAAGGTGATGTTTCATTTTCACATTTCTCATTTATCTTGTTTAGCTTGGCCGAAGGATGCCTTTTGGTCAGCATCCCGCCTGCCTTCCCTTCAAGGATGTGCGAATATATTTAACTAAATGTAAGTACTGGACTGATTGTGTAGTTGTACGTATGTGTGTGTGTGTATGTGTGTGTGTGTGTATGTGTGTGTGCATTAGTGTTGTGCAGGCTTGTAAATTTATGGGAAATGTTTGCGCTTATTAATGAGAGCGCGTGAAATAAATGCCAAAGTGCTCGGAGTGCTCCGAGTGAGCTCCGAGAGCTCTTCAGTTGATGCTTAAATATAAATTTTGTGGCTGTTGCTGATTTGCCTGCTGCTTCACTTGAGAACGTGAAAGTGCGGATGTGGATGCGGATGTGAATGCGGATGTGAATGCGGATGTGAAGGCGGATGCATTTGCAAGAAATAACAAATCATCTTTTGATTAACTCATGCGTGTCAATTTGACGTAAACCAAATATTTGTTCAGCACACACACACTCGCACACACCCACACACACTCGCACACACACATGTACAGTAGAGCTTGGGTGAAAGAAAAAGCGATTGCATGCCAAGGAAATTGCAGTCAACAACTAACAAGACGAGCATTTGCAATGTATTTGCCTTGCGTCTGGCTGGAAACTGCGCACAAAGATACTTATTTACACACACACACACACCCACACACACACAAGTCTATATGTAGCCATGCAAATGCTGCATAAACTAAATTTTCCATACAGATATGTACACATTTTTGTTGTGCAGCAATGATAAAAAAAAGTAGAAAAAAGTAGTTGAATTTCGTATTTTTACGCTTCATCGCAGTAGAAAATGCTAAAAAATTTTACATCTGATGGAGCAGCATTTATGAGTCCTGCGATGAATTTGCCATAATATTTACAACGATTTTTACTACTCATATAAAAATATTTAATTTTAATCAAATTAGTTTGTGATATGCAAATGTTGTTCATTATTTTAACTTAAGTGGGCAATGCATATCGTAGAATTTTCCAGCAGTTTACCTAAAGGTATTTGTAATTTGATATACATAAATATTTGATAATAAATAAAAATCCAAATAAAACATAAATATATATATATAACAACATATCTAACTTATTGGTATAAGTTTTCTCCTTAATTTGTTGGTATTAACTTCAGATTTGAAATGTACATTCAAAGTGACGGGTGCAAAGAAAAATCTTTCGTATTCAAAATATATATTTATATAGACAGTGCGATAAGTTTATCTTCATTATATTACTTCGGCAAGGTGTCAGGAAACTTGGCCAGAACGTTGATTGGCAGTCCCTTCAGTTAGGAGCCGCCTGCCAGAGTGCAAAAAACGGACCACTAATTCAGCAGGCAGTCCTTGTGGCTGTAAAAATGTACATCAATTGTTTGTCACAGTAGTGAAAATCAAATTAAATATGCACTGATTAGATTGTAAAGATAAGAAGCAGAAAGCATAAATGGCATAAGCCAAGGAAGTTGGCTAACAGGAGGAAGGGAAAGGAAATGGGAATGAAAGTGCGAGCGAGTAAGAATTAGTGAAACTGTGGGAAAGTCAGACACGCGACGGAGCTAACGTCAAATCTAAATGAGGTTATAATTAAAAAAGTTTTCTTATTTGCTGCCGTTGAGCCACCAGCAGCAGACGCGGCACCAGCAGCAGCAGCAGCAGCAGCAGCAGCAACAGCAGCCAGCTGCAAATGAAGAAACAAGTAATTCGCCTAATAACGAGCTTATGTAATTAGCTCATAAACAACAACAAAAACAACAACAACAACTAGCACGGCAATTGCAGCCAAATAATAACAACAACAACAAAAAACAAGTAGCCAGAAAATTCTTCAAGTCGAAATGTAATGAAAAAGTTACGGATACGAAAAAAGTTCATAAAATTGAAGGTAAAAGAAGCAAAGCTGACACAACCTGTCAGTGCAAGCTGCCTCGCCTGGCTGCTGATCAAAGCTTGTCTGTCGAATAAGCATTGCTTTATATACAGTCATGGTCGTAAGAATAGTACAAAAAATTAAATAAGTTAAGCATATATATTTACTCAAGATTTTTATATTAGAAGTTACACAAATTTGCTTGATTTTTAATACTTTATTTACAGCAATTATGTGTTGCCAGAACTTTTGGATTTTCTTATAAGAGTCAGTTTAATTTGACACTTGTTTTTTTTTAATCATATGCTATTCGTATGACCATAGGTGTAGTTTAGTTGGTCTTAGTTTTAAATTGGAAATTAACCATATAGATGCAATTATTGTTAATTAGTTGTTCCACAAATGGATCGGAGCACGTTCCTTTTAATGGCGCACATTTGCAATTTTAATTACAAAATTGCGCAAATGCTCGTAATTGACCGTCAGAGCAGTCACATTAGTAGCCACAAACAACGCTGTCAGCGATCGAGCGTATCAAA
Source organism: Drosophila longiperda (assembly GCA_035042125.1). Taxonomy (NCBI): domain Eukaryota; kingdom Metazoa; phylum Arthropoda; class Insecta; order Diptera; family Drosophilidae; genus Drosophila; species Drosophila longiperda. The sequence goes on along the minus strand of JAWNLV010000107.1, from coordinate 9,865,997 downwards.
TGGACACAAGTCCAGAGTAGTCCACTTGCCAGCACCCGTCGTAGTCACAGCAATGACGTTGTCCTCAGGATGGTCGCGGTGTCGCTGGTTCTGGCGGTGGTTTCAGTGTTGGCCAGAGACATGGTGCATGGCCAGCAACGTTTCCGGTGACATTTCAATTACCTCCACCACATCCAAAATGGGAACCTCAACAATGTCATTGCCAATGCCAGCTGCTGACTAACAAGTGCACCACCAATACCAATACATCGCTGGACGCGGTCTCCTCCTCGTCCTCATCCTCGTCCACGTCCTCGTGTGCTGCGCCACGGGTAGTAACAATTTTTTGATTAATGTGTCTGCTGCAAATTACAAAGGGCAGACAATAACCAAAATGCACACGCACTGCGAACTCCAGCTCCAGCTTCAGCATTCATTCCCGATACCAGCTCAAAACGATTCCAGGATCCATGTCCACTATAAAATGGCTGCCCGCTGTGCGCGTCCAAATGAAATAAACATGGCTACTAATGTAATGGATATATATATACAGAATCTGCTCATATGTTAACCAACTGATTCGCAACTCACACTCAATTTTATTTTTTTACTACAGAACTTGTAATTTACTTTATTAATTTTGTTGCCAGACCGCGAAAAACCCTCGGACTCTCTCAGCTAAAAGCTATAAAGCCGCAGTCAAAATCATTTTCTAATTAAATTCAAGCCAAAGTTTTTGGCAAGCGTATGAAAACAAAAATTTCTTTGGCTTGCCGAAAAACTTTAAAATTCAATTAAAAATTATGCAATGCCAACGCGACAGGCAAATAGACAGAGATAGCGAGATGGGACTGAGTGAGAGGCAAACATACATAGCTGGTTGTCTATGTATTTGTGAGTGAGGCATGAAAATGAAATACATGCAGTGCAAAGTAGACACCAAGTTGATGACGATGATGATGATAATGATGAGAAACAGACAGAAAAGCAGACTCTCTCTTTCTCTCTCTCTCTGTCTATGTTGCAGCTGCTCGTTTTTGCATTTATTTCGTGTAAAATTTTACTTAAAATTACTGCTAAAGAAAATTTGCACATAATTTGATTAAAAAGTTACACACAGAAGCTGCATCAACTTTGTAGCAGTTGCTGCGAAAAAAAAGCCAGTAAAAATAAAAAAATATGAAATGATGCGTCGTGTGTCGCTAAGGCACCCACCCGCCCTACACCCCCACCAACTTGCCACACCCACTTATTTATTTTATGCTTGCAACGAAAATCTCAGTTGACTACAGTTTGTTGCAGTTCAGCGGTCGCAACTCCAACTGCGGTTTCTCCAGCTTCAGCTTCAAAATGCGGTTGATGAAACTTTTTGAGGCGCACTCGCAAGACGCATGATACGGATTCTGTACGGGGTTCAGAAGGTGTCACGAACTGGCAGACAGATCAGAAATTGTATACACTTTGTGTGTGTGTGTGGAGGGGGTTTGGGCGGATTTAATGGATAAAAACAATTATATTAATTCTTAATGGGTACTTTGTCAGCGTAGATTAAGCTCGTTTCTATTGCTCAACTTTATTTTTTTATTATATGCTAAAATTAAAAAGCTGCAAAACTTTTGCCGGCTAATCAAATATTTGCAGCCAGAGCCATGATGATGATGGAGGAGGCATTCGTGCGGAGCGTTCAGAGAGGACTTAAATCCTTTTAGACACGTGTGTGCAGAGTACCGTTAATATGACAGAAACACCAAGCTCAAGCGTGCGTACACCATGTGTGTGTGTTTGTGTGTGTGTGTGTGTGTATGAGTGACATGCAAATCTTATTTGTCAGCCCAAAAAACATACACAAAAATATATATAAAGAGAACAATAAAAACAAAAACAAATGCACACTCAAGTTGCCAGTAAGAGAGAGAGAGACAGAGAGAGAGAGAGAGAGAGAGGGAGAGAGAGAGAGAGGGAGTAAGAGAGAGAGATAGAGGAAGAGAGAGAGTCTGAAGTGCGTTTTTTAATTGAAAATTATTATAAAAAGTTATAAATCCCTCGCATTTGGCCCCGGTGAGTGTGTGTGTGTGTGTGTGTGTGTGTGTGTGTGTGTGTGTGTGTGTGTGTGTGTGTGAAGACAAGAGGAGCTCACTTGACGTGGCTCGGCTTATTAAAGTAAGCTTTGGGGCCAAAAGGTGGCCACATGCAACAACGGATTCATGTTGTTTAATTAAATTAAACCGCTGTCGCCGTGTCTGCCCTTTGTTGTGGAATAAAGGCGTTATTAATATTATTACCCTTATTATATACGTAATAATCATCAGCATCATCATCATCATCATCATCAACATTGTTATCATGCTATGCGGGGGGTTGCCACCATTAAAAAAAGAGTCAAAAAGTTGCAACATTTCAGGTGCTCTTCCATAATGCGACATGTGAAGTTTTTAAGTGTCAAGCAGCGTCGATGTTTTTGTCTTAATTACGTTGAAGAGTTCCATAAAATGTGAAACGTTAAATGTGAAACGTAAATTGTGAAATTGCGGCTTAAAATAACTGTGGCCAATGTTGTTAATAAAGCTTAATACATACATATTATATATGTATAAATATATGTGTTTTGCAAGGGATGTTCACACAACTGTCGCCGTTCACAGGAACAAACCCTCCTCAAGTCCCCAAATCAGTCTGCCCACCCAATCCAAAACTAGACAATCGCAAATTCCGCGAAGGACTGACCCTGAAAATACATTTATCTGTGTATTGTATCTATTCATATTAACGTTCTGTTCAATTGGGTTCTGGCCTTACCCCAACATTGCTTCATCTCCCTTCATTTGTCTGTTTGTTTCTCTGTTTGTCTGTTTGTTTGTTTGTTTGTTTGTGTGCTTTGATTTATTTCATTTGAAAATGATGCAGTTTGCTGCCATCAACGAGTCGCTGTCTGCATCAACCACTTGGGGCAACTTAAAAGCTTTGTATGGGGTAAGAGCACTGCGATGAACCCCTATACCAACTCACACACACATACACACACACTCACAGTTGGTGGCTTGCAGCTATTTTTATATCATTTTTGTCTCGTTCTCTATGCAACTCAGTCCCCAAGATTTTGGTCTGTTTTCTCTCTGATATTTATTTCATACAATTTCCATGTGTTTACTTATCGTGTACTTAAAGCCACTTGACAATATTTTCCATTTCGTTTAGGTTTTTTTTTTTTCTATTTATTATTTTTTTAGAATGCTTACAACTTTACCGAGCTCTTCTACTTCTTCTTCTTGTTGCCAAACAGAGGTTTCAAATTATTTAAGAATTGTCGCTCAGGCGACTGACTAATAAGCGCCGCACTTTGTAAAGAATTTTTCTTTGACCAAAACTTTTAATTAGCTTGATATTGTAACTAGAGGATAAAAAAAAAGTACCTTTGAAACCATGTTATTTTTAATTAATGTCATGCAAAGTTTTCTCGGCTTTCTTAAAGAAAGTGTTTTGTCTTAGAAAACTTGATTGAAAGAACTTTGCCACAAAGTTATTGAAAAGAATTCTAGCCTCAGCGAGTTGACAATTTTAAAAGTAAAGAACTTAAAAGCTTTATGCAATTGCATTTTTTTCTCTTCAAAACTGTATTTACCTTTATTCATTTAAATTTATTATAAAAATATGTTTCTAATTGGTTCGTTCCCAAAGCGTAAATGAAAAACATTTGCAATTTGCATAATTTAAAAATTACTATCATCAAATTTGACATTCACGTTAAATATGAATAATTAAGTAATTTGATTTTTTTCATATATTTGCCACAACGCAAAACTACAAATATTAGTTTAAATTTGTGTAAATTTTATGTATGCAAATTTTATGATGGAAAAATCTACTCAATTTTTTATAATTATAATAATAACTAAATTATTTGCATTATAGAGCAGCATTTACAAAAGAGCATAAATGGTATTTGGTAGGCAAGTCTACTCAATTTACAAAATGTATTTTTTTTTATGCTATAAGTATAAATATTCAAAGCTTTTTAAAATTACTTATGCATTTTTTAATTTACTTTTTCGTTGCGATATGTGTTCTGTGTCACTGGGAAAAATTTGTTAATAGTTCTTAATGGAATAAAAACTAGGGCAAACAAAAAAATTCTAAATAATAATATAATAATAAAAAATTACACTTAATGACAATTTTTTTTACTTTAAACAAGTGTAAAAAATAGGAAAAAAAAGAAAACCATTTTTTTTTTGTGCTGCTGCTTTACGCTGTGATGTGAAAATTTGTTTGCGAATTTGTAAATAAATCTAGAAGTATTCATTCGCTCATTCGTTCATTCATTCGTTCATTCACTTATTTTTAGATACGCATCAAGTTGATTTATTTAGATTAAACTTTTGCCGCTTTTTTTTCACTTGCAGCGGTCTGCGTAGTCGTCGGAAAATGATTTACATAAGAAGGACAGAAAAGAATAAATTGATTTTAAATCATTTTCGCAGACGACTTTATCGTTGAAGGGGGAGACGGCGGGGGCTGTGATGTTGACAGTCGTGTGGAGTACTTGTGCTGATGGAGGAGTGCGGGGAGGGGTTGGTGCGCGGGCAGCGTTCGTATGCAAATAAGCATGAAAATAAGAATAACAAAAGCCAAGTTAACGAGTATTCAAAAACAAGATTAAAATAGGAGTGTTCCACACAGCAGACACACACAGAACGCGTTTTGCACCGCATGTTGTGATTTACCGCCCACAACACCCCCCCACACCCGAAGATCCTTTTGATGTGACAGTTGCAGTTGGAGGCGCACAATTGAATGGAAATATCGTAGCCAGCTTTGCCAAGCCATGATGTATGCCTGATGTATCTCGGCGAGTGTGAATTTGAGCTGGCGAATTTCGAATTTTGATACAAGGGAAAGTTGTTGTTGAAAGATGATGGATGAAGGATGAAGGATGCAGGATGAAGGCTGAAGGATGTGGCATGTGGGATGTGCTATGCGGCATACAACAGACGCGCGACTAACATGTTTGCTCTTTGTGTATGCTGATTATTTGATGTGAATTTGATTTGTGCTTAACGTTGATTGAAACGAACTCAACTCGGCAGAAACTCAGCAGAAGATTGGACAACGGTCCCAAATTTTTGGAAACTCTTCAACTCTTCAACTCTTCAGCTATTTGCATTTTCACTCTGCACAACTTGTACTTTCACTCTGGCAGTGTGGAACTTTACTTATAATTCACTAGTGCGCCACAAAATATGGAAATTGCACTTGCCACGACTGCTGACACTGGGTTTTGCTGTAGCTGCTGCGGTTTTTGTGACATGCCGCATCAATCTATCACCATTTTCTCACATGTACATGTACACCAGAGTCGAGCTATTCGATGCCAGCTGCCCCATTCCCCATTCCCCATTTCCCCAGTTATGCCCAGTTGTCCATATGACACAGCGTGCTCGGGTGCTCGGCCCACAAAAATTGAATAGATTGGTAGTTGGAGGCCGGGTTGGGCTGGACCGGGAGTTGCCAGTTGGCTGCCAGCATTTTGAGGCAACCAAAAATTTTGCATATATAAATATTTATGAATTTATTAAAAGCGAACCACATACACAGGCTGAATGGATGAATGCATAAGTCAGCGAGGCAGGTTTGGCGGGCACAGGCATTCAACTGGCTGGCCGGCTGCTCTATGCCTGCAGACACACATGCCACTTGCCACCTGCCACATGCCGCATGCCCCATGCACCATGCCACCAGTCCCCCCCATTCCCCCCATTCCCACTTGCCACATGCACAGACTCTGGCTCGATGTTTGACGTACAAACATTTTTTTTTCTCCTTTTTTGGTACATTTTTGGAAAATTTTGCACTGCATCGGTGACAAGCGGCCAGGCAACGAGCGCCCGCTGTCCAATTCCGCACCCTGCCACTGCCACTGCCCCTCCCCGCTCTCACTCTCTCTCTCTCTCTCTCTGGAAAAAAAGATGGAAACACGAGCAATGAAAAAAAAGAGCAGTGCAGAAAATGGCGCCTCCGGACTGGGACATGGCCCAAACTGAACTGAAACTGGCCCAGGCGCTTTTGGCCATTCATTTGCCGGGGAACAAGGCAATCGCATATTTGCGGCCGGCAAACGAGATTGTCAAGTTTTTTTGAGTGGATGCAGCGCGCTCCTGTGCTGTCGCTCAAAATTTTGTGGCGCGCACTGGGGGCACAAGGCATAATGCATGAACTTGTCATTATCAGGGCCAATTCAATTGAGAATTTTGCGTGCCTAATGCTCGGTTTGTTGGGCACGGAAAAAGGGCACAAATGAAATTTTTGGCCAGAAATTTGAAATTTACCCGCCTCGCTGACCAGCAGCCAGTATCTAGACTACAGTATCTGCCCTCATTTGCAACACGGCTGAAATTCACAATCGCATGTTGGCCTTAAGTGTTGTGTCGTTTGGTGATTGCAAATTTTGGCTCTGACCCTTGCAGTCAGTTGTTGCCACTTGATTATGCGCCACTTGTTGTCTGTGGTACAGCAATATGAGTAAAATGCATGTGTGTGTGTGTGTGCGTGTGTACTTGTCAAAGTAATTTAAACTTCATGTCAAATTCAGCAGAGTCATTCAATTTCATCGATGCATAATTTTACAACATTGTGCTCGGCCCAGCCTGCCTGCCCACTTGAGGCTGCCACAGCCACTGCCACTGCCACAGCCACTGCCACTGCCACTGCCACTGCCACGTAATCACCTGAAGCACTGTAATTGCAAAAACTCTCCTCTACACAGCAACCTAGCCCGAAACCGTGGGCAATAAGAGGACTCTGCCGAGACCCGAAACTGAATCCCACAGCACAGTACAGACTCACGCAGAATACAGCACAATGACGCTTAGTTTTTGGAGTTCCACCCAAACCGGATGAAATTTGGGGATGGTGCATGGCTCTGGAGCGGTTGCTTTAAACGCAATTTATGCAAATTTGGTCTTCTAGCAACGCACCGAAGACAGCACATGGCAATCAGCGAAATGTGTTGACAGCCGGCGATGTCAGCTCATCCCACACACACACTTGCCCCGTCTGTCGTCCAGTTGTGGCACATTTAACACGCTGGCCGTGGCATTAAAACCCACGCGATTAGCATAAACGCATTAAAAATATGCCTGCAATAAGGGTGTGCGTAGGTGTGTGTGTGTGTGTGAGTGAGTGTGAGTGTGTGTGGTATATGAAACTTTTGCATATTATGCTGTTTGTTTTGACATGCTCGATGACAATGTCAACGGCAAAGTGTCGTGGCCCAATCCTGCAGCATTCATTGTAAAGCCAACTTGGCAACCTCGACGTGAACGTCGACGTCGACGTCGTCATTGTCGTCATGAGCACAAGCTAATCTCCACAATATTTCAATTGCCAAAACATGTTGTTGCTGTTTTATATAGCATTTGCATATGTGTGTGCGGCTTTCGTCTAATAAAATCTTCACGCCCCAAACGATTATAGTCAAATAAAAGCATTAGGAAACAAAGGGAACGGGCGATAAAGAAAATATAACGGTATGCGGAGTGAGAGGGGGATTCTTATTAAATTTTTGGAATATTTTAATATTCAAGAACGAATCATGAATGTAAACATAAGACGATTAAGTTAAAGCCTTCTTATAGATAAGTGTTCTAAATAATTGAAAAATATCATTTGAATTTTAGAAATCAAATCACACAACTGGATTATAAATAAGGAATCGAACTAAAAAAAACCTAAAATATATAATAAAAGTAATTGTAAAAGTCTTTAAAGATGATATTGTTGAAAATCTCATTTCATAAGCAGAAGTTTCTAAGTAATTGAAAAATATCATTTGAATTTTATTATTTCAATCACACAACTGGATTATAAACAGGGAAACGAGCTAAAAAAAAATAAAAGTCTTTTACAATGACTTTAAAGATAATTTTTAATAAAATCTCCTTTCTTAAGAAAATACTTTTCAAATTAAAAATTGTATTTTTTTTTTAGATTTTTTGTTGCTGAAAGTCAATTGGATAAACTTAGTGTCAGATTTATGGCACTTGATGTATCGTTGCAGTATGCTTAAGTTGTATTGATGTATATCATATGGTCATATATAATAAATATCAATATTTTTCACATAATATTTATTGCATAAAGAAGTGGCTACCATTGAACGAGCTCACACACACACACACACACACAGACGCAACACACACATTTAATATGCAAATTTTTATATTGATTTATATTTAATCGCTTTTAAGTGCAGCAACAACAACAGCAGCAACAAAGATTCCAGCTTTGAGCTACCAGGCGCTCAACCCACATAAATATGGCCGCCAGGAGCAGATGATGCCATCAAAATGTGAATTGCAGGCGTTCCTTTTCCCCCCAGGCACACGGGTGCATCCACGACCCCTTGCGGCTGATTGCAACGAGTGAGTTGTCCGCTGTGCAATCATAAATAAAATGCACGCATATAGAATATTTTTATGTAAACAGTAGCAACAACAACAAAAACAACAACTACAACAGCAGCAAGAAGAAGAAGAAGAACAACAACAACAGGCGGAGTCGCAACCAAAACGCGAGTCCAACAAAATTACAGCGAAAAAAGCGAGCTTTAAACATTTTGTTCAAAGTGTGAGCCAAGATCTGCTTACTGCTTACCCAAGCCCAGACTGGCAACAATTTAAGCGCAGTGCATAATGCAATGCACTACACTAGATACACACACTCGCACACACACATACACATGCTGTCGCTGGCATCGTCATTTAACATTTTGCCTTCAAGTCTCGTTGTCTGGCAAATCACTCACTCACTTAGTGGTGGCTCTTTCTTTCGCTGTGTGTGCGTGTGTGTGTGTGTGAGTGTGTGTGGGTAATACGCACTATGCCACAAATTACATTGCTGCAGCTGACGACAACGTCATACTTGCCTCGCACGCTTGATGAGGCCGCCGCCGCCGTTTTCCTTGCATCGCGCTCTGAATTTGTATTGCATACTTTGCGGCGCCACTGGCTCTTTTTAACCTGTCGTCGACGCGTTCGCGTTTTGCCCTGGCAATGTGCATTTCGTGCAACGTTTTTTTGCCCATGGTGTGCTCGACTCAACTCGAGTCGTCTCCACACTATCGTTCTTACTTACATATATATGCCATCACTCATTTGTCTGCGGCTTGCATTGTTTATCTTGTGCAGCAGCGAAGTTCATGCCACTAACTTCTACTTTTCAGCAGTGTCTGCTCTTTGCTGCTGTTGCCCCTCCAATCCTCCTACTCCTACTCCTCCCTTATCATCTCTTGGCTTAGCCGCAGTCTTACTGTTTTAACGTCTTGTCAAATGTGACAAAATTTACTTAACTGTCAACATTATCACGCATACAAAAATGAAAATGGCTTATTTTACTTGTTTAAAATTAGAGCTTGTGAGCGATATCTATAAAAACTCGCTCCGAATTTATTTAAAATATTTGGCAAATTTGAAATAAGTTTACAATTCAAATATGTGTCGTAAATTGTGTAATTTTCAGCCAAACGTAATTTATCCTTTTCGGTATCTACACCTATAATTGATTTATTAACTTGTTTACCTGTGACTTAAAGTGGCAACAGAAATGTAAAATTTGTAACAATAATTTTCATTTTGGTATCTCTACTGATTTACAGATATCTGCGATAACTTTCCCACTGAGCTGGAGATACATGTTAAAAACAATGGTTTTTGCATTTACGAAAATACATCGATGCAATTGAAAAGTGACAGCAAAAGCGTTCCAAATTCGACTATCAGCGCAATGCATAATTTGGATTTTACGCTTCAATTGAATTGCGTTGATTTTGGGGGACTGCCACAGAGCCGAGTGCGAGTCAGGGCAGAAATCAACAGTTGCAAAATGTGATGCGGGCACACAACGCACACATAAAATCAACAAGTCAGCAGCATTGATGCGGGTCACAACGTGGTGCAGCCCCTCCTCGTGGCAGCAATGGTCACGCACCACTACATCGATAATAACAATTGAAAATGTGCATATTGTGCAAAGTGCGACTGATCACAAATACATGCATACACACACGTATGTGTGTGAGTGGGTGTGGCTTGTCTAATCTCATTTAAGCCAACAACTTTGTGAATTCGTTTGTTATAACCACACCAATATTGGTTTAGATTACGATTTATTTAGTGACTGTTTCAACTGAGAATCGAGTGTCAAATTGCGTTATAAATTTACTTTGATTTGGTTATTGCAACAAAACCAATTATTTGGTCATTTAAATATTGTTTTATAAACACACAGTAATTATTCAACATAAAAGAAAATTATTTTGGCAATTAAATTTTGTAATTTTGATAAGCTCTAAAACAGGGAATAAAACAAAATTAAATTAAAAATTAAATTAAATAAGTATTTTTGATTTAATTTCGCTTTAAAAAGAGTTGGATTTTCTTAAGATTTTCAAATACAGCGGCCAACTAAAAAATTGAGTAATGAAAAATTGAATTATTAAGTATTTTTTATTTATTTAATATCGCATTAAAAAGAGTTTTGGTTTGCCAACTAACAAATTGAATAATGAGCATTTAATTAGTGAATAGCATTTTGAAGCAGTTCCATGTGTGTGTTTGTGTGTGTGTGTGTGTGTGTGTGTAGGTAACTAAATGGCACATTGGAGTATCGACTGCTCGAAGGATAGATGCACTTGGTGACCCTTTGTGGCATTATCCTTTGTGCGCACTTAAGCGAGTCAAAGGGGAACACTTTGATCTGCTCAACACATGTGGCTGACGTTAAGCTGCCACAGCAACAGCTTCTGAACCAATACTAGTCTCCACTTACACCATTTTCTCTCTCTCTCTGTCTCTCTCTCTCACTCTCTCTCTCTCTGTCTCTCTGTCTCTCTGTCTCTCTCTCTCACTCTCTCTCTCTCTATCTGTTTACCTCTCCTTTTCCCTGTGTTCGGTCACTAAGCAATGGACTCCAGAGAGTTTCAGTGCTTGAAGCATGCACTTTATTGCTTTGCCGGTCGCCGGTTGTTGCACTGATTGGTTGATTATTCGCACACACACACCCAACACCCAAGCACACACACACACAAACGTACACTTAGCGCACCCTTTGTGCTCGTATTCAGTTCGTATTTCCAATAATTAAACAATCAGTTAGCCATTGGACCATGAGACGACTCCCGTGTCACTTGACACACACTCAGCACAATTCAGAGCTCAGCACAATTTCAACAAGCAGTCAATTTGCAAATTACATTAGTATGAAATTTGCTTGACTACTCCAAGTGTTGCTCAATAATTAATCCCGAAAAGCCTCTTCAAGCCTCGGCAACTTGATCTCTTTTTTTATACATAAAAAACTATTTGCCAAAAAAAACGTAGTCTTAGTTTAAAATCCACTGCAATTACTGTGTATCGTTTTGCTCTACTCTCTGTTAAACGTGTTGATTCCTAAACTGAAGTAATCCCTTTGATATTCATGTTGGTATTCACTTTACCAATTCCATTGCCAAAATTCAGCACACGGCTGCTGTGGCTGCTGCCAATTTGAAAGCAATCGCCGCCAGCAGCTGCCATTTTTTGCCAGTTCTGACAATTCTGGCCCATTTTTTCTGCAACAATGCGAGAAGACATTTGTGTATATAAATGCATATATATATATGATGGAGAGAAGGGAAGGGAATGCAATCAGTGATGACTGCAGAACGAACAAATATATCGCTGACCAACGCTTAAACAATTTTTGTGGCGCTTTGTGCAATTGACGGGCCGATAATTAAGCCTGGAAAGCATAAATGACTGCGTTTTCGCCCAAAAAAAAAAAAAAATGTGGAGCAGAATATTGCAACAGCCACTCAAAAAAAAAAAAAAAAAAAAAACGAGAAGGAGGAAGTTGCCACACAAATTGAGCAGAGTTGTAGTTTCGTTTGGCAACTCTGAGGAAAAATCTTGGCTGATAAGTCAATTTCCTTGTTTATTTAAATTTCAAAGTGACAACAAAGCAAATATCGCTGTTTGCGCTGGGCACTTTTCTTATTTATTTCTTGTTTTTTTTTTGGGGAAAACATAAAGTGGATTAAATTTCGTTTAAAATGTAAATGGAAAGCGCTGACAAAAAAGGTGAAGATGATAGACGAACGTCGCTGAATTATAACAAAAAATGTCATCTTATGGGCAACATCAAAAACTAAACAAACACCTCATCAAAAAACATCAAAGGCAACACTTTTTTTTTTGTATTTTTTTTTTTTATTTTGCAGCCTAAAAGGGAAGTGGGAAGGGAAGCAAACAAATTGGCAAGAAAAATGATTTTCTTGTGCAGAACGTAGAAAATAAAATCAAGAATTTCACACCTTATCAATTTTGTTAGATTATCAAAAAGTCAAGAATGGCGCCACAGCAAGGGGAAGCTGAAAGCTCTTAAATTGCATCATCAACTTGTGGCACGATGCTCGAACTGATACTGAAGCTGATGCTGATGCTGATGGCATTGATGACGTCGTCTGCTACGTCTACGTCCGCGTTGTCGCTGTCGCCTTAGTGGTGGCCCTTGATTGTTGTCATCATCATCGTCGTCGCCACAATGTCATTAAGGAAGTCAAAAACTTAGACCCCAAAAAAAATAAAACGAGCGCCAACTGGGTGGTTAGGAGGAAGAAGGGTCGGGGATTTGCTTTGTGTGACAGGCAGCGTTGACATTTATTTTGATTTCAGGTCGAGTGCAACGTGGCAGGGCGACACTCCGGGCGTAAGTGCGTGCCACCCACCCCAGCATCTAGCTCCAGCTTCAGTTCCTCCAGAGATCTCTCTGTCTTCTCTGTTAACCTGGAGTCGTGTTCATGCTAATGTGCATTCAGCTTAGCTGCGTAAAAACCTTTTGCGATGAGGGTTGCCTGCCCTTTTTTTTTTTTTTTTTGTGACTTAGCCCAGTTCCGACTCGACTCTTTGTTGTTGCCTCCATGGCATAAAAGGCACTAAATTGAATTTAATGTGACAGTGCCAAGTTTGATGTGTGCGTTTATTAATGGCTGCTGGCAACACACACAGCATACACACAGCTCGAAGCGGGTTGTGCGTAATGATAGCACTTCTTCTCCTGCTTCTGGCCAATTTTTGCTCAAATAATTGATAGCTTTTTGCTGCCTAGTTTGTGGGTGTGGCGGTAATTGCAGGCCATACACTTAAATGCTATGAAATATGGTTAACAGAAGTATTTCGCGAATGCTTTTGTCAGTGGCAAGTTACGTTTCCAAATGCCAGACTATTTTTGCAGCCGGCCAATGTCTGGCGAGAAGGGGTCCAATGCATTCTCTGCATAGCTTGTAGCAGAAACGAGACGAGCATATGTAAAAAATGCCATAACACACACACACACACACACACACACACACACACACATACACAAACAGACATAGTTGTGGTCGCCATAAAAAAAAGAGAAAATGTTGCCAGAGCCAAGCTGCTAAATTGTGTGACCCTAAAAGTGTCCGGCAACACATAATGCCAAGTTTCCAGTATGTTCAGCATTCAGCTGGTCTCTGATAGAGACTGGGCTGCACTCAGCTCATGTGTGTGTACATGTGTGTGTGTGTGTGTGTGCTGCTCACATACTTGCACACACAAATCTCTGACCATGTCCTTCTTTCTTTTTTTTGTATGCAGTCTGTAGTCTGGAGGCAGTCGACAGCCCGATGGCCGCAAGGAATTTCACACAATTGCTAGAAAAATTGCAGAAAATTGAAAATGTGCGAGAGCATATAAATTTTTACTGCGTCACTTGTAATGCTAAATTGTTGTTATTTATGGCCAGTTGCGTGTGACTCGTGCCAACATTTGCTTACACTTGCCACCCTCTTACCCTTACCCTGTCCTGGCCATGGCTGCAATTGTTTTAAAGTTCAAACCAAAGCTTTCATTGAGTAAGATTTCTTGGAAAAACTCCACTTTATTGGCTTGTATGAGCAGTCCAGGAAGGCCAATAGAATGCTTATACAAGCCATGAAGGTAGCTGAAAAGACAGGTTATCAAATTCTGATAAATCCTCTCATGCAGTCCAATCTCTACAAATCTGTGAAAGATACAGCGTCTCCTGGACGCAGACAGAGAGATGATCATCAGGCAAATGCCCAGCTAAAGGGTAAATTTATTGTCCTCCATCCATTTGCGCATCTCTTGCCAATTGATTGGTCAACTTTCGTATTGCAGACAACTCTTTCCAAAAAACATTAGATGAAAGATTTGCATACAGGTGGCATTATTAATGATCACATGACCACGATGCTCATTCGTCGAGACGAGTTTGGCCAGCACATTGCCACACAGCCCAAAATCGCACGAGATCCACCCCAGCCACTGCCAAATCGGCACATTTGTAATGCCTTCTCCACAGCGCAGTACAGCTCGAGGGGCTCATCCAGGGGCAAACTGCCCATGGTGAGCATCACATGCAGATGCTCCAACCAATCCCAATCGGATCTTTTTACGCAGTTTGAAGTAGTGTTCGATCTGCCCACAATTCATGCTAGGAATCACCTCTAATCACCTTTGCGTGCTCCTCATTTGTGGTGCCCCGACTTGTATAAGCTGAAACAAATTCTCCAATTCCCATTCACCAGCACGGCATGTAGCAGATGCAACTATTTGGCCTAAAGACTGCCCTAAACCAGCTTCCGCAATATTGTGTCAAGGCGATCCATATCCGCCACAACATCAAAGATGGTAGCAGATAGCCGGTTGTTGATCGTCGTCCAAAAACTCCTTGTGAAAAGGGCGCAACAGCGACTCATAATGGTAACTATTCGAAGCTGCCACAAAGAGCGAGAATCGTGCATCGCAGGCCAGAAGATCATGTTGCAAACACTCCCAAATTTGACTGCGCCGCTGCTGGCTGATAGACTTGGTGTAGAGCCAGGATGAGAGCTGCCCACCTGCATGGCCTGGCATCCAACTAAAAATCGATATGGATAAACAGCTGTCAGAAGTGCACTTGTCGTGAATTCAAGATACGAAAGCAACAATTTAACAGATTCACAAATGTTTCCCAAAATATTTGCTAAACTGACATTTCAAAATGAGAAACGCTCGTCTGTTTTCCCCAGGTGCTGCTCCGGTGCCAGCTGAGATTGAAGGATGCGAATTTTTTGGGCTCCTTTGGCGACATTTCGATTTGTGTTATTTTCCTTCCATTTTTTTTTTATGTTGTTTGTGTTTTTGGTGCAGATTGAATTTAGACACTTCTGTGACACGTTGTGATTGTCGCACACTGCAACAAAAAGGGGGCGTCTACTGGCGGAGGGTGTGTCTGTAATTGATTAATGGAGCTGATGCACGACGCGTAGCTTATGTTTGGGTTGCATGTTTACAGCGCCGTCGTTGCCGCCCCCCAATGATGGGATGCGACGGGTCCAAAGGGCAATCAATTGGACCGCATTGAGTTATGGTTGGACATGAAAACCACCACCACCCAAAAGCCAAAAGCCGGTCAATAATAGACTCAAAAGGGGCTTCTTGATCAGCAACAGCTCTGCAGCAAATTTCATTTTATGAAATGAAAGCAACAAAAAAAAATAGAGTTTTCGTTGTATATATATATTTCCAAATTTCAGCGACTACGTCATTTTATCTACTTTAAAAAGTGCTGGCAGCGGAATGCGTAATTTATTGATATACTCTACCTAAATTATGAGTCCCCTGGGGGGGAGCATATACATATATATTCCGGAATTTTGCAATTTTTTCGATGCTCGCCTGCAGGTGTCGGTGTAGAAATCAGTTAACCGAGAAAGTTTTCAACTTTTTGCCCGGCTTCTCTGTGTGAAATCAGAAGTTTGAGTTTATTCAAATAAACGCCGACATTGAGAGAGTTGCAACTGTTGCGCTGACTGAAGCTGGAGCTGGTCCCGTGATCCGGCACCCGGCACGGGCCCGGTACACAGCCAGGCGAAGCGGCATAAATCAGAGAGGCAGCTTCAGTATTTTGCAACTTTTTTCGTAGATAAACTTTTGACGCACCAAAACCCACCACCTTTGCATCATTTAACCCTCTTTTTTTTAGCCTTCTGCTTGAAAACGTTATTAATATGCGCCGTTTTCTTTTGCTCTCTCCAGATTCCATTGCCAATTCCCAAAAGGCGCACCAACTCCAAATAATTGCCTGGCATATGCTCAAATTCGAATTTGGTATGAAAACGTTATATTTCCCTTTTGACCAACTAGCATCTGTCTTTCTTTTCTTTTCTTATAAAATGCGTATTAACTTTTAGTTATCAGTAGTTTACATGTAATAGAAATATATTAAATACAAATCCCATTTCTTATCTCATTTTCTTCCCCAAAAATTATATATAATTATATATAGATAAATGCTTTGAAGACATCTACAAGTGCTTTTACACTGACTCCATTGTCATGTAGCTCCAAAATAAAACTTTTCATAGTCCTCGATTTCTGGAAAAAAAAAACCAAAAATAAGCAAGATGAAAAAGTGTTTCTATATATATAAATAAATAAAAATATGAATGAAGAAAGTTATAAAATTAATATTAATAGCATTGATATTAAGCAAGACTAATTTTAACTAGTGTATTTACTAGTCGAGAAAATTATAGAATTATCATTAATAGTATTGATATTTAATAAATCTAATTTTGAGTAGTCAAGAAACTGAGACTATATCTTTCTAACTTGTTTGCTAATTGCTGTGATTTCATCATCAGATATCAAATGTTTCCCTGCGGTTATTTGTCAAGGCAACATAATTTCTAAATCAAGAATATATTTTATTGGAGAATCGTAAGTGCTTTTACACCTAAGCTAGACATGCGCAGTTTATATATATCTATATATATATATTTATTTTTTTTTTCAATTATAGGCATTCCATTTACGGCAAATCAATTGGCATATTTTCACACATAAACATAAATTGCCTTCGAGGCGGACGCCGTGGAGCATTAGGGAAAACAAACGCGTTCTGCTTTTTGCCATCTAGCAATTTCATAAATATGTGTAGCACGTAGGCCAGCTCAATTGCCAATTAGAAGAAAAACGCCTTGGCACTTTAAAATACACAGCAAGAAAACTGAGTCAGGAGGCAGAGCAAGAAAACTGAGTCAGGAAGCAGAGCTCGGCCGCAAACCGCCGGAAGTTGATTTGTATATGGGAGTACATCTGCTCGTACCACCCAAAAAAAAAAAAAATAACACACACAAAAATAAAAGTGGAGATGTGCCACTCGGAAAGTAATAAAGCATTGGGCCCTCAATAAAATGCTGCTATGATATTTTTCTCACGTCTTCCAGGAAAATTATTAGGCAGCCGCGGTCTGCCTACTGTCGACTGCTGAGTGCTGAGTGCTGACTCCTGTTTCATATTCCAAATAACTGTTAAAAAAAAAAAAAAAAAATAGGAATAGGAACTAGATCGCACCTTTTGAATTTTAGCTACGTGCCGCTGAGTTGAGATTAGTAAGTGGGCGGGTCAGACTCACCAGAAGATTCCACAAGACTTTCAAAAACTTTTTCGTCCCAATACTGTGGATGAGCCGTGCGAACTGTGGATCATTTTCGAGCTTATCGAAGAACGTGGCCAACACCTGATCCTGTGGCATCAAATCCAACACTCGCTCCACCAAGCCATGGAAACCACCCATAGACCTGGTGGCATTAGCATCACGGTCCAACGGCTTAATCACGCCTGCAAAGTCAAAATCCAATAATTCAATATCTGGCAAAAATATTTAATTAAATGAAATGCATTTGACCAGAGCACATAGGAATGACATGATGCTATTTCCTGCTGCAGTCTGCATTCTCTGTCAATCCAACTGCGTCCAACTGGGCCCAACTTGCCTTATTCATCTACATTGCATTTTGGGAATGGTTTTTCGTTTTGGCTTTGTCTGCATAGTTTGCAGCTATTTGCAAACAATTTATTTCAGGTGCGGCGGCTCCTGCTGCGCCTGCAGCTCCTCCTCGAGCCGAGCATGTGTGAACATTGATAAGGTTGCTGATGCTGCCTCAGCTCAGCGGGACAATGATATTAAGCATAATGGCATCGTCGGATAGGCAAACCGATGGACAGACCAGACAACGGACAATGGACGACAGACAACGGGCATTGGACAGCGGACAACGGACAACGTACAACGGACATTAGACAAAGGACATTGGAGAACTTAGAAGTTATGCTGCAACTTGTTTGTGTCATGTCATTGCCAAGGTTTGTTCTAGGCAATTTTGTTAGATTGTGTGTATGTTTATATATGTGTGTGTGTACATGTGTGTGTGTATCTGTAGTTGTTATTGTTAAGCGTTGGGACTAAGTTGCAGTATTGGGCAAAAAGGCATTTTTTTTTTTTGTTGTGTTTGCACAGAAACTCATTTCTAAAGCAGCATTTTCATTTTGGTGAATCATTTAATAGCCATTAAAATCATTATTAATGTAAATTTAAATTACTCGAATTTAGTCTGATATAATATATAGAAGTTAATTGATTTTACGTTTTTATTTTTGGCTGTGATTATTAATTAAAGTTTGCATAATGTTAACTTTGCTATCAATATATTAAAGATTGATAAATTTTGAATACTTTAACTTTTTGGACTGAGCAGTTGTTATTGATTATTTTATTTTCATGTTTATTGTTAACAGCTCAATTTACTTGAAATCTTTTTACCTATTCTTATGATTTTTGTATGTGTTCAGTAAATTAGAGTCATCGCTCATACGCACCGAAGTCCCGGAATCTGTGTAATGATAAATCGGGTGGTTTTGTTGCCTCCACCAATGAAACCGCAAAATCGTATATATCCAAGCCACGAGACTTGAAGAAATCCCGAAACGCAATCACCTCGGGTAGTCCAACTATTATTGGCTCAATCTCCGCAAAGAAATCGCTGGCAAAATAAATGTGAGCCATGCGAATTGATCTGTCATGGCGAAAGTAACTTTCAACCAAATCCCTCACTTGTGTCACTGGTATCAAGTCCAGAAACACACTCATATCAATTGGCGTCACGGGTCCAGCTAGCGTTGTATCCTCCAGCTGTTCCTCCTCCTCATCCTCCTCATCATCATCCACCGCCTCCATCTCTTCGGAGACGGAGAAAAGAGCCAGTTTCCGCAGCTGCTGTGGTAGTTGTGTTGTCGTCTCGACGGGCCTTTCGTAAGTTGGAATTATCAAATCATCGGAGAAATTCTCCTCGCTGCTGCTGCTGTTCGAGAATATGTCCTCTCTGCTGGAATTGGAGTTGAGCGAGACAAATGTGACTTCCGTTTGGGTTTCGGCATCGCCAATCTCCTCTTCGATCAGCGTCTCCTCTTTGAATAATGTGTCCTCATTGAATAACGTGTCCTCTTTGTTGAACGTCTCCTCCTCGACTAACGTCTCCTGTTCGATTAACATCTTCTCCTGGTATAATATTTCCTCCTCTATTGCATGCTGCTCCCCTATTGTTGGCTGCTCCTCCATTGTTTGCTGCTCCATCATTGGTGCGGCACTGGTGATAATCACAAAATATCCGATTGCAAACCCGATCGCCACCGGAATGAACTGGCCCCAATGGACCCGACGAGTTGCGTCGCGATCCCGCTTCATTTTGCTACTGAGCAGCTCACAACCGGATCGCAGCTACTGTTGCAATATGCATGACGCGGTAGTTGTAGAATTCTTCTGTAGACTTCAATTATTGTGGGCTATTATTTAATTCAGCGATCAGTGCGATTTCTATTTACATGACGCTTTTTTTTTTTTTTTGTGTGTCACGAGATGTGCAGACCAAATTGACTGGCGGACAGTTCCCAAGCCCGGCAGCGGTCATTAAATCATATTTCATTATTTAGTACAAAGCATTGATTAATGTCGCATATAAATTATGTTAATCTTATTTGAAAAATAATTCGATTTGGGGTAATAAAACATGACCTAAGTCAACGATGTGCCAGTGGCTAACTGATAAGCCATGGATAAACTTTGATATATATACATTAAATACACTTCCGCATATGCAAATCATAGGCAATTTAATAGATAACAAGAAAAAACACAAGCCAACCAAGTGTGTGTGTGTGTGTGTGTGTGTGTGTGTGAATAACTGTGCATATGTCAGTCTTTGTGTCATTCACACTTTGACAGCTGTTACTGTATCACTCAGTTAGTCACTCTGACTGACAGCCATTCTAGCTTTCAATTCGTTCACATGTCAAACTGTGCATAAAATGACTCCCCTCTCCACTCCGCCCCCCACCCACACACACACACACATAGTTAAGGGGTGCAGAGGGCCGCTTGATATATTCATTCGCACATTCAGCAAGTTAAGTAGGAATAAAATTGTCAATTTTCATGTCATTATTTCATATGTTGTCGTTGTTCGTGGCAAGGCGCGTTGCGTTCACATTTGCCACATGTATCAATCTGCGACTATGAAATGCATACTTCCCGTATGTGGCAGTGTATGTGCGAGTGTGTGTACTGGTGTGTGCACAGTTATGATTTATTCACTTGGTTTGATTTATTACAAGCCTCTACCAACCCTCCACTCCACTCTCTCCCCTCTCCACCTCCTTGTGTATGTGCGCGTAATATGAATGTAAATTGTGCGCATACAAACCAATAATTGTATCATCGTCCTCATCGTCATCGTCGCCGTCGTCGTCGCCATCGACGTCGTTGTCGTCATCGTCAGCAGTGACATTTCCCCCTCACCCTCCCCCCACCTGTTAGCAATTTTTTACGTAAATAATTTGACTTGAGTTAACTTTATGCAAAGCGCCCAGGCGGCAAATTTCATAACATATGACACTTTATAAATTTTAGAACGCCCCCTCCAGTCCAGTGAAATACTTGGTCTAAGAGTGTCATAACTTTGGCACGTAACACACCAAAACTTGTCCCTGGTTGCCAAATGTCTCCCTACCCCGCCACCCAATAGAGTGTGTAGGAGGAAGTCCTCCTGCTGGTTTGGCCTAGCCAACGTCGTGTCGCGGACGAAACTTATAAATTAATTTCGCCACACAAAATACTTTGGCCAAGTGCTTGCCTCAGCTGCCACGGCCTAAGGAATTGTTGTTGCAAGCAGCAAGTGTTGCGGTTATGGCCAACTTACTCATAATTAACTGCAGTCCGGCATATTCAGGGCTAGGGTTGGAGCAGCAATAAGGGTTGTTTCTATCGCACACCTGTGACGGAATACTTTACTTTTAAAGGGGGAGGCGAGAAGTGGTTACAAAGTTAATTTCATGCAGCCTGGCTTGATATATATATATGTGTGTGTGTGTGTGTCTATGTGTGTGCTTTATTCTTGGTTGCTTCCTTTCTTTTTTTTTAAATGTTCGGCGCTTTTGTTTATGTTGCGGCCCAAGAACTCGCATTTACCGCAAGTGTCAACATTTATTTCCAACTTAACACTTTGGCGTAACATTGCGCTTAATCCGACGCGCCAGAACTTGACTAATTTTGTGCAAAGTTCAGCATTAACATTACCGCAAATTAGCAAAAGTTTTGAGCACAAGAACAAAAAAAAAAAAAAACGAACAAGCAACAACAAAAATTGCACTGAAATAAAATAAAATCCAGCGTTTCCAGCGTAAAACAAAATGAACGCTGAGCCGCCATTTGCGTTGTGGTTGTTGCTACTGCTTCTTCCATGTTGCAAGTTGTTGTCGTTGTTGTTGTTGTCTGTTTCCTCGACTCTGGTTGCTCTGCCTCTTGTCTGTAGTCTGTACTATCTGCCTGGTTCACTGACTGCCATAAATTAACTTGTCCCGCCAACGGAAAACTGCTTTCCCAAGCATTTTCCTAGTTGTCGACTGCGACTTGCCAGATTTTTGTTTAATCTGTTACTGGTTGTTGTTGTACTTGTTGTAGCTGTTGTAGTTGTTGTTGTCGCAGCTCATGTTGTGTTGTGCCCGGTTTGAGTTTTTGGTAGTTTTAATTATAAGTCTGTAGACACAGATAGAGTTCCAAATACATGTTTGCCAGCGCCAGTTTTTCCGTTTTTCATTTGGCAAATATTTCACTAAAAACAAATTTATATATATATAAATCCAATTTTCGGAAATTGTTCAATAATATTATTCGATTTGCACAGTCGTTGAAAATAACATAACAAGCAATTTAAATTGATAATTAAATCAATTTCAACTCTGAATTTCGATTTATGAAAACTGATTGTTTTACGCATATTTTGGCAATACTTCGTATATTTCTGCTTACCTACTGCTCACTAAAATGTACTTTTTTTAAGTATGTATTTTTCTAAAGAATTATGAAGTTACTTTTAAATTTCTATATAAAAGTATGTAGAATAAATCACAAAAATCTTGCAGTTTCATAATTGCGTGCCCCATTATGAAATTATTCTGCTTATCAACTACTCACTAAAAATGTAAGTTTTTTAAGTATATATATATATATATAAAGAATAAATTTCTAAAGTATTTAGAATAAATGATAAAAATGTTGCAACTTCATAATTATTTGCCCCATATCATCTGTCAATGGCGATTTCATCTAAGCACTTAGCAAACGTCAGATTGAAACATTCACTTTTCGAATGACAACCGCAGCTGTCCACAAAATGTCAGCTATCAGCGACAAAATTGAACCCAGGTTATGTGGCAGGAGTAGAAATATAAATACAAAAATACATCTGGGTAAATGTAAAGGCGAGTAATCGAATCAAAATGCTTTTGTCAGCTGTCGCTGGTAAAATGTTTTGATAATTTTTCATGATTTTTGTAGCGAGCGCGTTTATTTTTCAGTGTTCTGTTTCAGTTTCTGTTTATCATTTGTTTGCCTGACCGCACACGCAGGACTTCAGGTGTGCTTACCAGGTGGGAGAGGGTTGCTCATTGCTGTACCGGGTACATTTGGGACTGCCCGTTACTCCCCAGCCCAAACGCAACTTTATCACTCCAGCAATGTTCAATCAATTGTTTTCACTGCTGCTGGCAGAGTGGTGCCGGTGGTGTCGGTGGTGCGGTGTGGTTGGTGGTTGTTGCCTGTTGGTCGACGCTTTGAAGCGAAAACTTTGCTACGCTTTTGACACGTTTGGCAAATATTTGAGCACGTCTAAAAGCGCGTAACGTTCGCGAACGGTGCTCATATTTTGATTTTGAATCCTCCAGCCTCCTCAACTGGTCTGAATAGCCCCGCTGACTGCTCCCAGTCTTAAAATCCCACTTCCAGTGGCTACTTGCAGCTTGGTGGAAGTTGCGTGCCCCAGCGTACTTTGGCCTTGTCCATGGCTTTAATTAATTTTCGCTTCCGTTAACAATTTTTATGTGCAGATTTGGCTGGCGGACAGGTGGACAGGTGTACGGCCTTTGGTAGAGTTCGCATGTGCTGATTTCGTGTTTATGTTTTCTTTAATTTGCCACTAATGCCCGCACAAGTATTTGTGGCACAGTATTATTTGCCGGATACATGCGATTAGATTGACTCAGATTGCAGATTGCCACAAGGAGCGTGCAACAAGTTAATTACGCAACTCAAGCTGCTCATTTACTTGATATTTATTGTGATTTTCTATTTGATTATTGCTCAAATTATTTGCCATATTCAAGCATATTTTATACTTATTTTATTTGTTGGCTAAATTCCGAAACGTTCACTTAAATAGCACATGGCCAAAGCCAGGCGGGCAGACGGGCGAACGGAGACAGGAAAATTAAGAAAAATAAATAACAAAATGGCTGGAAAAATGTACAAAAATAAACTGAAAGTCTTTTGAAGTTGCAAAGTAAAAGCAGCGACAACATCGACGATATAAACTTGGCGCTTTTTGGCTTTGACGCACGTAGCTGCTGATTTCAAAGTTTGTCCTGTGTGTATGCGTGTGTGTGTGCGTGTGTGTGGCAGCAACACACAAATCTAAAGCAACGGCTGCCTGCCTCGAAAGCCAAGAAGGAATCGACAACGTGCGAGTTTTGCCCAACAAGAACAACAACAAATTCCTCAGCACTTTTATTAAGCTTATACATTTTTTATTTAAGTATTTTTTTTACTTTGAACGAGTTGAATGAGAATCGCGACTAAAAAGTGCTGCCACATTCAGTGTGACATTTATTTGAGTTCTGGCTTTGAAGGCTGTCAGTAAATCATGCCCCAAATTTCTGACAGCCAGCAATTGACAATTTGCATCGTAAATTATCAAATCGTTAATGTCAAAACTGAATAAAAAAAAAGAGAAAAAAATAATAAATAGAACTAAAAATAAAATACACAAATAAAACTGTGCAACATTTTATTAAATGCCCAGCGGGTCGGAGAATAAATTTGAAAATTTCAATAAAAACGCCAAACGGCACCGCTGGGCAGTTCCATTGGTTCACTTGAGCTCTCCCCCCCCTCTCTCTATCTCTCTCTCTTTCTCTCACCCACCTAGCTCACCACATTTGACATATGATATAATAAACTGTTGCAATGCGCTTTTAGTTGCAATTCTGCCCATTTTTTATACATGAACTGTCCACATTTTATGCGACTAACTCGCTTTACATAACGGCTTTCAATATATGTTGCACTTGCCACACTGAATACCTGTTTGCTATACAAAAAAAAAAATAGGATATCAAATCAATTCGGGGCTGTGACATTTTCGTTCCGAATATTTCACCAACTGCCCTGATTTTGTGTCATGCCAAGTATCAATATTTACTCGAAAAACTGGTATACATCGAGCTCAAAAGCTTTTTAGACTAGGTTTAGTTGTTGGCCAAAAGAATTTCAATATAGTTGAATTTTAATATGCATGTGAACATAAATTTTACTAGTCGATTTTCGTAAGTAAATACTTCTCCAACTCGAACCAAAACTAATCTCCTAAATCAAAAATGTGCCAAGTGCTATTTCTGGAGTTTTTTTTCAATTTGTACCACTTGTCGTATGCTTAATAATGCTTTCACACTGCGACACGTTCTGCATATAAATTGCTTACTTTTATTATCCTTTAAGAAATAGTTTTAGGTATCGCAGAGAGGTGCGAATTGCGTTTGTTTTTATGCTCTTGACAACTGTCCAAATGTGAGGGTGAGGGAGTCCAACTAATGGCAGGCAAACTGGACACCTGCACACACACACCTGGGCATTCATAAGGCATGACACCAAAGGAAATCAATTTCCATATGCAAAAAAAACTTTTTAGTGCACGTGCCGGGCCATGGCCGAAATCGAATTTCATTCATAAAATATTCAAATTGCGCTTTTGTATAAACGACGCATAAACATTTTTTTTTGTGTGCCACTCACGATGCAACTCAAAAGACAAGCATTCATACATGTATGTGTGTGAAATATATACATATGTATACATATAAAAATATATATATATATATACACACTCTCATCCGATTGCTGGTTGTTCTTTACCTTTTGCTCTCCTTGCACCTGGCAAGCCATATATTTTTATGTGTAAAAAACACACACACACACACACACAAAAAGCCATAGGCTCTTGGTGCGAGTTCGATCACTTAATATGTCCCGTGGCAGAAATTCAATTTGCAGCACATCCGCAGACGATGGAGGCACACAAAAAAATAAAAGTGCAAATGTTGTTGCCTTTAATGCCCAAAAAGTGCAAATGTGTCCGCTGCTCCTGCTCCTCCTGCTGCTGGGGTCCAAAACAATGCGCACAAAAAGGGCCGTTAAGCCCTCTTGGCCCTGGGTTACGGACGTAAAACGTACGCGCAAAACGGGCAGGCAAATTCACACACCTTCACACACTCAAACGTACACACACTCACACACAGTTGGACACTTTTCGGTCAATTTTGATGGGTCTGGCCAATAGTTTGAGTTGGAGTTCGATTTTTGACTGTTTCGTAGCTGCGAACATTTGATTGAAAATTGATTTCATTATGAGCATTTGACGCTCTTGGGGCACTTGGGGCAATTGCACCTCCTGCATGTAATTGGATTTTTGAATAGATTTTGTATTTATGTTATTCACTTGACTTCAATTTATTGGCTGCTTTGACTAAACGAATACAAAATTCACATTTGTTTTGTCTTGCAAATTAGTTGCGGCATTTTGCTTTTCTGTTGAATGCAAATTTTTTTTTTTGGTATTGTCCGACAACAGTTGGCCACAGTTGGGTTGCCCAGCAGAACTCTGTGGAATATTTAAAAAAGTAATGCTAACTAAAACCCCCAAATCTGCCGCCTCCACCGCCACCCATTCCATCCCCTTTGGAATTAAGCCGCTTATGGCCAGCCAGTTTGGTTGTTCTTGGCTCTTGTTTTTTGAATGCGCAATGTTCCGTTTCCTTTTTGCTCATCTTTGTCCAAAATATTACGTTGTTGCCATTTCACTTAAGGCCCGTTGTTGCCCAAGTGCACTTGTGCCAACCCCAAAATGGCTGTTGTTCGCCTCCAACTTGCTGTAGAATATATTTAACATAAAAGGTGTTCCTGTTGGTGAGGGGAATGAGGAGCGGCAGCAGCAGCGACTCCTTTTGGTCTGGTCTGTCTGCTCGCTGGTTGATATTTTGCATCAAATTTCGAAAAAAAATTTGATGCCAACCTATTCGTAGCTGGGAAAAGGGCAGACAAGGAATCCACAACGACATTTTGAGGTGACACTTTGGGTTTGAGGTCGCCGCAAAGTGCGCTAGATATATACATTTACATAATGCCCAGGAACGTCAAAATGCAAATGAGTACAAATTAAATGTGGCCAAAGTGCATTAAGCTACAAGCTAAATAAATACTGACATACTACATAAAATACTCTCTGCACTTGCACTTACCATACCAAATATATACCAACTCTCAAAACTTTATTTCAAAGTGTAGCAGACAAAATTTAATTATATTTCTTTCAGAAAAAAGTCTGTTTATTTTACATAATTTAGAGGAATTTATCTCTTGCCTTTATTCAACTTGAAAACATTTTAAAAATAATACAAATAATAGTAAAAATATGTAAATCATAAAAAATATAGTAAGCAATTAAATAATTATTTTGAATTATTATTGTTGAAAAGTAAGCAATGCCTTTTAGCACTAGTCAAATGTATATCAATAAATATCAAAATCAATGTCAAACAAATCCAAATTAAAACTCACAAATTATCACATTCAAAATGCGTATTAAAAATAAAAAAAAGCGACATTTCCAGCTGGAGCAGAAGTGCCACAATGTGGCCGATAAAGTGGTAAATTTTGATCGTTTGCCTCGGGTGCTGGACACGTTTTGGCGCAATGATACACAGTTGCCACCATGCCACATGAGTGGCGTGAATATGTTGCACGTCGAGTGGTTGAACAAATCGTTGGCATATTCGCATCGAGAGCGACAACTGCACAACATCCATGGCCTGCTGCCAGTTGCAGTTCGCAGCATGGATACGCAGGTGGAGGCATGCCGCAAATACTTGGCCACATTGACCACATACTATCAGAAGCATATGTTTCTCACCGAACTGGAGACGCACAATCGCCGGCTGTTCTATGGCCTGCTGATGAGCAATCCGGAGAAGCACTTGTCCGTGTATCACAGCTCCAATGCCAGAGATGCGGTGCTGAATTACAGTCTACTCTTTACCAAATGCAAGGCAATGTTCGTAACGATCAAGGATCGGGGCCATGTGCTCCAAGTGCTCAGCAATTGGCCGCATCGCCATGCAGTTCGCTATGTGATTGTGACCAACGGGGAGGTGGTGCTTAACATGGGCGATCACGGAGTCAATGGATACCCAATGATCTCTTCCAAACTGCATCAAAGTGTCGTCTATGGCCGAGTGCCGCCAGAGGCTTGTTTGCCAGTTATGCTGGATTGCGGCACCAACAACGAGCAGCTGTTGCGAGATCCTCTCTATGTGGGTTGGCCCCACCATCGCATCACTGGAACCGAGCTCGAGTCCTTCTTCGAGGAGTTTATGCTCGCCGTGATGCGTCTCTTTGGACCACGCACTTTGATACAAACGAAGAGCTTCAATGTGCAGGACGCCATCAAACAGCTGGAGCTGTATCGCAAGAGCCACTGCATCATGGACATAGATCTGCAGTGCCTGGCAGCTTGTGGACTGGCGGGTCTGCTGGTTGCCAATAGAATTAGCAACAGACAGTTGACGGATAACACGATTCTGTTTTATGGCTTTGGCGCTTTTAATGTTGGCCTGGCTTACAGCTGTTTGGCCCAATTGAAACAGATGCGGTTGGATGAGGGTGCAGCAATGGATCGCATCTGGTTCTGCGATGAGAAGGGATTGATGGTGCATTCGCGTTGCGATGACACAGTTCCCGGCCACCTGCTCAAGTTTGTGAAGCGACACCAGCCAATTCCCAATCTGTGTGAGGCAATTGAAGCCATTAAACCCAATGTTTTGGTGGGTTGCAGCGGGCAGCCAAATGCGTTTAGCAAAGAGGTCATCAGAGCAATGGAGCGAAGCTGTCAGCAACCCATCATCTATGCCATGTCACGACAGGCCGAGTTGGCCGAGTGTAGCGCCAATGATGCCTTTGTCTATACGAAAGGCAGATGCATATTCATCTCGGCCGCGGAGCTGCCCCGATTGAAGTATGCCAATAAATGGTATCAGCCGGGATACTGCACCAACAATTATATGCTGCCCGGCCTGACGCTGGGTGTGTTGCTGTCCGGCATGACAAGTGTGCCGGATGAGACATTTCTGGTCGCCGCACAACTGCTGGCCAATCTCGTGTGGCCCAATGATTTGGAAATGCGCAATTGTTTCCCACCCATTCGCAAGCTAAAATGCATTAATCAACAGATTACCGAAACTGTGTTCAGCTATGCCTATCGTCGCCACATTGCTACACTCTGGCCAGAGCCCAGCAATCACACCCATTACATTGAGAGCATGATGTACCAAATGGACTATGGCCCGGCGACAGCCCAGATTCATTGTGCGTCCAAACCAAATATTGGCACTGCCGAATCTGCTGCGTATTATAAGCAAAACATTTTACTAAATGAGTTTAATTATTAAATCAACTCTAAATACTAATTACATTTTGTGGCTCATTGGAATTAATCTTGTTCCAGTTGCAGTGGCAGTTGCAAGTGGCACGTCAAATATAAAACGTGTAATTTCTATGCGGCTGTCATTTGGGTATCGTCAAAGGTAATAGTTCTTGGCCAATTGGTTGCATGCATTGGTCACATGTCAACCCATGTGTGTGTGTATGTGTGTGTTGTGCGAGAGTTGAAAACTTCAATCGGTTTTGCTGTTGTATTGTGTAATAAATTGAAACAACCACCGTAAAACAGCATTAAACAAAAACCGCAGCAAAAAATGGCAGCCAAATTAAATTGCATGCTTGCGGAATGATTGCGCGATGTGTGTGCGTGTGTAAATATATATATGTATACAAGTTTGTGTATATATTAAACATTTATCCACTGACAGGTTCTTTACTTTCCCTCCCCTCTGTCTCAGGCGCATTGGTTTCATTTCATTTGTCAATGTGGCAAATGAAATACATGCGGCACCGCTGTGTCGCACTGCTGTTTGCCCCGCATCGCATGCGACTCCATTTGTGGTTAATAACAATGAAAATGACCTGAGGTCAGGCAATCGCTTTTCCCGTCCACACTTAATTGAAAAGAAAGAGAGAAAAAAAAAAAAAACATTTCGCTTTGACAATGTTCAAAATAAATAGTTTTAATGTCTTTATTTGCAGCTTGGCATTTGTCAGTTTAATAATTCCCCATAATGTTGCTGCCACAGATAAGCGCACGCAACTCCCCTGCTACTGACAAGAAAAAAAAAAAAAAAACCAAACAATTTATTTACTTGACAAAATAGTCATATTGCTGTAAAAAAAATAAACGACAAATATTTTTTCTATTAAAGAATCTTATCACATTTATTTACTGCATTTTTTCTTTTATGTTTACAGCTAAGTTCTTTTTTTTTTAATTGTAAGTTTACATAATTATTTTTGTTTCCTTTTTTTTATTTTTCTTTTTTTTTTTTTGTTTATGAAATATTAAGATAGCTCATGATACGTTCTTCAGGGCAGCTGTTTTTTTTTTTGTTTTTGTTTTTTTGTTATCGATTTGTTTTTGTAGTAATTAATTCATTATATATTTATTATAGTTGACCATAGACAGAAAACTGTATACATATATAATTATATGCAAATGTATTTCAAGCGCGAATTATTTTTTATTGTATGAATACTTTGTATAAACGGTTTTTTTTTTTTTGTTTTTTTGCCTATACGCTGCGATTATTATTTTATTTTTACAAGGATCATTTCTTTTGTTATTATGCTATTTTAACTATATAAAGTACAATATATATATATATATATATATATATATAAATGTATACATATATATATATATTTATATTTAGGTTAAATTTGTAATTCATTACTTTTGTTTATTTGAGTTGTTTTTTTTTATTTTTTCAATTACTGACATTGCAATTTATTTCATTACGGGTCATCATATTTTTATTTGCTCAACATCATGTGATTGTCATACAAAACATTTCACATAATCTTCGAATTATTTACAATAAATCAAAAATCAAAAGTGTCTACAAAAAGCAAAACAAATATTTGTATCAAGTTTAGAAGCTCAGAGCATTAGTTGCTGAAAAGTACATTTTTAATATATTACTTTTAGTTCATTTACAATGGTTAGATTCGAATACCAAGCTAAAAGTTTTCTTTCTAGATGGAAACATTAAAATTTTGGTTTTCTTGTCATTTCTTGTGTGTGTGTGTGTTTTTTTTTGATTTTAAATTTTTTTTTTTTTTTGTTAAGAAAACGTTTAGAAAAATATTTCAATAATTTTATGCATATACGTATTTAATATGCATATGTAAATTTACATTATGTGAATATTTGCTTATGCACTTCATCTTTTTTGCCTTTGCCAATTTGCATGGCTTACTGTTTAGAGAAGCGTTTAGTTTTCCGTGTGTGTGTGTGTGTTTTCAAATGCATTTCAATATTTGATGGCAGTTTGCATTTTAATTAATAGTTGATAAGTTCGATTTATCGCTTGCTCATTAATATTGAATTATTCATCGGGGGTTTTATCGGGGCAGCCATGTAATACATATATGCATATATATATGTGTAAACGTATCCGTATCCGTATATATATATTATTCTTCTACATCGATTTAATGCCTTTCAAGTAATATCCGCTTACACAACTGAATATCTATGTAATTCTGCATGACTGCGATTTGAAAGTTAAGTTAACATTACTAAAATGTATTTGCCACACCAACTTACTTACATCTATTATTAAATATATATATATTTATGTATGTTTGTATTTGTATTTGTATTTTGTATTTGTATTCTTGTATGTATATATGAGCATGTTGGTCTCAATGCAGTAACTATGTGTATGCATATATATTGCTTATAGTAAACATCTGGCTAACCCGCAATCTATACAATAACGGCCAAAAATGCCGTCAGCGAGTTTTTTGTTCGCCATCAAAATTCTTTTCAAATAAAATCGAGAAAAATGTTTAATATCAAATAACTAAATTAGCTTCTAGCGTACTTGAAATATGTAATTTATATGCCAAGAGCGAAAATACATATTCATTAATCAGTAATTTTTTTTAATTTGCTTCTTAAAACTTAAACTCCGTAAAATAATAAATTTATATGCTATGGATTAATAACTAAATCTTCGTTATATACAAAAAATGAGCTTAAGCCTAGAGACCATCAGAGCCACAAGTTGGATGTCGTTAATATATATATATATATATATATATATATGTATATATATATATATTGAAATTTTGGTTCCATAAAATACAATGTACGCCAGAGGTTGTTGTATCATATTTTTAAATACAATAACTACGAACTATTTACACATAGCTATTCATAAAAACTAATACTAGAATTATTAAACAAATATTGCTAGTTAATATACAAATTCGTTTAAGATCTTTCCCATGGCCAAGCGACGCTATTTTGTAGCATTTGCATTTGAGTTGCTGAGTTGCTGATTTCTGGATTCTGTTTTTTTGTTTTTGTTTTTATATTTAAAGTTATGCACAATCATGAAAAGTAAATCCAAATGTATTGCATAATATACACAAACTGAGGCAAAAAACGTTGAGCTTAACTTGAATGATTCGTTTGATATTTCGCATGTTCTTATGTAAGTATATATATGTGTGACTGTGTGTGTGTGTGTGAGTGTGTGTTGGTGTCATGTAGGTGGTTGTATTTGCATTTGCGCATTTTTTTTAGTTACGATTATGTAAGTATCTTAGCATAATTTAGTGATTCTCTCTGTTTTATCGCAAATCGCAATAGAAATAGAATTAGAAATAGAAATAGAGACTCTGTTCATCTATGTAAAACCGTATTTTCCATTATTTTTTTCATTTCATGGCAGGATCCTTTTGTTAGTAACTTTTAACGTTTACTCTTCACTTGCTTAGCACTTCATGCTTCATTCTGGCTAGTTCTGTGTATTTTTTGAAATAGTATTGAAATCATATTCAGAAAATTTTTTGCTGTTGTCGATGTTTTTTTTTTGTTGTTGATGTGATAGTTAATTGATAGTTGTTGATGATGTTGCTGATAATTCGAATGCCAAACGAAGAGCACTAAACAATTTCTATATATATATATATATATATATATATATATATGAATATGTATGTAAATGAAGCAAAAAAAACATATTGAAAACATATTGAAATATTGTCTTTCAAAAGCTTAAAAATGTCAGTCTTTGTAGTTGGTTTGCTCGGCTCTTGTCACTGCTTTCTGGGTGCTGCTGCTGCTGCTGTTGCTACTCCTACTACTACTCATCTCCTGGCGGTTTCTGTGCTCCACTGATGTTGCTGGCTGTAATCAGATTGAATGGCAAAAAAAAAAAATACATATATGCAAAAATTAATATCCATTTTTGTGTATTTGAGCGGGTTAAAGTGGTGCTTTGAGTTTCAGCGTTTCAGCTACAACTTACTTTGACTAGAGACTGTTTTTTTTTTTTTTTAGAAACTAGCGCACATGGCAAGCAGAAGCACAAAAATGTACATTTGTTGGCCAAATTTTGGACGCACACCCGCCGACAAGAACTCAAAGCTGTACAAGTACTCTGGTGAGTGGGCGCAGCATAGGGAAGGCACAAGGAAACAACAAGAGGGCAAAGGCCATAAGTTAAATTTGTTCGCTTAAAGGATTCATTCATTTGCTTGGGCATAAGGTGCTACGATATAAGGTGCCAAGTATGACTTGGCTTACTCACTTCTGGGTCAGACCAAAGCGTCATTACTGAAAACATCGTTGACATGTTTGCCGTTGCCAGTGCTGCTGCTGCTGCTGCTTGTCGCCGTCTTGTCCTTGAGGCCACATTGCTGCAAGTAGAACAACAACAAAAAACAAATTAATTAATAAGTAAGTCCGTAGCTTAATTAGACCAAAAATATGAGCATTTCTACAAAAAATAAAAAATATATATATATAAGCGACGTAAACTTTTGGCTATAAATTGAAAAAAAAAAAAGCCAAAAAATAATATCGTTAATTGCAAGCGACTTGGAAGCAGTCGGCGTGTAATATGAATAACATGGAAATTAGGCACAGAATCTCGCGATTTGCATGAAATATTAATTAAAACAATTAACGACAGCTGCTGCCAAAAGGACGACGCCAGTTTGCTAAATGTATATTTAATTGGTAAATTTCACTTACCTCCTGTTTGGCCTGCCACTGTTTCATGGCCGATTTGTATTTCTCAAACTCGTTGCACCAATGCGAGTAGATCTTCTGATAGTCCTGCTTCTGCGATGGTGGCGAGCATCTAATTTCGCAGAGGAAAAAATCAAAGTAACACAATAAGTTATCGGGTTGGTTCGATGCTCGGCAAATCAAAAAAAAAAAAAACAACATGCAAAAGTCGAAAGTTTCACACAAAATGCGCAGAACTTTCTAATTGCGCAACGGATATTTTGACGCCAGAGGCGGTAAATTTAATTGCCAGATTGTAAGGGGTGCTTTTTTTTTGCTTTATTTGTAAGGGGTTTTTAGAACTCACCTGTGCGCATCAACAGTAACGCCATAGCTGCAGAGAAGTGTGCCATCCAAGTAGCTATCATATCGCCCGCCGTCGCCCTCGTTCACCGCCAAAAGCACCAAACCGCCCTCGTTCGTCTCAATATATTTGGTGGGTGTGTAGCGCACCTCGTAGCTGCCAGACGAAAATAAGGAAAATGTTTGTGAAGATAAGAAGATTTTCTATTTGGTATATATTCTATTTTCCATTTTCAGTTTTGTATTTGCCCATTTAGCAATGCGAGCGCGTGGAAAAGTGTCTCTCAAGAAACGCACAATAAAAATCAATATAAATTTTGTGTGTGTGTGTGTGTGTGGAAAACTTTGACAGCGCCAGCTGAAAACTTTTTCCATTACAGACAGACAGACAGACGGACGGACAGACAGACAGATGACTACTTATTGCCCACACTTTGATGCCGCGCTGCGTTCTCAAATAAGCGTAAAACGCCAAAAAGCAGACTTCAATAGTATTTTAAAGTGTCAATTTACCGCAGCATTGGCAACGCCAATGCCAAAACTCAACACACAGTCAGCCATCGCTAAGTGAGATGAAGCAAAGTTTCGCTTACACTTCCGATTTCATTATTTGCTTTCAATTTTCATTGCGTTTGCCTCGCTTTAAGTAACCAGCAGACAGCTGCCAACTGCCAACTGCCAACTGAAAACTGTTAGCTACTCCGTCTCCAAGGAGTCGCCCATCCAAAAGCTGCCGTTTAATCAATGGCTTCGCATATTTAAGAGCCAATTTTTGTACTATTCTCTCCTGCCATTTAATGACTAACAAGGGCACAATAAAGTTGTACAGGTAAATTGATGTAACTCCCAAAACCTCCCCTCTATATCGATCGAGCTATACACTCGGAATAAAATCACATAAAATCTAAATATTCATACAAGAGCAAAGGTAACTTTTTTGTTTTCTTAGTGTATTGATTATAAATTCAACACTTACCGTCCCTTTTCGGTGGAGTGATGATACCAGCGTGTCTGCTTTTTGCGCAGCACATCGGGCATCTTGACGAAGCAGGACAAGTGAAGCGTC
The DNA here is from genome assembly GCA_035042125.1 of Drosophila longiperda. NCBI lineage: Eukaryota > Metazoa > Arthropoda > Insecta > Diptera > Drosophilidae > Drosophila > Drosophila longiperda. The sequence continues at coordinate 9,830,952 of JAWNLV010000107.1, read as the reverse complement.
TGGCCATAGGAGGAGGTGACACGTTTGCGCAGCACACTTGTATCGCAGATGCCTGACGTCTCATTGGCCACATCCTGCAGCAGGCCCAGTTGATAAGGGCGACAGGCGTTGACCTCCTTGTCCCAGCCACAATACGGATCAGCGACACAACGGAAACAGCTGTCATAGCGTCGAGCACACATGGCCAGATCAATTTGCTTCACCTGATGATCGGTGGCCAAATACAGCGAGGATGTCTTCTGGCTGAGTATCAGCTCTCGGATGGGTTCATTCCGTGGCGATGCATCAAAGATGTCCACCAGACTCGAGTGACGTTGGCCATAATGCATGAACTGCACAATCTTGTAGATTTGCCCCGTGCTCGTTGCCACAAAGTACACCAAAAACTCCTGGTTCAGTTTATCAATGCGAATTCTAAAGGGGGGGAGAGGGAAAAAAGACAAATGACGAAGTGAGTCGGAGTTGATGAATCGCAACTGCCGTTTTGACAGTTGTGCTGTGGCCACACACATATATCTCAAATGCACGCGACTTGGCCAAGTCAAGACAGTTTTTTGCCATGGCCAAAACAAAACGTTTAACTAAAAGCATATCCTGCAGCACACAATGCTCATAAGTTCTGGCCAACTTATTTTACAAGCAGCAGACAAAAAAAAACAAAAAAAAAATAAAGAAAACAACATTTTTGCTGTCAGTGCTGGAAGTGCTACCAAAAAATGTCAGCATTGTGCATTGGTCTCTGTAGTTCCGACCACACACAGAACGAAGTGCACTATATAAACTTGGCAAATGTCAGCAAGCACAACCAACACACACACAGACACACACAGAATGTGGCAGGTTGCCAGAGGCAACCAGTTTCAGTTCGCAGCTCGCTAATGAATACATTTACACATTTTACTTACTTGTCGACGACGAGGCGGGTGAGTATCACGTCCCGTTTGTAGAATACCGGATTGCCAAATTCATGATCGACCGCCTTGTCCATTAGCGGATGTTTGCGTATGAAATTCAACACCGAGTCCGGCAGCGTTGCGGTGTCGTTGTGGCATGTGCCCGGACGTGGTTCCGGCACTTTTGAGTTTAACACCGGCAGCCAGGCGCTGTTCGAAGTTGCCTGCTCTTTAAACTTGCCTGTGGAAGAGAGAGAGAGACAGAGAGAGAGAGAGAGAGGGAGAGAGAGAGAGAGAGAGAGGGAGAGAGAGAGAGAGTGTTAATTCTTTTTTATGTAGTGCATATGAGTGCAGCGCTGAAAAGTATGCTATGTTAAATTTATGTGTGTCAACATGAAATGATAAATTACTCAGCAGCTCTCAGCGCTCGCTGATTTGTAGCACAGCCCTGCGGCGACTCTCGCTAAAACGAAAAACCACAGTTCATGCTACTAATTACATACAAACACACTCACACACACACACACACACTCACACACACACACACAGAGAGATATCTGTTGGCAGCGGTTGTGATTGCGGCCAAGCACTTGAAGTGTTTGCTGCATAATCATTTGGTTTTTTCATAAATAATTGTTTTGGCTTTAGCTCTGCACAGATTTATTTTTGCTCACACACATTGTGCAACATGGCCGCAAACGCTTCATAATGAATTTTTAGTGTATGCCAGATTTGTTTTTTTTTTTTTTTGAACTGACATTTGCCTGGTGGCGCTGTGTCTGCCACGCTGTCTGTCTGCCAACCGACTGTCCATCTTTTTTGGCACAACTCCATACAAACAATTTTATGGTGTTAATGAACTTCTGAGTAATGTTATAACAAACACTCACACACACACATATGCTTGAAATTAACGTGTGCTATTTATTTACAATTTTAAAATGGTTTTTGGACAGCAAGTCTTATATTAAGTAAGAATGTTGAATAGAAAAAAATTAATAAAAATTTGATGTAAGCTCAAATTCAAATCAATTTGTTCAACATGTCATTTTGGATTCAATTGAACTTGCAACGGAAATGAATTTCAAGATGTACAAGTTCAACATTTGTGGTTGTTATTGCTGCAATTGTTATTTGTTATTTGCAGACACATACATTTTACATGATGTAGCAGTGCATTTTGCATGCCTTTCGAGAACAACTAACTAAATAACATGGCATTTGAGTAAATGTATGTTTTTTGCCACTCAACTGGCAGTCAGCCAGGGGCAACACTGCCACTAGGATTAAAATATGACATGCACTTTGAGTTGCACGCCAGATTTTTGGTTGCATGTCGCTAACGATATATTTTTATTATTTTCTTTTTTTTTGCATTTGACGTTGCATGACAAATTGAATGCGTCTGATTGCGTGTGTTGTAAGCAGGCAGGTGGCAGGTGGCAGGTGGGCAGGCAGCTTCAGTTGCAGTTGCAGTTGTTCGTTGTTAACACCTGTCACGCATATCTTGTTACCCGTTAGCCATAAGCAGCACGCCAGCGCCACGTTTTGTGGCAAATGTTAAAGAAACATTTAAAGGTGCACAGCAGAGCACTCCAGTCACACACCAGTCGCAACGACCCCCAGTGGCACAAGCACATCAATTCAACTTGCGCGCCATTTAACGCTAAAATGCCAAAGCTGCTGTGCACGACACACACACACACACACACATACACATTTACACATGTATGCAGCACCTGTGAGCGTAATTTCTTCCGGCAGCTGCAATCCAGCGAAATGGGAAACGCTGGAAGAAGTCAAACGTTGCCCACATGCACGTTCATAAAAATGGCGCCGCAGAGAATTATTGCCAATGCAATAAATCTCACACACACACACACTCCAGCACACACATACACACTCTATAGCACACACACACACTTACCTTCAAAGGCCGCATTGATATCTCTTATATCGTAGCTGCAGACCGCGGAGCCAATCAGCCCGTTTGTGTTGGTTGTAAACGTGGCATAGAATTTGGTATCATCGTTGGGCATCTTGTAAACGGATTGGATTTCATTGAAGTAGAATGGAAACTCGCTGGAGATGCTGCAGTTCATCCGTGCCTTCAGATATGTGGCCCAATTCTGGCTGATCATGTACTTGCCACCGCGATCGTTTTTGCAAACGCGTGCCACACGCGAATAGACAGCCTTGCCACAGTTGATGTACTCCACGGCGTGTTCCCGAAAGAAGAAGTACACAAAATCCCCAATGTCAAAGGAGCCAACAAAATTTGGTTCTAAAAAAGACAAAACCAAACAAAAGGATTCCAGTCAATTTTCAATGCATACAAAAAATCAAAAGATTTCTGCTGGGAACAATAACAATAAACTTTCATAAATATTGTGAATTGTTGACTTTAACTAGTTTTGTTTTATTTCACAAATTTATATACATATATATATACAATTGTATTTATATAAAAATATGCCTATTTGTGGAGCAAATTAATTATTGAGCATTTTCCCATTTACAGGTTTTATTTGTGTTTCATTTGAATGCGTAAATATTTTGTTCAATTTATTTCGCCATCAAATATTAATTCACTATTTTGTTGGCTCATTCTTTGCAAAAATATTCGAAAAATCATATTTTAAAATAAGAGAAGAAAGCTTTAGAATTTTTATTTATTTTAAGAGTTATGTTTTAAATAAATGAATATTTTCAAATTTTATATATAATTTCATGTGTTAACTTTCTCTTTAATAAATCACTTTTAATTTTGTTTAAAAGCAACAATGGGTAAAAACTTAAAGGATTTTGATTTAACTCGGATATTTTGGGTACCTTTATAAGTTGATTAAATGGAATACTCACTGTCTAACAATTTGGAGTCGTATTTAACGGTGCGCTTAAAATTCGCCTCTTTGCGTCCATTGGTAAAGTTATACAGGTCCGAGCGGAATATAACTGAATCAGCTTTGGTGAATTCCGCATTGGTTCCGGCGTACTGTGATGCAAATTAGATGGAAAAATTGATTAATCCGTGCTCTGTCTTTGCCAGATCGCTGGAAATGCTGGCAAATTAGCGTCAAATATTCGGGAAATTTGATTTTTCGAAAATGGCAAATGGAAAAATAAACATGCATAAACCAAAAACACACACTAGCATACTAGCACGCACACACACACACACACACACACACACAGGCACGCACACAATTAGGCGTAAAGTGTACGCACGTGCCGAATGCGTTGTGTGTGTGTGTGTGTGTGTGTGTGTGTGTACGTGTGTGTGTTGAATGTGACTCACTCTAATTTAATTTTAGCTGCTTTATTGCGACTCTTTTAAATTTCTTGCCATAGCGCAAAGCTTTGCCTTTGTCCCACACCCAACTGCCAGTTTCCACTTGCCACTTGCCACTTGCAACTTTCTACATGCTACTTGCCTGCGTTCTTTGCCCTTACATTACTTTTGTAATTTTATTACAATTGACATTTTTTCCCTTTCTTTCTTCTTTTTATTTTTCTTCTTTTTTTTTATTTTTACTTTTATTTTGCCTTTTCCTTTGCCTTTATTTCTGCTTCCGTCTTGGGAGACTTGGACTTACCAGCGCTGGCAAACCAAAGGGATTTCCGTTTTCCACATAGACGGCGGTTGAGTTGTCAGCGGGATCGTAAGGACACTTTCCAATGCCCAACCCAATGCCGGGCACGTACTGGGATCTGGGTAAATGTGTTAAGTTCGCCTGTGCAATTGAGAGAGAGAAAGCCAGAGAGAGAGAGAGAGAAAGAGATAAAAAAAAAAAAACAGAGAAAAGCGCATTAGTTGACTTTAATTTCAAGCTGACGCTTTTTTTCCGTTGGCTAAATTAACTGCCAACTTGACTGTTTGTCGTTCACAATTAGAAGTTGACGAAAGCCAGCATTATTTGCTTGTGTGTCAGCAAAAGTCTTGAATTAACTCCTTAAGCTATGGATTTTTTTCGTCCCTTTTTTTTTTTAATATAAAACATAAATATAAGTGCATATTTCTCTTTGTACTTACATTTATAACATAGTCCTTGGGGTTGTGTGCGTTTGTGCCGCAGACATAGAGTCGATGTCCATTGAAGTTCATGGGTTGAATGACGCGAATGTGATTGCGGCATTCCACCTTCTTGAAGTGCGCCCAATTGTCATGATTTTTTTTTATAATAGAAACAATGTATTTAAGCAACAAAATAATTGTGTGTGTGTAATGGGAATATGGATAGACAAAAAGGTGAAGGCAATGTATAAGTTTTTTGATCGAAATGATGGCCAAAATATTTGCAAAACGTGCACTTTGTTTTCGTAATTTTTATTTTTAAATTTATATCAAGTTTTCATGGATATATGGATATGCATATGCAATGTAGTTAGTATATATAATATATTATATTTTTTATTATATTATTATATGACTACTTTCACGCACCTCTCGTTTGCCCTTGGACACACAGTTGAGAATGTCGGAGCCGGTGGGTTCCAGAATGAGAACATCGCGCTGCAAATGGAAGGTAAAAATAAAGTTGTAATTCAAATATAAAATTCTAAATATTTACTAAGCTTTAAAGTTAAACACAATGAGTTTTATTTTTTTCAAACGCATTTCCCAATGTGACACGCTTAACAAATATTCCAAAAGTTTATTGAAAGCGTGATAAAATTTCAACCTTATCAGCGACGCGACAGCCAAAAGAACAAGCACAACAAAAGAAACGAGCAACAATTGTGTGTGTGTGTGTGGGTGTACTTGTAAGGGGGGTGTGTTAATCTGTGTGTGCGTGGGTGTATGTTGCAAACACACAAAACACGTACAATCAAGGCGTCCATTTCTTCCTTTCTTTTTTGTATTCCCAAAAGAAGATGTATGTTTTTTTTTTTTGTGTGTGTGTGTATGCGTATGTGTGTGTGTGTGTGTGTGTGTGTGTGTGTGCTGCTCATATTGTGGTCATTACTGTTGGTATTTCACTCACGTTGAGCATTTGTTTATTTAATTCGATTTTCGCCTGCACTTGAGTTTTGAACGCCAATACGAATTATTGCTAAAAAAAAAAAAGAAAAAATTTTCGGAACAAATAAAACGTTGGCAATTGAAAAACCAACTTTGACTTTACATTTCTGCACGTTCCAACTAAAATAAAAATTTTTCTTCTCTTTTGTGTTTTTTTTTTTTTTTTTTTGCTTTGCGTTAATGTGAAGCAATGAAGCTTGGAGAATAATCTCAGAAATGACACACTTTGCGCTGTGGCCATGTGGACACAATATCCTGTGTCCTGCTGACAGTTTGTCCGCTTGGCTGACTGCACTTTAAGAAGCAGCGGCTGAGTGCTTGGATTCAACTTGAAACGCAATTTGTGCCAGTCAGCCAGTCATCCAGTCAGCCGGAGTTTTTGGAGTCAGCACAAATAATTGCTGTTGAAAGCAATTGCCGCCCGCCTGGGATGCAATTGGCGAAAGGATGACTAAAAAAAAGACATGGCTGCAAATGGCTTAGTCCAGTTGCTCAATGATTGCTGGCGAATCCAAAATGCGAAATGCAAGTGGGCAAATACGAATCCGAATGCGACTGCGAATGAACTTGAAACGGAAACGGATATTGATAGTTGAAGACGAAATCATTAAAGTGCAATTGTGCGCCTGCTCCTAGACAACTTGGGAGCTGTCTGTCTATTTTTTTTTCTTAATTTTTTTTTAAACGGATGCGAGGGCGAATAGAAGTGGCCAAAAAAAACTTATACTTTGCTGGCAGTTCCGAAAATCGTAAATCGCACGAAATACTTAATGGTAAGCAAACAGCAAATGTTTGAACCAAATATCGATAAAATGCAGAGTAGAATTAAATCTTTAAAATAATAGTATTTTCAATATATATATAAAAAATTTAACAGAAATTCAACAAGATTTGCAGCGACCATATCCTAATCTTAATAGAAATTGAACAGTATTCAAAAGCGACAAATTTTGATAAAATTCATTTACTTCAAGAATTAAATCCTTAATACAATATAATTTTTAATATATATTGTAAAATTAACAGAAATTAAATAGGATTTGCATTATTCAAAAACTCACCTATTGAGCGACCAATTTTTATGTTATTTATTAACTTCAAATGTTTGAAACATATATCGATAAAATACAAAGAGTAGAACTAAATCTTTAAAACAATACAATTTTAAATAAATAAATTTAAATATATATTGCTAAAAATATTCTAAGTTTAACAGAAATTAAACTGGATTTGCATTATTCAAAAACTCTCCTATTAAGCGACCAATTTGTATGTGATTCTGGACATGATTCGAGCTAAAAAAAATAAGTCAATGTGATTCAGAAAAAGTACGCTTGAAAAGAAGCGTATTTGAAGTATTTGCACATACATTGATGTGTTGCAAGTTGTGTGTGTGTTGTGTGTGTGAAAAGCTTGTCACAAAGTGTGGAAAACCAACAAACTTCTTCACTGAATGAACAGGTGCAAAGTGTGTAAAGGCGTGTGTAGAGTAGTGTGTAGAGTGTGTGTGAGTGTTTGTGTGTGTATGTGTGTGTGTGTTTGTGAGTGTGTCAACAACTGTCTGTTTGGCAAACAACACTGAAGTGCCTAAAAGTGACTGTTTGTGTTTGTTTGTTTTGTTTTTTTTTGTGCATTTACATGTGCTGTTTTTTTCGCATTCGTTTTTTTTTTAGATTTTTGTTTTCTAGCAGTCAATGGAGATTTTGACTTTCACTTCCATTTCACTTACCTCGCATATCGATTGGCTGATGTTGCGCAGATTCAAGCGAAAAATGCGATCCCTGCAAAAGATAATGAGAAATATATTACATGGCTTATTTTTTTTTTTGTTTTTATTTTTGATATGGATGTGGCTGTGGATGAGGATGAGGATGTGGCTGTGGATGCGTCTGTCAGAGTGACACTTGAGCTAATCCCCTGCTCGTGCCCCGACATACGATAAGTTAATGCTATGCGGCTGCGAGAACGCAATCAGCACAAGGGCGTGACACTGTGGTAGCCTAGAGATACACACACACACATACACACACACACACACACACGCACACACACTGACAGGTGGCGGCTGAGCCAGCAGTCAACTTGTTGTCATTTCAAAAGGCGTCGACTTTGGAGAAAAACGACTTCGTCTCGCTGTCAAGCAATTGAAATTGTCTATTTGTTGCATGCCACAGCGCTGTGTCTCCGCTCTCTATGTGTGTGTGTGTGTTTGTGTGTGTATTGGGTGTGTGTTTGTGTTATTTTTGAAAAATTGTTGCGTTGCACATGGCTGAGTGAAGCGTAGCATATACTTTTTTGGAGCTGGCGCACCTGCTCGTCGCGTTTATTGCACAACTGGCTCGGGGGCCGTGATTGATTGATTGATGGATTGATATATCGATGTCGCAATATTGCCACTGTGTACAGTCCGGCAACACTTGCAGCAACCAGAACCAGAACCCAAAGCTTTAAGCTCTTTCCACGGAGGCCCACAAACCGAAAAAGGGGACGCTAAAGTGTGTTTTATGTTGTTGTTTTTTGGGCCGGGACAAAGTTTTAGGCGCCTGCTCCTGCTCCTCCTCGAACAAACTGCAAACCATTAATCTTCATTTCCAGAGTTGAGCGCCGCCGCAGAAGCAGTCAGATGATGATGCCCTCCAACCAGCGAGGAGGTCGTCTGCGTTGGAAAAATGACCGTCGAGTCAAGTGGTAATTTTGGTTACTTTGTTTGGCTTGTTTTTATAGTGATGAAGGGGCAGGGAGGGAGGGGGCGATGGAGTAGGGGAGCTGCCTAGACCACAACTGTTAAAATGCGGCCATGTTCAACTTGCCGTCAGACAAATGAGCAGACGACGGGCATTGTCAAATTGAGTCAGACCCGACCACAACGAACTCGACACCGACCCCGACCCCAACTCCGACCCCGACCCCAACTCCGACGCCGACCTCGAGACTACTTTAGCAGCGGTGCCCCATCCCGACAAGCTGCACGTCAAGCATTAATTCATAATTATGTATGCCGTCTGAGTGTTGGCCAACAAAACTAACTCTCAGCTCGTTCAGCAAAATGAAATATGCAGCTCCAAATGCGTTGAGACTTGCGCGTAGCTCCAACTCGGAAGTTCACACAGACCAGACCGGAAGTTGGTAATTATCGCGCTGCCTAAAATGTTGCCATAACTTGGTCTACACAGTTTTTGGTCAGTTATAAATCGCATTCAGTTATGCACTACGTGTGTGTGTGTGTGTGTGTGTGTGTACTTTTTATGTGTGTGTGTGTGCAACATAGTGTGTACTTACATGGCGCCAACATACAGCGCATTGTTGCGCTCATCCATATAAAAGGTTTTGTAGTGCAGAGGTCCACAACTGAAGTCCTTGACATGCTCTGCAAAAGATAAGAAGATAAGGCAAGTCCCGATATGAGTGTGATACCATAACATTTACTTGTGTACTTTATGATTATACAAAAAAAGAAGAGAAAAGAAGAGAAGAGAAGCTGAGCAACAGTCAGTTTGTTGAGGTCAGTGCTCAAGCTGAAAGTTCAGTTAATTAAAGTTTATGCATCTATTAATGGAACTGTCAGCAGCAGAATGTGCCAAAAAAAAAAACTAATTAAACTATTATAATTTGGATGAGAAAGTTAATTTATGGGGCGGCTCACAGACAAAAGAACAATACTAAACACACATGTATATATATATATGTATGTATATATATATATATATATATGTATGTATATATATATATATATATATGTATATATATATATATATATGTATGTATATATATATATATATATATGTATGTATATATATATATATATATATATGTATGTATATATATTCTAAACAAACAACAAAGCATATCCTTCCAGATTTGACAGGCAGTGCGGCTGGCCAAATTGTCACGTACTTGGAAACGTCACGTTCGAGAAACGCCGCTTTCACAAAATATATATATATGTGTGTATTTAACATATACACACATATATATAAATATATACATAGATAGGTATAACACCACTGTCAATGCCATTAACGAATGATTGAGGCATTTAGCTACAAATTTTTACGACATTAAGTTGTCAACTATTTTGCCGCAATTAGCTGAAGAGAAAAGCGCCACCCCAAAAAAAAAGTAGGCAACTTTTATTAGTTATTTTTTCTTTTTTTATGTTTTGCTGAGACAAATCCTTTGATGGCTGCGCTAAGAGTCAATTTGTGTTCTGGCCACTTTCGACTTTCTCCTATTCGTTGTCAACACACACAAAATAAGACACCAACTAATGAGCAGCGCCGCCGCCTGACAATGGCTCTCCTCCTGCAGATCCTTAAACTTCTGGCGCCATTAAAGTAAGGAGAAGTTGGAAAAAAGAAGACAACAAGGACAACAATAATAGGCAAACATGCTCATTAAAATGAGCAAAGCCTTTGGACATTGAGTTGCCAGTGATTTGCATAATAATGGATACATAATGAATAATAAGTAAGCATCTATGTAAATAGTATTTTTTGTCAGTTGACCCTTATGCAAATTAGCCAAAGTCAGTTTTGGGCCTGGCCTTAACCGTAACAACTCACTTTATGTGTTTTTTTTTTGTAATTTTTTATTGTATTTGTAAATTGACTTTGTCAATTTGTATTCTTGTTTTTGGGATATTACGAAATTTGGCAGCTTTTATTAATTTGCCGTATAAATATTTTGACCAGCTCAAATGGAAATGTCAATTTTAAAGATTTCTATCGAATACAGCTAAAAACAAAGATGGCCTTTTTTATATAATTCACATTTCAATTTAAATATATTTTAGTGTTTTTTATATGTTTTACATTTATACGTAAATTATTAAATTTGTTTGGCAATAAGACTAAATTAAGCAACATTTAATGGCGCTCAATCAACTGCTGCTTGGCCTAAACCGAAACGCGGGGTAAGCATTTCTCCAATTGCAATTAAGACTTGCCCCACAACTCCACCCCCCCACCTACCCCTCAGCAACTTTATGTGCATCAAGCCGGAAAATTGTGCAAGAAATGAGTTGCGACAGAGGCATGCAAATATCAGCAAACAGGATTATCGCCAAGTTATCGATCCGATGTACAACAAGGTAAGTTAATTCCCAAATGTGTTTCCTTAGGGAATGACTAGCAATTCGTTTCTGGGTTAGGGATTGGGATTTACGCATCGGGAACGCCAGCAGCTGAGTGTGATTGGACTGTTGCCCTGTGCACATCGCACCGAGGCGGAACAATTGTTTGCGGTAAATGTTAATTTTAATGCACAGGAAACGGATATGGGAAGATATCTATATTTGAGAACGTTGAGATCGCGACAGGAGCGACTCTTTTATCGCTTTGTCAGCGAGAACGTGGAGAAGGTGATGCCCATCATATATACGCCGACGGTGGGTGCGGTCTGTCAGAGATTCAGTGCGATCTTTAACAGTTTGATGGGGCTGTATGTGTGCAAATATGACAAGGGCAACATGCAACATGTGCTCAACAATTGGCCGCACAAGGATATTCGAGCTGTGTGTGTTACGGATGGGGAGCGGATACTTGGCTTGGGTGATCTGGGTGCCCATGGGATGGGTATATCGGTGGGCAAGCTGGATTTGTATACGGCTCTGGGTAAGATTCCGCCGAATTATCTAATGCCCGTTGTCCTCGATGTGGGCACTAACAATAAGCTGCTCCTTGCGGATCCTTTGTATATTGGCGTGCGGGAGAAACGCTGCACGGGCAAGGAGTACGAGGATCTTGTGCAAGAGTTCGTGGACGGCGTGGTCAGCTCCTGGGGCCATGAGACGCTTATCCACTTTGAAGACTTTGCCACGCCGAATGCATTCAAGTTCATCAGGAAATATCAGGACAAGTATTGCTACATCAATGATGACATCCAGGGCACAGCGGCCACAGGACTAGCCGGCTTTCTGGCCATTGAGCGGATCACGCAGAAGCCGCTCAACGAACACATTATCCTAATTGTGGGCGCTGGCAGCGCTGGGCTCGGCATTGCCATACTAGTTGTCAAGGAGCTGATGAGCCGCAAGATGAGCGCCGAGGAGGCACTCAAAAATATTTACATCATCGATTCAGATGGTGTTGTGACCAAAGACAGAAAAGATTTCATTTTACCCGAAATAAAGCCATTTGCCAAGGACATGCCATGCTTAACGGATCTGGAGCAGCTGGTTAAGCAGCTGAAACCCTCAATTCTGCTGGGTGCCACGGGTCAAGGTGGCATTTTTACGGAGAACATTCTGCGGCTCATGGGTGAAAATCACAAGCAGCCAGCGATTTTTGCCTGCTCGAATCCCACGAGCAAAGCTGAATGCACAGCGGAGCAGGCCTACAATTTCACAGAGGTAACAACTTGTCCATCCTTTACCCCTCATTGAATCCTAGTAAGAGATAGGATTACCCCAAAAGCTACTCTTTTTAGGAATGTTGTCCGATTGTCAAGCAACTCTTAGAGCATTGCTTGTTCTAAATTCCAGATCTCTGCTCATCTTCACTTTCTTAAAGATCTCTTAAAGATGGGCTAACTTCCACAGGGTCGCGCACTCTTTGCCTCTGGCTCCCCCTTTCCGCCCGTTCTGATGGATGGCAAGCGTTTGATGCCGTCGCAGGTCAACAATGCATTTGCCTTTCCCGGCTTGGCATTGGGTGCAATGTGTGCCAAACCACACACAATACCGGATGAGGTATATCTCATTATGGCACGCATACTGGCCGATCTGGCGTTGGAGGCGTCTCCGGAAAGCCCCATGCTCTATCCACCTGTAAAGGAAGCGGCAAATGTAGCCTACAAAGTTGGCGTTGCTGTGGCAGAGTATCTATTTGAGGAGGGATTGGCCACAAAATTCCCAATACCCGATGATGTTTGTGCGTTTGTCAGCGAATTTCAGTATTCCACAGATCTGCAGTCAGCACTGCCAGCAACGTGGCAGTACCCCGAACAACCACGGATTCCACTACCCAAAGACGATATCAAAGAATGTAAAGACTAGAAAAGATTATGGATAATAATAATAAATGAGGATTTATATAATATAAAGAGAAAAATATTATGGAAAAGCAACTAGTTGCATGAGCTGGCAAATTGCCAGCCAACACGTTCTGCTTGTAGAGGGGAGGGGATGGTTGGTGTGTAAAATGGGGCAAGTTCGATAGCGAGAGAATGCGCCTCATGGCGAGGCAACAATGACAACGAAAGCGACCCAAATAGCGTCAAGGAAAATGTTGAGAATTTTAACGTCATTATTGTGTGTCAGCGCGACATTGACATGTGTATGCACACACACACGAGCATGTGTGTATGTGTGTGTGTGTGTCTTGCATGTAAAATAAAACGAAATGTGTGCTCACCAAAAATGTCAATCAATTTTTTAAACGTCCTGCGAATATATATATATTTGTTTTGCAAGTCCTCTTTACACACACACACACACACACGCACACACACTCACTCTCTTTATCACTGTCTGTTTGGCCAGGACCTGCATGCATTAAAAAGCAATTGGTGTTAAAGGAGCAGTCACGTTGTCTGCCTGTCTATCAGCCTGGCAAACCCCTCCAAGCCCAACCTACCCTACCCTGGCACCGACTGGTGTGAAAAGAACACACATACACTCACACACACACACACACAAGGCGCGTTTAAATATACAAAGAAAAAGCCGGCAGCTGAAAATGGAAAAAAAAAATGTAAAATCATTTTCTTCAACTGACAGCTGTCAAAATATTTGCTCTCTGTCAACGTGCGTTTTTTTTTCTGCTTTTGTTGACCAAGTTGCGTCTTCGATTTTCCAACGCTATTTATGTGCGTGTATGTGCGTGTGTGTGTGTGTAAAGTGTTCATTTTAATATTCATTACTTCACACTATTATGCTGAAGGTTATCATTGACCAGATCCGGTTTGCTGCTCAGTTTCGCAGTGTTCTTTTGCCATTTTGGTTTATTTTTTTCGCACTTATTTTACATTTTACATTTCCCATTTGACCTTTTTTTATAACACTGTGCACAGCCCCTTTGCCACCCTCTTTGACTTAAGCTTTTGCCAAATGTCGATGGTCGCCGAAAAAATGCAAATCTCATGTTCACGAAATGTGCCACACCCACACCCAGTCCAACTGCCACCGCCCGCAGGCAGTGTGGTTCCACTCCGTTCAGTTGCCATGGCTTATAGAATTTAATTGCCTATAAAAAAAAAGCAAAAGCAAACTGGGACAGCAGAGTCGTAAATTTTGAAGTGTATTCCTCCTGGACAGACAGACAGAAGCTGTTGGCATTATCGATAAACGCTCGCTTCTAAATGCCGCTATCAGAGTTTAAGTGCTGGTTGATTATAAAGTGCATATAAATTGACATAACAGTTGCAAGACAATAATGTGGCAAGCAGACATTGCGTGTTGCATGTGCAGAGTGATTACTTATCTCACCTATTTACACTAGTATCAAACAGAGCGTTGAACAGTTAGTTGTTGCAAATTGATTACATTTCACATTGCGTATACGCAACGTTGTGCAAAGTCAATGAAATACTTGCAGCAAATGGGTCAGTCAAACGGGCCATAACGGTTAGCCGGGCCAAGAGTAAACTTAACTGTGTACATTCGATAAGTAGCCTCAATAAACACAAAGCAAACTGCCTACTCCAACTACTCAAGGGATGGGCTGGCGGGGCTGGACGGGGGGGTGGGTGTTGAGGTTGCTGCCCTGTCTGAGACTGCTACTTCATCTTTTTGAAGATTTTCATTTATCTGCCGGCAAACGTTTGCCACAAAAGATAACGCACACAACAGCAGCAGCAGCAGAAGCAGGGGCAGCTGTGGCAGGGGCAGATGTGGCAGGGGCAGGCTGTGAGGCTGCCAGGCAAAAGAAAAAAGTAGCCTGGCAAAAAATATAATGCCGCACTTAAATCCATTTAAGCGAATTTTTCAAGCATTAAATTTGCGTTTACGTTACGTATACTTAACTTCCAACGGCAACGGTGCCACCACTACGCCACTCCCCTCTGCACCCATCCCCAACACCCCTCCCCCTACACAAAGCAAGGCAGGTAAAAATTGCCAGCGAGCTAAGAAAAATGCTCGAATATTTTTCTTCTCTCTGCTGAAAAGCTGCTGTTGTGAAGGGCACTGAAAACGTATTTGCATCATTTGTTTTAGCCTCGAAAGCGCTTTTACACACCTTCTCTGCTTTTGCACCGCACCACTCCCGCTCCACCCCTGCACCAACTCCGCTCCACTCTGCTCCACTCTGCATATGGCCAATGCATTCGACTTACTCCAAATTCGCTTTTGGGTTTGCTGGCAATTCTGTTGTGTATGTGTGTGAGTGGGTGTGTGTGTGTGCGTGTGTGTGTTTGCGGGATATGTGTGTGAGAGTGTAGGCTCAGCAAAAGTATTCCATTCGGCTAAGTGAATGGCCAGCAAACGCAGTCATGCGTCTCACAGTTTAGCATCAGATCCTTTCCAAATATTTTTTTGTTTTGGCCGTATTTTTGTGGGCATGTAAATTACTTGCTGCACAGCCCAGAAGCAGTCCGGCTGTACGTCTTGGCTGCCACACCCACACTCAGCAGCCGCAACATTTTTTTTTTTTTTTTTTATACAGTTGAAAATATTCTTATCTATGTTTTGCATGCCGCACACGGATCTGCTTTGCTTTGCTCTGGTTTGGTTTGGTTTGGTTTGGTTTTTCCAGACGAACTGAGTCAGCACTTAATTTTTATTTGATTTTACTTTACTTGCTTCTCTCTCTCTCTCTCTCTCTCTCTCTATCTCTCTCTCGCAGTGCCTCATTTTTTATTGCGTTAATTTTACAATGATTGAACTATCCACTTGGACTTGCAACATTTAACAATAGCTGCGCAAATTCACAGACAACAAAAGTTGTAAGCTTAACGGCTTAAAAATGGCAACAGCAGTGGCAAAGTCAACTTTATTAAGACAAATGCCATTGTGGCAAGCAAGCAGCTTTCTTGGTGTATAACAAAAACGCATTTTTTTTTGGCGACCAAAAAGATTGTCAGCAGAAAATCAGTTTATGTATGTGAAAGCCAACTGATGTCGTTGAAGTCGTTGCCACGTTGGCAACAGCAGGTGTTGACAGATTTCAGCTTGACCTGCCAGCTCCAACTGGCAACTGGAGTCTGGCAAGAGGAGCTGTCCTGACTCTAAGTCTGACTGGTTGCCAGAGGGTTTCATAAGTGTCTCTGGGACTCCAATTTGTGGTTCTTTCATTTTCAATTTCGCAGCTGCACAATATTAGTTAGACTTAAATATATAAGTTTTTCATATAAACTTAAAGTTTTAAAAAGTTTTGAATGAGTTGTTGTTTAGTAACTTTTAAAATAGTTTTTTATATTATTTTTTTTTATCAACTTTAAAAAGAAATGTGTATTTTTATTTGTAACAAATGCAGCTGCATTTTCTAGTTTAAAAACTAATTCTGACGAGAAGCTATTTTGTTGAAGTTTAACAACATTTTTCTAGCATATTTTGTATCATTTTCTATTTTTAATATTAAATTCAGTTTTATACATTTTTTTTTTAGCATATTTTGTATTATTTTCTATGTTAATAGCAAACCAAATCTCTCATGAGAAACATTTAAATATGTTATCCAAGAACCAAATTGGCCAGAAGTACTGAAACACATAAAATTTAATGTGTCAACATAAAAACTATTTACACAGTTAAATTTAGTGTCAGTTAAAATGGATATTAAAGTCTTATTAGAATTATCTGGCTTTAATTACGCGTGAGTGTGTGTTAAATTTAAGATGCATTAGCAATCGATTGGCTTTAAGTTAGCCTTTTGGTGGCAAATGCAGCTGGCTTATCTGCAAAAGGCCAACATAAAGTTTTGCAGAAATCTTGGAGCCATTTGCCAAAGTCAGATTCCGGGTCTATACGCAAGTGTGTGTTCGATATTTAACAGCTTCCAGTTGAGCGCGTTTTGGCCATATGCAAAAGAGGCAAAAGAGATGTGGATGCCAACTGAAAGTTGGCTTACATTTAGCTTTTGGCCGTTGGCAACTTTTTCTCAGTGCTTTGTTCGAGCACATCAACTTTGCCGCACAATGTATGTGCTGCTGCAACTATATGTAAATGTCAGTGTATTTGTATAGATATATATATATATATATATATATGTATATATATATATATTTATGTGTGTGTCTGTTACAAATAGCTGGCGCTCTGTAAAAATCCAGTCAACTAAACAAGGCAGCCAACGAACAGTGACGTGTAAAAATAAGCACCTGGCATTTGTGCTGAGCACGTTCCTACCTTATGTGGGATTTAGTTTTAGACTTCATTTTACTGTGTGCTGCGCTTTTGGTTTCATTTTGCTGCTGCTGCTACTGCTGCTGCTGTTGCCGGTTGTTTGCTTGCCACCTCCTTGCTTTATGCCGCTTTATGATGGCCGCAAAACCGTGCCGTAAAAAGCAGCCAAGAGACACACAGCAGGCACAGAGTAAAATAAAGCCATAGACAAGCAATGTTGCTTGCCAGTACTTGAACCAAATACACACACACACATATATATACATATATATGTAGTATATATATATAGTATAGTATTAAGATATAGTTCATACTATAATGCACAGAAGGCAGCTAGACAATGCTGTAATCTAAACACACAAACGTGCAATTGTGTTGTGCTGTAAATGTGGCCAAGAGTGTGTGTGATATATGTATGTGTGTGTATGTGTGTGTATCTGTGTTTTTGTCATGGCACAACGTGGGAATATATTACAAGTTGGCTGCCGCCATTAGCAGAAGTATGTCAATGGCTGCCAAAACAGCATTGAGCAAAATGTAAACCCAAATTTTAAATATTGCTCAACTTTCACAACCAAGAACAACTCAGTTAATGTATTACCAAATGCTTAAAATTGAATAAAGCGTTTTCATTTCATAATTAAAAGTTAGATTTCTCATTTTTTGTGAGACTAAGAAATATTTTAAGAGCAGCCAAGAGCGAGCCAGAGGACATAAGAAGTGCATATGTCTGAACCTTGGCTCATTTGGCTTTCATCACAGATCGCATTGCAGTTGGGAAATAAAGTGAGCCATATAATTAGGAAAGGGACAGACTTGAGTCTATTATAGCCATCTTTATGGGGCATAATAAGAGCAGCTTGGTTAACTTAACTCAAATCATGGCCGAGGCGAACGTGTGTGCGCCGCAAACTTAAAGGCCAATTGCAGTTTTGGCCAAACAAAAAGCAAACTACATAATTCAGCAGAAAATTTTGTGTATGTCTTCATCTTGCAGCGATGTGTGTTGCATGTGTCTAAGTGCAACTGCAAGAGGAAACATTAGCAAGTCTAGACACCTACGTCATGCGTCATGGCAGACCCAAGAACGTGAGCAGGAAGCGCACTGATGGTAAAAAAAAAACCGGAAAAAAAACACAGAAATTGAAATAGAGAAAAGAAGCCAAAAATTGAGACGTCAAGCAGACGAAAACGTGGTCCGACAGTCAACACAGCCAAGACAGCCAGTAAAAGGCCAAAAAAAGTGCTTTCAGCAGTGAGCTGCACACGAGAGAGTTGGCTAGAGAGAGAGAGAGAGAGAGAGAGAGAGAAAGAGAGAGGGAGAGACAGGGAGAGAAAAGTCCAATGCCAAATGGTAAATGCAATGCGCCCAATTCGCAGCAGCAGCAGAAGCAGCAGCAGCAGAAGGAGAAAGAGCAGCAGGAGCGGGAGCAGAAGGAGCATCTGGAGCAGTTTGGGGACTCGACAACCTGCTGGCTGCTGTCGCTTGAACCTTTGGCTTGTTTAATATGCTGAAAAATACGCGCTTCAACTTCCTGGATTCTTGGGTTGCGCTTTTTTGCCACTGCATTCCTTCTTGGCATTTACAGCTACTGCTGCGCTTGCTCCTCCTGCTGCTGCTGCTCCTAGTGCTGCTGCTTGGTTTGCTTCTCTTGCTTCTCCTACTTCTGCTGCTGCTGCTGCTCCTGCTGCTTGTCCTTTCTGGGCTGCTGCTCGTTGACACATGTAAGTAAAATGTCGGCTCTAACATGCATGGAACCATAGAAGTTGTCATATTCTATGTCTATGCCGTGGTGCCATATAATGTCTGTGTGTGCGTCTGTGTGTACTTGTGTGTGCAACTATGTTAAGCAAAATTCAAGCAGACAATTTAAAATGACCAAAATATGCTAAAATTTTAGAGCGAACTAATATTCACAATTTTAATTAGAACGCATAATTGGAATTCAATATCTGACCGTGCCGAGGGTCACCCATGAATATATGGTCCGTCTTGCCAAAAATTTTGTGGCTGGGTGGGTGGGTTTTTTCAGGAGCTATTGTGTAATGCATGTGAAATGCCAGCATGATAAAAATTTTCCAATTACCGATTTTACATATTTCAAAACGCGAGCATAAATATTTATGGCGAATATTCATGAAAACTAAACGTGTGCAAAAGATACGCTGCAAAATAAACTCGAACCTTTTTCAGTGCAGTGCAGTATGCGAAAACGAGTATAGCAAACACATACATATACAAACATTACATAAAGTATTCGCTTACATGAATACACTTCGAAAAAATACTCATATTTTAATATTTATTTTACTACTAAAAATTACACAACTCTATTGTTGGAATATGTTTTTAAGATGATAAATAAGCAAAAACTGAATTTAAAAAAATAGTAATAATAAATAAATAAAATAATAATTTCAAGTATATCTTCAAATCAACAAAATTATAAACAATTAAAATTATTAAAATACATATAAATATAAATTAGAAAGCTAAAAAAAAACAAATGCATTAAACAAATATTTATTTAAGTAATATTTACCTAAAAATTCAATTATTATCTTTTTATTCAACAACTTAAATTGAAGTATTTTTTTTTGCTGTTGATTTTTCACTGTGCATCTACATATGAACAACTATTTGTGGTGCGGCTAGATTTTGCAATTCTTTCAGTTCTGGCCAAAAACGAAAAAAAAAAAAAAACGAAAATAGGAAACCAAAAGCACAAAGTGGCACGTTGGCTGTGAACATGCTCACCGGCAAACGAGAGTCATGTTGCAAGTGAACTAGCTCTGCATGCCGCTTGCATATTTTTTAAGGTGATTTGAATTTTTAAGAGCGTACTAAATTTTTTTATATCCCTGGGGTTATGTGTCACTGTAGCGAGTCCCCCCTCTCTTTGTTTCTCTCACTTTCTCTCTCTCTCTCTCTCTTTTTGCAGTGGTATCTTTGTGGCACAGCAGTCGTGGCACTGATTTAGCCGCGTGTTTAGCCGTAAACTATGCAACGCTTACGCTTGCTTAGCTGGCAAATGGCGTTGCAAGGGTTTACATTGCAACACATTCACTGCCACGCACTTAGCGTCTTGTTGTAGTCTGTGTATGTGTGTGTGTGTGTGTGTGTTTATTGCATGTGACAGTGACTCAGTGCAGCCTGCTCCATTTGGCTCTGCTGGCCTTATTTTCTGGCACCATTTTCACTCTTTTTGACGCCTGCACAAAATGCGTTTTTAATTGTTGGAGCGACCCTCGCATTTTGCGCTGATTTCCCAAGGCTCACACATGCCCACGCACAAAAGCACACACAAACACCAACACACACACCCAAACACACACATACAGACAACACGCCTATAGACTGGCGCAATTGCCAGCAATTTGTTTTGCGGCACTGAACAACTTTGCACACACCTACAGCTCGCCCCCCGCCTACCCCCCCCCGCCTACAAACCAGGTGATATGAAGTGCACGCCCAGGGGGTTGCCCCCCTTAGCCAACAGCCGACAGCCGGCTGCGTTTTTGCTGGCGTATTGTGGCAGCTTATTTCCGTCATTAATTAAATTACGCAAAAATGTTCAAAAGCACATAAATCAGTCGGCGTCATTCGGGAACGACACTGCCACTAAAAACTGTTTGCAACGTCCAAGCTGTTGGCTACATTTCTTTTTTTATTTTAGTGCCCTTATGGGACGACCATAAATATTTATACCCGACGCCGCTGAAGAAGGTTCTAGTTGTCTGATTACCGCCCGCTAAGCCCCTCCCCTTCCACTTTTAGATAAACTCATTTAAATGTTAATGCAACAGCGGCAGCAAAAGTTAGCCATGCAACACGCATTGTATGCATTTTATTTGCCACGTTTACCCCGTCTGACCCCACTCGACGACGAGGGTGGAATCAAGTCAATAAAAATTCCATCTGGGGTTGGTGGTTGCAACCTATAATAATATCTGTATATATATTCGTTTCTGTAGCATAAGTTTTGCCTGGCCTGGCCAAAGATGTTGTCAGCTTTAATAGGTGCAACAATGTGTTTTTGCCCCCGGGCTGGGTGGCGGGTGTGGTGCGGCCTGCATGTTAATTAAGTGGAAAAATTGTTTGCGCTCGTCTCACTAATTTTTTTTCTTTGCTCAGCTCGAGGGTGGTTGCCCTGGACAATCCACAGTTGTTACACATTTCATGGCTGGAAGTACCATAAATAATTCAATTATGCACAATTCAAAGTTTTATGAAATAATAATTATATATATACACAGATGTCAAGCAAAGTAATCAAAAATGAAGTCTTTAGAAATGAGGATATCAACTGACAAAGTTCGACAACTGCTCAACAAATTGAAAAGTCTTCAAAGTAAAACAATTTGCTTTTTCAAATTGTTTACAAATATTTTTCGGACACCTTTTAAGGTGCTGATCGAATTTTTTGTGATTATTTAACATGTGTTTATAATGAAGAGTGTTTTTGATGTGGCAGCTAAAAAAAAACATATTTTTATATATAAATTGTTACTTTAATTGATTTTTTTCCTCAACCTGGCAAAAACCAAAAATATCTGTTCTTTTTTCCTGTTGAATTATCGTTCTTAAATAAATAAGCTTTAGTCGGTGCAATTTTCCGGGCAATTGGCCTCGCCTTCTGCCAATTCCAATTCCAACTACAGCTTCGAGCTTATATTTGTTTATAACACATAATAACCCACATTTGGAGGAGGCATTCCGTGTGTAAGCTGATAGCCATTAACCTGTTAATGTTGCAATTATGAGGCAGAAATTATGTTGCTATTTGTTTCTCTCTTTTTCCGTTACTGTGAAAATGTTGAGCTTAAGTGGGGCAACACGAGGTGGCAATAAGAGCCATAAATAAGGCGCATTATTAAAGTTGGCTCAAACTGAAACATTGTATGCATGAGTGTATGTGTGTATGTGTGTGTGTGTGTGTGTGTGTATATGTGTGTGTATGTAAAAAGAGCACTGCAATAATGATAGCCATGCGGGTAAACTGGGTAACAGGGTAACAAAAGTCTGCCCCGACTACAAAGTAACTCAACTAAAAGAGTTAAGTCTGACTCTGAGTAACTGTGGCAAACAAGCTGGCAACATAAACACAACTCACACAAACACACACACACACAATTTTAATTACCCACATTGTAACTGTATTTTCTTGAATGTAAATAAAGTTACAAGTTCGTCTAAAAGGATAACACAAACTGGAGTCATGAACTGGAGACGAGTGTGTGTTCGACATTGTCGCTCCTTTGATAATGAAGTCCTTGTCTAATTAGCACAAATGGCTGATGGTGGCTGATGACAACTAGCATAACAACAGATTTAGCAGTGCAAATCCTCAGCAGGAGCACCCATTGTATGCACTTCATTTTTGAGCCATAAACTTGCTGCTGTCCTTTCAGATAATTGCATTTGGGATTTGCTTGTTGGCAGCGGGGATTTTGTGGCATTGCATGTTGCCTGATTTTTATTTCATAAAAAAAAAAAAACATAAAAACGTAGACAACAAAAAAAGGAAAAATACAAAAATATTTATAATCATAATAAAAAGATTGGTCGCTGGCAAAGGTGTGCCGCCAAATGATATTTTTTATATTCCTTATATATAATATTTGGGATTATTTTATGTGTCGGCTTGGCTTATGCATACATAAATCATGTGGCTTGTTAAATATGAGACAAAAAGAGAGAGAGAGAGAGAGAGAGAAATACACATTTTCTTTACTCTTCGTTTACCTATTAGATTTTTGGCCATTTGCGTCGTTTTGTCGCCTTGATAATACAAACAACAAAAAAAAAAACCACACATAATAAAATGCTTATTTCAAAAATACACCTTTTGTGTCAACTCCAGAGAAACCCCCTCTCCATCTCCCTCTACGTTTCTCTCTCTCTGTCTCAGTCTGTTTCTTCTTTTTTCTCTGTGCGCTGTCAGCAACTTTGTGGTTGGGCCAAAACCAACAACAACAATAACAACCAAACAATAGCCATGCCTCAGGCGATATCGTGCCAAGGCGGCGTTGATTGGCAGTAGGTCGCGTGTGTTGGCTGGTTGTGTGTGTGTGTTTGTGTGTGTTGTGTGTGCTGCTGGCCTGTTATTTTCTTAATTTTCAACACGTTTGCTTCTTTTCGACTTGATTATCCTTTTGGTGGCAAAACGGAAACTGAAGTAGCACAAGACGCACCAGCAAACCAATTGCCACACAAAGGCGTATCTATTTCGTGACAAAAGGCAACTTTACTGCCAGCCACTGTCTGCGTGTGTGCGTGTGCGTGTGTGTGTGTGTGTGTGTGCGTGTGTATAGCACAGTCAGACGACTTTGCTGCCTACTTTTCGAGTTGCCTACATGTATTTACACCTGAAAGTATGCTAACGTCTTGCAGCACGCACACAACGCATTGCGCCTTTCAGCTCAAACACCACTACCCCCCCCTCTGCACCTACCCACTTTGCCACCCACTCAGCTTGTGCTACTCGTATGCGCATAACTTTGCACCTCAGCCAGATATCTGCCACAGAGTGGCCACTAGGGATGTGCAATATTTATGTATACCTAACACGTCACAGCATTTTTTACCCTTGCATCGAAAGTGAGAAATTCTTTACATATATTAAAAACTAATCTAAGCGACTAAATCTAGCACAATTCACATTTTTACAAAATGTTTACTTATTTTCTGAATTTTTACCATGTGCAAGCATTTAATGATTGTTGTACGAAAATGGGTTAAATATCTTTTTGAACACACCTTCTAAATATAATTTATATTATAAAATTTCAATTTTCATAAATGTTTCTTTAGCATAAAAATTAAATTTTAAATTTATTTTCAATAATTAATGATATTTCTTTAAATAATATTTCGCATTGGTAAAGTAGTCCGATTCGTAGGGAACCAAAAAAAACCTGAAAACATTGCCATCTCTAATGGGCAATTTTGGGCCAAATATGTATTTTGACAAAGACGACAAAAATGAGAGGCAGCCATTTGTGTGTGATGTGCTTGTCATCTTATGACAGAAGTTATTCGACTAGTAACAGCTCGATGAAGGCGCCTTTAAGCTGCATAAATGTGGCAAGCTTTAAGAGGCAGCAACAGTGGCAGCCATAGAAGCAGCTTCCTTGCAGCAGCAAAAGCTCACGCTCAGCCAATTTAGTTCCAGCGACGCGTGCCCTAAATTGTTTTAAATTACAAGGCGGCCATTAAACTGAGGCAGTTAATCCTGTGGGCAGGCGCACATACCAAATATATATATATATATATATATATAGAGATGGAGCTAAGGACATACGGATATGCGGACATATGTATGGAGGCTACATATGTACTAGAAGTCAGGCATTTCCGGCAGCTCATTTCCGTTTCACCTCAATTGGGTAAACGTAAAACCAGAAAACCAAACAAAGATAAAAAAAAAAGACACAACAAGGGGAAAAAAGCAAGGCTGCAAAACCAAGCAAAAATAAATATTAAAGCATAAAAAAACACAAAGGGTGCCACAGAGCGAAAGAGATAGCAAGAGGGAGAGCCCACATGCAATGCCATAACTAGACGCAGCAGGTTTATTTCCCCTGGCTGCCTTTTAAGAAGGGTGCATAAATTAAGACTAAGCCAAAGCGAAGCGACGCGACGCGACTCGACTCGAGGCAAAGTTGCAGTTGACCGTAGACAGTGGCAGCAACGGTAGAAGGAAGCAAGTAGCTTTTGTGGGAATGTTGAGGCCAGCCAATGTCGCCAACGGCGTCGTCTTGAGGCAACATTTAGGAACAAGCAGCAACAACAACAACAACAACAGCAACAACAACTCTGACTAGACGGCACTTGTGCAACACCTCAGCATTTATTTATGGTAGAGAATTTGAATTTCAAAGCACATTGCATACTTGCAGGCGTCAGCATTTGACGAGGGGGGCTGGCAAAGGCTCAGACTTGGGGGGACGAAACACACCCCTCAAATTAGCGGCGCTTCCCTTTGAGTTTTTTTTTTGCTATTTTTTTTATGTGTGTTTACCTTTTATGATTGCTAGCCGGCTGTTGTTTTGTGGCAAGCTATACTACACTTTAGACTTTATATTTTGGCAAACACCCTCGCGCCGTGTCGCATGCATAAGTGTGGCAAATTGCGCACAACTCACACACACACACACACACACACACACAGTATGTAACACACTGCAAAAGGAAATTTGGCCGAAATTGCGCGGTAATTGCAGCCGCTAAATTTCACTTTTGTTTCGAGGCATGTGTGCCGCAGCCCAGCAGAAATTGAGCAGTAACAAAAGCAACAACAACAAAAAAAACCGAATTATGCGGCAACAGAGCGTGTCGGAGGCTAGACCGCCCAGAACACCCTAAAACACCCAAAACCCACCCATAACCTCCACCCACAAAAAGCAACATGCACAGCACCGCATGGCCAGCAGTTTTCATTTTTAAATTGGCGGTTTTATGTGCAATTGTGTCTGTGTGTGCCTTGGCATGACTAACTTACACACACACACACACACACACAGAGAGAGACACAGACACAAACACACTCCCAGAGCAGGCGCCCTCTGCTTGCTCTGCGCATTAGCAAATTTTTATTGCATACTTTTGAGCGCGATTGCAATTTAATGCGCCCAAACAAACCACACACATGTTCCCCATGCGGCTTTTATGCTCCACGCATAATTTGATAGTCTACAATTGCAGCCAGCTCGCCGAGATTTATATTTTCATATTAGACCACATTTGACATTTGAAATGTGCGCAAATTTGCAACACACACACACCAACACACACACCCATCCAGGCAAAAGGCAAGCTCAATTTTGTATATATATATATATATATATATATTTTAAACGACTGCCACATCAGACACGTGTCTGATTCTCTTTCAGACATTTGTAAATGTTTGATATGGCATATTTGTGAATTTTATTATTTTTATTATTGCATTATTTCTGTTGTCTTCATTTCATAGCTGGCTGGCGTGTTCAAAGTGCCCTTGAGCCTGTGCTTGTTTATCATAAAGTCGGGCGTTATATTGTCATATAAATTAAACCATAAATAGAGTGCATAATTCTGACATTGATTTCATTCGTTTGCGTGTCCAATTTTTGCATATTCGTGTTTGACAGAACAAAAACCACCTACACTGAGAACAATTTCAGTTCAAACTATGCAATTTTTAATATAAACAATCATTTTTTTTGTGATCTGAAATCTCGTTTAAAATGAATTTTCAAGTATTAGTCAAAACCTATACAAATTTTTACATATATTTTAATTTATATATAAAATTGACATTTGTATTAATTGGTAGCTATTTTTAATAACTGTGTTTACATTCAATAAATAAAATTGACTTTCTTTCATTTGGCTTAACAATAAAAAATGTTGATTCCAAACATTGATACAACACAAAAGGCGTTTATTATTATTATTACCTGAAATAGAGGAGCAAAAACGATGAATTCTTGGTGCCAACTTGCCAACGTTGAATTCTTGGTGCCACACTTGCCACACATGCTACAAAGATGTGCTCAAGTCCAGGACTTTAACTTTATGGCCTGCTGTCTATCTTTTTGCATTTATGCTCCTTTATTTATGGTGTTGTGCGTGTGTGTGTGTGTGTGTGTGTGTGTGTGTGTGTGACTGTTGGTGTGGTTGAGATCCTTTTGTTTCACGTTTATTATTTATAATAAATGAGTGCACATACCAAGCAATCGTGTTGGTAGTCGGAGACACCTCCCTTCCAACCCCCAACCACCAACCCCCGCCCAACCCATCATTCATTATTTAATAATATTATTGAGCGTGCCGGCCTTTGTCTGTTGAGCTGCTATTGTTGTGTTCCGGGAGGTTGTGTTGGCCGGGGGATGTGGCCTGGTGGCGGGGGGTGTGGCATATACCTACTCTGATATATTTATCGCTATCTGTTTGTGGAAACGGGTCAATCGATTTTCTTTGTCGCTTTCGACTCCTTCTAAAAACCCCACCTCGTAGGCGTTTCGTAGTGTGAACAACTTTACACACGCAAACGCACACACACACACAACAACACACACACACACACTGGCTGGCTTTCATAATAAAGTTCTTGAATGGATAAGCAATAATTAGAAATTGGCTGTTTGTTTGCTTATACATATTAATAAACATATTTTCAGTTGAATTGAGTTTTGTTTGATTGCTTTGTTGAGGGTTTCCATTGTTCTTTCATTTTGGCTTAAATAATGTGTTGATTTCAATAAGATTTATAAATAGTTTGCCATATTGCATATTTTCTTCTTCTTCTTCTTCTTTTTTTTTTTGTTCTGTTTCTTGACCATTTAGCAGCAGTTCATTCCTATGCATGACCACACACATTTTGACCCTCGGACTTTTTGGGCTGCACTTAATGCAATTATTCCATGACCAAATTCCACGACTGACAATAAACCAATTTAACTTTTGCAATATGCTTGGAATTACCAACTGAAACTGATGGCACCCAAATACCAACCCCTCTCTACCCGAACACAGTAAACTGCCCTTATATTATTATGTTTTTTCTCTTTTTTCGTTTGGCTTATGTTGTTGGTCAAAATAGTTTTGGCAGCGCATTCGACAATAGACAAATTGTGTGTTTGTTTCAGCAGCAGCAGCGAGGGTTGCTTTCTTTTATGATGTCTGTAAGTATTTATTTATGCGACTGAACTTTTAACCCCAACCTCAACCCCCTATCCCCAGTCCCTGTCCCAGACCCAATCCCAGTCCCAGCCAGCCAGACTGGCCAAGAACTTGCCAGTTTTATGAGTAGTGATGACTTTTCAACCACCCCGGGATTAGTGGAGTGCTCTTGGGTCAATAGCTAGCGTGTTTTATGCTATTACCAAAAGCAGAGTGTCGAGCCATAACTTGAATGAGAACTTGCCGCCTTGAATATTGCCCTTAGCCATGATATTCCATGTGGTAAGTATGTGCGGTCAGTTGTAAATGTTATAGCCAAATATTAACAGATAATTGAATTAAGTGTAAATAAGTGGCACTGAGGTGTGTGTGTGTGTATGTGTGTGGCAGGCAGGCAGGCAAAACTGCTAACATAAGTTATTTATTAATGTGCTTGAAGCATTTATCTCGGCATATTTAATGCAATAAGTTTTAATCCGATAAGTTCAATATGGAATGCTCTTTAATTAAAAAACACACACACACACACACACATACACACACTTAAACGCTTTTGTCGCTGCTGACAGCCGTGTGGCAACATTGCCTGATAGCTGTTCTGGCTGTCTGTTCTGACCCAAGCCGCAAGAGCCATGTGCAGTTAATTAAATCAAGCGACATGTGTTTTAAATAAATTAAATATATGCAAATTTCATTATATTATTTTTAATAACACGAACGACCCATGCACAAGTGCAAAGTATATTTAAAATAAATATATATTAAAAAAATGCATTAAAGTTTATAAGCTTGCACAAAAACCACACTTTACTCAAAAAAAAAAAAAATATTTAAAGTTGGAGAAAAAGAGAAAGAGAAAGAGTGAGAGAGAGAGAGTCATCTTTTTTGAAATTAATAATTATACCTATAATCGGCACTCTTTTTTCTTGAATTTTAACTGAATTTGGATCAATATCAATTTTTAATTACATATTCATATTTCAAATTATAAACACAACTACCACAATTGAATGTGAAAAACGTTTGAAAATATCTGTCAATAATTTGAATACTTTTACAAATAATTTCAGACTTAACCAAAAACCAACAAAAACTCAGCAAAGAAACTTTTTATAATAAAATTTAGTGGCACGAAAACATTTTTGGTTTAATTAATTTGTAGTCATTAAATGTTGCTGCCTTTCAAATGAGTGGCGTGAAGCACACAACGCCTACTATGTGTGTGTGTGAGTGCCTGTGTGTGTGTTGTCATTGTGTTAGTTGGTGTTAGTACATGCACACTTGAACACACAAAAACACAGAAATGGAGCTGGGGAGGAGGCTCACTTGCAGACGCTGTGTGGTGCACCAAAATGTATGCCACATCTGATGCTCAGCAGCACACATAAATATATATATATATATATGTGTGTGTGTGCCTATGAAGATGTATTACATTTTGTGGTAAGTGTGTATGTGTGTGTGTCTGTGTATGAGACAAGTATTTGTACTTGCGGCTTTCGACTGTTTGGGCAAACGTTACACATAAGTTGAATTATGGCATTTGCCACTCGTCGCTGAGTGCAAAACGCAGCTGCAACTGCAACAGCAACTGCTGCTGCTGTCTAATGATATTCTTGTTTAGCTGCAACACGCAATTGGGTCAACAGCGCCTGTAAATAATGGCTTTGGTCAAATTGCCGCTAACAAGCTGGGCTAAAAAGCGAGCTTATTCTGAAATATGAGCCAGCAAGGAAAATCGCTTTGAACTGCTCCTTGGGATTTACTGCGTATTTTTTTATTACATTTTTTTTTTTGCTTTGGGGAGATACCGAATCAACAGGATTGTGGCTCCTAAAAGGAGCAACAGGCCACAGCCCACACAAGCATTTCCGAGCAGCATTTTGTATGTGTTTGGTTTGCTCAAATATATATTGATTTTATGTGTGACAAATTGTCAGCTTTTGTTAAATTCACATTGCCTGCTTTAAGGCGCACAATCAATGCGAGGCTCACTCAGTGTGTGTGTGCGAGTGTGTGTGTGTGTGTGTGTGCACATATACCTGACTCAAGATTATTTGTCCTTTTTCCGTTTTGTACTTTTTTGTTGACTTTGATGAGGGACTGCTGTGCTTAATTTTAGCATTTTCAGCTTTGACTTTGCCTTTGCCAAATTTGTTGTTTTCCACACATCAACTTAATAATTGAAGCCAAAATCTGCCAGCTTTTGGCCAATGCTCAATTTAATTGTGTAAATCCGTTAATGGATTTATAAAATGCAATCGCAAAAAGTTTTGCGCTGAAAATTGTTGCTTAATTGCTGTACCAAGAGACAGAGAGAGAGATAGAGAGAGAGAGAGAGGTAGAGAGAGAGAAGGGGAAGAGAACTGTCCGTCTGTCTGTCGGAGTGGCTAATTTACCCCAGCAACTTGGAGGCTACCCACATACTTACCTGGCGCCAAACTTTGCCAGCGTTAAAAGTTTTTTTGGGGCTGCTTCTGCTTTTTGTAAAGTGGGCAGCGCTAAATGCCCCAAATTCTTTAAGTTTACAAGCAAAACATTTGTGCGCAGTTTTCATTCTTTTTCTTTTTTTTTCTTTTTTTCCTTTTTCCTTTTTTGGTTGCGTGCGTGCTCGAAATGAGGACCAAAATGTTGTTGTTGTTGCTAATGTTGTTGCTGTTGTTGTTGTTGTTGGGCAAAAGTGTAGCAGGTTCTCGTGTATTTTTACACCCTTTTTTTTGAGAGGGAGGCGGGGCGGTTCGGTCAGCTTGTTCTTTCAGGTTACTGTTTCTATTTACGCAACGGCCGCAAGTTTTTGCCTGGCATTTGCTAGCCGGGTGAGGTGTGGTCGGGAAGGGGGGTTGAAGGGGTTTTTCTCGCTAATATTCGCCATTAAACTTTTGCTTGTTTTTCTTTAATTAACAACGCAAACATCTGATATGCTTTTTTTTTTACTTTGCTTTGCTTTTCGCCTTTTTGTTGTTGTTTTTCTTATTTTCAGCTTTTTCCTTTTTACCATTTCCCATTTTGTTATTTGTGTGCATTTTTTTTTTTTTGGTTTTTTGTAGCTTACTTTGGCTCTGGCATACCTTTATTAAGTTTCGTTCCATTTTTACTACTTGCGGCTCCCTGGCCACAACTTTGGGTGCTTAAAATTTGTACTCGGCTCTCACTTTATGAAAAAAAAAAGGGTCAGCGCCAACTCCCTCCTCCGCAGCACGCATCATCCCCTCTCTCTGTTTGCATAGCTGGAGTCGCCTCAAACCCTCAACCGCGCCCACAAAAACCGCCTTAGAACAATTGCGCTTTGTCTTTGATTTGATTGCATTAATTGTTTAAATGGCTGCGGTTTTCTGCAGCTGTCCAAATCGGACTTTCTGTTGGCCTCTTGAATTGAAAACTGTTTATCTGTTGTTCATCCCAAAAAACATTTATCTTTAATATCCACTCGGCTAAATGTTAAATGAATAATTAACATTTGTTCTTTTAAAGAAAGTTGACTTGAAGCAAGTTAAAAATGTTTAACATAAAAAACAAGTTAATTAATAAGAGTTGGAAAAAGATTCTGTTTTGAATCAGTGTTTTATATAATGATTATATTATTGAATATTTTTACTCATTTATTTCTTATTAAGGACTTTGATGTGTTTACTTAAGTCCTTTAAAAAATTAGTAAAAATTTTAAAATTTTTGTTTTTGCTCAAAAAACAGTATGAAATTTACCACAAAGTTGCTTTAATTATTTTCCATTCATTTGCTGTTCAAAAACCAAACTAACTGCAATTTTTTTTTAACACTATTTATACGTTAGCATTATCAAAACATTTAATATTTAAACAATTAATTAAATTCCCTGTGGAATTCAGTTAATGCGTTGCGTTAATGACAAAAATTTTGTATGCCTGAAGCATAAATTATGTTGGAAAATAAAAACCAAGCAGACAATTGAACAACAATTTCAATGGTTACTAACTATATGAACATAGTTTTAGTTGACAATTTGAATGCAATGTTGTCGCTTTGTGCACAATTCTCATATTGGTCGGGGGCTGTGTGGCATGCAACAAGCCCCAGAGCGTTGTTAATACAAGTTGTAGCTATAGAAACACGATGTCCATTTGGACAGTTAGTAAAGTAGTTTGTGACTGCAAGTGTGTGTGTGTGTGTGTGTGGCACAACTGTCATCATTTTACAACGTAAAAATTAATAACTTTGCGCACAACTTTTTATATTTAGTGGTGTAAATTGACTAAGCAAACAACCGTCTATTGTCTTTCACCAGGCAACAAACTTTTGCAATGCACTGTAAGCGAATGAGTGTGTGTATATATGTGTGTGTGTGTGTGTGTGTGTGTGAGTTAAGTGAATGTGTGTGGTTGTAAATTAAAGCGGATTACTTAATGTGAGCTGCATTTTTGATGCACTTGTGTGCAATTTACATGTTTGCTTTAGCCAAATGACTTTTAATTATTCAACAAGCAAATTTAGGTCACACACACAAACACACATACACAGAGAGAAATCACAGTTACAGCTTACAGAGTGAGTTGGCCCATTAGAGCTGCATATATATGAATACATCTATATTAGGAAGAAAACAACAAATCTGAGCAAAGCAGGCCAAGCAGGCGTAATCTACACTTTAAGTCCATAAAAACACCACTTGAAAACTAATTAAACACTAATAGCAAACAACTGAAAGCTGAGCAAGGCCAGCTCAAGTGGCGGAAATGTCTGACAGACAGTCAGACGAACGGCCAGCCAGCAATTAAACCAAACAAAACAAAACAGAACAAAACAAAACAAAACACAAAAAAAAAGGCGAAATAAATGAAAAGAAAAAGCTGAGGAAAAGTTTTTAATTTGTGCCGAGCTGAGAATCAGAGGCAGCTGGGTGCGAATGAGTCTATAAGTTGGAACTCAATGCCAAGCCAAATAAGACAATGGCCAAAAAAACAACAAAAGCAGTCGTCGTCGAGCATCCGTGTATCGGGTGCCAAATGGCCAAAATGGCGAAAGGATAACGGACGGAAGTGAAACGAAATGGCAAATCAATGCAGACGTTGGCCGGCAACAAAACACAATCCGCTTAAAGTAAAAATTATTTCTTAGCCAGAAAAGAAAAGAAAAAAAAAAATGATGAGGGGACCAAAACTTTGTGCTGGCCATTCGCGGCGGCTGTTTAAGTATAAGCCCTAAGCTGTTGACTTATTTGGCCAGGTTCGATTTGCTATTGTTGTGCCACGATTTGTATGCACGGCTAAGCTGCTCAACAATTTTTGTTTAGCCATATTCTTTGGGGCGTCAACCATTTAGTTTAGCCAGACAAATGTGTGTGTGTGCGTGTGTGTGTGTGTGTGTGTGTGTGTGTGTGTGGCCAGCACTAAGTAAAGTATATAAATTTTGATACAGCTGCTGCTGGCTGCACTTACTTAAAAACAGAAATTATGGCTTGAATTATGCAAAGAGGGATAAATGAAAATATAGAAAACGGGAAAACAGAAAGCGAAAAAAATGGAAAATGGGATAGAAAAATGCTTTAGACTTACCTTTGTGGTGGCGCAAGTGATGGCCAACAGCTGCTGCGCCCGTGCAACAAGGTGGCTCGTAATATAAATTCCAAGTGTTCTCATAATCCGCCCGAGCATAATCCACATAAATTATTTGCGCGCCGAGCGCGACAAGCCAAAAGCTGAGCAGCCTCGAGGAGCACATGCTGCCGCCGCTGCTGCTGTTGCCCCTGCTGCTGCTCCTTGGTCCTTGGCTGATAGCTGTGTAAACACACACACTCACTCACACTCTCACACACACACACACACACTCACACACAGCACGAGTGTTGATCGTGGTTTAATGCCAACAAAAATGTTGTAAAATTGGCGAACGCGTTGCGAGCAGCGCCGCGCTTAACATTGAGCTTGAAAAAATACTGATCTGTTTTCGATACTTTTTGATCTCTTTCTCTCTCTCTCTCTCTCTTTCTGTGGAGTGTTTTCACATTGTTTTCGTAGCGAGAGACACGCAATTTTTTGAGGATTTTGGCAAACAAACTGTATTGCTTTGGTCTTAGCGTACGTAATGCACGGCACGAGCTGCAAATACGAACTGAGCTGTAGCGGCACGAGTAAGTGTGTTAAATAAACACACAACAGCGACGAGAGACGAGACGAACGGACACGAAGTGCCAACTGTTGTTCGGCTCCACCTGTGAAAGAGGAAGAAAAAGAGAGAGAGAGCATTAGTTTGTGATGCGCATGCGCGTAAAGAGAGCGCTCAATTAACAGTACTAAAATATCCCCATGTATATTTCCCAGTTTTTTGTTTATGTTTACGAAGTGTATTGAACTCATTTAGAGCACATGCAGCAATGTTGCAATGTGCAATGTGCAACGTGCAACGTGCAACGCTATGCAACAACAACAACAAAAACAACAGCCACATATTTTTCAAGGGTAACTGCAGACACATTCAAGCTGAAGTGCACACAAAGCTAGACGAGACGGGACGGAACGAGACGAGACTGTTGCCAGTTGAGCAACCCCATCACTAAGAAGAAGAGACAGGAACCACGGTAAGCCGTCCAGACTCACAGCCAGACACACACACAAACACACACACACTCACACACACATGCACTTTAAGCATTTTCGTGCATTATTATTTATGCATATGCTTGTAATTGCAGCTGAAATACTACACACAAATTCATCTACATTTGTGAGTATGAGTGTGTGTGTGTGAATGTGCCCAGACTCTGACTAAACTTTTTTTTTTCTTATTATTCTTCTGCTTGCGTCGCCTGCATTTGGGCATCGCGTGCCTTGTGAATATTTCAGCAAAATTTCAATGCTGCATTTGTGGTGTAGGCTGGCTGCACGAATAAAAAAAAAAACAAACAAAACAAAATAATAGAAAGAGAAAAAAAGTTCTCTTAAGGCCAGACATAAGTCACTCAGACAGTCACGCAGACGGCATTTAGCCCGCAGGGCAGACACTCAAAGACAATTAAACAGTAGCCATTGCTACTCTGTCTCTGTGTGTGTGTGTGTGTGTGTGTGTGCGTGTGTCTGTGTATTTTTGTTTGAATATAACTTTAGAAGTGGAAGTTCAATTCTTAATTCTTATGGCATGCAGAAGCATGCGAAATGAACTTCTTTTGCTCTACACTGTTAAACTGTAAAACTTTTTGAAACCTATTTGAGATAAGAATAGGTTTTTCATAAGGAAAAATATATTCATTTGGAAAGAGTTTTATAATGTAGCAGATTTTTTTCTTTAACACAGAATTAACGAACATATTTCGCTTTTCAGTAATTTGTCAGGCTTTTGCTTATTTTGAGAGTTCAGAGTGAAAATAAATCTACCGATTGTTATTATAATTATTATTGTAATCGATTTCGATAACTTTAAAAGCCCAATGCATTATTGCAATATTACCAATTTTTTTTGCTTATTGTTTTGAATACTTCTCAATTAAACTTTGCAAATTGTCATACGTAATTCCTATCTTCATTTTTCGTTTTGTTTTCTATATTTATTTTTTGTAGTGTAATAACCTTCAGACAGTTTCAACAAGTTCAGCTCTTTATGGCGCGCTTGGACTTGGCTTGAGAATCCAGAATCAGACAGAGGCCAACAGTCAGCAGCAAACAGCCAACAGCCAACGGCAACAAACTGTCTGCCCCTTTGGCTGACCGCAAGAGTTAACAAAGTTTTGGCATTTGGCGTATTCTGCATTTCGGCTCAAATTTCGTGCATTGGAATTTCGACTCTCTGTGTGTATGTGTGTGTGTACTTTGAAAGCCAAGACAATTTGCGGCTACTTTGTGCGACAGCGAAAAGCATAAGGCTTTAAAATGCTTCATCACAAAGAAAACTGCAGCACTGGCCAAACAATCAGCGAACTCACAGCAGGGCATCCTGAATCCTGCCAACAACCTGAATATTGTTTAGACGGCTGCCCGCACCTGTGCCGTGTGCGCTGAGGCGGACACAAAAACAAGCTCAACAATTGCCTTATAAATGCCCCTCAAACTTGGACGAAAGCCGAACGAACGACTTTTCGCAAGAAGCAAAAAACTTTGATTAATGTGCGCTTAAAGAGCCGGCTAAATACACGTGAGGACGAGAGAACGACAAATCAAAAAAAAGAAGAAAATAAAAATAAAAGATAAAAAGAAACAGGGACACAAGTTTCATAACTTTAACAAAACAGGACCTTGGCAGCAGCAGGACCGCGTGCAGCCGGAGCCAAACTAGAAAAAAACTTATGCAATCATGGCAAAGGCGAAGGCGGCACCAAGACGCAAACGCAGACCGGAAACGTGCGGGGGCAGAGGCACGGCTACAGAAATAGGACCAGCAGCAAGTAGCAAGGACTAAGGCACTGCAGTTTCAAGGCGCCGCACAACAATGTCAGCCACCGACAACAGCGACGACAGGACGATAAGGAATAAAAAATAAAAAAATAAAAATCACAGCGCAAAAGCGTTAAAAAATGAATTGTAAAACAAACAGCAAACAAACGAGCAACATTTGCTATGGCCACACCCACACACCCTCCCACACACATACACACACACCGACACACACACACAGCTAGAACCACAAAGTAGCCCAGCGACCCGCAGGCAACCCGCTGCGTTCATGTCCACAAAACTCTGGCGGGCCAATGCCAAAGTCAAAGTCAGCAGACCGGTTCAAGTCTCTCCACCCGCATTGGCATCCGCATCCCTGCCTGCCTGCTTGCGTCCGCGGCTCGCGCTGCCTAATAGAAAATGTAATTCGATGCATTTAATGTTGGCGTACGCCAAACGCTGCAGGTTACCCTTCAGGAGCAGCACCAACACCAACACAAGCAGCAGGAGCATGCGGGCATTGCCAAATACCAGGACGAGGACGACGATAGCTGGTTTTTTTTTATGAGTTTACATTTGGCTGCTATTCATCCAGCAACATCGTCGTCGTCGTCATCGTCATCGTCGCTGTTGTGTTTGAGTTGCTTACCTAATCCTTGCAAACAAGTTAAAAACGTTGTAAAACAAACAACAAACAGTTGCAACAACAACAACAAAAATAGGGGGCAATTTCAAATGGAAATAAAGTGCTGCATACTTTTCAGCGCACAAGACTAAAGGAATAAAACACGTCAAAAACGTTAACAAATGCCATGAAACCAACTTTAAATTAGGATTTTAGCGGCTGGCAGACAACACACAATTTGACAGGCATCCAAATTAAATATTCATATGATATGCCAGAGAACACACAACGCATTTAATCTTGAATAAACTTTATTAAATCTGCATTTAGAAATAAAACAAAATTTTTATTTATAACTTTTGTTAAGACTGAAACAATTTCTTTTAGTTTATGCGCTGCACTCAATTCTAGCGAAACATTTTCTAGTCACTGATTTCTCTAACTTTTTTATTGATTTTTTTTAATAGTAAACAAAAAAAAAAAACAGTGGCCGAAATGTAAGTCGTAAAACCAAATGCATTTGGGAAACGATTTTGACTGACATCGAGTGCCATGAGAAATACAAACAATTATTAAGCATTCCGTCTGCTCTGCGCCCTGTTCCTGTTCCCCAGTCCTGCTGCTACTCCTACCCTTCTGTAGCTGCCCCCCTTATGCTTGGCAATGGTAACCTCAGCAACCTGTGCCGCGTGCCACAGCATTGACAACCGGTGCGGCAGCACTAATAGAAATTAAACGAAAGTTCTGCTTGCCTGATGCCTGATGGCAGCCTGGTCTGGGGTGCAGTGCTGCAAGGGTGCTGGAGTGCACGGGTGCAGGGGTGCACGGGTGCAGAGGTGGATGGCAGCCAAAACCCATGCCAATACCACCCACCCTGCGCACCCATGTGAAGGTCGAGCAAAAGCGAAGTGCAGCAGCGGCAGCAGCACCAAAATCAGGGTTGAGCGCACAGCAGCCGAACACTTAGAAAAATGTAACTTATATAAAATTTAAAATTAATCAGAATTTATGTATCATTTGTTGTTATTTCTACAATTTTTATAGAAAAAAAAAACTTGATATTATTGTAAATTAAAATATATATTTATATTTTTTGCACATTTTTTAAAATCTCTTTTTTGTTTAAGTGTAGATTCGCTTTCATTTCGTTGACTGGTTTTTTGTTTGAGTATTTGCATTTGCTTTTATTAATCATAAAAAATGCTGAAATAGCCGAAATTGCCCGTGCTGACTACCCGTTTCCCTCCCTACCAGCATTACCCCCTGACTGCATGGTTATGCGGCATGGATCGTGCACGAAAGCGCAATTTGATTTTAATGGCGGCAAAATGTTGAATGTTCCGTTGCACAGACAGACAAACAAATGGACAGAGTGACAAACAGACAGACAGTCAGACAGACGGACGGACAAACAGTCAGACAGACTAGAAATGCAAACAGGCAGACAAAACTGGTTGTCGCTTTTTTTGTTCCTCTGCTGCTGCTGTTTTTCCATGCAATCAGGCGCCGTTTGTTGACGTTTCTACGTGTGTCTGTGGGTGTTAGCAAGTACACGCACATACAGACACACACACACTTACACACACACCCACACACACTCGCAGAGTTACGCATAGAACGACGCCGCTGTTTCATTTTGCATTTTGCCCATGACATTTGAGTCCTTTTTTTTTTTTTCTGTTTCCTAGTGTGGCATGTATGCTGCCTATGTTGCCACAGCATTAGCTGTTGCTGTTGCTGTTGCATACGTGCGTATATTTTATTTGTTTGTTTGTTTGTTTGCTTGTGTGTCGCTGCATGTGCGTGCGTCCTGCCGCACTCGTCAGTGTCATTAACGTCATTGTTGGACAACGTGGACTACTCCCGCCGAGGACTCTCAGTGTATTCCTGTCACGGTCATTGCCTATGTCCCCAGTGTCGATGACAATAGATAGCTCGTTCCGCTACACAAATATATATTTTAAATATTTAAATGGCATTTCGTCCTTTAATTAGAGTGACTCCTCTAAAACTATGCTACGACAAAACTATCAATTATTTGCTATGTGCTGTGTTTAATTAACTTATAATTTAAGTCGTCTTCGAAACACGCACAAATGTCATTTTCACAAATTCAAATTCGTCTAGACCATATATTAGCAACAGAAAATACTTATAAATGTGGTTGGGAGGGGTGTAGAGGGGTCATCAAATGTACAGTAATAGTAATTAATCATTCAAATTGACTTTAACATCAATAAAGTTGTACATGCGCCAACACTAAATTTTGAGGCAATAAGAAGCAGGATTAAAGCAAACTAGGAAAGTCAAATACAGCCACAATATCTTGATTCACTTGCTTTTCTTAATAAATTTATTTATAATAAACAAAAAAATGTTCTTTCTCAAAAATAAACTTATTTTTCATATAGTTGTCAACATTACAAAAAGTGTTCAGCAATTTTTGCTTACGTTTCTGTTAGTAAATGTCAAAGATACAAATATTTATTTCAGAGAACTAACAGATTTTATTATCTATTTATAAATGCTAAACTTTAAGCAGTCTACAAACAAAATCAAATGGATTCGCAGTAAAGAAAACAAATAGTTCTCATTACTTTCTGCTTAGTAAACAACCAAGTTGGCATAAAACAAATTAGTCAACCCTCGCTAGGTATTTGTGGTCTTTGAGTTGCAAGGCGCATGCAATTTATTGCCGCATTGCGATCCATGATAAGTAAAAACAACATTGCAACGCCGCAGGGACTAGGACCAAGACCAGCTGCTGGCTGGACAGAGCAGGCCAACATACGAGTATATCGAATGCGCTGCTGTTGTCCACTGATATGCGAACGCATGCATGTAAATCCACGTTAACAGACGTTTCACTGTACACACAATCGACACAATCGGCGAACGATTGCGTTTACCCAAAGGGCGGCTGCTATTTGTTTGCTGATGTTTGCAGAAAGTCAACGACAAGGCAACCACCCACCGCTCCCTCCTCCCACCCATGCCTGGGAACAACGCCTGGTCGGGCGTGTGCCACTGATAAGGGTCGCCCAAAGCTAGAGATAGAGGCGTTGCAAGAGGGGGAGGCAAGGGTGGCGAGTCAGTGCAATGTTGCATGGGTTTTACTCTAGTTTATTTGTTAATGGTTTATTTATTAATTCCTGCGGATTATCACGTCAGACAAGGCATCACAACAACAGCAACAACGAAATCGAGATACAGCACGACGGGCAAATGTACGCCGGACCTATGTATGAGGCAAGCTGGAGGCGGTGGTGGCATGGGGCACAGACAAAGTCAACGGAAACGAGCAGCAGCAGCCGCACACGGAAACGCATATGGCTGGGCCATTTGGGGTGAGCAGTGCATTTGTTGGTTGCGATAAGGTTTATCGTCTGGTTGGAATTTGTTGCTAATAGCCAATGTGCAACACGGTCTAATCTTTAAGCTGGCCAACAGCAGCAGCAGCAGCAGCAGCCACCACGAGAACATTGTCCTAATGTGTTCAAAGTTTGAGGCAAATTGAAATTTGGTGTTCGCATTGAAATCATGCATTAATAATGCTGAAATACTAAATAGTTTTGGCCACACACACACACAAGCACACACACAAGCACACTCACACTTAAGTCGTACAAGTGTGTTTGTGGCATCATGCAAAGTGCCAGGAACATGCGTACACAATTTCCTCAATCCTGTGCAATCCAGTCGTGGGAGCAACGTGTGTGGAAAACCGCCCGGAAATTTGAAATTTTGTGCACAACTTGAAGAAAACTCCTTTTCTGCTCAACCAAAGAGAAGGTGGCAAATACACTCAAAAGAAAATTAAACATCAAATTCAGATATTCGCAATTAAATTTAATTTAATTAAATAAATTTATAAGCTACCTGTAGAAAAGATTAATTAATTTTAAATGGATGATAGCCAACTCTTTTGTAACTTGCAAAGTTAAGAAGAAAAAAATGTAGAAATATTAAATTCCAGTCTTTAAAAAGTTGCAACCAACGTTTTCATTTGCCAAATTTCTGTGTTGGTTTATTTTTTTAATCTCTTTTTTTAAATCGAGATTTTCTGAGTGTATTCCGACTGGCGCTGCTTTGATAGGAGTGCGTTTGACAGCACGCATGTCGTTTCTCGTTTCTCGGTTGTCGTTTGTGAAATCCTCTACAGCAGCGAGTGTTCAGGCGTGTGTGAACTTCCGCACATGCACACACAGAAAAACCCACCCACAGCACAGCAGAAGCAGTAGCAAAAGCAGCAGCAGTCACAGCTAAAATCTTTCAAATATAAGCAATTAGTAAATAAATTTCAACTAAATTGGCCCCGGGGCAAAAGTAGGCAAAAGCAAGACAGCGAAAGTGAGAGAGATTTTGAGAAGGGGGGAGCAGGGGTAGACTTGCCAAACTTTGGCATTCATAGACATCAAGCAAACACTTTAGCCACTAGTTGCCGAAAACCTTTTAAAGTATTCAATAACAGTGAAATTCAAGCCCAGCCATCCTTTCCTTCCGTCAGACCAGGCCCAGACGCGATTATCGCCAATATCGCTGATGGACAAGCCTGCAAATTGAATTTCTCACACTTTCCCCAGAACGCCTCAATAAAAATCAACGGCAATAGCAACCGTTGGAAATTCCCGTAATTTTGAGTTTGAATTTTTGGGCAAAAAAAAAAATGTGAAGTGAACTTAATTTGCACGGCTGGCATGACGAACATTCAAGTCGAGTAACTGTCGCAGAAAAATGTGAAAAAACATCTCCCTAAAATGAATGAACCCGCCTCAAGTTACTCATTTAACTCCTCGCCTATCCGTGGCATTCAATTTCTGTCCGTGGTCTTGAGTGCTTTTTTTGTGTATTACACTCACAAATTATATACAACAACAGACTAATAAAAATCTTATTGGATTCATTAAATATTTAATACAATTATCAGCTGCCAAATATGCGAGAATATTTTATAAAAATAATCTTTATTTACATATGCAAATAGAAGAGGGAAAGGTTAATAAATACTGGTCTATTCACATATTTAAAAAAAATAAACAATTAATCGCATTGCATCTTTATTAACAATTTGATGGGTTTACCAATCCGTCTGGCGACATCAAAGGCAAATCGCTTTGGTTAACTCAGCAGGCATCGAAATAAAGCCACTTTGACTTGGGAGCTGTCACTTTGACTGCCCTTTTTTGACTGTATGTCAAACCAAATTGAATGTCAAATATATGCACACATATATACATATTTTTATATGTGACATGACTTTGACATTGACATTTGCATATGCCATCAATGCTTACATTTGAGTTTTTTTTTTTTTTGCTCTGTGTGTTTCTATAATTTTGTACATTTCTGCACTTAACAACAGCGGGGGACTGGTTTGAATTGAGGGGGTTGGCGCTGCATGGCAACTGGCAGGCAGCGGCAGGGGCGAAGGGGCGTGTCGGCTGGTTGCCTTTGAAGTGTGCCAGCGTGGCGCTTAACTGCTGATAATCCTTTTTAAATAAATTTGTTGGCACAAATCGTTAAGTCGCCCGGGGGCTGTGGCACGCACCTTGTTTTGCTTGCAACCCCCAAGTTGAACAATTGTAAGGTGCGTTTGTTGTGCGCTCAATAGCCCGCCTGTGGCACTGCCACTCAATACGAGTGTGTGTGTGTGTGTTTGCCAAGCATGTTAATACACAGGAAATTAAACACTTATGCGGAAGTCATTGAAAAGCGTTGCGCAACACTCCCACAGCAAACCCAACAAACAAATTGAGAATTTATTTGAATTTTTGCACAAATTCATTGTCTCATTTGTCATTATGCCACAAATACAACCTTCATTTTTAACAGCACATAAAAATATATTGAAGAATTTATTTTTAAAAATATAATATTATAAATACGTAGGAAATAACATATAAAAAAAAAATAAAAAATAAATTCTTTTTTAAAAGAATTTAAGAAAAATAAAAATGGACTAAGGAATTTATTTTTCAAAATTTATTATTATAAAAAAAATAAAAATAAATTCTTCATTATATTTATAATAATTGTCAGTTAAACATCAGGCATTTGCTTTTCGCTATTCACTCTCATCGCAGAATGACAAATTGAGTTGGTCATTCACATTTTCAGGCGAAAAGATTGAGGGACTTGGCTCATATCGCGTCTCGCGGTACTTG
Organism: Drosophila longiperda; assembly: GCA_035042125.1. Lineage (NCBI taxonomy): Eukaryota > Metazoa > Arthropoda > Insecta > Diptera > Drosophilidae > Drosophila > Drosophila longiperda. The sequence continues at coordinate 9,787,958 of JAWNLV010000107.1, read as the reverse complement.
GAAAAGAGACCAGGCGCCTTATCAAACGGCGTTTGGAATGCAGTCGATGTTTGATGGTCACTGGGCACTACAACTGCTGCGGGTGACGACAAGGTGCTGATGGGCGAAGGACTTTCCTGCACAGCTCCGTTCTGTCTGCTGGTTAGTCGAGGCGGCGACATTATCTTCGTAGACGTTGCCACTGCTCCAAGCTGACGACGCTGTGCCAACTTGTTCAGCTTTGGCGAGGCAAGCAGCTTTTTGTATGTGTCTGTTGGATAATCGCTGTTGCAAGAAATATTCATTTTAGTTAGATTGTTTGCACTGCTGAAAAACGACGACTTTTGCGATTTGTGTACGCTTTTTGGCGAGGGAAACAGATCCATCTGCTCGGGGGAGAAGCTCTCCATGGCTGCACGCCAGGCATACACAAATGGCAGACGTTCCTTATCAGCATCGACATTGAAAATAGCATTGAGTACATCCAAATCACGCTTGGTCGGCTCCTTGCCAAATATAAATAGTTCATAATGGGATTCCATGTCGCAGAGCCTTTCTCGTGGTGTCATGAAAATCCCCTCCTCTTCCTCAATGCTGTCGAAATAGTGTGTTGCATCATTGTTTCCCACATTGTCGCTGTTGTCGCTTATGCTACACACACGTAATGGGTCAATGAGCTCGTCAACCGGATCGTTGAATGTGCCGGAGGCAGCTTGACTAGTTTCAGCCTCAGTGGTAGCAGGAGCAGGAGCAGTAGCAGAAGTAGAAGTAGTAGTAGTAGTAGTAGCAGTTGCAGTTGCAGTTGCAGTTGCAGTTGCAGTAGCTGTAGCAGTAGAAGTAGCAGTTGCAGTAGCATTTGTCTGCTTTGATTTGGCAGATAGATAAGCCTCGAAACGTGCGATTCCATCGCTAGATGATATGTCCACAAGATCATCGAGAAAATCCCAATATTCGCACCACTCCCAATTGTCTTGGGGCGCCCTCTCAAGAATCTGTTCAATATACGAATTCTTGATTTGTCGCTCGCGGCTAGTATCAATCACCAATGAATCATCCAAATCGCTATCCACGGACGATATTGATGTGCTGCTGCGATATTTGGAAAACAGATCCGTGTTTTTATGCCAATAAGGCGTCGAGGGCAACACCAGCTTATGAAGTGACCGACTTGAACTATCCTTGATGTGCTGCTGCTCCCGCACCTCAGCACCATTTTGCTCGGGCTTTTGGCTGAAGAGCAAACGCCGCCGAGTTGCCCTCATCTTCGAATTGTAGGAAAAGCCCGCCTTTGGGCCGGTGGGCGTGTCATCGCTGTTAATTAGAAAACGCTCCAAATTACCAGCCTCAATCTGTCCATGGAAGTCGAGCAGCTTCTGTACCCGAAACAGCGATTCTTCGGCATTAAGTGAAATGTTGCAACTGCTGGATGCAACACAAACATTGCCATCGCTGTTGTTTCCACTGCTACTTGACATCGCCAATATGATATTATATTATATGATATTGATAAAATTATATTTGTCGCGGTCAACGATTGCGATTCTAGCACAGAGAGACTAGTAGATTTATTTTACAGAATTTGTTAAAAATGTAGTTTATTTAAGTAATAAACAAACCTGATGCGAATTATAAATATTTTGCTGAAATCTGGTGTACCGCTTACAAACTTGTCTAGGCTAACACTGATTTAGTAAGATTACAAAAACGTCTGTTTAAGTCGAAAAACCAAAGACTACTATGATTATTTTAAAAAATATGAAAAGTTTTCTAGTTGTTTCTAAAGCAGTTCGGCATTTGGTGTCGCCAAAAATTAAAAAAAAAAAATTAAAAATGAAGCTATAAGTTTTAATATATGTTTCGAGTAAGTAAAATATTATATTAAAATTAACAATACACTAAACTAGTTTAAATAATAGTAAATGCATTAAATTGACTTTTTATTAAGTCCATTAAATCCAAAAATATACCATAAGAGTTTCAAAATAATATTTCTACAGGGTATAAAAATCAGTAAATGGAATACAATGGCCACACACACACAGACATGTTTTGTAAAGTCGATTATTATGTGGATGTAAAGTTGTGTGGAGAATGTTGTTGATGATGATAATGTTGAAGTTGATGTGAAGCAGCGCCAACTCTTTAATTGTATGTGTGTGTGCCCCGCATTAGCACAGTTAAATGAGTGCAGCAGTCAGCCAGACGGAGCCAGGAGGCAAGCAGTGTGGGAGTTACCCAACCAAACGTAATCCCAAATAAAAACGCACTAACCGAAACACAAAAACCCACAGAGTCCGTGGAGAAATTCATTTAGTTTGCACTAACACGCTGTCAACAAAGGGCAACGGTTCTGGCTCTGGTGTTCCGGAGTAGAGCTACAAGCCAGCAAGGGAGGGTTTGAGGTTGCAAGAATGTAATGGGGAATGGGATATGCCACATCCACAACGAACTTAAGCGATTTTGCATTTCATTACGTTTTTGCTTGGCGCAGACGGGTTGCCAACTAATATACATGTATATAAACACACACAAATATATACACACACTTACACACATACATACACACATATATATTTATATGTAGGCGTGTTTATTTTTTGGTAAAGTTTTAGACCGAGGAGTAAAGGGCAACGGGCACAAGTTTTGGGGCTCCCGTCGCGTTCAGTTTGAAGATAAACAAAATACATAATCCAGGGGCGTGCAATAATGGAAGAAAGGGGTTAAAGCGTTTGCTGCCTAACTGCCAGACAGATGAATTTGTTGTTGTTGTTGTTGTCAGATATTGTTGTTGTTGTTGTTGGGCGACTTGCTTGTAAACGGCTTGAGGTACTTAAATACTTTGAAAGCGCATTGTAGCGCAAAATGAGGCACAATCGGCACGGATTGACCCCATTGGGATTGCGTGTTCTTCTGTTATGAGATAATTGCTTTAAGAAAACAAAAAAACAGCAGCAGCAAAAATACAAAACACAAAACACACAACAGCAACAACAACAACAACAAGCAAACATTTTTTTTGGTTGGGGCATTTGGATGATTGACACGCTGCCAAACAAACTTAATGAAAAGCATAAATATTTGAAGCCCCATGAAAGCGCCGGCTAATAAATGTATTTTTACAGGGGGGGGTGAAGTGTGATTTAATCCAAATATACAACCGAAAAGTTTTTAAATAATGTGTCGAGCTTTGATTTAGCTGAGGGTCAACTTCAATTAATTGAAGCTTATTGTTTCGTAATAATAATAAATCCCCTTTTTTATTTTGTATGTTTTTTCTCTTTTTGTAGACATAACCTTTTAAGTCAACACGCAAGTGCAAAATATAATTTTGTTCATTTATCAATTTTATTTGTAGATATTTGAAACTATTGAAGATGAAACAAAAAAAAAATTTATATATATTAAAGTGTGACACTTATTTATTTATTGTGAACAATTATTTTCTTGTTATATTAAATTATTTATAAGAAATTAAAATGTTAAAAAAAAGCGTTTCAATTTGTTGAATATATATTTTGAATTGTTGTATGAATTATTGTATAATAAAATGTCCAAGCAAAAAATGCAGATAGCTTGTACATTTTGTTAAAAACAGAGGAGATAATAAAAAAAAAATAAAAGACAAACACTCGCACATACACACAGATGTTAAAATAGAGTTGAAAATAATAATAAAATATTAAATTCAAATAAACTCGACTTTCTTATATTGAAGTTGGTTGAAGGTAAAGCTTAACTTTTGATAGTTATTATTATTATTATTGTGCAGCATTATGCCTGAAAAGTAAATGTATAAATTATTAAATACAATTTATGCGCTTACATTAAGATAATCATCTGCTACTCGCACCGATTTTGGTTGGTTTTATGTGTTTAACATTTGCTCTCTCAATTTTTTTTTTTGTTTCGCTGCAGTAAGCAACTTACAGTTGATCGCTACTTGATTGCCACAAGGGGGCAGGCAATAGTTGAATTCACAAAAGTTCCAACATAAGTGGATCAGCCCATTTCCTAAATGGAAAATTAAACCGAAAACAGGAATGGCTCCAATTTGAGCTGGGGCTGCCTCTGGCAGCAAAACAGGAGAGGAGCGCAAGCCTCTTAAATTGTGTGAGGCTCATTAAGCCCTAAATGGCAATAATACAACGATTTACATTAGCTGCGCTTTAAAATCGCACTGGCAGAGCCAGAGACAGGCAGAGGCAGATATACAGACAAACAGACAGACAGAAAGACAGACAGACAGACAAACAGACAGACAGACAGACAGACAGACAGACAGACATCGACATCGATTAAATTGCACAACAGAATGAAGCAATAAACTTTTAGAGGGCCACCCAATAGTCGAAGCACAAACACACACACACACGCACACACACACACGCACACACATACACAGAGTGAGTGTGTGGAATATATCAGTAATGCCAGTCAACTTTAACTTGTGCATGTTCATGTGTGTGTGCGTGTGTATGTGTGTGTGTGTGCGTGTGTGTGTGTGTGTGTGTGTGTGTGTGTGCGTAAAAGCGGGTTAAACGTGTGCGCTTCAAATGACCAAGCGACGTTTAGCAGCCGATAAAGTCATTCAATGTGGCAGCCACAGCACAGCAGAGCACGTGAATGCCGTCGGAGCCCCTGACTTGGTTCCCAGTTACAGTAGGTCTCTTTAGTACATGTACACGTACAATGTGTGTGTTTGTGTGGTGCTCATTTTACGCTCTTGTGATAAAGTAATCAGTTGATTTTATTTGACAAAGGCGAAGATAAATCGATAGATTGGCTGCCCCATCTGGCCAGGCCAAGCGGATGCTGTCTTCTGTCACTGACCAGCCACAAATATTAGTGTGTGTGCAAAAAAAAAAAATAAATTATATTTAAATATATATATTTCTATATATAAAATCAAAAATGGTTTATTGATTTTCGCACAGTGCGCACGATGCGTTTTGGGCAAAATTGCAAATCAATTTTATTTGCAGCAAGCCTGCTGCAAAATATTTACAAATTGCTGTGTAATAGGTATATTTTATTTACCTGAAATACAAAATGAAAATAAATCAAAAACACGCACAAACATTTATATATATATATATATATATATAACAAGCTTGCCAATTGGTAGAAATAAATGTTGATGTCACAACTCAAATCAAATAGTTGAATAAAAACAAATAAACAATTGCCGCATAGGCAGACGACGGCAAATTGGCAGTTACCATTACGAGAGCCACGCAAAATAGTCTAGACAGGACAGTTGTAGTCGCATATATACATACATATATACATATATATATGTGTGCATGGTCAATAAAGCAAATGCGAATATAACCGTACATAAAAATTAACAACGGCGACGACACGGCAGCAAAAGAGTGCGAAAAAACAAATAAGCCATGCCACAGACACGTTGACAGACACAGCTAAAAGTGGAAACAACACAGCAGCAGCAAGTCCAAAAAAAAAAAAAAAAAACACACACACACAGAAACTGAATGAACAGACTTTCGTTTTGGCATTTGTAGCATGAATGAAAATCGGAAAATTCTAAGCAAATAGCGCTGCGAAAAGAGGCAAAACAACAACAGCCACAAAAAAAAAAACAAAAACAAAAATGAAGCAAATTTGGCCGCAAAATGGAGGCAAAACAAAGTCGCAAGCAAGTCCATGAAAATAGACTGTGTGTGTGTGTGTGTGTTGAGGTTATTTGAACGCTTGACCACACTGGAGAGCTGCATTTGTGTGTGTGTGTGTGTGTGCAGTTAAATAAAAACGCAACAAAGCGCAATCATCATTATCGTTAAAAGAGGCGCTTACAAAACTAGACAAATTGCCACTTTAGAGGCCAGAGGCAAAAGCCAAAAGGAACGCAGCAGCGGAAGTTGGCGGCCTCACAACGGGCAACGGACAACGGGCATCGGGTGAGGCGAGACGTCTATAATGACCTCTGGGCAAATGCGGCAACAGCAAGCAGAAGGCACACACACAAACACAATCACACACACACACACACACACACAATCACACACACGCACACACACTGCTGCGCGCTTAAAACCAAAATAGCGCACATTTGAGACCGCAGAACGCAGAAGAGTATGCTAGAAAAGTGTGCTAGATGCCCAGCAAGCAAAACCAAAAACTGTGCGAGTCTGGCCAACAGCAACAACAGCAACAACAACAACAACAACGGGAGCAACAAGCTACACACAAAAATGCTCATAATCAACTGTGCCACAAGAGCAAATGTGTTGCCAACAAAACGTAAAAGCTAAGAAAAAAAATAATAAAAATAACAAAAACCAAAGATTTTAGCCTGGTAAAGTCAGCAAGTTGCTTGCTCGCACGCTGGGACAGTTGAAGGCCCATAAAAAAGGCATAGGCCAGCACTTTTAGGCTTAATTATAGACACACACACTCTCACACACACACACACACACACGCACACCACACAGAGCATAAGCCACAGCCCAAATGAGCGATTATGTGTCGAGCTTTGCTAGCGTTTTTTTTTTTTTTCTTTTTTTTTTTATTTGCCCAGTTGCTGGACAATTTGTAGCCATCTAAACACTTGCGAAGAGCACTCATTAATGGCCATGTTTTTTTGCCTGCTATTTTGTTGGTTGTTTTTTTGTTTTGTTTTGATTTTTTCTCTCTTTTTTTTGGGACAGCTGCTCATGCAATGGCGACACCAATTATTGTTACAATTAAAAAACCATTAAGCGTAATTTGGCTCTTAGTGTTTTGGGGGCAAAACCAGGACACGGCATTTCCGGCAAACGCAATGAAAACATTAAGTTTACTCAGAAAGGCGAATCGATATTAAAGTTTAACTGTTTCGATATAATTCTATGCATAATATAGGTATATCCGATTAAGATTAATTGCCGACACGTTTTATATTTATTTAGTAAATAAATTTACATTTAATAGAAATAAAAATAATGAAAATAGTCAACGCTTTAATGAAAGTATTTTAAATACAAAAAAAAAAAAACAAAATTGTCATAAATTGTAGCTTAATAAACTTATTTAAGCTACTAACTATTTTCTCAATATTTGTACTTCTTACCTAAAAAGAAATGATTTAATTACTTAAACATAAAATATAAAAAAAAATATATTTAACTAGCGCATTTAATGCATTTCATAACAATTCTGCTAAGTTGGAGAAGCGAATAAATTTCTTGATTCACTTAACTCAAATATGTCGTTATAATAAAGTAAACTGCTTCATTAACTCAATAGTCAGTCATAGTAATAATAATTCCAGTAGTTTGTGAAGTTATTATTCTAAGTGGCATTGTTGCTCAATTTGCAGGGGATCGGTCGACCGATGACCGACTCCAGAATTGTGGAGTGGCTCAAGAATATGAATTTTTATTTGACCGCCTGAAACTGGTTGTTTATTTATGCAAATAGCTTTGTCCTATTATCACACAATTACTATACAATTTGACAAGTGTGTTCAATTCACTTTTGTATATATGCGACATATTCGAATTGGCCTCAACTGACATGCAACGGGCAACACAAGAGAAACAACAACAAACCGTTGATTGGCAACTGTCGCACATGCAAAATGCCCGCCAAATTGCTCACACCTGGAGCCCAGACTCTATGGACTTCTTCCCCCCTCCTTAAGCCCAGCTCCAACTGGGTGTCAAAGGCGCTTAAATGCTTTGAGCATGCAGCGATGGGTTCGTTTTTCTCATTTTAATTTTCTTTTCTTTTTTTTTTTTAATGTGTTTTACTGCTACAGTTTTTTGTGCTGCAACTGTTCAATGTGTTTTTTGCTTTTTTTCTTTTTCTTCCAATTTTTTTCTTGGCTCTTTTGAGCCTCTGTTGCTGTTAGTGCCGCATATTTTCTTTTCATAATGACCAAAAACAGAGGATGTCGCTTCGCTTTTGCCAGCCATAGCAATGCTTTTGAAGTTCTTTGTCGCAGCCCAAAACAGCTGCTGCTGCTGTTGGCCAAGGGCAATGTAAAATGACCTCGGCATCTGATGCGCTTTTTTGTTAATGCTTTTCTTTTTTTTTGTCTTGCTTGCATTTTGCGTTGTTGCTGCTGCTGCTGCTGCTGTTGTGTTTGGGCCACGTTCTGGCGTTTAACCAAGCCAGGTGCTGGTTAGCTTGCAGATTCTGCATATTTTGTTATTTTTTTATTTTTTTTTATAAAAAGCATTTCGGCTGCTTAGCTTTGTTTTGGGCCCGGTCTTGCGCGCTTGCTAAGTGGCAATAACAATTTGGGTTTATGCATATTATATTTATGTCTTGCATTTCCTTTGCGATTCAACATTTAGTTTTTACTTGAAGTTTTTTTCGCAAACTCACGCTCTGCGTGCTGCTGCAGCAGCTGAGGCTAATTTAATGCTCTAAAAGCAATTGGCATTTATGGGCAATTAGCCTGAGAACCAACGCGAACGTTGGCCATAATAAAAGCGGCAAGAGAAGTTTGGCGAAACGGACAAAACTGGTCAGCGCGAAGAGGTCGCAGACACAATGCAAACGACTTGGGTTCATAAAGTGGCCAACAACCAGCCATATATAAAAAAAAACGAACTAAGAGCTCTGAGCTGTGAGCTCTGAGCTGTGAGCTGTAAGCTGTAAGCTGTTGGCCAATAACTACAACCGCAAAATGCAAACAGGTACAACTGAGTATCGAGAATCGAGTACCGAATGCTGAAAACTGAAAACTGAAAACTGAATACGGAATACTGAATACTGAATACTTAATGCCTGAATGCTGAGCCGCTGAGAACTGCAAAACTGACGCTGCAACTTTGCTGCCAGTTTGCTGCTGCACATAAAAAAAAAATAATGCAGCAAGGGACAATTGTGAGAAAAACAGAATTTCAGGTTGTTGTACATTAAAAAGGCAACACACACATATTCATTTATGATGTTGCATATATATATATATATATATATATATATTTTATATGTGTATATATTTATTTTAGTTTAGTTGCATATTCACCTTGTGAGCTCCGCCTTGGAATGCAGTTCCACAATTCACAACGTGCCACAGTTCACAGTTCCCACAATGCACAATGTTTTCGTCTGTTTGGTCAACTTATTATTATTGAACACTGTAAACACATTTAAAAATCACACACACTTTTTGTATCTTCAAGATTTGCAAATTATTCATGCAAATTAAATATGTATATGTATATATATATATATATATATGTATAGGTATTTTGTTGTTTTGCGGCTGCTTTGAGCTAAGACGAGTTAATTCTGGTTTTTCTCTCACTTGCGATTGGCGCCGCCACATGCAACTTGTGTACCGTTCAAAACGCGTTTGTAGCACAAACTGAAACTGTTTCTTGTTTCGCGGCAGCCGTCGTCAGCCAAATTCGTTCGGTTTTGACTTGGCTTCGTTTAGGCATTCGTAATTCGTGTTCTCGATTCTCGATTCTGGTCGTCGTCGTCGGCGCCACAGAGAAACCAGTTTTATGTTTTTATCGCAGTGGCTCCTTTTATCGCAGACTGTTGGCAACGCTGCTCGCTTTTGTTTGGGGCCAAGTTACTGGGTACACTTTGCCGGCATTTTTGGCTAACATTTGTTTACGTTGCCACGCGCACGCGTTGTTCCCAGCCGGCAGCTGTTACCAGCTAGCCAGAGTTTGTCAATGTTAATGCTACTGCTACTGCTACTGCTGCTGCTCTTGCAGAGTGTTGTTGCATCCACATGCTGACCCTGGCTGACCAATCAAAATCTGTTCCTTTGCCCATAACTAACCTTTCCTCCATGCAATGGCCATTTCCAAAGATAGTTATGGCCAACAACTGCCTTTTGCCTCTTGCCATAATCGTGGCTCAACTCAATTAGCACAGTTCTCACTACTTGTCCACACATGAGCACTCTCAGTTTCACAGCCAAAAGCCCATAAATCTGCCGCTCAGCACATAAATCCTTAGCCCAAAAACCACTAGCCAAAAACAGTCCATGTCCATGGCAATGGCCAACAGCGGGTAATCGGCTAATCGGGGAGCGGGCACAACGGAGAAGACAAACAGAGAAAATTGGAAAACAAGAAGACACTCTGATGACCACAGTGACAAGACCCAGTTACCAAACAGTAAACAATACACAGTATGCACCACAGTTTTTAATCAAGCTTTCTTAACGGAAAATATAAATTTTGCTTTTTGTTAAAAGTGCTCAACGAGTGCAGAATTCGCAGAGAATTTTATGGATACAAAAGTTGGAATCGAAACATAACTTGGCCAAAAAGCCTGTTGTTCTACTGCATAAATTAGTAACAAAAATTGACAAGATCGGACTATGATTGCATATAGCTTCTATAAGAAAAAACGGTTGAGAGCTGAGTTCTTAGAGGAAGAAATTGTATGTGCAACAAGATATCCAAATAAATCAAAACAAATTAATAAGTAAATGAAAAGTTAGATGACTGCAATTTGACTCCGTCTTTTGCCATTTATAACCATTTGAATTTTAGTATTAAATTATACTTTACAGAGCGCATTGAAATAGGCTTATAAGTACAAAACCAAAAGTCATAATTATTTATATATTGCAGTGGAAATACACAGCTAACCAAAATGAAATCTAAAATGTAGGCCATAATTAAGCTGCAGCTAAATCAAACAAGTTAGTTAAGTGATTTCTATAAATCAAAGCAACCCATTTCTAATGACTAACAAATTGAGCAAATAGAAAACGTGCTGCATTTTAATGTTGGAGTTTTTGCGAGCATTTTCATGGATAAATTGATATATATATTGGAGTTGCGCAGTGGTTGATTAATTTGTGGCCAAGTCGAGTGATTGAACATAAAAAGGAAATCATTAGGCATTAGGACATATGCATAATTTATGCGCAAATTAATAATAGCACGTAGCCAATCATTTGAATGCCATATTATTAATTTCGCCACAAGGCACACACACACACACACACACACACAGCTGGATAGAGAAAGAGAGATAACTTTTAGACAGTTTCAATTACGTCTAACGTATGTTTCACTGGGAATAAAACTGAAACTATGCACAACTTAATGACAGAACATAAGCCACTGAGTGGTAGCCATGACGAAAATACTTCAAGCAGCTACATAATACACTGAGAAAAAAATCGACACTATTTTACGACTGCATTTGCATGAATGGCTAGAATAAGATTGCCTAAAAATACAAAGTAATTGCAGATATTTGGCAAAATATTAAATTTAAAATGAAATAAATAAGATCATTTATACAATCAAATTAATTCTTAAAAATATATTTGGTAGAATAATAATTTTAAAATGAAATAATTAAGACAATTTTATTAATCAAATTAATTCTTAAATATATCAAGTAATTGCTGATATTTGGCTGAGTAATAAATTTAAATTGAAATAGTTAAGAGAATTTCATTAATCGAATTAATTCTTAAAAATATAAAGTAGTTGCCGATATTTGGCAGAATATAAAAAATAAAATTAAATAATGAAGACTATTTTCACAATCAAATTAATTCTTAAATATATATTTGGTAGAATAATAATTTTTAAATTAAATAATTAAAATTCGTACAATCAAATTCATTTTTTTAAAAAAAAAAGTAATTGCAGATATTTGGCTGTAAATTAAATTTAAAATGAAATAATTAAGACTATTTCTACAATCAAATTAAAAATGGTAGTTGGATTTTTTGTTGAGTGTACATCGATGAAATCAAATAAATATATATATCTAAAGCTTGTGCACAGGTAAAAGCTAAGCTAAGAGTTGGCTGCCTCAGTCACATTACCCCACTGCCGAGATGCACGCATATAAATAACCAATGATGCGGCATTTATCTGGATCCGACTTACTACAGCCCCACAATCAGTCTCAGCTTACGAAGAGACACAGCAGCAGCAGGAGCTAAACGGGCCATTGAAACTGAAGACGTCCATTGTTGGCTCGCATCCTTGGGGCTAAAAGGGATAAACGTTTAGCATGGCCTGCACGATTTTTATGTAAGGCACGTGTTGTTGTTGTTGTTGTTGTTGCTGCTGTTGTTGTTGCTGCTATTTTAGCTCCTATTGCGGATGCTTTAGTTGCTGCTCTCGCCTCTGTCCGTGTGACTGTTTCGCGTCATTTGCTGCTGATCCCAGTGGTAATTTTGTGGGTCGGATCCTGGGTACGCCTTCGACTGTAACGCAACACCGGCGCAAAAGGCAGTCGAATTTCATTTTATTTGACGGAACATTTCGGCCTTTGTGACTTGCTGCTTGGCTGGCAGTGTCTAAAGTTGTCAAAACAAAAATGACCGGACTAACAATAAGTGGCCAAAAGCAAATGAAAAACGCAAAAAAAAAAAATACATTGAGTATGCTTCCGACAAGCTCAACAGCAGTTGGCATCCAACGATTCAATACACCTGGCAGCAAACCAACTGCGCTGTTTGGCATCGCCCACTTGAGAGCATTGCATTGTCGGAGTCGGAGTAGTAGTCGGAGACGGTGTCGGAGCTGGCGGCGGAGCAGGCGTCAGAGCTGGCAGTGTGTAACCTTGTCAAAACAGAATATCGCTTACCAAGTCGTTTGGCAATTTTTCTCAATTTTCACATGAACAACAGACAAACAACAAGAACAAAAAAAATAACCTAAAATGCCTGTACAGGTCAGGCATCGAAAGGATGCTAAATTGCAGCATCAAGAGCTCCAGGAGCAGCCAGCTCGCACACGCTGACTTGATGTTTGGGCATCCAATTTGAAGTGCACGTTCCCGCTGGGAAGCAGACAGCAGAGGGAACAGGCGGAGCATCTTGATTTCCGCCTCTATTCGCTGGCTGCAGACACACACACACAAACACACACAAGCACACATTCGGAGTGTGTCGTGAGACAGCAGCAAATAAGCGGTTGAACTTTTTAGAGATGATTTTTTTTTGTATTCAATTTATTTTATTTTATTTTATTATTAAAAAAAAAGTACGCGAAATTTATAAATTGAAATAAATTCATATTTTACTATTTCAGCTATGCTTTAAATTATTGTTTACTTTTCCGTATTAAATAAACATTTTATTTTATTCTGGCATTAAAATGAATTCTGCATTTCATTTCATAAAAATATATAAAAGTAAAATTATATTTTAGAAACTGTTTAAAATTTTATTAATATAACAAAATAACAAATTTTAATTTTATACACGTTTCTTTATTTTTTTTTAAATATTTTATTTTACTTTTAACTAAATCTAATTTAGTTTAATCTGAGACGACATTAAATAATCATTAAATAGAATTCAATTTTATGAGATTTTTAGAGCACGAACACGAGCTCAACTCTAGCCAATGACCGCTTGTGCTGCACGATTGCTCTTTGGTGATTTGGAAGCCAGGAGTCGGCAGCTGGGAGTCGGGTGTCGGGAGTCGGCCAGTGGCAGTGGCAGAGACTTTAGTTTTCTTAAGCTTTGGCACTGCACACACAGGCGGACGGACGTGCCGAGAAACAAAGCACAAATTGTTGTATGTAATTGTGCGTTACTCATACACATCAACACGCGGCAAGAGCACAGTCACACACACACACACAAACACACATACACATGGCTCACCTGCTGCTGCTGCGTGCGGCGAATTCCATTGCATACTTGGCTCGGCTCGCTCGTTGGCTGCTGTGCAAATAAAAAGTGATATACGCGCGACACTGAATGAATATTAATCGCCTTTTTTGCCTTGGCATCTGGCAATTGCTGCTGCCACCTTAATAATACCTTTAGCTTGACGCCGAGCTGGTTTTGGACCAGCTGGTTGGCTGGTTGGCTGATTTGGCAGCTTAAATGATTTCCGGCAATGCTCTTCAGTATATATATATATATATATATATATATATATATGTGAGTGTGTGTTCGTGTAAGTATGTGTGATTTGTTTGAATTTGACAAAATTTATTATTTTCAATGCGAGTGTCTATTGTTTATCGAGTTGGCACTTTGCTGCCTCTTTTCATAGTTCAAAACATCTATTTCTATATATATATATATTTAATGCCAACGTTGTTATTGAATTTCATTTTATGCTTATGCCATTTTGGGTAAATTGCCGAAAAAAATAAAGCAAAACTGAAGCTTTTCAAAGGCTGTTAAATTCAACACTTTTTTATACATATTCACTTGCCGCCTGTTAATTCATTGCAGCACAAAGAAAAAGGTGGCAGAGTGTCGCTTTCGCGACCCTTTTTTTTATGTTGCAAAGAACACTCATTCGAAACAAAACATGTATTACTTATTATAGCCCACTCCCAGAGAGCAGGGCAAACAAAAGCTTGTCAAGAGGGTTAAAAGCAACACCAAAGCCAGCCCCGCTCCGCCCTTACCAAAATATATCCCCTGCCACAAGTAGTTCGCACCTTTGAGGGGTTTCTGTGCGTTAAAAAAAAAAACCAGCAAAATACAAATTTTGGGCAATTCAATTTGGTTTTTCATTTCACTCACTCGACAAACTCTTACTTTTTAATGAATTTTTGTATGGCAAATTCTTGTGGGGACGTTCGCATTAAATTTCGCAACAGGAGCACACTCGCAACTCGTGTGGCAATGCTAAATCGGGGCAGAGGTAAAGGTGTCAAGTGCTGCCAGTTGTTGACACCTTTGTTTTTGGCCATGCAAGGTAGTACTTAACGTGGACAAACAGACAGACAGACAGACAAACAAAACGACAGACTTCTCGTCTCGTTTAGCTAACTTGAAAGTTGGCTATTTCCGTCAGTCGTCGTTTTTGCATGCTGTGCCATCAAATTTATAGTTAATTTTCAATTCAGCTGAACAAGCTTACACGTTTCAATGAATGGATTTTGTTTTCAGGCTCTCCACCCCTCACCCCGCGCCCAGGTGGGAAACATTGTGTCAAAGCCAAACTTCGCAGACAACAAAAGCTCATCGCAGACAAACCCATCCAAACAGAGGCACAGAAACAATCCCCGCCAGCAGGGGCCAGCACTCAGTGCTACCAATTTAGCCTTTTTCTCGACCAACTTTTGCCAAGCCAAAAATGATAAAGTGACTTTCAAATAGAATTATTTTTTCGTTATGGTTTCACGTCTACAATAATATTGGAGCTAAATTTGATAACATGATTCTGAGTCAAAATCCATGTAATTATTCGATTTCAATAAATGCGATTAAATACTTTAAAAACTATAATTTTTTTAAAACTGCTCCAATTTTATTTTACATCTAGATTAACATATGATTAAAACATGATTCCTCGAAACTAAGATTCTTTACCATAAAATCTACTTGAATCCTGCACTTTAATTGAAAAACATATTATTTTTATGGTACTTAAAGTCTGTCTAGAAATGCATGTGAAGATTTTTATCATGGTAAGACATTTAATTTAACACTGCATTAAAAGTTGAGAATAAGATTATTGCTCGAAACTAAGATTCTTTTACCATAAAATCCACTTGAATACTGCACCTCAATTAAGAAACATATTTTTTGGCAATATTTAATTTCTAAAAAAAAAGCACTGTTTTCAAAAACTATTACGCTATTAAAACTGTTCCAATTTTCCAAAGTAATACATATTTTATTAACATCTAGATTATTTTAAATTTGAACACCAGATTCTTGGTCGAAATTTAAAGGTAAAATATATATTTGTATATATATATTTTTAGCACTAAAATTGCATTCTTAATCTGGCATATTTCCTGCTCAACACTGCTAAAAGTTGATTGAATAGCAATTTTTATGCCCTGCAGCTCGATTTGACAAAGATTTGTTTGTCTTTTTGCTCAACGCGCAGCACTAATTGCGGCCCCTCCACCAAATTAGTGGGGCTACGCTTCTGCGACCCGTGTGTGTGTATGTGTGTGTTTGTATATAAATGCAAATAAAAATGCGCAACGAAACTAATCTGCAAGTGAGCTCGATGAGCAACACACACACTCACACACACACACACACTGAAACACAGAGGGACAGACATACAAAAGCAATTTGTTTGCGGCGCACACTATTGTTGCATTATTATTGTTTGTTGGCTGCGTCTGAGCCGTGGATGCAACACCATGCCCACAGTCAACCACCTGCTACTATCTGACTGAGGCTGCCAGTAGACGACGCGACAGTTGCAGCAACACGCAGCACATGTTTGCCGCCTTGCCACTTTATCCTAACTCGTTCAGAGCACTCTTTATATATCTATTTTTTTTTAGGTTTTGTGTGTGTGTTGTGTCTGTGTGTGTGTGTGGCCTGTCCTTGCGGTGTATTTAACCTGTCTGCTCGTTGGATTACGAAAACTCACCCATGGGCGGACAAACAAACAGACAGTCAAACAAACAACAAAAGCATGTATCTATTCATATGCCACTTTGCTGCATGTCTGAGTGTGTGTTTGTGTGTGTGTGTGTTCGTGTGTTTGATTGTGTGAGTGTGTGTAATGCAATACGCATGCAACCAGCCATGCACCCAGCAGACGCGTGCCTGCCACATCCCAGGCTACAGTTGAGACTGCCTCAAAACGCATTGCCCCTCAAAACTCCATTTACTCTCGAATCCCGAAACGACAACGAGTATGCCCTACCCAAGCATTAGCTAACTACTATTCAATAAAATACACTTCATTTATTTTGTATCACTCAATTAAATTAATCTTTATTTTAATAAATCAACTTATTTTATATTAATTTCAGAAAGCATCTTTTTTTTGCAATGAAGCTAAAAATTTGTTTTACCAGCATAATATATTACCAGAAATAATAATAATAACAAAAATAATAAGTAAAATATTAAGAATATTAATGGTAATAATAAAAATAAGGCAAAATCATCGATGTATATTTCATTGGAATACATTAAAATTATAGGCTTAAAACTTTGAATACAATTGAGGCAAAATATATTTTTTGAATACACTTCAGAAAAGGCCAAGGTTTGTCTCAAAAAACTTACTTTAATGATTATTTTTACTTTTATTTGCATTTAAGAATCATTTAACTCATTTTTAGTAAAGCTTCTTTTAGTCTCGCTCATTTGAGAAATGAATCAGAGTATTTTGCAGTCGGCTACTGCCGCCTGAACTTGTTTAACACGATTTTTAACGCTTACTTTAGATTTTCTTCGCTTTAAATTTCACTCACTCATAAAAAAAAGAGAGTGAGAGACTGAGAGAGAGAAAAAGAGAGAGAGAGAGAGAGAGAGAGAGAGAGTTAAAAGGAAGTCAACCACAATGTTCACACTAATTTGCACAAGCGTCGACAACACTTGCGT
Source organism: Drosophila longiperda (assembly GCA_035042125.1). Lineage (NCBI taxonomy): Eukaryota > Metazoa > Arthropoda > Insecta > Diptera > Drosophilidae > Drosophila > Drosophila longiperda. The sequence goes on along the minus strand of JAWNLV010000107.1, from coordinate 9,770,749 downwards.
GTTTTTTTCCAGCTCGATTTGTTTTGATAGTGATTCTCCCGGGATTAGAGTGCCGGGTGTCAACATTATACATATATACATATATATATATATATATTAATATATGTTATATATGCCCCTCTCCCTCTTTTTTATATGAGCACCACACTGAATAAACTGACAAAAATATAACATTTATTTTACAAGTTTTGCCTTGCATATTGTTTAATCTTTCAATGGTAACATCACCAAGGAGGACTCTTATCGAGAACATAGATAAACACATGAACGTGAACGTCAGGCACCTGGACATTGTCCTGAGTATGATAAAAAAAAAAGCGTAAATAGCTTTGAGATAATTTAGAAGTTTAAATATGCCTGATGAACCATTTTTGCAGCATTCTATTTAGATGCTACACCAATTCAAACGTTGTATACACGGGATTTGAATTTCCATTTATTTCAAAATCCACAATAATGGCATAAATAAAATAGCACCAGGATCCTAGAAAAAATTCCATATATAATATATATAGTTTTTTAAATTGCTTCTCAGGAGAACCCACCTGCAAGTGTGTAGAGCAAAGAAATATTTGCCAAGCTATGCTTCAAATTGCCTTCTATGTTAAGCCAAATTGTTAGACTTCGATAGAGCAACATATAAACAAAAACAAAAGCGATCGCTATCCAAGGCACAAAACACCATTTATTATACTGCGAGACAAACGGCAAACGTTTAATAAAAATATCAAATAAAATATATGTTCATTCTCACCTTGAGGGAGCCGATAAAAAGTAGCACACTACATATGATTTGCAGCAGGCAAATGTGGTTTATTATTTGCTGATCTGTAAATGGTTATCTATATTCAATTCTTTATCAATTCAATCGATTGTTCCCCCAATCCAAAATTTACCCTCTTTCGCATGGCGGGGCGCATTGATAAGTGCAATGATACCCATCGAGATGATCAGCGACAGCACCGCAACTGCCATTCGAACATATTTCACTTGGAACTCGATAAACATTTTCGAAGCTGACACTCGAACTAGCTGCGACAACTGTGCTGGAGAAACTGGCGCACAGTTTATAATATTCACATTCCGAGCTCATTTCATCCTTATCGCAATTGAATTACTAAGAATTTCTCCACACTCAAATAATCAATATAAAATATAAAAAAATAATATAAAAAAAGAGCAACGGCCCCATATATATAATATTTATAAAAGTGCAGAAAATCATATTTATATTAATTATAGCATTGTTCCAAGTACTGCTGATGATTTATGTAGGTCATTTTGTGATTAAAGTGTGCGCTGAACACAGAATATGTGAAAAGTTTTTTGCCAATATGTCGATATACGACGTGAGTACTTAACAAAAGATTTCCAAACACACACACACACACATACACACACATATACATGAGTAACAGTGGGAGGAAAACCAGTTTCGCGTAAATTAGCCAAGTGTAGACTTCATTAAGTAGCGCCAGTAAATTAAGTGCTAATGTTGAAAGTTTTGACCGCCAAAGTGTGCAATGCAATGTTGCTATTGTTGTTCTACGCTCCACACTTCCGGCGGAAACAGTCAACAGCAGCAGCTACAGCAACAGCAGCAACAGAAGCAACAACAACTTCAAATTGATGATGTAGCACCAACGAAAATTGCACTCACTTTCTCCAGCTCCCGGGGGCACTTTCTTTCCTAGCTGCTGCTTCTGCTGCTGCTCCTGCTGATGCGTGTGCCACGCAGTCTGAAAATTTTTAATGCTTTAATCTTGATGCTAATAAATCTTGAAGTTTCTGGCACTTGCCCATTACTTTGAAAGGGTTCGAGGGCGCCAGTCGAGTACTGGCTAAAAGGGTAAAGGGGGCCAAATACAATTAGACAGCTGCACGCGTAACAGTCTTAGTTTAAGCCAATTTGAATGCACTTTACCCGGCAACGGCTAGCTAACTAAAATGGTTCCATCTTCAGTCGGTCTCTTGGCTGCTTGGTTGTTGCTCCTGTTGTTGTCGTTGTTGTTGGCACTCGTCTTGGCAGCCCGTAATTACAACTGACGCTGAAAGAGTCCTGTAAGTCCTGTGAGTCCTGTGCAAATTGCCGCTGACACTTTGGCAGCGTCGATTTGAACTAATCGAATTTTGAGCAGCGTTGTGCGTGTGCCATTTTAATTTACAACCATTGTTTTTGTTACTAATAAATAATAGTTATTAATAAATAATCAATTGTACATATTTTGCTTAAAGCTTTCCTTTCAATAGTTGGACAATTTCTATTTTTATAGCCAAAGGATATTCGCACAATGTTTAGCAAATAGAATTTAATTTTTTAACCATTTCTTATTTGTATGCAAAGCAGCAGCATTTGAAGCAATTGTCATGTTGTACAATGGGACAAAGTGCATAATTTAAGTATTAAAGAGAGACTAGTACAGCCGATTCTCAGCTTTTTTTTATTTCAGATATTTTACTGCAAAAGCAAGTATATAAATTTAATTAATTCCCCTTTTAATACCAAATTATATTTAGGTTTTTCAAGCTGCCTTATAAAATCAAGTTTTAATTAAATTCTCGCATTAGCAAAGATGTGTTTTTAAATTAGTTTCGATTCATTAAATTTCCTTATCCACATCACAAATAATAAATGTAATAAGCACTTAAAACTTAATGGTTTTAACCACTGTGCTTGGGTCGCGCTGTCACCACCAGTTGGCAGCTGACATTGTGGCTGTGGATTACTTCTTTTTTTTTATATGTATCCTCCGTTGTGGTTTCTGCGGCCAGCAGTGGGGCTCTCTCAGTTGTGACACACAACTGTCAAAGTGGCTCGTGACAAATTTGTTATTAGCGAGCCAGGCAAATGAAGGCTGGCTGAAACTGGCTGGAATTGGCTGAAACTGACTGCTTCAGGCTGACATCTTTGGATACTCAACCGTTTGGCCTGGTACGCAACCGTTGCTGGTTTTATTAACTCTGAATTTATGGCCAGACATTAGACGGTGCGAATTAATCAAATTTTTTATTTGCTGCTGCTCACAAAAATTTAACAACATAAATTTGTACTTAAAAATGAGTTAGCTACGCAGCTTGTGTAGGTATTTTTTTTTTTTTTTTCCCATTGTTCAGCTTTGACTCAATTTCACGGCGCCTCACCTGCCAAATGAATACCATTTTTCTTTTGCTGCCATCTTATTATGTAAGAATTTGTCATTTTCCAGCGTGACTCGACTAGATGAAATGCAATTTATCCGCGCAAGAGGCATTTTAATGTTCTTCTTTAATGGTCGCTTTAAAAAATAAAATAAAAAACACAACAAAAGAACAACAAAATTTGCTACTGTTGAACCGAAACTCATCAAGCGCAACTTTGTCCTGAGCAAGCAACATATGTTGTCCAGCTGGATGGCCAAGTGAACTGACTAGGATGGTTTACGCTCTAAGTTGACTGCCTGTTTTATGCCCAGAAAAAAAGTGCAAAAATATGTTGCACATAAATTTGTATTAAGTTTGCCGCTGTCACTTTTTCGTTCGCCTAAGCAATGTGGGCAGACAGCATAACGACATAATCATAAATTTAAATATGCAACCCAGCACCCAACCAGTTGTACTTATGTAAGTATATCAGATCTGCTCAGCCCACTACCCACATTCCACTCACACACACACACACGCACACACACACACACACACAACAACTTTACATTTCTTGCCAAATAAAAAACACGAAAGAAAGCAGAAAAAAAGCAACCTTTGCAATGACAGTTTCACTTTGCCTGGCATAAGGAATTTCAGCTGCTGCCGCCACGCACACATGTTGCCCCAGCTTTATGCGTGCTAAATGAAGTTGTTTCGAATTGAAAGAGATGATAAAGGGAACGGGGGGAGAGGCACTGCAAATGCGACTGGGAATCTGCCAGTTTGGGCTGTGCTAAGTGCCACGCACAACAATTTAAGCGTTTCTGTTTATATCCTTAGTGTAAGTACACTCAAGAAAAAAGTTATAATAATCAAGTAGAAACCAAAAGAAAACTTTTTTAATTCTAAGTTGAAAATATTTTATCGGTGCACTGTAGAAAAACCTTTTACTAAAAATTAAATATTTAAACAAATAGTCAGTGTTTCAACTCAAAATTATTATGTCTCTAAATAAAATCAACTTAAAAGATTTTGGCAAGGCCTTAACTAAATCAGCTTAACTTAATGGAAAAGAAGAAAAGAAAATTCCAATTTTATTTTTATGACAAAACACTCAAAACATAATTCAACATTTTGACATTTTAAAGCTTAAAATATTCTCAGAAAAATTTACAAATTAAAAAGAAAACTTCCTAATCTGAATTTCAGCTTATAATAAAATAATAAAATTTATATTTTTATGTAGCTACGGAAAGAATTAAATAAATTGTAACTTGTTGAAATATCTTAAACTAAGAAATTGATTTAAATAAATGAAGGTTTCGATTTTAGTATAAAATATTAATTACCTTTAATTGCTCGAGCACAGTTTGCAATGGACACCTTTTGTGGAGACAGTGTCAAAAAACACTGAGATTAATGTCAATGATACTTGCACCTGGGCACAAAACTTGAACGATGCCACATATATATATATATATATATATATTTATATATATGTGTGTATATATATACGAATGAGTATATGTACAGCCCCTTTTTGGGCAAACATTTTCCCCAATTCATAATCCCAGAGCAATGACAACAACACCGTAAAATACTTTGCAAATAAGTCTACGCAGGACAACAAACAAACAAACAAACTAGAAGGACGAGGACGAGGAGCAACCGCCTTGTAATAGATTTAAGGGCACCAAAGCAGCCCAAGAAAGAAAGCATTAGTTTATTAGAGTATGTACTGGAGTAGAAGTGTGTGTGTGATAGTGTGTGTGTGTGTGTGTGTATAGTGTGTGCACAGCTTTAACAGTCGAGTAACAAAATAAACACAGTGCTTTTGCTGATAGCCAAGAATCTCAGTGCTATTGTGTTTTAGAATAATTTATATATATATATATATATATATATATATATATGTATTTAAATGGGAAATCTTGGGTTGGCCGTCGCAAAGTTTGCCAGTTCTAGTTTCCATCTATCTGTGTTCCGCATTGTAAAATATACAAGGTGCTTCCGCAAAGGATGCGCAAATAATGTGTGTAAACAATTTTTATTGCTTTCTGCAAGAGAGATTCAGAACTCGAATTCGAAACTGGAACTCAAATATCAGAAGCGGCCAGGATTTGCTTAAAAGTAAAAGTTGTTGATAGAAATCACAAAAAGAAAACAACACACACACAAACACACACAGACACACACAGACACACAATAACATAAATTGCGAAAATTTGACAAAGGGTTGCCTGGTTGCTGCCACTTCAGGGTGGGTGAGTGCCACACATTGGGTCAGCCTGCTAAGAAATAAATAAAAGCAGAAATAAAAAAAAAATAAATAAAAGAGGAAAGACAACAACAATAGCCAGAGAAGATGTAGATTTTTGAAGTGTGGTCATGTGTGTGTGTGTGAGTGTGTGTGAGTGTGTGTCGATGACATCAGAAAACAACAGATGCTGAAATTGAAAAACTAATTCACCCGACATATGACGCATTTGCTCCAAGCTGCCAACTCTACAAGATGCAGCTTAACTTTCGCAAGTGATTCGCATTAAAAGTTTAAACTTTACCAAATTGCCGGCAAACACACACACACACACACACGTTGTTTAAACTAATGCCACACACACACACACACAGTGGCACACCTACAATCTACAAATTACAAACTACTACCAACAACAGCCAACAGCCAACAGCTCGACAGGCAGTTAGCCCGGTTTGGTAAGAGAGAGGAAATTGCTTGCTTTTCATAACTAAAACTTGTGGAAATTATGAAATTCATACATGAAGACAATTTTCTTCCACATCTAATTCGGGCAGCTCACCTCCGACTCTGACTCCGTCTCCTGCTGCTGCTGCTCCTGCTGCTGCTGCTGCTCCCGCTCCTCCTGCTGATTCTTTCGCCTCCTCTCCTTGCTGCTGCTGGATGTGCAGCAATGCAGCATGAAATTTGTTTGTGGTCTTAGCCGTAAGTTTGCCTGTCGACAGGCAACTTGTGGCGGCTGCCATTTGTTGGATACTCTGCTTGCTGCTGCTGCTGCTGCTGCTTGGCTTGCTCTCTCTCAACTCCAGCTACTGCTGCTGCTGTTACTGACTACTTCTGGCTGGTGCTGTTCATCCTTATTCCAGAGATTTGCAGTTTTTAAGCCGCACCATTTTGGAAAGTCCGCAATCTTTATCCCCTTCTCGACGCACACTTTTAAGCAATTTCGGTTGCTTTTTTGCGGCACTTTTGACGGAAATCCTATTCGTCTACCCCCAGTTACCTCTCTCTCTCTCTCTTGCTCTCTTTATCTGTTTCTCTCTTCCCCTCTCTCGCTCACTCGTTGTAATTCGTTAGCTTTGTTTAACTTGCAATTTGCTGGCAACTGATAGGTAGCTATGACTAGCCGCAACTTGGCCAGAACTGACTGGCATCTTGACTTTCATTAGGACAGTGCACACTGCATATACATATTTTTGTAAAGTCAGCCACAGTTACAAATTTTAGATTTTAGCTTTCAGCTTTCAGCTTTTGGTCTGCTTCTTCAATTCGTATATTTTGTGGCAGGCAACAGGTTTAATTCATTTTTTATGGGCATGCATAAAGCAAGCCATTTATTAAGATATAAAAGCACAACCAAATATTTTACAAAACGAGCTAACCAACAAAAAAAAAAAAAAAATGGAAAATAAAAATAATAAAAAAAAAAATAAAAATAAACCAATGAGCAGCAGAAAATCTAAAAATTACATGAGGGATCAGGGGATTTTTCGATAACACAGCCTCCTCAGCTGCTCCTGCTGCTGCTGCCAGATTGTCGCACACCAACAACAGCAAGAAGAGCAACAACAACAACAACAACAATAGCAATAGCAAATGGGAACTGAGACAAAGCTCCAGCTCCATTTGTTATTATGCGCAGCGTGCAAGGATGCCAGTATAGTCCTGGCCACGTTTGTTTAGTTTACGTCCGATTCCCCATGCAATAACTTAAAAAACACGAAGACAGGCCGACAGGCCAGACAGCTACGGTGCTACGGTGCTACGGTGCTACGGGCTACGGCCCAGCACCAATAAATGCCAAGCCAGAAGCACCTTAGCTCTTTCTCACTCATCCGCTCTCTTTCCCTCTCCCTCTCTGTCTATCTCTGTCTCTGTTTTGGGTCGCATTGGACTCGGCACGAAATGCTTTACCCATTCCAAGTGCAGTCACACAACAATAGGCAAACAGCCGCTGGGCACGGAAGTGCCGCCATGACGAGCATAATTCTAATATGGCCAACACAACACCCCATTTGAGAGCAACAGGGCCAAAAAGAAGGCCAGCTACGGTTTTGGGCCACGCATTGCCAAAGGAAATCATATTTTCTGAGCTTATTGACAGCGTAATCAGAGAGAGCCAATGTTTGACAATACTCATGCAACAATAACAACAGCAGCAACAACAACAATGCACAGACGCAATAATAAAATACAAATACAATTTATAGTTATACTATTTTTACGGGCTCTTTGGCTGCTTGGCTGCTTTCGGCCTCCTTGCAAAAAGGCAGGCCAACAACAAAACTGGTAATTCATTACTTTATCGATGCCATAAGTTCGCCACGCAGCTGGGACCAGGTCGCTAGTTCGTCCTCGTTTTGCAGCATCTATATATGTGTACTATTATGCATGTATTTCTACACTCTCTCAGACACACACACACACACACGCACACCCACATCGTAAGTAGAAGTATTTTTGTGTGTGTGCACACACAAAGCTGACAATTTATGGTCCCAGCATTTGTGTGTCGTCTGAGAGTTAAAACTTTGTGCGATAGGGCTGAAACCCAAAAAAAAAAAAACGAAAGCCCTTAACGGTAAATGGTAGCAAGGTGTTTGTCTGGTTGTGGTTATAAGTTGCTGCTACTTACCAGACATTTTTTAATTATGCTGCAATTTAAAGGAGTGCCAGTTATAAAACATCTTCCATTAAATGTACTCCGTAGAACACATTAATCAATAAACAATTAAGAATTTATTTTTTAATAAAATATTCAGAATAGTTAAAATGAATGCGATATTAATAACAATTGATTAATTGTTTTGGGCCTACACTGAGAGAAGAAGAAGAAGCAGGACAAAGGCTGACAAAGTTAAAACAATAAGAAAATATTCAATCGATTCAAGAAAATTTAATGGAATACTTTTAAATAATGTATAATAGAACCGAAAACACTTTCAAAAGAAGTATAAAAACCGACTGTGAATAAATAGTTATTCAAATTGGCCACAATCATATTTTTATACACGTATTGTAATTGTTTTTTTTTTTTTTTTGTGTAGTGTGTTTTCTTATCCTTTGAAAGGTTTTTGTTCGAAGTATGTGTTTTTTTTTCAAGTGTTCGCATGCAGTTGACCAGTTTATTGTATTGTTCTGTGTTTCATTGTCCTGGTACACTGTAAACACTTCGTGAGCAGTAAGCAAATGTTGTTGTTGACTTGAAAAAATATTGACTTGCACACAAGCAATACAAACACGCCTATTCAAAGCATTTTGCTGTGGAAAAAAAAAACAAAAACCACAAATCCATCCAAAGGACAACAGCAATAATCATCATACTAATAACAATAATCATACTCTATGTTATAGTTAAAGCAAGCACGAAGTATTATTATTATTATTATTATGCTTGCGCCACAGGAACAAAAAAAAACTTTTCTCATTTCGGTGGCATGACACATGACACACGACTTTTATTTGGTGGAAGGACGAAAGGATGGTCAAAATATTCGAGTGCGCCACAAAAACAGAGAATTGTTTTGGGAGTACCAAAAATAAATAAATAGGTTACAATTGAAAAGGCATAAATTTAATTTTAACAAAAATCCAACTGCAATTAATAATATAACATATAAAAATGAGTTTATATATATACATGTATATATATATTTATGTGTATAGCATACATACATATACAATAATTTGACCAACAAAGAAGCTGAAACAAAAAAAATTTGGTACACATTAAAACAAGGCCAAAGCTGGAATCGACCAGCTGGTGAGCCTACGAAAAAGTGTAATTTTAAAATGTCGCCCACAGCAAATTGAAAATTAAACGAAAAACTTTAAAATAACTATATTAAAGGAGCTAAGGGGAGCAACAGCAACAACAGCAAATAAAAAAGTTTTATATAAAATGCTTTTCCATCGTTTGCTGACCCCAATTGTAGGCCCGGCCCAGGCAGCATTGTGGCGCAAGTGTTGCCAACTTAATAAAATGACGCTCAAGCATGGAAAGTTGACCAGCACCAGCACCAGCAGCAGGACTACGACCAAGACCCGGACGGATTCTAAGGAGCCTGCGGAGCAAACCGACAACCAACACAAACAGACACAGCCCAAGTGCATGTAAAAAAGTTGTGCCAAAAAATACATTTCCCTTTTTTTGGCAAGGCAATTTTTACAGCCACTGTCACTAAGTTCTTTATATATATATATATATATATATATATATATAATGTATACATTTCGACGGATATACTCTGGTATGCATATGTATGTGTGTACTTTAGCCAAGTTTTTTACCGTTGTGCTCATATTTTACAGTTGGTGCGTCCATTTTTGCTATTGTTGCCACTGTTGTTGTTGTTGCATGTTGTGTACGTGTATGTTGAGGTTCACAACTAGTTGCCACAAGTCTCTGTGGAGTGCCTAAATTGAATATCATCAAGGCTCAAATTAATGTCTTCAGCACAAACTTTGCCACTTGAAGCATATTTTGCCTGCCTTCGCTTCGCGCAGTTTTTCTTCATTTTATTTTTTACTTTTCATACCCTTACAGAGAGAGAGGGGTATTTTAATATTGTTGTGAGGCTTGTAAAGTGTAATTGAATTTTATATTTGATATTAAGGCACACAAACAAAAAGTGATATAGATAATATTAAAAATAAATATAAACACTATTAGGAATTTATATTAATAATGATCATTCCAAAAATGAAAGTGCTTTGTTAAGTTTCCAAAAAAAAATAAAAATGATTGGATTGAAATAATTTATAAAAAAAAATACATCATAAATTTGTTAAAGTAAAAATTAATTTTTATTCATTTAGATAGACTAATTTTTATTATTAATTTATTTATTTTTATTTATGAATTTAGTTGAAGTTGAGTATTTAAGTTTCGGTTTGTAAGCAAAAACTTCGCTCTGTGTTTTTTGCTGATTATTTTCTTCCTCTTCTTGGCTCTTAGCACTTTGCTAGTCCTTTTGTTGTCCTTAAGCCACTGCAAAGTTTTTTTTTGGCAGCTTGCAGCGAATTATTGTGGTTTTTTCTTGTTGTGGCTGCTGCTCAAAGTTTTCTGACCCTCAAATTGAAATATACCCGTAGATTTTGCTGCTTACAGCAGGCATTTTAGCTAATTGCACGCACGGCCGCCAACTTGGCCAGTGATTTTGTGCAGTCCTCCCACTAAATAAGAAGAAGAAGAAGAGAGAGAGAGACGCGTTATACCGTAAACCAGGGCCTGTTATGCATCCCCAGAGTACACTGCGGAAGCCCAAAAACCCAACACCCAAAAGGCCAACCCACAAGCCAAACTAATATCATTCCCAAATAGTAGCAGCAGCAGCAGCAGCGTGCGTGTTATTAATTCCAGTCAATCTATTAAAAATGTAAAATGCATGAGCAGCAAAGACAATTGCAGTCCAAACTACTTCAAATAGATGTTTACACTGTAAAAAAAAAACCTACATACAAAATTTAGAAATTAAACTAAGAAGCCTTTATTTTAATTAGTAGCAATTTAATTTATAAATTTAAACCACAAAATGTGGTATTTTAATTATACTTTTCGATTACAAATTTCCTATTTACAGTAAATATATATTTTTTTGACTGCATAAATATATGTACGTATATATCTGATATATATGTATAGAGGCTGCTTAAGCACAGGGGAATAGTCTGGCTGTCTTTCTGTCTGTCTGTCTATCTGTCGTTTTGTCTGTCTGCCTGCCTGGCTGACTGTCTGGCAGCACGTATCCTCTAAACACAGGACTCTATATCTGTCGTCTGCTTTTGATGTTGCTCCGTGCGTGCCTCGTGGGCAAGTCAAATCGTGAGACAACTCACCCCGTACACCCCACATCTCTTCCCCTCTGTGCTCACCCCACTTTAGCTGATGCATTATTTACGCGACGGTTCTTGTTTATTGATGTTTGTCTGTGCGACTGCAGGTTTGCCATCTTTGCCGCTCTCACCTCTCTCAGTACCTGGGTGCTTTGTGGCTTTCACTAACGGTTCCATTTTCATTTCCCCCTCAACCCTGTGGGTTTGCCACAGTCACAGCGACTGCTTACATATTCATGAGGGTTGCGGCAACAAAAGTAGCCAAAAAACGAGAGAAAAAAAAATTAGAGGAAATGTCTTCGTGTGGGCATTGCCAAAAAAAATTGCGGTTCAAGTTCGCTGAGTTTGTAACTTGTGCTGCTTTAGAGTTTTACCCTTGTTTATCTATGGCTGCAGTCACTCCTGGGAATTGGGCTTACTGATGGCCGGAGTGTTAGTCCGGGTGTTACAGCCGCTGCTGCAATTTGCAGTTTAAATATGCGGATTTAATTGAGTTTAATTGTATATGAAAGGAAAGATTTATATTCGGGTTTTTTTTGCTTGACTGCACTCGTTCTTAAAATGTACACAAGACAAGAATACAAGGGTATTTTCAAACTAACTAAATAAACTAAATAATAAAATTGTTGTAAATAAAAAATAAGCAAATTAAATTGTGTACTTAAAATTAAATAGAAAAAGTAACTGTGCAAAAAATATTACATTAAAAGAATTGCAATAATTATATTTTAATATAATATTTGCCACACAAACTCGACAAGTTACTTTGATTTGGAGTGCACATTTTAGCGTGTGTCTACTGTAACTACAACATTCATTTTTCAAATATCTACATGCCAAACCAGAAAACAATGAGAAGCTGCTGGGCTGCGAGTGGAGAGCTTATTAAAATTTATTTATTTAAATAGCATTTACCACCGCTAGTCTCTCACCCCCTCAGTAGTCTATCAATGCACAGCCTTGGGCGGCACAGATGAAAGTTTCAAGTGCCCACACAACATAAAACACACTCGCACACACACACACAACACACACACACATGCATAGCCAGACAAACCAATCCATGTGAATTGACAAAAGGGGTAGTTGGCTTGACTAGAAAAACAATTTCACGGTTATTCCTGGCAAATATGAAAAGTAAAATGTAATAGTCCCAGCCCGACGCCCACATTCACTACGATGCGCCCACATCCAATACAAGAACCACCCCCGCAGGCAGGCAGGCAGCCAGGCAGAGCAACAGCGCCACATATCAAGCGGAAACGGAAGTCAGACACTTACATATGCGCGTAACTTTACGCCCATCGTCTTTCTTTCTATATAGTTGTTGCTGTTGTTGTTGTTATTATTATTTTGTATTTTATATTTTGTTTTTTTTTCTTTTCGTTTTTTGTTTGCTGTTGGTTTGTGGGTCTGTCAGCCCTGCGGCATATTTCAACAGTTGCCAACCGTAGTTGGCCTGTTCTACTGCCGCTGTTGTTGTCATAATATTGGCATGCATATATCATTCTGACGGTCTATAAAAATTTCTACACTAAGGGTTGATTTTTTGTTGTTGTCCTGTTGTCAGCGCTGTTGCACTTGTCATAAATCTGTTGATGTGGGTGGTAGGAGGAGGGTTTACAAAACGAGAATGAGTGTCATTCGCTATTTCGTTTTTAGAATGTAATAAGCCTCAATGGACTATCGCTTATTTTGATCCTAAGTGGTTGATAATAAATTGTTACGTAGAAATTTGTTCGATGTCATATCCCAAAATCAAAATTTGGGGGGTGTGTTGTTATGCTCTGCTGTGCAACGGTGGTGTGGTCGGACATTTGGGGGAAGTAATTCGAGTCAACCCCTTGAAGTGGAAAAAAAAAATGGATTTAACAAAATACTTTAGGAAATCAAATGTCGCCGTATCGAAAATAAGTATATTCGTTTTTATTTGCGCGTCTGCTTATTTATTAAGCACGTCCACAAACTGAGACTAGATGCACTAATACACACACACACACACACACGCACACACACACATCTCACCTGTTATTCCCAATGTCCCTTTGGCAACATTTTTATTAATATTTAATGTGAGTTTCGCAACTTTTTTGGCAGTCCCTGCCCTGACAACCCTCATAAAACGCAACTTTTCGCACAACTGACAACTCAATTCGGCAGCTTTGCCACAACCCCTGATCCTGGCTCCAACCCCTGCCCCTGTCCTAGCCCCTGGCCCTATCCTTTGCCACTTTACGCTTTCCACAACAGCACGTGCCAAAATATTTTTGTCGCTCACCATGCAAAATAACGCGCCTCCCGGAGTCCATTAGACGTAGTTCTTAGCCAGCATAGCTCTGTATAATGAACAATTTCTAACCTTCACACACCACACACCACTCCCCCTCCCCATCACCATACCCATCCCCAACAACCACCGTTGACGCCTAGTCAGCCCCACAAGCTTGACAGACAGGGGTTGCCCGTGATTTAATGTGTGTGTGTGTGTGTGTGTGTGTGTGTGTGCGGGTGTGTGTGGGGTAAAATACAAGTAAACCCAACTAACGCTCAACGTAACATAAATCATAAATATTTTAAAGTTTCAAATTACCAGTGGCAAAAACAATCAATGCAACGATGTTGCTCGCCCCTTGCCACGCCCATAAAGAACAAGGGGCGCTGTCACAGATGTCAGCATTTGGAGTGCCCCAGGGCAGCAGCATGAGCAGGGCTAGGGGTCGGGGTAGGAGTAGGCCGGGGCTCAGCACAATCAGCCTAATCTAATGAGAGCCAATGCCGCATGTGGCAATTGTGGCTTGATGAAACTGTTAAGATTCTGCTTAAAAATGTATAGAATATGTGTAAAGATATTCAAGATATAGAAATCGGCTTAAAAGAGTGATAAAAACGAATACAATAATCTATTAAGTTATTAATTTAAAACAAGAACTCATCATTCGACCGATTATTAAAGTTATTCATTTTCGTCTGATCTTAATGATTTATTTACAATTCCAATAATCAGTTTTTTAGAGAACATTTTATGTGGCAATGGCAATTATATTTATATTTAAATTATAAATATTTTTACAGTCTCATAAACTATATTTATACATTTGTTAATAATATTTTCTGCTGATAACATTAGTGATGACTATTGAAGATATAAAAATATAAATAAATTTACCCAAAATAGCTCTGCATTTCACTCAAAGTACGCACTTAAATTTAATGCCACGGGAGTCACCCAAGCAGGTTCTGTGCAAAGCAGGTGGTAAATGAGGTGGTGGAGTGGAGGGTGGTGAGGGTGGAGTGGATTGCTTTCTTACTTACTTACTTACTTTGCTTACTTATTCAGTGCGCGAGGCAGTTATGAATATTACAGAATGCCAAAATGTCTTGTAAGTTCGCTCAAGTATGTAATTCGCTCGCACTTTTCATTTGGCCGGTAACAGTTACATTTACCGTTACCATTGTCGTTGTCGTTGCCGTAACCGTTACCGTTAGTGACAGTGTAAAATGGCGGCATCTTTCTGGCTGCCAACCTGTCCATTCCCGTTTTTTTTTTTTTCCTTTCTTTTTTTTTATTTGTTGTACGGTTAACGTTGCAATTCATATAAAAATAATTGTTTGCAAGCGCACATTCATTATCCGCAATGGCAACCCTGGCAACAAAACGCCACTGCACCGGCAAATGATATTAAAAATGCAATTTGGCACACACAAAAAAAAAAAAGTAAAAGAAAAATGAAAGCGTACTTCTTGGCCAGGATTCAGCAGCGATTCTCCAATGTCGACTCACAGCCAGCCTCAACCGCTACGCACCTTTGGAATATGCAATACGCATTTGCAAATTGCATTCCAACTGGTTTGCCTTGTGCCGTTGTCCTTTTGACAACTCAAGTTGCAATTGCGTTTTGCAGGACATCGTCATTGTTGGCGACATGAGCATCAAATTAAACGCACCGCGCTTCCAGCGATAAACATTAATAAAAATCACACAAAAATTGCAATTCGCCAAAGGTGCAGCCGGCAAATGAAAATGGAAATTGCTCATAAACAAGTCCATCAAATAAAGTGCACACAGCTGAAATTGCTAAAGACAATAAAGCGAATACAAACAAGTTAAGAAATATTTGCTTTTGTCAACTAGCCGATGGCAAAATACTCTCTGAACAGAGTGAAAAATTCATTTAATTTTGAGTAACTATTTTGGAATTTGTATTAAAAATGCTTTACCACTTTTATTTATATGCCTTATGCAAAAAGTATTTATTGAATTCAGCAGTTTAAATTAAAATATAGTTTCAAGATAAACTTTTTCTATATTTCACAAATCGTTTCTTATATTTATATTACTTTTGTATAGTATAGAAAACGGAAGTCGTTGTTGACTTTTGCTGTTTAACCACAAAAGGTTATTATCAATGACGCATACGATGCAGAAAATACTCATCTATATAAAAGAGTATATATGGTATGTATATATCTATATATATAAAGATATATTTATATATATATAAACTCAGTGATGTACACGCAAGAGAGCGACCACAGCAGACTATCAAATTTTAATACGCCAGCAGCTTGTGCCTTTATTTCATAAATGTTTAATGAAATTAAGCGGCAAGCTTTTTGTGTGAGCCGGCCCAACTGCGTCCTGATGGCCGTGTCCTGGTCCTGGCTGGCCAAAAAAGCGTATTTCGAAATAAATCATAAAGAGTAAAAAAAAAAAACATAAGTAAGCCAGACAGCTACGAGCACTACATTGTTTGCATACCTTTTTAAACGATTTTAAAACTTACTTTTTATTTATTTTTTTTTTTATTTTATTTTATTTTATTTGCGTGCACTCTAAACCACAACTAAAAGTGCGGCTGCTTAATTATGAAATAAGCGGTTTTTGTATGTGCTTTTTATTTTAATGAGCGCTACGCTACAGTTACACAGATGCATATATAGACACACACACAAACACACACACACACACAGACATATGCTCATAAATATTTGAAAAGGTCAACGAAAACGAGCACACAAAATACGAATTATACTTCCGGCAAACATGAGTCAGGTCAGGCTTGGGTGGTGGTGCTGCTGGATAACACCCCCCAAAAAAGTATATCCAATGAAAAACTGAAGCAAGAGTGGTAACCGAAAAAGAGTCGGGACTTAAATGGGAAAGCCGTATATGCCATAGATGCGAAATCAAAAGTTGTTTATGACTTAATTTGTAGTTTTTGAACATGAATTATTGCAGCTGTGCGCCCATTGGAAAAAGCGAACAAACAAAAAACTCAAAAATATATAAAAAAAAAAAGAAATACGAATGAATGTTGGTGTATTGGTGTGTGAGTGTGTGTGTGTGTGTGTGTGTGTTGCAAACAACACGAAAAATGTGCAAAAATTTGCTCAAAACTAATTTCGCAAAGAGGAAATTAAATATGGCAAAGTTTGACATATGACAGATTTGTTGTAGTTGTTTTTTGCAGTTGCATTGTCTTGATTTTATTTATTTACGAGTATATATGCATGACTGTACATGCCGCTGTGTGTGTGTGTGTGTATCTATGTGTTGGCAGCAAATAATTGAAACATTTCGAGTTGCTGCACTTGTCTGCCTGACAGATGAACGACACAGCACACAGCACACAGCACAGAAATGCAAATTTTCAATTTGAGCGTATTTCTGCCAGTGAGTATTTTGACATTCCATTTCAATTCATTTGCTTTCAGTTTCATTCATGCAAAACTTTTGCCAGCCAGTTAATTTAGTCAATAAGATGCAAATGATCTTGACACAGCTCTAATTAGAAAAACCCCGTCACTCAATTCACCCGACGCAAAAGCCAACTCAACATTTTAGCCAAGTTCGTTAGTTGGTCTTGTTGGCAAATACCAAAAGTTTTGGTACTTTTAATCTAGTCCGATTTTCCGATAAGAGATTTTTGCATTTAATTTTAGCTTCTGGCTTGGTTGTATTAGCTTTAAAAGATTCGAATATTTAGCATTAAAGATGCTTTTTTTATAGTTAGAAATACATATCTCAATAATTCTGCAATTTGTTGTAATTCATTTAATTTAAGTCGATAAAATAAACAAATATGTAGCAATCAAATATGCCTTTTTTATTGTTAGAAACACATCTCTTAATAATTCTGCAATTTATTTAAATTAATTTAAGTCTATAAAAAAAAAAACAGCTTACTTACAAGTATCTCAAAGGTTCTTTAATTCAAATTCCACCTAAGAATTTGTTTCGATTTTGCTGTCACATGATGAGCACGAAAAGATGAGCAAATTCTTCCATCAACATATTATTTGAGTTTGAATTTTATTGCCAATTTTTTTTTTTGATTTTACACGGCAAAGTACGCTGACAAATGTCCAGTAATTGATAATTGGATGAGCAGTGCTTTAAATGCTCGTCAATTGATTGATGGCTTAAAAGTGCATAAATGCATTAGATGAATATTCATTTGGAAAATATATAATAAAATTAGCGGCAAATATGCAATTGTGCGAGCGCACCAAACTGAAAACACATCCATTTATGTAATATTTGTGAAGTCCAAAACTAACTAGCAATTTTTTGCCCCTGGCCGAAAATGTGTTCATGGTTGACTACTTATCGCTTAATCACATCAGAGCAGCGGAGCAGTGGAGTATCGGGGGACCATCGATGTGGGGGGCCATAAAACATTTAGCAACATGAAACCGTTATGGCAACTGCTACTTTCATCCACACATCAAAGCCAATCAAAACGACATTTCAATAATATCTGAGCAATACAATCGCATTAGCGATAGGAGGCGGGATGGGTGCAAAACACACACACACACAGAGACAAACATAGACATTTATGTATACATGTTGTGTGTGACTGTGTGTGTATATTCTTTTGTTGTGGAATGGGTTATTTTGGGGGGGAGGGGCACACAAACGATTTGTTCGCAAATAACATGAGCTCACTAACAGCTGACAGACCAAACCAAAGAAGCACACACACACACACACACACACCCAGGCAGACAATGATGACTTTATATGTGTGGGGGGGGGGGGGGTGGCAATTGAGACTTTCGCTTTTCAACAAATGTGTCCTTGTCCAAAAAACGCTACAAGATATCACATATGTATAAAATATATTTATATATATTTTATTTGCCAGTTTCTTCCTGGGGCTGTGACATTTGCGAGCACACGAAATTTTCATGTGCTTGGTAATATCTTTATGCTATCTTTATGTTATGGTTAACACACATATATATTAATGTGTGTGTGTGTGTGTTGAGCATGGCAAAAAGATAGCGTAAAGATATTTCCAAGCACATGAAAATTGTCAGCGCTCGGAAATGTCACAGGCCCAGGAAGAAATTGACAAATTTATTGTTACTTTTACTGTTAGTTTCTATATTGCATTACGTTTAAATTTAGACAATTCTTCTAATTTCTGTTAATGTTTTCACAATTTGTGCAGCTGCTCGCATTTTAATCACATTCTGTCGCCGGTTGATTTGCCTTCTTGTTGTCACAGTTGCAACCATCATTTGTGGTTTCTGGTTGTGGCTCAGTTGGAAGTGTGCATTTCTTGTCATCGGCAAGTGGGTATACTTTGGTCAACATGATCGGCGCCGGAGGTCGATCAATGCTTGAATAACTTTCCTCCATTTCATCACCTGTACAACTTTTATTGTCATCGACTTGGTCCTCGCCTTCGCTTGTGGTCATCATCGATGGCGCTGTTGAATAATTCGGGCGAATGGCTTGAACATTTTCTTCGTCGGATGGACTCAAGTCCAATAGGCAGTTGATTTCCTCCATTTCAATGGATATGGGTCCGGGTTCGGGCAGTGACTGAGTCTCCTCCTTTTTGCCACAACGACCAAAACACACTGAGCACACTTGCGATGCGTTATCCTCTGTCAATGTGAACAACTGCGCAGAGCCAGCTATTTCCCATTCTTCATAGGAGGCTTGGGAAGCTTTGTCGAAACACTGCAGATTCTCCGAACATTTTTCACTCTCCGGCGCTGCAAACTTGGCTACGCTCGTCGGAACACTATTTTCAGTGTAAGATTTCTGACTGCATGCCGCCGAGCAGGAGTTGACCAGCTGTTTCTTCTCCAAGTACGCCTCACTTGTGATGGGGCAATCCCCTAAAGCGCTCTTCATATTCACTTCGGGGGAGTCACAATCACATTTGTCTGCCGACTCATCTGTTGTAGTCAACTCGTTGCCATATCTGGCCAACATTTCGATCAGCACAGCACTCGTCCAGGCATGGCCCAACTGATTTTGGCTATCACTGCCGCCAGAAGTTTCCACAAACACTTCACAATTGTACTGCAAGAGGGGAATTAGATAATGGAGTTGTAGTTGGAGGATTTAGCTTACCTTCTCGTACATGGCACCCGTCTGGGAAAATGTCTCATAGCTCTTTCTGACCCAACGATCGCGCCAGCGATTGGCCATTTCGGTGGCCTCCGGTGTGCCCAGATTATTGAGGCCCTCGATCAGCATATACATCATGGGTGGCCATACATTGGGATAGTCCCACTTCTGCCCGGTGTTACTCAACGTGTGCGGCACACCACCCGGATAGCTATCGAGTTTATTTTCCTCAATATAGGCCAACACAGACTGTGAGATCTTCTCCTTGTCCACAATGGGATAGGCGTGTAGCCAGAGTGGCGACAGATTTGTAACCACAAAATAATCACGCTGTGTCCGATTCTGCAGATCAAAATCCAGCCAGACGCCTCTCTCCTCGTTCCACAGCACACTTGTTATTGCCTTGATCAACCCACAGGCAATTTGTCGATATTGTTGAGCTCTTGTCGGATTGTTGGCCAGCACATTGAACTCCGCCAGAGTTTTGCAATTGCGAAAGAGTATGCAATTGAGATCGACGGGCACAATCCAGGTGGTCTTAATGTTGGCCATGGTGCCCACATTATTGCCAGACGGCGAGACATACCATCGAGAGCTGAAGTCCTGGCCCGACTCGCAGGCAGCCTTTAGATGGGCATAGTGTTCGCTTCGATCCTCATCCGTAGAGAAGTTGGATGCAGTGGCTACATCTTCGCGATACGCTTCGGGTCGCGCTCCCGTTGATTTATCCCGATATTGATACATTGTACGACCCTCGACCTGCACAGCATGATTCTTCAAAAAGTTATTCATTTCGACTTCGAGCAGTGGCAGCGCTCTGACGGCATAATTAGTATCCTTGGTTATCTCCACATAGGCCTTAACCATGGCTACCAGCATCGGTGGATGCGAGCGACCCCAATAGTAGATGCGACCACCTTGTGGCACCGATTTATATTGCTGCACCAGATACAACAGATTATCGATCATGCCACGCGCTGTCTGAAACATGCCGCTGTACAGAAGTCCACGGACAATCCAATAGGTGTCCCAATAGTAGAACTCAATAAAATTGCCGCCGGGCACAATCAACGGATTGGGCACATAGACCAGGGAGTAGAGCAATGGACTCGTCCTTACGCAATTCTTTATGGTGCGTCCGAGCTGCTTCCAAATGCGATTCAAAGCGGTTGCAAATTGTTTCAATTGCGGATCTTGGATATTGGAGAGAAACGCTGGTGCACAGCGCCAATCCGGTGGACTCCAATACTCCATCAATGTGCCCGGCTGATCGAAGTGATTGTCGACAAAGCTCGCCAGATGCTTCCGCGAGGACTCATTCCGCTTCGACGAGCTAAACAATTGATAATCGTTGAGAATTCGCTCTGGTGAATATCGACAATTCATGTCCACAAAATATTTGGAGTCCTGAAAGATGCCCGACAATTGCACCGCCCGCAGCAATGGTCCGCAGCAGTAAATGGCTCTAAAGTAGATAAATACCCGTTAATACAGATATAGCCAACCGAAGTGGAGCACTTACCCATTGGCACCGGCCAGATGCACCTGGCCACATTCATTGCACTTGCGAGTTGGCATTTCCACCAAATGCGAAGCTGAAGTCTGCAAATTAAATTTAAAAAAAATATATAAAAAAACCCGAAAAAGAATGACAACTAAATTATAATCAACTAATGTTTACATATTTTTTTTTTTTGGGAGTGTAGAACATTTTTGAATTTGCTACTGTGACTATAAATCAAATGTAAAGCATAACAACATCCATTATATTGACCATTAAAACAAATTTGTCGACATTTGCCATTTGGAGTCAACAATGAATGGTACCCGCCATAAATCAGCGTAAATAGACAGGAAGCGCCTTAAAATCTGCTACACACAAATGTGCCTTTGCTACTTGGGCCATACATTTATTTGAAATTACCATAAATGTTTTGCCCCGCAACTCCCGCAATAACCACCAACCCCAACCCCAAACCCAAAGAGGCGTTTTTGCCTAAAAGCTATTGGCCTCTTGTCCATTTGTAATTTCCAGACAATTTATCAAACAAGCGAACTGGCGAAGGGCAAACCCAAGAACCAAGAAAATACGGCAATCGAAATGGCGCAGAAAATGCGCTTCAAGTGGCCACATGAACCAAAAGCAAAACTCGATTTCAGAACTGATGGCATACAAATTTACCCAACCGACCCATCGACAATTGAAATCAGTAGAAGAACTTCATAAATTTTGCCACCCAAAATGCAAGTTTTTGCGTGCCATTGTCGAAACTTACGCAAAAAGTATTCAGCATCGAAATTAGCCATGTTCGGCATTTGAGTAGTCTGCAAAGTTTTTGTTTTAAGCTGGCGAAAAAAAAAACAAAAAAAATAAAAAATGTGCAATTAAATTTGATTTTAAGTTTAACTTGGCGACTGCGTTGCGTGTGTTGAGAAGGCTCAAAGGATATGCAAAAATGCCATTTGCACAGTGCCAATAAAATGCACTGAATAATTAAGGCAGCTCCTTCAAAAGTGTGCAATGCAACCAGGCTCATTTACACACACACACACTGAGAAAAAAAATGGGGGGTAAAACTAACTGATTACATTTCATAAGAAGACCCAATTAAATATGCCTTTTACTTGGCACTTGGCAGTTGTGATAAGTATTCTTTGCGGAAATGAAATTCCTTTGAAAGGCTGATTGATTTTTTTTTTGTGTTTCAGTGTAGGCTCACTCACAGGATATGATGTTGTTGACACTTGCCTCGAAGCGTTACTGCCACGGTAGGAGGCAGCATTGATCAACTTAACGAGCCGAGCAGCAGCGGCTAATTGAGTATTCTGCTCTTAAGTGGCGCCACAGCCAGTTGTACTGTACTGCTTGTGGCAGTCGCAGCCTGTGCATGAGGCATGTGGTCAACGGGCTCAAACGCTGACATAAATGAATAAGTTGGCTTAAATTAATTGAAATGAAAAAGCTGAGAGCAGAAAGCAGTAAGCCGAAAGCATCTCAAGGTGCACTTCAAGCACAACCCCAAACTGAAGCAATCAATCAAAATTGCAGCTGGCTTGGATAGCTGAATCACGTAACGTCAGTCAGTCAGTCCGTCAGTCAGTCAGTCAGTCAGTCAGTCAGTCAGTCAGTCATTCCAGGACGCATGATAAATTGTCAAACGCGTTTGTCGTTTGTCTGCAGCGATTTAAAAACTACTTAAAATGTAAATGTTGTCGCTGCTTGTCAGCGGCGTTGGATGGTTTTTCCTTCATTTTGTATCTTATTTGGTGTTTTTTTTGTATTTTATTTTTTATGCACACGTCGCAGGGCAGACTGTGAAAATCATGTTGTTGACTTTGAAAAAAATATGTGTAAAAATGCGCTATTGTAAATAACGGCACATAAACACGCAGCCGGAAAGTCTGACACCGACTCTGAAAATGGACTGACTTGACTAAGTGACTGACTGACTGACTGACTAACTGACTGACTGACTGACTGAATGAATGAATGAATAACTTCCTGAGAGAGTGATGACAGCGCATTGTCAACAGTCAGCAGTAGAGATTCACACACATACACACACTTGTGCATGAGCCACGCCTTTTTAGTTGTTAACAAATACATCAAATTTGGAGTGTTAAGTTTGCACTTTAAATTCACTCACTAATTGTTTGCCTCAACGCGTTGACACTTTATATATATATATATATATATATATATATATATTTTAATGTTCGAATGTCAGCTGTAAAATAGGCAATGATTCCGTTACAGACTGTTGCAACTTTAATAAGGTTGCAAGTAACATGAATAACAGCTTAGCAACTGCTGATTTCTGATTTATATATTTATGATCAAACTGTGACTAAAATAGTTTCAAGTCAAATATTGAGAATGGGGTTTTTGGGGTTAGATTGTTGAGCGTGTGTTGGCAAGTTAATCATTGTATCAACTTTGAAGACTGTGTCTAACAAGTTCCAGTTGAGCTAATCGCATCAAGTTTAGGCCAAATTGCACAGCGTTTATGGTCAACAGAGCTATAAATTCGGCTGTCAAAATACTTGACAATTGATTAATTGAAATTGGCTTTGGAAAGTTCGCTGATAACACAGTCAGTCAGTCAGTCGACGTTGTCGCTAGGGGAAATGGCCTGTCAATCAGCCAAAAACCAAATTGACACACACACAACACACACACACACGTGCACACATATTACGCAGAGTGTGGTCATTTGTTGATGAGTTAAACTAAACTTTGAACAAGAAGACATGTCTGGGCACTCTAAGAGGGAGTCTCGTCAAACAAAGAAGACCAAAAACGTTCAAATTAATCGAGACTAGTTAAACAGTAAAGTTTGCCTCTAACGATATAAGTTGTATATGCTATATATATCTATATCTGTATCTGTATATATATATCAGCTACTGATGTTGTTCTTTTGCTCATATCAAGCTGACAACTTAAATTGTTAGTTTGGCCGATAAGCGTCTTCGCCCCGCTTACAAAGGGTGCTCCAACCCCTGACCCTGTCTTACGTATGTGTATGTGTGTGTGCGTGTGTGTGTGTGTGTGTGTGTGTGGGCGTGTATAACAATTTTATTTATTTTGCCATTTTTTTATATGTGCGGCTGCGGCACACGCGCCACATGCCAGCGACAAACAAATAAATAAAAATCCAGTTTCGGACTGCGAAAGAAGCAAAAGTTGCCAGCAAAAGTCTCGACCGGCGGGTCAGCGTGTGGAGCGTGTGTTTTACAAGTCTATTAACTTCAAGCGCTTATCTAATGCTGACAGCAAGTTTTTCACTTTGCCAAAGTTTTTCTTGCCACAAGCACAAGCACACACACACACACACGCCCACACAGAGCCAACGCAACTTCCGCTGCTGCTGCGTTTCCGCTGCAGGGGGTGCGACGGGTATGAATCTTTGCTGGCATTAACTTGCCAACTTCCAACTGGCAACTGGCAACTGGCAACAGTTCAAATGTTGTAGCAAATGCCGCACATGTCAATCATTTGTTGCGCCATTTTTTCTATTCTCAACCAAAACTGAAACTGATGGAGCCAAACGATAGTTGAACTATGCATAATATATATGGCAGCTCATTTCCTTTCAATTTGGTGTTACTCCGACTTGCCACATTGGGTGTGCTTGATTCACGCCACACTCAAGCTGTGCATGTATCATTTATGTTTTTATGCCCCTAGCTATCTAGATAGCAATAGTCGAGTGCGCTCGACCAGCAGCAACGCGACAGCAGTTGTAAAATAAATTAGTTAATTTTTCTAATTGTAGTTTGCTCAATATAAAAAATTGTTTGTTGCTTCTGTGTTTCTCAACTGATCTTGGTGAAATTTCTACAGTCGATTAGTAATATGTTCAGGTCTATTTTGGATAGTTATATCTTTACAATTGCATTTTTTTTATAGCGCAAAGTTACTTTGCGCAATTTCCTTCTTTTCTCAGAATCCATAGTCTTTGATCTTAATGCGAAATTTAGAGTTGATATGTCTAAGAAATGCAAAGTATTAAAATAGAAACTAAATCAGAGTCTAATTTTCAACTTATTTTTGACAACTTAAAATCAAAAATAATCGAATGTAACCGAAGATTCCCTAAATAATTGCAGTCAAGTTTATAACAATAAAAAAAAAACCCTTCTTTGTTATAATTGTTGTGTTATTTGTATGGCCATTGCTGTTGTCTCTAAATTTAAAGTCATCTCCACTTTCAGAGTGAAGAAACCGGAAGCCACAACTTGGCAATTATTGTGTGCGAGGGCGATTTAATAGATTTCGCCTTAAAGTGTTAACTGATCAAGAGAAAGCTAAAAGTGCTGAAGTCAACTGTTAACTTTCACACTCGATGGCCACAAATACTTAGATAAGGCACGAAAGGATACAACTTGTGCTGACCACGCACACACACGCACACACACACACACACATCAGAGCTGACCAGACCAGACCAGTAATGGGTCAAGTGTAGCTGCAACGAAAGAGAATTTTCGCTTCATTAAGCACAAAACTGTTCTACAACCACAGCTCAGAACTTGACCAAGTTTTGCTGTCTGCGCTCTCGAACTAAATAATATTTATGAGCTGACTAAATGCTTGCCATCAGTTAAAGCATCGTTTGAGCCACTTGCAACTTGCAGCGAAGAGAGTAATTCTCCATTGGCCAAGAAGCCCGTTGCACATTATTGTTATTAGTTGCAGGTTGGGCAGCACATAAAAAAAAACTTACAGCACTAAACAGCGGCAAGTTGAGCGTGTTGCACTTGCTTACACTGTTGCATATACCAACAAGCAAGCAAACAGTGGCAAGTACAAGTACAACAAGCAACGTCATCAGTGCACAATACTTTGCTGATGCTATCAGTGTGTATTGTTGTTGCTGCCACTGTTGCAGCAACATGTTGTTGATGATAATGCTGTCGTTTGACTATGTTGCCATTGTTGTTAAACAGGAGCAGCAGCAACAGCAGCAGCAGTGGGGGGCATCAACAATAACGTCAGCTTAACTAAATGAAGGTCCAAGTGTCATGGATGCTGCTCAACTTTGACACGACTCCTGCCAACTGGAGTTGGGTTCGAGGGGGGTGGGGTTGGGGGTCTAGGTCCTTGGTCTGTGGCATCCTGGCTGGTGCTTTGTGTGTTGTGATTGCAAGTAAGCAAGCAACTTTTATGTCAATCTATGCTTATAAAACTTACTTACAAAACTTAACTGTTGCCAATAATCGCATGCCAATGGTTAACAACAAACTACCAAGATGTCCACAGAATCCTATGTTTACCCAGTTCCCAATTGCAATGAATTCAATTTTTAATTCTATGCATTGGGAATGTTTGAAAAACGAGGCTACAATTATTAAATCACATATATTTGTCAAAAAACGTGGCTATTTTAAAAAGCATTTATATTTTGAACATTCGTTTAACAATTAAAATAGTCTTGAAAACTTTTCCCTTCCCTTTTTAAAAACTATTTCTAAAAAGTGTTTTAAATGGAAACACTTATTTTAAAATTTTCTAAAAATACAAATGTTTATTAATTCTATGGGTAATGGGAGATGCAATAGATGTAATAGTTTTTTTTACATATACAAAAATAGTCTCATATAGTTTGTCTACATGTTAGAAAATTTTAGAATGAAAAACCTCCGCTTCGGAAAAAATTCTTTCTTCTGAGTTACGACTTTCTAGGACTCAAAACGAGTTATTTTCAAAGTGCACAAAGTGTCGCTTTACTGCTTATCATGGTAAAAAAAATCTTAATTTTATTTGATTTCGTTTTTAAGTAGTTTCCTAGAAGTTCTCAAATGTCTGCATTTAAGCTCATTAGGAGCCGCAGAAGGAAGTGGTGCTGCAACAAATTGCAGCAGTCGGTGAATAACACTTAATTTTTCTGTTATTTAAATGCAGTCATGCAACGGGGCGGCAGTTTATTGCCATGTGCAAAATGCTGCGCATTTTTGTGTGTCATTGACAACAACGGCAACAGCAACAGCAACAACAACGAATTATTAACGAGCAATGGAAGCATTGAAATTGACCGCAGAATCAGCAGAAGCAGCAGCAGAAGCAGCAGTTGCAATGACGATGACGACAAACGGAAGCAGAAACGGCAAATAAACGCACGAGCGCTTACGTGAGTGCTCTGCTCGGCTCTGCTCTGCTCTGCTGTGTTGTGCTTTGACGTCGCAATGCCCGTATGCGTTTTTATTTGCATGCAACGTGCAACGTGGTACGTGGAACGCGCAACGGGGCAACGGGCATTTATCTGGCGCTCCAGACTTGCCACGCCTCACCGCCGCACGCTGCAGCCATAACATTGCGGTCGACTGTTACATGTTGCTCTGTGTGTGTTTGTGTTGGGGGCACCCATTGAAAATGATTAAAAAGGGGTATCATGAAGTTGTGCAGCAAACAGAAGGGGGCATGCATCACTGAAGCCATAAGGCAGAGACACATATGAATTCCTGATCAGCAATATCCTTTCTGTTGTTTGTCTGTCTATGTTTCTATCTGTGTGAAAAGGCATAGTTTGACATTTGCCATTAATCGATAACTGCCTTCGTTTAGTGTATATCGATATAAATCGTCACAGCATTACTGATATAGTTTTCTTGTCGGATCAGCTTAACTTTCTATTGAGCAACTGAATCTAGTCAAATCTATAATTTGTTAATATTTCAACATGTAAACCATTTATACTACAAAACAGACTTTATTACAGGGTATCTGCTAGTCGTACTTACTCGTTCAGAGCCTGTTTGATTGTTTTTTTGTTTTTTTTATTCGTTGTGTCGACACGATGCGGCGCCATCGGTTGCATGCACGGCAAGGATTTCTCTGCTTAATTTGTGGTTTTCCAACCAAACAGCCGCCAGAAACACATAAGCCGCCGCCCAGCCAAAACTGGGCAGTCCAGCAATTGCAATTGAGGTTGCAGTTGCACGAATATTCCGGGAAACTCTTAAATATGATTATGGCATATGCCATGATACACACACGCACACACAAACACACACAGTTGTAGCTTGCCACCTGAGTTGAGGCACAGCTGCACATCTTGTCCTGTTATCTTAGTGAATGACAGCAAATGGCCTGAAAAAAACAACAAATATTTCAGTATATTTCACAAAACTTGATTTAATTGTCGCACATTAAATGTAGCACATGCAACACACACACACAGACACACAATGGCGCCCATAAGCGGTAGCCATTTGCAATTACGTAGAAAAATGTGACCGCAGTCGGAAACGGAAAGGCAGCAATGCAAAGTACAACAACAACAACAACAACAGCAACAAATAGCTGCAACAATTGGTAGTAATGCAGTTGCAAATAATAACAAACTATGTGGCAGTGTCCCAGTGAAATGCACCATTTGCAATTGTAGTTTATTTAAAACATGCCGCAATTAGTGTACATTGTGCTCGCGAACAAACGTTGCTGTTGCACGTTATTGCCACGTTGTTGCCATGTTGCCACACAACAAAGCTGCAACTGCAGTTGTCACTGAGCTGCTGCTGCCGCTGCTACCAAAAACGATTCATTTACAAGACCAGAAATTGTGGCCAACTACTTTGAGCCACAATTGCACTGTATTAGCCAAACTGGGCTAGTCAATAAATTAATAAATTAATCGATTAATATTTAACTCTAATCGGTTTTTACTGTTCTCTTTTAAAGGCTAAAAAGGTCATCGACTGACAGCAATTATGAGCTCATCAATTATGGCCAACAATAATGAATATTTACTGACATGCTGCTGCAATAAATTGAATTTTAAATGTTTAACTATTTATATTGAAAAATACATTAAGAGTTTAATTAATCAGAATTTTGCTTTATAAAAATATAAAATTAGTTTCAACAATATTGAAAATTGACTAACCAAAAATAAGTTAATTTATTTTGTGGAAGAGGGAATTTAATTTAATTTTAACATTAACACATCAAAGAAGAAGTTTTTGACACCATAATATGAAATATATATATTCCTGATCAGCATAACAAGTGGAATTCATATTAAAAATAATAATAGTGCACAAATTGTTAACAGTCGTAAATAAAAGCGTTAAAACAATCCATATTAAAATGTAGTATTTATTGTTTGCCGCAGCCAAATAGCATTTAAAATGCGTAATTATTTTTAATGGCATTTTGTGGTCAACATCCGGCGAATCATTTAATTTTCCAAATCGCTGTCGCCGCCATGACTTGCACATTTACGAGTAGCATTGGATTATATGTGGCATGTAGTAGTAGTTGTAAGCAGTCCAAGTATAAGTATTAAATGGTCAATACTCGTCGCATATCAATATCATCAATTCCATCGAGCGATGGATGATGACTTGTGCAAAAGTGGCGCCCAAGTTTCAGCGGACAAGTTAAGTTTCCAAGTTGTAGTTTCCCCAATTGAAAGCAATTGCAGCACAACATCAACAACAAAGCGAACAAGGAATCGCAATAAGAGGGGGTAGGGGGGTGTAATAGTGGGGAAAGAGAGATGGGAGGCAAGTCCTTGAGGCAGTTGCACTCAATGAAATTCAAGCAATCATCGCCGTCAACATTTCGTTTCGAACATGCCGCAAGTGACAATCATTTATATTTAATAAACAACTAACGCATGCAACCGCAGTGGCAGTGGCAGCAGCAGTGGGCGGGTCAACAATTGTTTGCCCCAATCATGTCCCCAAACTGCTCACAATGGAGACAATGTGCCGTTGGTCACAACTAGAAACGGTTTATCAGCATTTGATGTTGTTGTAAATCGAATCGTCTGCATAATGCAGCAGTTGCACGCAGCAGACAGAAGCAGAAAAAAGTGGAGTAGGAGGAGCTAGAGGAGTAAAAAGGAGTTGAAAGGAGGACCCAAAGTGATCAGCGCCACACAAAGCAAATAAATAAGCAACCCTGAAAACGAAGCCAAAGGAAAACAACTCTGGACTCAGTGGACACTGGACGATGTGGAAAAACTGTGCTTTGCTTCGGGGCGGCATTCAAATTGAATATTGAAAGGAAAAAACTGGACAAACGCTTGAATTATGCATTAATGAAGTGTCTCGCTCGGTTAGTCGAGGCAGGTGAAGAAGGGCTTTATTTTGTACAGTCAAAACATGACAAGACAATGGACAATGGACGTCGTCGTCGTCGTCATCGTCATCGTCATCCTTTGGTTGCCACACCCCCTCAACGCCCACTGGCAACTGCTTATTAATTTTTTATGCGTCTGCTTTTTTTATGACTGACAAGAAAATCGCTTTGCCCAAAACCAATTTTTTTGCTGCTGTTGTTTTCTTTTTGATTTGAATAGTGTTTTATTTGAATAATAATAATATTAAAACTGAGTGCTTCTTTTACAGTCGGAGATTATACTTATCTTAATAAATATTTAGCTATATGTTTACTTTAGTTCCATTATCAAAACTAACTTTCAACATTTCCTAATATTATCTTATGTCAATTTTTATGTACTCCTCGAAATGTGCCATTTTTGTGACACGAAGATGTACACTGAGCATGCATGTCATGCAAAATTAATTTAAGCTTGTTGTGTGTTCCAAATGGACATGAAATAGTTGTACAACATGATGCAGCATGTTGCAACATGACATGAACTAAATGTGCATTTATAATAATGCTTATGTAGTTGCAGTTGTTTAAATCCCAATTGTATGTTCATTTTTAATTTACATAACATTAATTAAAATGAACATTTAATATTTGTTTGCAATTAAATTAGATTGCCACAAATATATCATAAATAGCACATCTCTCATTGTGGCAAGTGTGACCATTAATAGAGTTATTGGCAGCAGATATAAACACACATTTTCAATTCCATTCGTGCCACCAATAAAACTAATGAACCACACTCAGATTGGCGTCTGTTGATTATTTGTTACATCAACCAAACAACGAGGTGCACCTGTAAGCGGCCCAAACAACAATCGAGTTCGGCTCAAATCGGTTTGACAAAAGACGTTAATTACCGGCATTAGCGGCATAAAAGCCATGGCCGCTTATCGGCTCTATAAATTGAGAGTCGACCAAAAATTGTCATGGAAAGTATGCCCAAGCGCGTAAACTGTGGCCGCATAAAACTCATTACATGCCCTCCTACACACACACACACACGCACCCGCACGCACACCCCGAGAGGGAGACAGACACAACCAGTGTGACCACAACATGTTGTAATGCGTGTGTTGCCCAAACCGCCGTTAATCTATCAGGAGCGACCGAGTGGCATGGGTGAGAGTGACAGTGAGTGGGGAAGTGGGGGAAATTGCCTATATTTTGGACTAGAATTGGAATGCTTTAAATTTGGGGCAGCAAACTGAATGTCAGCTGAAGGCTAATCTGTCAGTCAAGGTGCAAGGAGCAAGAAGATGGGGCATGCTGATGTTGATGCCACTTAAGGAACCAAGATGCGCCTCGTCGCGCAGCACTCGAATATGAATATATGGAAGATATATTAATGTGTGTGGATGTATGTGTGTGTGTGTGTGTGTGTGAGTAATAATGGGATATATAATAACGATGATGATTATGATTTTGATGTGTCCTGCCTGCAACTTGCCTCACATCCTTCAGGCTCAAAGCTAACAAAAATTTCAGTGGAGCTTGACGCGTATTCTGCTGCTGCTGCTGAAACTGCTCCACTTGACAGACGAGGAGACGCCACAAACGTGGGGCAAGAGAAAGAGATAGGGAGAGGAAGAGATGACAAGTCGTCTTATCAACTATGCAGCGCTTTGTCTAAAATGATTCCCTGTGGGGGAGGTGAGGGTGTGTGGCATGCCCCCATTGCTGGCTGCAACCTGTTATTCGCTGGCGTCTTTTGTTGCGCTTAATGAATTTTACGTAAATTTTACGAGCGCTGATTTCTGTCAGAGACATCAACCCCCTCCACCACCCACCCTTTACCCAACGACCCAGCTATTAATCTACACTTTAGCGCAACCCTTGTTCGTTAGTTGCCTCTTAGTGTGTGTGTGTGTGTGTGTGTGTGTGTGTGTTTGTGTGTATGTCTCTGCT
Organism: Drosophila longiperda; assembly: GCA_035042125.1. NCBI lineage: Eukaryota > Metazoa > Arthropoda > Insecta > Diptera > Drosophilidae > Drosophila > Drosophila longiperda. Next base: position 9,738,622 of record JAWNLV010000107.1, on the reverse strand, counting down.
TATAATGACAAGTTAGCAGCAACAACAACAACAACAACGAGTACAACAAGTTAGCAAGTTATCCTGGCGGAACGTGACATCCTCACATTTGTTTGCCCTCAACTTATGCAAATATTTTTCCAGTCAAGAAGTTTTTGTTTAATTGCGTATTTTGAGTCGAATTACGCGTGTCATAAAGCGAGTCTATGAAGCTTACCAAGACAATTAACCTGCTCTTACTCATGTCAGAGTTATAAATGTTGGTTGCTGTCATTGACTTTGCTTTGCACAAATTATTCTTAATAAATACTTGGAAACTTTGTTAAATTTTGTAAATGGGCGAGCTGTTGCTTATTTTAAATGCTGCATATTGCGCGCCAAAATGTTTTTGACATTATTTCAATGTGTGTATACACTGGCAAAACTATTGCGATTATATTAGAACATATCGATGTTAAGGAATGGTACTTATGTACGAATGTTAACTTAACAGAGGACCATTTAACATTTTAAAATGTTACTGAGCGGTTTATTTAAAATTGAATGCACAAAAGAGTGAATAGTGAATGAAGCAGAGTTAAGCAGAGTTAAAAAATTAATTTTCTCGCCCTTGCGGAACGTTACCTACACTTCTTTCTTTACAGATTAAAACCATTCTCGTTTCATAATTTACTTTTTCCATTTCTATGCAATTGCCTGCATAAACATGTTCATTATTTTGATACCGTCGAACAGCTGTTCACAGTGAGTGCTTAACTATCGATATGCAAAATAAGTCCTTCAGATCATAAATCGATTCAGTACCAATGAGTTAGCTCACAAAAGAGAGTCATTTACAAGGAACGCGTAAAATCCAAAAAGTAAGCAGCGCAAACACACGCAATTAATGTCTACAAATATGTTTAAATATTACAGTGTACGATGTGCTACGCAACCATTGGACAACAATTGGCATTTGCTTTAGCATGGGCTTCGGCACCGTTACACTGTGGCATCTCGGCAAATTGGTAATCAATCAATTGAAGTCGCAGCGAGAGCTGAACGAGGTGTTAATGTTCAACGAACTGCGCTATCAGTGCCTGCAGGAGCACCGCAAGCACACCCAGGCAGGCACCAGATGCGTATGCACGAACGAGTACTGCGTGGATCGACTGGTGGATCGGCTCATCCAGGAGCTGGACAGGGCCAAGTATAGCATAGACCTGGCCTTGTATTCCCTCAATTCGTTGAACGTGGAGCGGGCCCTGCTGGCTGCCCTCAAGCGCGGCGTCATCGTGCGCATAATCCTTAACAAGAATATGTCGTGCTGGAATCTAGGCGAGGCCATCAACAATCTGATTGCGTTGGGTGTCCTGGTGCGGACCGTCACCTCCCGCTACATTATGCATCACAAATTCTGTGTGATCGATGGCGGGGTGCGTGTCGAAGAGATTTGTCGGCGCAGGCACAGTCGAAGAATTTTTGGGCCATCACAGTCCACTCTGATCAACGGTTCCCTCAACTGGACGTACAGCAGCTGTACTGCCAACTGGGAGTGCTTGGTGATCAGTACAAAAAAGCAACTGGTCAGCACATTTGAGGCGGAATTTAATCGCTTGTGGAACGCTTTGGATCCCAAGAAATTGACAACACCTACTCAAACTTCTCTGTGAGAGCAACATACAATTCTAGTTCCTTTTGCCAAAATAGTTTTCCGAATCTCATTTATTATAAATTAATATAGATATTTGAAAATGTATATATGCCAATGAGTTTTAAACCCATAAATCACATTCCAGATTGAAATGAACAAATTTCTCAAAAAAAAAAAAAAAGTATTACAATTTTGTTTGTATTATTAACAGTTATTATTAATTTGTAGTTGACATTTCACTAAAGTGTTCCCCATTAATCTGAAAAGTGCGTGTCTATTTTTATCGCCGATTTTCGATAATAGCGCAACTTAAAAAAACAATAGATAAAGTGGGTACTTATCGATATTCTACTCTTAGAGAACCATAGCCAAGATGAGCAGCACGCTAAATCCGCGCGAATCCGGCGAACACATTGTGCGCCATGCAAAATATTTAAAAGTGCTGACAGCGGGCGTCGATCGCCTGGTCAAGGAAATTGTGAGTGGGGTCATTGGTAAGTGAACATAAAATATTTATATAATTATATATTGTCATATGCCGTTTGCTTTCAGCCAAGCGCATCGATGTGGAGAATTTCTCGCAACACGAATTGCATCCGAAAAGGGAAGACTTAAAGGCAGCCAACTGGATTTTCATAGTGGATACATTGAACTTTTGCTTCTGGACACCAAGTGAGTAATGCCAAGTAATTAATAATCGATGTTAACTGAAGTTGCATTTAGCAAACTATACCAAATACAAGGTAAATGGCTACACCGGCTATTTTGCACTGTGTGCTGCCATAAACCGAGCCATGGACGAAGGATTGGACATGACGAATCCCGCATTCTACTCCAAACTAGACCTGGCCACGTTGTCGCATATATTCCGAGCGGATGATGCTGCCACAAAGATACCGCTGCTCGAACAGCGCTTGGAGTGTCTGCAACAGGTGGGAGAACGTCTCCTGACCAAGTGGAATGGCCAGTTTGAAAATGTTGTTAATGCAGCCAAGCATTCGGCTGTGGAGCTGCTGCAGCTAGTTGTGGCCGAGTTTCCCTGTTTTCGGGATGAGGCTGAGTTTGCTGGCGAGCGTGTTGCAATTTGGAAGCGTGTCCAAATTCTTGTGGGTGATTTGTGGTCCTGTTATCGTGGTGAAGGACTTGGTCACTTTGATGACATCGAAAAGGTGACTATGTTTGCGGATTATCGCGTACCTCAAGTCCTAGTACACTTTGGCAGCTTGGAGTACAGCCCCGAGTTGACAGAACTGCTCAAGCAGGACACCATTCTGCAGAATGGCGATGCCAGGGAGGTTGAGATACGTGGCGCCTCCATTTACATCATCGAGGAGGTCAAAGATCGCGTGCTAGAGATGCTCAAGCAGAAGCATCCCGATGTCGATGCTCGCAATGTCAATTCCATACTCATCGATCAGTATCTCTGGGATTACAGACGGGAACATGCCACCGAACTGGAGTACATTCCATTCCACAAGGTGCTCAGCATTTACTACTAAATATCTTGACTTGATTATGACAAAGTTAACTGATTTTGTAATGACCCAAAAAGTGCATCAAAGATGCGACTTTCTCAATTTGTCAATTCCGTTTATAATAAATTAATTTCTCATTTTGTGAATTTTGTTTAAATTATTAATGTTCACGCTCTCATTTAAGAGATAACCGCTTCTTGTAGCCAAAAGAGATAAAGCGTGCCAAAAATAATGACGAAATAGAATCAAATATCAACTCTGATTAAAAACTTGTCATCAGAAATAAAATATTTAAACTAAATGCGTAGAGTTAAAAACTTTAAATCGATGTTTAAAAAAACTTCGTTTTAATAAGATATGCTCCGATTATTAGCTATAGTATGAAATAAGGTCGTAAATTACAAAAAACAAGTCCTAATTTAAAGAGAGAAAACGAAATTGTTGATTTTTTTTAGTGCCGATTACCAACTAATTCAACATATTTTTTTAAATTCAATAAGATAAATAATTAACATATTTTGCTACAGTAAGTTCGTTCAAGTTGAACACGTTTCACTGTACTTATTTTGATGGATTTGCCGGTGCTCTTTGGCGGCATTCCTATTTCACTGGCCATTGACTTAAATAAACGCTTGGCGTTGTCTACGTTCAACCAGAAATAAAATAGTAGAGCAAATATAATATAAAAATGTATATATATATATATATATATATATATATAGACAATTATATGTAGAGGCAGATAGATGTGAAGATTGATAAGCGACAATTAGCTGGTTAAGTCAAAAGGGGGTCAAAAGTTTAATGTTACCCGAGTTGGAGTAGAAAATGCCAACATCAACGAGTCAGATTCTCAGTTGAAGTGCGCCTTTTGACGCGAACGGTTGTCAACGGTTAGCCACGTTTACCAGGCCTCCATCTCTATCTCCATCCTTACCTGGCGCTCCATGCATTTCTCTAGCCGTGTCCAGATTTATGGTTTCCCACACCGCAATGTGTGACGAATCTGTCGTGTGAGCCCTAAGCAAAATGCAAATAACAAACAGAAGAAGATAAAAGCAGATGATAAGATTAGGCTGACAGCCAAGTGATAAACGTGGATTAAGTGCAGCTCCAATATCACGAGCTGCTGCACACGATTCAGAACCAAATACCAAAATACGGAAAGAAATTTGGGTTGCCTCAATTCCATTGCAGTACATTGAACTCTGTTGTGGCGATGCCAAGGGATATAGATGATGCTGGTGGCGGTGGTGGGGGTTTGTGCCTGGAGTGGAAACAGCTCAACTACTATGTGCCGGCGCAGGAGCAGAGCAACTTCAGCTTCTGGAATGAGTGCCGGAAGAAACGTGAATTGCGCATTTTACACGACGGTAAGATCAGACGCTGGGAAACAAAAGCAACCAAACTAGCAACATGCCCAGGTTGGCCAATCCATATAATTGTGGTGTTGGTGGTTTTTCTCGCTCTTTCGCAGTCAGCGGTCACCTGAAGACGGGCGATCTCATCGCCATTGTGGGCGGATCGGGGGTGGGCAAAACCACATTGTTGGCAGCGATTTCGCAACGTTTGCGTGGTAATCTTACCGGAGATGTGGTTTTAAATGGCGTGGCCATGAAGCGGGATCAGATGACACGCATCTCCAGTTTTCTGCCGCAGTTTGAGATCAATGTTAAAACCTTTACAGCCTACGAGCATTTGTATTTTATGGTGAGTCCTTCTGCAACTATTGTTTGCAGTGTACAGTCCTCAATAAAAAGTCTTTTGCACCCAGTCCCACTTCAAGATGCATCGTCGCACCACCAAGGCGGAGAAACGGCAACGGGTCGCGGATCTGCTGCTGGCGGTTGGCTTGCGGGATGCAGCACACACACGCATCCAGGAGCTGTCTGGCGGAGAGCGGAAGCGTCTCAGCCTGGCCGAGGAACTCATCACAGATCCGATCTTTTTGTTCTGCGATGAGCCCACCACCGGCTTGGACAGCTTCAGTGCCTACACGGTCATTAAGACGTTGCGTCATCTGTGCACCCGCAAACGCATTGCGAAGCATTCCCTGACTCAGGTCTATGGCGAGGACTCCTTCGGCAGTGATGAGAGCTACAGTGGCAGCCACTCTTTCGAAATGGAAGCACCGACAGACAACATAACCAAAAGGAGTCTACTGCTACCTGTAGCGATGAAGGATCTGCCCACGTTGGACGTGCTCAACCGCAGTCCAAATGGCATGTCCAAAAAGGCGGCCATCTGTTCCATTCATCAGCCCACATCGGACATTTTTGAGCTATTCACGCACATCATTCTCATGGACGCCGGACGCATCGTTTACCAGGGACGCACCGAGCAGGCGGCCAAGTTTTTCACAGAGTAAGTGCGCAAAACTATCGACTACACTCGAAAAAATAGGCTGATTCCCAAACAGATTTATCTAAACTATAAAAAATCAATGTTTATTGTTTTACGATTTAACATAAAAAAAACTTTTGAGATTGTTTATAAATTTTTATAATTTTATTACTATTTTATTTGTTTATCATATATAAAAATCGGACCATAACAGCCTGGGATTTGTGCTGCCATTGAACTGTAATCCGGCGGACTACTATGTCAAGACTCTGGTGGACAGCAAGGGTGCGAAGAGCGCTGCCGAGTTGCTCCGTGCGAAATATGAGCATGAAACGGAGGGGCTTTATAGCGGCAGTTGGCTGCTGGCTAAGCAGTATAATGGTGACTATGTGAAGCATGTGCAGAACTTTAGGAAGATACGCTGGATATATCAGGTGTATCTGCTGGTCATACGCTTCATGACCGAGGATCTGCGCAACATCAAGAGTGGACTGATCGGCTTTGGCTTCTTCATGATCACCGCCGTGACGCTGTCGCTATTGTACTCGGGAATTGGTGGATTGACGCAGCGCACTGTGCAAGATGTGGGTGGCTCCATATTCATGCTGAGCAACGAGATGATTTTTACGTTCAGTTACGGCGTCACCTATATCTTTCCCGGCGCCCTACCCATAATAAGGCGCGAGGTGGGCGAAGGCACCTACAGTCTTTCGGCCTACTATGTGGCCCTGGTTGTCTCCTTCATCCCAGTGGCCTTCTTCAAGGGTTATGTGTTTCTGTCCGTCATCTATGCCTCGATCTATTACACAAGAGGCTTTCTACTCTACGTCACGATGGGCTTCCTGATGAGTCTCTCGGCCATCGCGGCCGTTGGCTATGGTGTCTTCCTCTCCAGCCTCTTCGAGACGGACAAAATGGCATCGGAGTGTGCGGCACCGTTCGATCTGATCTTCCTCATCTTCGGTGGCACCTACATGAATGTCGATAGCGTGCCACTGCTCAAGTATCTCTCACTCTTCTTCTACTCCAACGAGGCGCTGATGTACAAATTTTGGATTGACATTGATAATATTGGTAAGCTTTACTGACTAATCTTTGACTTCTTCGACAACACAACTAAAAAATTGAAGAAAATTTAAATCTTATTATTTTGATTAAATTGTATGTTATTTTTAAAACATATTTTAGACGATCTTCGCCTAGCAAAAGAAATTAAATTTAAAACTTTTTAAATTAAAATCATTTAAATTCACAATCTGAAATAGTTTTAAACTTATTTAAATCGATTTTTCTATTAAAATTAAGAGTTATATAAGTTTCATATTTGCATCTTGAACTCTTCCGCTTAGATTGTCCGGTCAACGAAGATCATCCGTGCGTGAAGACCGGTCTGGAGGTGCTGGAGCAGGCCTCCTTTCGCACCGCCGACTACACCTATTGGCTGGATTGTGTTAGCCTTCTGATGGTGGCTTTAATCTTTCACATTGTCTCTTTTATGCTGGTGCGTCGATACATAAATCGCAGTGGTTATTATTGAGTTGGGAATTTATTATATTTTTTATGCTATTCAGTTTTACAATTGATTAAACGCATTTCTTTTTACCTAGTTAGTAGCTGTAGTGCCAGACAAATCAAAGTTTTACCCTATACATACTAATATATATATAAATATATATATATATGTTCAATTTCTTTAATTTAGTTACAATTTTCAAGTTGATTGTGTTTTTAGCGTACAAATATTGCAGTTCATGTTATTAATTGTATGTTTGTTAAAGTACTTTAATATGAACCGATTATTCTAAGTAAATACAACCAAAGCAGTGTGGAACATTTTGGAAAAAAAAAATAAATACAATATTGGCATATTTAACAGGCCGGGAAATGAAATAAAATAAAACAAATTAGCTATCAAATGAAATCTGTCGCTTTGCCTTGGCGCCAGAGTCGCCGCCATTGGTTGCCATTGGGCCAGCTGGGTGCAGCTTGCGGGCGGAACTGTTGCTGTTGCTGTTGCCGTTGACACCGTAGTAGGGACTGATATTGCGCTGATCCTTGCCGGTGAAGTTCTTTTGTGCCGAGCGTCGCTGCTCGCAGTGCACATTTTCGCGCAGCGCCAAACTGCCCAAATTGCTCTTTGACGAGCTGTTTTGCAGCGAAGGATTTGGCAGGATGGGCAGCTGCCTGGATAACAGCTCCTCCGAGATGCGTTCCATAAAGCTGGACTGCGATGCGGATGCTGAGACTGATGTTGCAACAGAACCCTGACTCAACTGGCTAAAGCCAAACGAGTCGATAGAGTTCTCGCTGACAAACAGATTGTGAATGGTTCCACCATCAGTAGTGCTCCGCATAAGCTGCGACGATGTGGAACTCTGCGACAAGAGCAACTTGCGTTGAGCAAACTCCTCGGGTCCAATGTAGCCGGACAGACGTGTGCCCGACTGCCGTTTGGCCTCACTCTCGTGCATGCGCGCCTGCAGATAAATGTCATCCGGCTGCTTGCCAGCTGTCACGCTGAACGCATACTTTTTGGCCAACCTGCAGAGGATTGGGTATACATAAATATAATCAGTTATATACTAAATATCGAATGGATTACGAACCGCAGCAGAGTTTCGCTGTTGCTCGTGGTGTGGCCCTGATGAAACTCCTGAAAGATGCGCTTCACAATGCGCGCCAAGTCCGCAGCATGTTGACGGAAATTCACGTGTTTGACGGATATTTTTCTGTCCTGCAACGCTTGCGACACGGCCCACAACAGTTTCTGTAACGAGAAATGCAATTAGGGGAGTTGTAATTTAAATAGTTCTTATTTTCTTAATTAAAATTTAATATTAAATTAAATTTAACTAGTTAATTGCAATGCAGATCACGGTGCTCACCTTGCGCTGATTGTCCGTCATGGCGCTTTGGGGCGTTGCACTCATCTCCGAGTGGGCACGTTGAAGTTTGATGCCAGATGGCGTGCTACAACTTGCCAAATTGCTGCTGCTACCACTGAGGCCATGGCCAAGGCGAGTGCTGCTCATCGTCGTCGTCGTCTGTTGCTGTTGCAGCAGCACACAGTTTGGCGTTTGTTGCAACGCCGTTGTGGAGGAACCAGCTCCAATGCAAAAGCTCTGACTCTTGATCTTGAGGGCGCGTGGCGTCAAGCCGCTGCTGCTACGGAAGAGCTTGTTGCTCTGACTCGCCAGCACATCCTCATCCTCAAAAGCGTTCCGCTTGCGCTTGAGCAGCAGCGTCTCCAGCTGATTGCTAACGCTGGCAGCAGCAGCAGCAGCAGATGCCACACTCTGCTGCTGGCTGCCATTGTCGGGTGAGAAGAGTGCTCGCTTTGAGCGCTCCACGCGATTAGCAATCTCCGGCTTGAAGAGTGGCTTGGGCGGTATTAGTTTCTCCAGCTGCTGCTGCTGTTGTTGCTGCAGCGACTTGGCCGGGCTTTGGAATAGCGCGCGCTTGGAGGTTTCACGCGATGGACCGGGCTTGATGAGATCGGTGCGATAAAGTCGCTTGCGCGCCGACGAAGACGGCGTTTTGCGAGCTGCAAATATGCCAAGCAAAGAAGAAAAATAATTAGATTTTAGCATTTAAATATCCAAACAATAAATAAACAAACCTTTCTTTTTGCTGCCAGGCGTTTTGCGTTTTGGTGTTGCTTTTCGCTTGTTGCGTTCCTTTCTGCAATTGAAATTGTTTTAGTTAATTTCCAATTAGCAATTGCAAACAGCAACAACTCACTTCTTATCCAGCATTATTTGCGGGCCCATGGAACTGTTCAGTTTAATGGAGTTTGTGGCCAGATTGGCCGATGAGAATATGGCTCGCCGCTTGGCCAAGTGACTAAGCCGATTACCTGGCGATTTGGTGAGCATTCTGCAAGAGTAAAATACAAATTACAATAAGCCAATAGTTTGCTTCAACAATAAGTAAACGACTCACTTTAGGCGCATGTTGCGCTTCTTGGCACTGGACGGGGAGCGGACATAGGAAGTGGCAGTCTCTGCGCCCACATAACGCTCCACCACCGACAGGCTGAGGTATTCATTTTGTTCGGCTGCTTTGTTTAAGTTGTAGCTGAAAAATGAAGCCAAGTTAAAAAGAGTTGCCTTTAACTCTAATTTCTCTGTAAAGACTCACCTCAGTCCATGTTGTCGCACGCCGAGAATTTCACGCCAGCTCATTGCCTGAGTTTCGGTCAAGCTGTGCGTGGGCTTCAGCAACGATGTTGTGGCACAGATGCCACTGTCCTCGATACTCGATGGCAGCACGGGTGTAACTAGAAAGTTGAGCACAGTGGCTTTCATGCTGACCACCGTGCTGATTACATCGATGTCCGGCATGGTCACCGTGGGCGGCGGACGGACACCCTGCAAGGAGCGCCGTATGCGACGAAAGAGCTCACGTTCCCGGCGACAATTCTCAATGAAATGCTTGCGCGGATCGCTGCTTGTTAGCTGAGCATCCATTGTCGTCTGCTCATCTACGAAACTGGACTCAGTAGGTGCTGTGAGGGAGTAGCGAGCACTGGCATTGTGACTCATCGATGGCGCCTCGCTGACGCATTGGATCTCCTCCAGCACCTCGGGAAGATCCTCGAGCGTTGCGCCCAGTCCCCTGTCCGTTGGCTCATCGCCTTCGTCCTCGTCACTGTCCGCAAACAGATCGGGCGAGCGTTCGTTATTAATTCTCTTGTATATAAACGATTCCGACAATTGTGGCGCCTGCTGTGGCAACTGACTTTGCGTCTGCGACGTGCTTGGCGCCTCAGTCAGACTTTTGATTTTGCCATCAAAGGATAAAGAGGTATCTGTTGTCGTTGCTGCAACAGTTGCAGTTGCAGTTACCGGCATATCGACAGCATTGCAGCTATTCTCTTCGAGGATGCTGTTGAAGAACCTGGGAAAAACACTTAGCCCAGTAGCCTGTTGCTTTCCGCATTGCCCCTGCTCCTGCGGATCGGGCAATTGCAGCTCCTGCAGCTGGGAGCCGTAAAGCTTCATTTTGACAAAGGGATCATCGCCAAATCCACGAAACTGGGACTCTTGGCTGCTTGTCTGCGAACTCAATTTATTGTTGTTCGCCATGTGTTTGTTGTTGGCATCATTTGATTGGGGCGTGCTCAGTGATTTGGGCTTAAGCAGATATGGTAGATTCATGTTCTCCTCGTCAGATATTTGGCAATCATTGTTTTCACTGAGCGAAGACTGCAACAAAATCAATTTGTATTTTATATTGAAAATAAGTATTATTAAATTAAAAATTTAAGGCGTTTCTTACCCCGCTGCCTGTGGACGGATCCGAATCGTAGCTGTTGTTTATCTTCAGCGAGTTAATTGCTGCCATTCTCCACGGCTTCAACTACAAAATAATCATTAAACAACTAAAATACAACTTAATTTTGAATGTTTTGCATTGCGCTTTTATTCCACAAGTTTTAATATTTTTTAGTACATGCTCGTCTGGAGATAAAATGTATTGCGTTCGGCTTATAGACAAAAGCACAGCGGCAGTGTTTATGGACTTATATACACAAAAAAATAAGCATTAGGCCTATTGATCAGGATTATTTGATTGCATTTACCTCTTGAAATGTGGCACTTTTTCACTAATGATGCGGCAACATCAAGAAAAAACGCGCGCGCATTTGTTGCAATTTTCTCTCTCACTTTTCCTACTTTCAGCAATTGCAAGTGGTGGATGCGTTGCGTTGGCAGTTATTGCATATGTATTAGTTTTATTAGCTAAGCATTGAATCGTTGTATTTAATATGCAATATATTGTTTTTCTTTTTACTTATGTGTAATGCGTGCGCCAACCAAGAAATTGGCGGAGGCTCGGTGCATGTCGATAGATGTCATGTATATCGATACTTGCAAGCAAACACCGATACTCCCATACTAAATGTAAACGATACAACTCAGATTAATAATATTGCGCCTTATTTTGAATTTCACAACTGGTTTATACTTTAGTTTATTAGTTTGTTTAAATTTTATTTTAATATATTTATTGTCTGCTAATCACAACTGTGCAGATATTAAATGTGTTTGTGTGGGTTGCACGTATTATTGTAATATATATCATATATGTAACAAATAATATTTACATTGATCTTCGAACAAATTACGCTTTTTTGATTTATAAAAGTAAAACAATTTTAAAATCAGTGAAGCCCTGGCTCAACAGCTGGGAACCAGAACATACTAGGGACTGAAGATAACAGTTCACAGCTGTTTTGTTATGCATTAATCGAAATCATCGATTAATTTTACCAAAAACAATAAATAATATCCATCATATTATTATTGCAAGTTATAGTAAACAACAGTAAAACGCTTTCAGAGTGTGCCTCAATTGGACAGCGCGATAATAAAGCTGACTGAGCGGACAACAAAGTTTCTCTTGTTTTACTACTGCATAAAAGTACATATATATGCAGTACTTTGCTCTGTCAACAACTACGCAAAATGCCAAACTGATTGAACAATAACATGCGTGGAATTGAGGGCAAAGTTGTCGTGCTTGGCTCGCGAGGTAAGCCCTAACTAGTTGGGAATTTAAAACACTTTAAAACAGTTTTGTGTATCTCATCCCAGTATTTAGCCCGTTACTTGAAGTGCTTTTCAGTACTATTACTCAGATAACAGATACTAAAGCTCAGACTGCAGTTTCTCGCGCTCGAATCGATAAGCAACAGCCTTGAAAAGCTTTGCGAGGCTGCGGTAAACTACAACTTCAGAAATTGTACAAGAAATGCAAAAAAAGCAACGAGATTTTGCCTTCTTTTTATTATTTTTTTTGCTTTGTGCACATTTGAATGGTTGTTTAGTTTACAGTTGTTTTGCAAGGTCTGTTGGCTTATGAATTTGAACCACACATACAAAATACACACAACAAACACGCGCACACCCATGCATATTTATATTATGTCTGTTTACAGTGCAAATGGAAATTATCCCCTTTATATTAAATTTTGGCTGTTGCTTAAACTGTACTTTTTGCAAAATGAGTCAACATCGATATCGTATCGTCTTCTGGGGATTTCCGCAGTGATAATATAAACAGAATATTATTATTATTTTTTTTTATTGTTTACATTGTTATGTGTGGACATAGTTCAGTTACCGTTTTCTTATCATCTGTTTATAACTAGTTGTGCCTCAATTGCACCAATTGTTTTCTTTCGTTTTTCTTTTTTTACGTGGTCTACTTTGTATATTTATCAGGTAAATATTATGAGCACGCCTGTTTATTTGTCTGTGCTGAGTAGCAAAACTAACTAAAATTTTGTATATACAATGAAAATGCTTTGTACTTTAGAGTCTATTTTGTAATTAATTCCAATTGCTGACAAAAAAGCCATAGTCATTATATGATTTTTTATATATTTTCCTTGTTGAATATCGATGCCTGTGTGTTTATCAGTGAAGAAATACATTCTTTAACATAGAGTTTCGATAAGTTAAGTGAATTAGTGTGAATCATTTTAGTTAGGTCTGACTCGTAATCAATTCTAATTGCCGAGGAAATGGCAACTGCCGGATTCCCTCTTGTTTAATTTCTTTGTTGTGTAATTTCCAAAGGGTGACTTTTCATCTGTATATTTATAAGTGATTACACGCATTTATTAAAATAGGGATTCACATTAGTTAAGTGAATCATTTTTTTCAGTTTAGTTGAGGCTGATTCGTGGATAATTATTTCTGCTGAGAAAAAGAAACACTCTTAATTATTTATTTATATTTGAATGATAGGCAACGGGTGACTTTATATGTATAAATTTCTCAGTGATTAAATATTTTCATTAAAATAGCTATGCATTTTAGTTGTTTGATATCATTTGATTAACGTTTATCTATCAAATTTTCGTTCTTTTTTTTTTTTAATTTTTTCAGGCGTGGGCAAATCACGTTTAGTCCTCAAATACATTAAGAAGTCTCTTCTTCCCAGAGATGAGCCGACGATAGCCGTCTCCTTTTTCACCTGCAACATCACCTTCGAGAATGTCAAAATTAAACTACAAGTGAGTAAGGAGATTGGATTATATTTTATTTTGTTTTTTGTCGTCTTGTATTTAATGTTGTTATATCTTCGTCTGTTTATTTGCGTTCTTCTTGTTGTTGTTTATTTTTTATGCTTTTTGGTCCAGTGCACTTTGTGTTTATTTGCTTTAACTTTTCGACGGTCTTTCGGTTTGTTTTTTGTTTTTATTTTTATTTTTTATAGTTTATTGATAAGCTAAAAGATATTTTTCCCTAAGCTAGGGTTGCCACCCCTATCACAAATAGCTGCTCGTATATTCTGCAACGCGATTTTGGCTTTACTTTTATATAGCATATATATGTTTGTACTTATGTATGTATGTCTGTATGTATTTATGTTAGCATGAAAAGCGCATAATGGCAAATAGTTTTTGGTGGCGCTTTGTGCACAGATTATTAGCTCTTTGTTTGGCTTGCTTTTTGGACATGTCGTTGACCCAAATTTTTATGAAGATTTGAATTGTGCAGAACCATAAAGCTGAGCGCGGAACAGTATGATTGTTATTATTGTTGTGGGAAAGCTAAAGCAAATGCATATAAAGAATGAAATTGCAGAATAAACGCAGAATGGCTCAATTAAAGAGCCAACTCTTGAGTGCTGAACCCCAATTGTGTGTGTGTTTTTTTTTATTTGTTGCTTGCCACTTTGATTGAGTACTCATATTCCACATGAAATTGCAGATCTGGGATACGGCCGGACAGGAGCGTTTCAAAGCGGTTGCACCCATGTATTATCGCAATGCGAATGCAGCCATTTTGGTATTTGACATGACGCAATATAAGACGTTCACCGAAATTAAATCATGGATTCAGGAGCTTCATCGTAATGTCCAAGATCCAATGATACTGACGCTCGTCGGCAATAAAATGGATTTGCAGTCGCAGCGTGCCGTTTCACGTGATGAGGCTTATCTATTTGCCAGCTCCATTGGCGCCACCTACTTTGAGACATCCACCGAAACGGATCAGGGACTCCAGCAGGTCTTTCTCTCGACGGCCATTGGATTGGTGCGGCTGGCCGATGAGGGCAAAAATCCTTCGTTGCGCTCCTTCGAGTCAAGCGATTCGCTGGCCTACACCAACAGCAACACTGCCTTCAGCTACACAGCCGCAGCCCTCGCAAGTAATCCGCACAATGCGGCGTTTCGGCTGCCCTATGTGCACGTTGGCATACCGGTGGATGGGCAGGATGTGAAGGCGACGGCCGAGGGTCGTCTGGAGACGCCATCGTGGCCCATCGAGAACATTGCCCTCGGGGTGCCAGAAAGGTCGCGCTGGTGTTGCTACTGAAAGGAGCAAGGAATAAGGAAAGAACAGGCAAATCCACCAGAGAATTTGTTAACTGTTTTCAAAACCAATGTGATGTTAATGAAACAGGTTTACTCTTTAGTTATGCACACCTGCATTCGAATCTAAAACAAATCCAAATACAAAAATACCTATTAAAAGCAGTAAATACAAAACAAACAAAACAACTGATAGGATAACCAGCACTACAGCCTTGGGCAGCTTGTTGTTGGCTTTACAAGGAGCTCGCATTTAATAGACACACACAAACACACACAAAAACACATACACACACAATAACACACTTCAAATTTTGTGGCTGCTACTTGTAAGTTAGTTTTAAGTTAACAACTAAGTGTAACAAGCAAATGCCTAAATGTATATTATTTATAAAAATTAACAAGCAACAGCATTGCAAAAAGGCCACTTGACTTTAATGCTTAATCGCAAACATATTCACCAAAATACCAAGAAACCAACTCACTCAATTCATGTACAAATTCGCACTTTATACAAAACAATACATATATATATAAATTATTTTATATATACAAATATACATGCATATACACACATATATAAATATATATATACACTTACTTGTACATATAAAAGGTATGCAAAATGTGCTTGCGGGCCACGCCTTATCAGCACTTATGCTAACACGCCCCCGCCTGCTGCAAATGCATTAACTTGGCCATTAACAGCAGTAACTTGTCATGTAATTGGAATTTAATGTGCCGCAGAGCCAAGGGTTACAATTGCCACAGCAAACAATGGAGTTAAGTAGCATTCTAATGACTTATCTAGCAGCTTTATCAGGATTTGTGACGCATTCGCTAACCATGTTTTGTGGCACTTTGAATGTGGCACTTTGATATGGTCGATTTTTGTTTTTGCTCTGGCCCTGACCAAGTTGCCGATTAGCTAATATACAAAACTTATGGTCAGTTGATTTCTTATGTATAAATAATACGCGCAATTTAGTGTAAGACGCCAATGTTAAAGGCAACATGAAAGGCACAACACAAGCGACATGCGACAAGCGACAACTGACAAAAGACCAAAACTCATTCAAGTGTCATCAACACATTTGCGACTGGCACTGTTCCTGAACCTTAAATCTCTTACATCTACTGCTGCCCGTTACTGTTACTGCCACTTTTACTGTTTTGCTGATGATGATGATGAGATGCCTGTTGGTGAAATTGATGCTGGATCAACCACAGCTGCCTGCCGCTGCCTCCAGCTGGCTGCAGGACACACTCTGGGTCACTGGGTGAGCGCATTGATTTACCATTAGGCGACAAATGAGTTAACTCAACTTCGTTGTATACCCTGTCATCATCAAAATGTTCAATTCATGCCACCTATTAAAACAGGCATTTCCGGCTCAATGGGGATTATTCTGCGGCTAAGTTGATCTACAATCAGAAAAAAAACATGCATTTGATTTTAGGCAAATCGCCTTACTTGTGACTCAGCGTATTATTCTGAAAATATATTTATAAAGCGAAATCTTGCGACTTTCTGAAAGTGAGTGTTTTTATAATCTTCAATTTTGTGTACATTTATCTGAAATGTATAAATAATATGTGAACGTTGTTTTTTTTTTTTGTAAATATATACAAAACTCTGACGTTAGCTTTATTATTACTTATTTTAATAACAATCATTAATGTTTTCAGATTTATTATTATAACCGCACTGCGACCTTTTTAGATTAATATTTTTTTAAAATGCGCTGTTGATAAAAAAAATACTTACATCGAAAAGATAGTTTTTGGGTAATGTTAAGTAGTTATGTTGTTAATATAATTATGTTTTTTTTTTAATTATATGATTATTATAAGCTTAAGAAAATTAAAGTCTGATAGGAATATAAACATCTATCTTTATATTATATAATTAAATAGGTAAACTTACTGGGAACATACAGAGTTAAAGTATAATATATAAAGAGATGAATGAAGAGCAAGAAACGCAGAAAAAGTTATCCTGCAAACTCTTTTACATTTTATAGATAGGTAAGTATCGTATAAAGACACACTTTTGAAGGTCCTCGACTAGGAGGTGCAGAGCATTTTTTAGTCGAGTACACTCAAAAAGCCATATTCATTGTTGTTGTTTCTCTGTTTTGGTGCACTCAGCCGGAAGCGATGTTTAAATGTACGCACACATATCTTAATACCTTCCCCGCAGTCACACACCCGCACACACACACACCCACACACACCTACACACACACACACACCCACACACACACATATAAACACACAGGGACACACACCTATGCCTATGCATAGATTATGGCGACAGGCCGTGTTCGGAGTCAAATGTATTTAAATTGTGGCAAGATGGCACACACCATGCCACAGTCACATCACCGCACATCACCACAAACACACACACACACACACGTACACACACCTATACAAATATTGACAAGGCTGCTAATGGTGCTTAGACGGCAGACTTAATGATCTAGAAATGCATCAATATACTCAAAGGTCACCCAGTCAGAGCAGTCAGCAGGCAAACCACTGGGATTCGTGTTTGGTATCATTAAACATGGCGTCTCTTTGAAATTTACAGTTGGCTTAACAATATCCAAATTGCTTACTTTATTTACATATGTGCATCCAGGTATTTACTTATTTAGCTTACACTTGACAACATGTCAAAATTATACACAACATTATTGTCCATTAGCAATTTTGTGGTTTGGCTGCAATTTTGGTTTTCTTTGCCTTAACAAGTAAATTTACTTTATCCACGGTTAAAACATTAATCATAAGGCACAACTTAATGTATTTACAGTATTGAATCACAATATATGTAAGATATATGCCGACATTCTCATATGTAATTTATTTATATAATATATATTTATTCATATTTTTTAAAGCTGCTCTCTGAACTTAGAAAATAAATATCACACTTCTCTGATAGTTTTGAGCTCTAAAATGTTGTCCAACATGTCAAAAGCATTGGAAATTTATTACTTTAATTTAACAAAAAAAACATTTGGCAATCTGTGTGATTTCAATTCAAAGTAGTTTTTAAATATGAATATTCAAATTGAATTGAATATTTCTGATAAGCTGAATACTTCGATCTATATACATTTCCATTGAGGACTTTTCTTTATTGCAAAGTTACTAAATTCGTTTATTGACTTAAAATATTTAGTGTGTTCAACGCAATCTCAAAAATATAATCAACGTTTCATAATACACAGTTTTTTCTACTAATCACTTAAGCATATATTTTTCGGCATTTCTCGTTGGCAATTTAAACTGATATTTTTTAAGCTCTCTGTGAATTTGGCAGTTAATCTTTTTCGCTTGTGTTTGCTTTATCTACAAAACGTACAAATTATTTCGGGCATTAGTTTTGAGTATTTTTAATGATAGCGAAGAGAAAATTATACAAAAATATTTCTATAGTCCACACACACAGTCATATATATTGCATGGAGTGTATTATATGCTTAGCTTGGCATATTTACAAGTCTGTTTGTGTGTGTGTATGTTGCATGCATATAAATTTCTAAATTTCTCAATGCCACATAAATTGAACACACAGACAAACATAAATCAAATATGCAAACGAACGAAATTCGTGAGTTGTTGTTATTTTTGTTGTTGATTGTCGCTTTGCTTCTATTGTATTGATGCGAGGTGTTTATGTCAAGCTGCCTCATCGAACACCCACACACCCCCTCCCCCTGACCAACTCTAGCTGCGGGCATTCCTGCTGCCATGCATATGATTTTGAATATTTAACAGGTGGCAGTGTTTCCGAAGTGCAGCTCAGTGCGCTCGTTGCTGATGCATACTTCATGACGAACATCCAACTACACCTGACTCCCCTTCCGCCCCTCAACCAACCCACCACCCGCACCATTGACATGTGAGCATTGTTTGGTAGACCATGTATTTTACGTTTGGTATTTTGGTATTTTTGATAGCTTAGGTCAGAATTGCTTAGAAAATCAAAAAAAAAAAAATATATATAAAAATACATTTGGGGAACAGTTTTGGCACTTGTGATATGGATAGATGGATTCAATGCAAATGCGAAACAAATAGCAACAAATTCCAAGTGAATCAAATTTAAATTTATTTCTAATGCAATTGCATGTTGCAACAAGCTGCTATGCAGACTCCATTATATCAACAAGAGGCAACAAGGCAGAAATAGCTGTGTGCGACAAAATTGTTGAATAAACCAGCACTCGGCACTGACAAGTTAAACGTAGCAGTCGCTGACATGGAAAAGACCACAGCAGGGAATGCAGCCGGAATGGAGTAGATGTAGTAGATGTGGCAAAGACCAAGACAACGACTGAGAGAGATACTTTCGGTGGTGTGGGGTAGGAGGGATTGGATGGCCTGAGTTGCAAGTGCTTGAACAGCTGTCTCAGGCTTAAGTCCCAAATGCATAGACAGCTGCTAAGCGTCAGCAAACAAAGGCAAT
This sequence comes from Drosophila longiperda, assembly GCA_035042125.1. Lineage (NCBI taxonomy): Eukaryota > Metazoa > Arthropoda > Insecta > Diptera > Drosophilidae > Drosophila > Drosophila longiperda. Next base: position 9,719,378 of record JAWNLV010000107.1, on the reverse strand, counting down.
GTCAACGATGGCCTGTAGAGGAAAGGGGGGTACGGTGCGGCCGGCAGGTGGATTTGGTGGGAGTGGCAAGCGACGAGTGTTGAAAGCTTGAAAAAGCAATCCAAATGGAATTTAATGCCATTTTAATTGAGCTGCATTCCCAATGTCTTTGATACCGAATAAAGCACAGTTTGAATAATGTAGCTCTCTCGCTCTAACTCTCTTTCTCTCTCTTTCTGACTGCCTGTCTTTGTGCTGAGTATAGTTTGGATTTCAATTTTTTTTTTTTTGCAGTACGGATTCACTTAACTTATTTATGGTAAACACGTTGTGATAAGTTTAGTTTCTCCTTTTGGCATCGCTCAAGGAAGTGAATTCGATTTGCATTTCAATCAATCGCTTTCTTCAAATTGCCAATTGCTTTGAACTTTCTCATGTTGTTGTTGTTGTTGTTGTTCTTGTTGCCACAAAAATTGTTGATCTGTTAAATTGTATCAAATTAAAGTTTGAATACAAAACTCGTAATTAATTACGAAAGTTGCTTTAAATTAGACAATGCCAAGTTTTGGGCAACTTTTAATAGAGATTTGTTGTTGCTTCGCTGCTTATTTTACAAAATAAACATTTTACAGGGAAACGCGGAAATTTTGCGCCCTTAACGGTGTTTCACTGTGTGTTCACTGTTATTGTTTGCTGTGCAGTGGAATTGATGTACATTGCCAGGCTTGAACACAATTTCAATTTATCATAATTTGCTCGCAAATTACTTTTTGCTTGCGCCAAGTCATGTTGCCAATTTGGTTGAAAACGCGCTGACAGGTGAATCAGGGGCACACCTTTCCCACCTACACACACACACACACACACACACACACACGTGTTGTAGTAGTAAATGGAAATGGAAGCTCAGCAAATATGGCAGCCATTAAAGTGATAAACCTCAAGCCAACAGCTGCACAAACAGATTGGACCCCATAGGCATTTTCATTGTGCACCGTCACACTTATCGTGGGTGTGTATTTATGTGGGTGTATGTGTGTGTGTGTTTGGCTTGATGTCTGCCCCTTTGAATACGTACACATAACAACTGTACATGTGTGTGTGTGTTGGTTTGTGTGTGTCATACATAAGGGCTCAATTCAAGTCTAGACATTAGACGGCGTAAGTGTGCCAGCAACTTCATTCTTGCCACACATTGATACCCTATCTGGCGATTGGATAGGTAAATGTGTCGCCACTTGGAGCCCAAACATTAAACCGTTATCATTACTGTTATTAAAAGCCATAGAATTTTAAAATTAGCATAGTCAAAGCTATTATTCGCATATGCCTGAAATCTCTTAATGATTATTGCCCAACTGGGAATCTGTTCAAGTGCATATCCATTGGCATCTTGAATAATAACTAAATAAAAATTTAATTAAATTTAAATTAAATTTAAATAAAGCTAAGAATTTTCCATGCTCAATGTTTTGTTATTAATAGTTGTAGTTGCAGCCAGAATATGACTAACATTTAAAACTGCTTAAATATAAATTAATTGCTTTGCTGTCATAAATGTGTAATAGAATTATAGTTAATAAAACCCTGATAATATTTAGGTAATGATCTTATTTAATTTACCTAGTCATATTTTTAAATAATTATAGCTTCTTCTGGGTAGCTCTTAGTCGCATATACCTTAAACTTATTTACATACTTAATGTTTTGCTCCAAACATATTACAGATAAAGAACACACTCACAGACTCAATCGCACTCGCGCTCCCACTCACTCACTCATTCACTCGAGCACTCATTTGCACTCATTCGCACTCGCATTCACAGCGAGCTGTCATAAAAATTGAGATTTGTAACTGCGATGGGTTTGTGCCATTTGAATGTTGTTTTTAGTTTGCTGTTGTTCAGCTTCTGTTCTTGTCAGTTGGTGTGATATCTCCAAGTGTGTGTGTGTATGCGTGTGTGTGTGTGTGTATGTGTGTGTACTTACCTGTGCATGCCATTTGCCTTTTTAATTGTTTAGCTGCGACTTCCAACTAAGACGACATTTTTTATGTGACGCGTTTTGAGCACCCTCAAATAAAAAAAAAACCGTTCGGCCTATTAAAAAAATTGTCTGTCAGCGACTTTGTCAGCGGGCAACAGGTTTGTTTTTTGTCGCTGTTGAATTGTTGCTCAACTCAAATTGTAGATAAAAAGTGAATTTGGGTACTTTAAGGTAAACATTTTTAAGGTCTTAAGTTTGGGTCCCTGCAGGGTTCACTGATTTACACAGCAGCACATCATTTGTCTGCTGACATCGCAGTTGTTCAAACGTCATTTATCTGTCGGGTACTTCATTTTTGCACCTGAACACGAGTTGAATTTAAATTCGATCATTCTTGGCCTAATCCAGCGTATAAATATGCTGTGTTATTGACAACGTGCAATTGGCTCATGTCTAGTTGCTGCTGCTGCTTTGCTTAGGGGGGGGGGGGGGCATTATGGTATTGGCTCTGGTTATCGTCTGGCTGGATAATATTAAAATCATTGTTGCTTGCACATAATTAAGCAGGCAAGTCAATGATGCCACAGCAGCAGAAACAGAAACAGAAACAGTAGCAAGCAAAAGCTAAGCCTAACGAGACCCCATAGAAAACTTGCCTTCCAAGGGCTTAACAGGAATTAATTTTATTTGTATGCGTAGTTACTATATATGTATATAGTATATATATATATATATGTGTATGTGTGTGTGTGTGTGTGTTTGTTTCTATGTTTGTTTGGATTTTGTATTAATGCGGCAGTCTGTTGTCTTTCAGATCTGTCGCTAATTAAGCCTGATTATCGGCGTTAGTTTGGTATTAAAGTTTCTGCCAAGTAGACATCATTGGGACAGGTATTATCAATGGGGGAAAACTCATGTATATGTGAAAGTACTGGTGCTTTTCTTAAGACATGGCCAACTCGCGTCGATGGTAACAATCAAGTACTATCTGTCCATCTAGATGGTCATTTCTATGCCAACCCAAACATTGCCTTCTTTGAGTGCAATAATAAAGCGATTCTCACAAATGCCACAAAGCCTTCAAGTAGCCAGCCTAATTGAGAAAATTATCCAGGGAAATGAAAATGGTATAGCACATGAGTCTGTGGATCTGTCAGCGACACACACACACACACGCACACACACACACACACACACACACACACACATGTACATTCAAGTGAAACATTATTTGATTTTATTTTTGCTGCCTGTCTGTTTTTGTGGTCGATGCGCAAAATCTCAAACAGCTCTCGCAAGAAAAGCAAAAAATGCAATTTGTTAACACATCCACATACATAACCACACTCAAAAATATACAAACACACACATGTGTGTTATAGAGAGAGTCAATTGCTTGTGGTTTGCTTGGCCAGTGACATTCTATTAGCAGATAAAACTAATTGCATGAAAATCTATTGCAAATGACAGCGAACAAATTGCACAAATTGCCATCGCAGCCTGAAAGTATGCAACACTTTTCAACACAATTGCAAATTCTGCGTGCGATTGTTGTCTGCAAATTTAATTTGTACTCTTAAATACAAATATATATAATTGTGGCCTGCTTAACTCAATGTGTTTAAATATGCACATCAGCGAACACACAAAAATAACAGCAGGGGCAATTCAATCGCATCGGGGTCACCTGGCAAACATGGGCAGTTGAATAGTAAATTATTTGATTAACCATTCTCAGAATCAAACACTTTGGTCTTATAATTTTCACTTAACCTTTGACTAAACAATAGAGTTTGTGGCTTATACATTTTATATGGAACGGGTTGCTTTAATATTTATTATTATTTGCTTTTTCAATTTCGCTATTATATCCGTTAAATAAATAAATGCCTTTGTATACTATGTTTGTTTGCTTTAATTTATTTCATACAAAAAAATTGACTACATATTTAATTCAGAATTTTATTTTAGTATTAAAGAATTGCCTTGATTTCAAATGCGTTTTTGTGCAAACAAACCTAAGTCACACAACAAAATGTAAATTTATAATACAATTTATCTTTCTTTTCGATTAGAAAGTTGTTAGATGTGCAAATAAATAACAATTTTATACATGTTTTTTAAATGGAATTCAAAACATGCATTGAACACATATCAGCAAATGCGGAAAGAGTGTTTGAAATGCAAAAAAAAAAGAAAGAAAGAAAAATACAAACATAGGGGGAAGGTCAACTGGCATTTCCGGTGCAGTCCAATTCACTGACAAACAAACATATTGTTCATTGTCCGTTGTAAACTAAAATTCAAGCTTACAATAGTTAATACCATATGTGTGTGTGTGTGGCAGTGTGTGCATAGCTTGTACAGTTTATTGATTTGAGTGTGTGACAGGGGGGCGGACGACCTAAAACCAAATGTGGCTAAAACACAAATCTAAGAACGATTGAAATGTTTGAGAACCATATCATAGCTATTTCTTCTTTTTTTTTTTTGTTTCCTGTTTTTTTCTTGTTGCTTGAAATTGCTATGCCAATTAGGAAAAGTTCAAGTTGTTCAAGTTGGTTCAAGTGCTGTCTGCCGACAATTGTTCAAATCCTATTCTCTATTTGCCCAATCTCTGGATATATATAAACAGTAAGTTCATGCGAGCACTTGTTGTTTGCTGTGTGTGCAGAGCGAATGTTATTTGACAAGGAGGGTAAAGTTCGATGAGGAGGGGGGGGGGGGGGGCAGGCAGATGAGTGCAGTTTAGAAATTTTGTGGCCAAATGTTTTTTTGTGCCAGAGGCTTAAGTTGCCTCATGGATTGGCCAGTCATGTCAATTAGATAGCATGGTCCAAAGTGAAATCTAAGTAAGTGCCACTTATGTCTTTTCATGAATGAATTTATTTAGAATTTTTGCTAATGAACTAGTTGCCCTGGTTACGTGAAACCTGTCTTGCAAAAGCTTTAAATTAATACTCTTAATAATTTATACGTCGTGTTTAAAATGCAACACGTTGTTTTCGGTTGTTGACTCTTTAAGGGTCGTAGTTAACTGAAAAAGATGGTTTGTTAGTCACTGATAAATTAATGAGAGAGAGAGAGGGAGAGAAAGAGAGAGAGAGAGAGAGAGAGAGAGAGAGAGAGAGGGAGAGTTGTTGACGCTGAACTTGCTAATTAGACTAATTGGCGCGTGTTGCCTGATAAGCAGTCCAAGTAGCTGCTGAAAGGAAATTCTTGTAACTACAATGTCCAAAATGTTAGTTGGCCTATAAAAGCGCACAAGAACACTCGAGTCGAACCCAATTGCAATCTCTGGAAGCTCTACAATGCTTCAATTAAAGAGATTTGCTTACTTTTGCGGACTGTTCGCAGTGTTTGCAATCCAGGCCCAAGTGGTCCTGGCCGACGAATCGGAATCGAACGAAGACTTTCTGGGCAACAATACACTTTATGGCGATTTCCAGGCGCTGCGTGAGACCATTGATATGGATGCACTGATGGTTATCATTCAATCGCATTATCAATGCGATTCCAAGTTTCGCCAGGCATTGAGCTATTACAACACGGCACGTTTCCGTATCGTTACCCAGCAGCTGCAGCAGAGTGAAGGCTACCATTTGGTGCTGGAGGAGCTGCGCACCGCTGGTGTGGACACCGGTGACATTGAGAATATTAATGATATTTTTCACAGTGTCATTTTGCCAGAACCGTCAAGTACCGGCAACAGCAGCGACTGCAAGAGCTTGAGGGGTCACACCTTTATGGGTGATCTACTGGCTGCCATGCCCCAAGAGGCGGTGCACGAATATATCGTCAAGTCTCGCTCGAGGAACAGCAACTTTGCCCTCTTTGTTGACACGATCACCTCACCCGAATTCCAGTCCCAAATGCGCACTAATATGGTAAGTTAAGTGATCCACTCTGATTACTGATTCCTTTCCACATTCACATTCTTCACAGATGAAGCGCGACACGTTGCGTCCGCTGCGTGTCCTGCGCCGCAATGGCTGGGATGTGGAGCAGCTGCTCCGTGGCGCTATGACCATTCTCAGCTGGTGACACCAAGGATAGTCACTAAGCAATATCCCTGTATGATTGTTTACAAGCACATATAGAACCAATATTGAGAAACCACTGCTGGGTCAGTTGACTTGACATATCCGTCGATTAATCAATGTCCTTTCTATGTGTGAGAAATATATCCTGAAAAAATTGTACTGTTATTCAAAACAGTTTTTAACATCTAGATTGATTTTGCATTTATTTTAAAAACAAGATTTTCGTACATAAAAAATAGGTATTAAAAAACTTTGCTAAAAAATACTTATTTGAGCTTAAGTTAGAAAACATAACTTTAGTTATAAAACAGAATTTTGCCATGGATTGATCAATATTTCAAATGAAAAAAACATTTTTACCAAATTTTTATTTTCAATTGTTATTTTAGTTTTTATGCTTTTAATATTTGTACATAAATTCATTCAATCTGTCGGAAAGAGATATATTTTCTGTATGCAATCCAACTAAAAGATTTAATCTGAAAAAACACCGTATGTCAACCAATTAAAATCTATGGCATATTTAATGCCGGATATGCAGAAACCATTTTTAAAGTGGCATTTGTTGGCACTGTTGCCAATTTGGCTCGTGTGATTTTGTGGCGCAAATGGAGACGCATGATTCTCATATGTTTTTTTCATTTAGCGAGCTGGCAGCCAGTTTCGCCATTTGGCGCACTTGACAAACAAATTAACGCTCGTTACATTTTCATTGCATGCGCTCAATTTATGGCCAAAACGACAGCCGACGGACTGTTGGTAGTTACCCCAATTTCAGCTGTCGCTTTGCCAAAATAGCCAGCAGCCGAAACAATAACAAATGTAACAAGTGCAGAGGCTGTTTTGGGGCCTCCGGCTGCTGGTCCTGCTCCTGCTGTTGGTGCTGGTCGTGGTCCTTTGGGACTCTCCCGTGTAGAACACGTGCAATCGTGCAGTTTTCATGTCGCACGTGGCACCTTCTCATGGCAATTGATTTATGTGCGCGACGTGACTTTCAGTTTTCTGTGCATGGGGACCGGCCAGGTGGGCGTGGCACCTGTTGTGTGTTTGTGTGTCGCCAGCGCGCTTATTAAATTAACAAAATAACGATCTGTTTGTGCTCGTGCCACTGATTTGTCTCGTGCGCTTGGTGTACTCGTGTGAGCCAAATTCAATGCCATTATGCATTCTAAATGTATAAACAAATCGTTCGCTCGGCCGGCCAACAAGCTGTGTACGTGCGTAACCAACAATACAAACACACAACCACACCCACATCAAGGCGCACAAAGCCTGAGAGACAGAGACAGGGATAGAGTGTAGATAGGCCACACTCTTGTGTGTCAATCAAGTTAAATGCTAATGAATTACTCGACATTGGCACAAGAACATGCTGACAGGATAACGCTGCCGACACTGACAAGTTGTTTCGGCTTTCATCTTCTTAGCTCGTTTGTGGTCAGGCTTTTACTACAGCTTTTGCTTATTGGCAGCGCAAGTAGCAGTTGTTGTGAGTGGGGGTGGTGAGCTGGCAGTGACGCTGTCGGTGGCAATTCGATTGGAAGACTTACTGTTAGCGCTGCAAAGCAATATATTTCGTAGCATACTTTCGTGCGCAAACAATTTTGGCAAGTCTTTTACCCTCTACGCTGTTAATTCAATAAATTGCAAATGGTTGTAACAGTTTCTTCAGATTTGAATCGGAAATAATGTGTTTGGTCTGGAAATTCACTTCATCTGGTTTAATATGGTTATGCCCAGCGAGATAAGACATGCTCAAGATTTATAATAATTTAATTTATAATTCACATAAGCCTCATTCAGACAGCATTAAAATTGATAATAATAATTTGTTACTTAAGATGTAAAGACAAAGACAATAAATTGCAAGGGTTTTATAAAGATTGTGATGACTTAAAATAAATATAAAAAAATAAAGTATTAAGAAAAAGAAAATGCGCTAATACTAAATATGCAAAATTCTGAAGAAATTCAACTTATAAGAGATAATATATACATATATTTTTTGCTTTTGATTGTATGCGACAATTACACGGTATACCAAGGCCAATCATTCACTACCAAAAATATTTTTACTGTGTTATGTTTTGAGTTCGTTGCGTTTAATTTGGCATCGTTTCGTTTTTGCTTCCACTTTCACTTTCATTTTGGTTTATTTTCGCACGTTGCTTTCTTTTGCCGGACAATACGTGTCATTGAATTCATTATGCTGTCAGCGTGTTAGTCGCTTGCCACGTTGTTGAAGGTGCGACGACGTGGCAAGGCTCTTAGCTGTGTGTTCCGTGCAACAGATTAAAAATATATATATTGCGAAATTAATTAATTATCGTTGCTTTTGTAAGCTGCCAGTTAATATGTTATTTTAGTTACTGCGGAAATGGTTCCCATTCCTCGACAACTATTGCAAATTAATTTGATCAAATGCAACAGCTTTGCGAATACGAATTAAATACAAATATATTAAATATATATTTGTTTAAATGAGCGTTGATTAAAAGTCAATTAGACCAATTAACTTCCATAAAAAAGGGCTCAAAATTAAAAAAAATATCTTATAAGTTGGTGTTTATTTCAATATTAAATACTGTGTTCATTACGAATGGATTATATTAATTAAATGTTTGAGCATCCGCACAGTGGAGAAAGATTTATTAATTGGATCGCAATTAATAAACAGATTTATTTTCCTCGGGAATTTACTGGACAGTTTTAATTCGACAGCTTTTTAATTATTACTATCTGTGCAAAGAAAGAAATGGAAAAATAACAGCTAACACATAAATTTTAATATTTTTACATAATCAATTAATTATGTACATTATTGAGGCTAGAGACTAAATACCCTTAAGGAAGTAAATTTGTACGTAATATTATAGCAATATTAAAGATGTCAATTTTATAAAAAATGCGAAAATGATTCGAACTAAGTGAATGTGCTCGAACTGCTTGTAAACAAAAATAAAAAAAAAATATTATGTCATCTTAATGTCATCTTTGACATTGATTTTCAACGAGTTGACAAATCCCTCTTTAAGTTTATTTTAGTTGAAGAATTATCCTTGCTAAGGCAGTTAGCATATCTAACCTACCTTAACTTAAACAAAAGACCATAATTTTTCATTTACCATGAATCAGTCGGGGAATTGCAACAATTTGTTGGCTTGATTTGTTCTTAAATTGCATTACGTTAACGATCTGCTGCCACTGCAACTGCAACTGTGGACGTTGCATTTGGACTGTGGCTGTGGCATTTATTAGGATTGCCACAATTGTACCAAATGCGATTTGAGGCCCGCATATGAGGCAAAAATGGAAGGAATGTTCGTTCCCAAATGCTTTACAGTTGTTCAATTTCCTTACTTAGTTTGCAATAAATTCATTTTGCCAGCCTGCAATTTTTGCCATTTTTCGTTTTGGTTTTTTTTTTTCGACAACAATTGAAGTGCTTGCAACGCAGTCCAACCTCATACAGTGGACACATTTTATAGAAATTCTTCAACATTATTTATTGCGTCTGTAAGAATACATATTTTACGAATTTCGTATTTCTAAATCGGGTACATATATGAAATCTAATTTAACCATTTATATTTCGCACGTGCAGTGTAACAAGAAGGACTTTTCTATGAATAATATTTGACATTGGTGTCAAATAAATTTAAATAAATAACTAACTTTTGCCATACCATTAAAGCTGTCAAGCTTTCAAAGTAAAAAGGTCTGCTTTTTATTTGTATACATAAAGTAATCTTTATACAAATTTAATTACTATGAAATGCTAGATTTCGCAGTGCTATTTAAAGTTCTCCCATTTCATTAGACTAATTGAGATTTAGTTACTTTGAGCTGTATTTGCTTGTGGGGTGTGGTGTGTGGGTTGTGTTTTAAGCCATGACTTTTAGTAGTATTTGAAGTACTAAAGTATTTTCTAAGTTTGTATCTGTTCGTTATTTACCCAACGGCATTCTTGTTAGGTCAAGTTGGATATTTTCATTGCTGTTGTTGTTGTTGTTGTTGCTTTAGCTTGAGTTTGCCAAAATGTGTTATGGGTTTTGTTGATAAAGCAACAGCTATTGCTCAATACTCGTAATGCTGAAGATTTATGGATGGCTGCTATCAGTTTCGTAGTAGTGGCCAGTTTGCCATTTTGCTACTTTGCCATTTCGCCAGTTGCTGCCGCTAAATGAAATGAAATCAAGAGCAACTGCTATAAATAAAATGTAATGTCGAAGCCATTGGCTGTCATCATGCTATCAGTTGACAAATCTTATTATGGCCCAGTTATGATTTGTGCACCCGCTGGGCAACAAAATTTCAACTTCTTAGCCGCTATCTGTCTCAATTGCCTGAACGGCCTTTAGTTTTTTTTTCTTCGCATTTGGCATCCGATTGAGTGCCATTGAATCTCGATTGGTAATCTCATCCATTGTTTCCATTTCATCGGCATCTGTAATTGATAAATAAAATATTGCCTTAACTGATTTCAATACTGTATGTTCGAGTTTCTTTTAAGTGCATTTTGCGGTATTCAACAACGCATAAATTAATGTCGAATAGCCCCGTGCAGCCAAATATATTGGCCGTTAACCAGTTCGACACCCAATTAAAAAAAAATATAAAAAAAGAGAACAATTAAAAAAATAAATTAAATGAAAATAAAAAAGAAACAAGCATAAAAAAATAAAACAAAGAAAGAGTGGGGAAAAATAAATGTAAAACAAACTGTGAAACGTTGCAAGGTCGTTGGGCGTTGCTATGCAATTATAACGAAATTGGAGTGCGTGGCACCGCGGCAAATATGACAATTGCGCTTGCCGTTGCTGAGGCAGTAGCTGCACAACATATGGGTGTACACATGTGTGTATGTGTGTGTGTGTGTGTGTGTGCAGATGTGGTTGTGTTGCTTACTTTTAGGGGCCAGTTTGCCCGGCAAACACGGAGAAACAGTTTTAATGCCAGCACTTTTCTGGTCAGCTTTTGTATTCTGTTGCGCGCTTATCTCAGACAGCCTTTCGCCAAAACTGCCACAACTATTCCTGTTGCTGTTGCAGCTTGGAAATGCGGGCTCTGCTCCTTAACTAGCACAAATAATTTAACCTACAACGGAAGATCAGCAAGTAAATAAATGCGCTCGAGATAAACTGATGCTTTGTGTGTGTGTCTGCAGTTTTCATGAGGGATCATAAAAGTCCTTTGCCCTTAAAGCCTTCAGCAGCGCATCGCTTAAAGCGTGCAACATTTGGCTGCCCCATGCTTATAGGAAACACAATATGGAAGCACTGGCCACAGCGCCCCGCCGTTGTACGTGACTTTGGCGCCTGGAGGACTGGACTCTCTTTCCCTAAACCTAAACCGGTCAGAGACAAGAGAAGAACATTTCCCATTGTTGGTCATTAATTTGAAGACAAGTCTGTTAGGGGCTTAAATAGCACGCGCCTTTTCCTTTACACACACACTCACACACACACACACACAACTAACAGGGTTTCCCTTATGCAACTTACACTTTAATTGTGCACTAAACGGCTTGAAATTTCCCAGTTAAAGATAAAATTCTAGTTTGTCGAACTTCATTTAAGTTTAAAACTCCGAGTAAAAGTAAAGTGGAAAGATAATCAAAACTCTCTAAAAGTTTGTGGCAACTAAAATCACTGAAATCGAGCGACAATTATCTTAAGTAAAAGAGATAAGATAAAAACAAATTGTGTCCAAACATGCCATGCTTTGTGCAGTATTGAAACAAATCCTTTCAAGTGATTAAAATATTTATTTTTTCAATGGAAACTATAAAAACAGTAAAATATACTAAATCGATACTATCAACAATGAAATGGATTATGTCGGATATAGTAAATAAATAACAGCTATGGAAAATAAGTTTCCATTGCTCTAAAAAATCAAAATATTCTACTTTTTATATAAGCACTATACAAATATATGCAATAAGTTGTTGAGCGCGTGAGTCAGCACAATAAAAAATATAATAAATTGCTACAAAATATGTTGTCTGCTAAATAGAATTAAAAATCTTAAAGTTTTATCGAGTTTATTTGTTTAATTAAAAAATTTAATTGAAAAACATTTTTTAACAGACAAATTAAATAAAGTCTAAAAATGCATTTGAATTTATTTTTCAGTATAATAAAATATATTTGAACGCTGTGAAATTGCCCACAAATAATAAAGTTGATTAAATAAAAAATTGATTCAATTGTGCAGCACCCTGTAAAGCCTCTTTAATAACCAGCGCACGTAAACGGCACGTATGTTGGGATTGAAAAGGATTTTGACTGGGTCTAGGATTGGGATTGGTATTGGGTGGATTGTCCACGCTTTTGGTCACCGCAGGCATCGGTCTCGACAATCATCTCGGCTTGAAGTTGTGGTCATGGTCCCTTTTGCGGTTATGCCACCGCTGACCGGTCTGCCTCATCTAATGTTGAAGGGCGGAAGGATTGAAAAAAAATGGGAAACCCCTCGGTTGGTGTGGAAAAGATGATGATGGGTTTGGGGTATATGAAAATAAGGGGTCACGCGAGAGCGCGTTAAAAAATGTTTTTGAAGCGCATTTTTGAGGTTAACAGCGAGCGAGCACGTGCTGCGTGCCAGATCACGGAGGGGACAAAAGGTGGCAACAAGAGACGTTATGACGATGGCGCGTTGAGTGCTGTGTGGCTGTGGCAGCTGGCCAAGATTTATCAAGCACTGAAGTACGTGACGCCAAATCGTGTCAAATGCTTGGCTGCCACACAAATTATGACGAATGTCGCCTTGTAAATCTCAACTGGCACATGCGGACAGAGATGTGTACACGTGTCATTTTCTTGCTGCCCCCCCCAATTCGACAACAAAAACTTAAAGAAAATAATAATATATCACCCAAATCACATTTAATAGTCTTGTCAGCGAATTTGTCTCTTAAAGTGTTGACCTAGTCCCGGACCAAGCGCAGGCCAAGAAATTTTATGGATTTTCATGCAACGAGCAGTTCAATTTCAGAGCTTATTAATGGCAGCAATCGTTTAGTGGCACTTTACTGACTCTTTTATTTTCTGGCATTTTTTTTTTTTTGGCTTTGCTGCAAGCCATCAAAATTTACGACTTGCAGTAAATTGGCTAAGAATGCAGCTTAGGACATGAAGTGTTGCTGCAGGTTTCGGCAAGCCCCGCACGAGATTTCCATTAAAGGCAATTGGTAGGCGCTTAACAGGCAACATGAACTGTAAACAATTGCTCCTTCTCACTCTATGTCTCTATCTTTGTCTCTGTATCGGTCTGTCTCTCTCTTGTACAGTTGGTCAAAGCAATTTCCAATTGAAAATACCAACATGGACCATCGACTGCGATGAATGTTTGCCTTGCGTATCTTCGAAATGCGCTCTGTTGGCCAAAATAACAGACTTGACCGGATTCTGGGTTTTGCTTGCAGCACCAATTCGGGTTTGCCCTGGCAACGCTCTTTGTAGCACTCAAACGCATTGTTGGATTTCCTTCCTCCCTTCTCCCCCCCTCCACACCCATATAACGAGCCGAAGACCAAGTTTAGCATATTAATAGGCTATAAATGTCTTCCATTGCCGTCCGTCTGTAAATGTTGCAAGTGCCAACAGGAGATAGATTAAATCACAAGATTACCCCCAACCCACCGCACCATCCACTTTGAAATCAGCCACAATACAATTTGCACTGCGAATAGTTCCAGAAATAGCATTGTGATTTCATGGTTTGTTTGCTTTAAGTAACATGAATAAATATGATAATGTTAAGTTTAATTATGTGTACTTGTGATTATAGGCTTAGATTATTTTTGCCATGTTCCCAAGTTTAACTATGTTGAAATAAATACACACACACACACACACACACGCGCAGCACAAGCAAATTGAAATAGTTTGAATTATTGTTCTACTATCAACTATCAACTATCTTTTTATGTGCATTTTAGTTGAGAGAAACGAATTGAAATTGCATAAAATGTCGACAGTTTGTTATTTGAGAGTAGTTGTACAACTTTTTATGTGAAAAACAGATATAAAAATGCAAATATTATGGCAACATTATTCTCAACTTTATTCATATATAAATGTGCATACCCTGTAGTCATAAGAATGCATTAAAAGAGTTAAATATTTGTAGAAGCTCTTTGAACTTTAACAATAATTATTATTATTAATTTTTTGTATAATTTATGCATTCTATTTTCCAGAATCTTTTCGAATAATCACTGGATATAATTTAGTGTTATAGTTGATATACGATGATTGTTATCAGAAAAAATGTAAAAACAATGTCTGAAAAATAATTATGATTTAATGCCACTCCAAAAAAAAAAAGTAAAATTAAATATAGCTCAGGTATGTTGAAGGCTTTTCGATTCCCATTAGGATGTTATAAAAATGTTTCAAATAAGTGATTCTTGGCAATGCTGCTACTTGTTTGGATTATTATGTTGGCATTGAATTAAAATGCAAAATGTATATTAAAGCCGATTATATATTCATTTTAAAAGAACAGCAAACGTTGCAGTTCTAACCGACTTCGAAACACTCTGATACTAATAAATAATATTATCTACAAAACAGGTGCATTGTATATAAAAAGATATATGATGAAAGTGGTGAATGTACTTAGAAATTGGGTAACTGTAGCTCTTAAATATTGGGAGATATATACCAAATTTGAATATAGCTTAAGCAAATATTTCCAGTATCAGAGTATAAAATTAAATTAAAATAACTGACTTTATTTATGATAATAAAAATTAATTTAAATTTGTTATTTTATCATGAATAAGCAAAAAACACACATAATTTAATAATAATTAAACCAATTAAAATTTAATTTTTAATGAACAAGTAGCTTAATAGCAAATATTTAGTGCAGTCTTTAAAAAATACCTCACATGTAATTTATTTAAGTGGTTAGGTTTCAGTGAGAGCGTTTGCAGTTTTTCGTAAAGAGACTAGATTTTTCTATCAGTGACCATCTATGTATGCAAATATGTAGAGTTGAGGAGCTGCCTCCCTTCTGTGCAACACGATAAGCCTTAGAGTGCTGCCACATCAAAGTGTTGATACGTTTGTTTCTACTGAATCTTTTCAGCGAAATTCATATTTTCTGCTAAAGTTATAAAGCTAAAAGCAATCTTTGCCATCTGCAAATAAAAATGTTATGACATTTAATTATAAATAAATATATGAATAAATATATAGATATTTTTTTTATATGTAAACTCACGTTTATGTTGCTGTTAATGCAGACGACAATCATGCCGCCAGCGATAAATTTGATCGGCTTTTGCACTTGCCGCATGAAATTTAACAAAGTGGTTTTATAGCGCTGCTCGCTGTCGATCCAATTGGAATGAAAGATAATGTTGGACAAGTCGGCGCTGTCGAAGATTAGCAATTCGCAAGTATAGCATAAGGGAAATGTCTGTGAGAGTATTATAATAATATAGTTCACACTGGAAACGGTTTGCCAGAAGTTCGCAAAAAATAAAATGTTGAATATTGTAATGCCAATTGTAGAACCAATCAGCAGAAAAAGCATAAAGACTGTGTCACATATTATAGGTCGTATCAAGTTGTAGCATCTAAAAGAGATAAATTTCACATAACTTTAAGTTTTAGATGTTATTGAGCCTCACCTTAGTATAACATTGTAATCGATGATGCAATTGACTAGTTCTTCGTAATTTTGCTGCTCCGTTTTGTCAGGATCCATGCGTAAATTGCGAACATGACCTTTTAGCACTACCAAATGTGTGCGAAAGATGAAAGCGAAAATTACTAGACCTGCATCCGTAATTAGCGCATGCAGCACGACAAAATTCAGAGCAATATACTCATAGATCGTCTGAATCCAGAAGCTGACTTTGTCATTCCGGCAGCCGAAATAAGGAATATAGAAGGCCCAAGGCAGCTTACCACCCAGCAACATTGTCCACACGTGGAACGCCACAGAGACGATATAGAAAATGTTATAGATCAGATAGACACAATTGGAAAACGCAACAACATCGTGGATCTTTTGACGATCCCCGTCGTTCAACAGTCTCTCATCCAATCTATCGAGTAGGGTTCGTATTTTCTCAAAGCGCGATAGGAAACTGTACACGATGACGGCATTTACTGATGCACATAGCACATTTAGGCAACCTTGTACTGAAATTAAAAATTCGCTTGGTTCAAAATTGTCAAATTCCTTCACATAGCTCAAGATGAAGGCTACTGGTGTATAGAAAATGAAAATGATGAAGTAGACAAATGTCCAGATGCGATACACATGTCGCCAGATTCGCTCCTTCGGGGGAATCCAGCCAATCAGCCACATGACGCGGAACAAATAGGTGCAGGCCTCCCAGGTTCTGACTCGTTCCGTTAGCGGTGCTGGTCTTATTAACCGGAATGTCGATGCCATTGCAATTGGTTAACTCTTTTATTTGCTGCCAAGACGGAGCAATCGGCTTTTATAGCCGTTATGGCTGTGGTCATCTGTTCATTTCTCGTGATTAACAATTAATACGATAAGTGTAGTTTTAGAAAGAATGACAATGCTGTGAATTAATTGATATATATCGCAGCTGGTTTACAATCTGACAATGAGTCGACAAGAAAAATCCTATTAACAGAACAAATAAGTCATTTGGCAAGGATATCGGCGAAGTAGCTGAGCTGCTCAATATCAGTTGGCGAATTAGTCCTTGATGCAAATGATTTATATGCTTCGTCATCGTCATCATTTAATAACACAATATTTTTGCAAATACATATGGCTATTCTCCAATAATCAACTTTTATTTTAGGCAACCAATTGCGAATTAAAACTCTTAGCAAAATTTATTCAACATTTATTCTCTATTTTATCTAATATAAATAAGATTCTCAAGATGCAAATTACGACAGCTGTCATATATCTTCTCAATTTCCTACAAATCAACTAGTGATCATCATAAGCCTTTAATATATGGCAAACAGACATGATCTATAACTAATGAAATCGATCTGTGGAAATCGACCAAACATCAATCTTAATTCAATTTTGCGACAGATAATTATGTTTACACTGGCATCTTTAAACTTATATGCAATGCATATATATATATTTAGTTAAGCCTTAATTATGATGTTAATTTGCTGTCCTTTGCCCTCAACACGTTCTTGCCACACTTCTCTTTTATAATAGGGACTAGTGTGTGTCATGACTCTGATGTGCCTTGGCCTTTGTCAGTGTTTGCTGCCAAGAATGCAGTATATTTCATGTATGTGTGAGCGTGTGTGCCTTTGTCTATATGTGCGTGTGTGTGTGTGTATGAGGATGGTAAGTGGGTGTAACCATCACTAACATAAACATTAACAGCTTTTACTTGCTCGCAGCTGGCAGTCACTTTTGCACTTCATACAAAGGAAAAATGTAGGCAATCAGCTGGATTCTTTTTATGTAGCATACTTTTCAGCGCCTCGTTCCTGCAGTGATTTTTCACATGCAACCGGAGACATGTGTAGCACGTCAGACACGCAAAACTTTGACCTACAGCAATGCAGGCAGGCTGGCTGGCTGGCTGGCTGTGAGGGCTTATAATAAAAGGCGACAAAATGTTTTTATTCTCTTTTGCCTTATAAGTTCCGTTGGCACTTTAAAAGCATCTATTTGTTATTTGAAGAAAAGCAGCTGCAAAGCACGCCAAGCACATGCCTGAAAGGTAGTCCTTAGCCCCGGGCATTTAACTGCTTACCCAGTACGCGACCACATAAAAGCACATATACACCTACACACACACGCACACACACATATGTTCTAAAGTTCTTTGCTTGTGAAACTTATAATGCGGTTTCTTGACCGCACCACCCGATTGCGGTCACTAACATCTGAAGGCACATGAAAACCGTCTATTTGACATCAGCCATGCTCGGCACGTTCCGTTTCATTTAAAAGTTGGCTGGCATCGTGTAAAAACCAAATAATATTAACACAAGAACTCCATGCTTAAACAGTGGAAAAGTATTTTAAATTTTCGCCAGGTAAGCTGCCGAAAACACATTTGTATTTATATAAATAAAAGCGACTCAAACTATTCACAGTAAAGTTAATTTGTTTGTGTATTTTATGGAAGTTAGTTAGTTGATTGTAGGCAATTCGACTGGAATTGATAGGATTCAAATAAATTGAGCAAATAGAGCGAATTGAGTATAGATTGCGGGTTAAGTGCCTAGACATGTGTCAATGCACTGCATAAAATATCAATAAACTTTGAAATACCAACTATTTATATACAAAACATTTGCTTCTATTTTCATTACTATATAGGGTGTCCAAAATATTATATTTTGTTTTATTTATTTACATTCTGCAAGAAAAAAAATAAAATTATTATATTTTTTGATAATTTGGAAATATATATCTATTAAAGGTGTTAAATTTCAAATATTATTATTAAATAAAAATGCATTATCCTGTATAGTAAAATTCCTGAATGCTTATAAATTTGTGTATGTCCTTTTGCATATAATAGTAAATACACATATGGAGGCAAAGACGTGTGCAGAATTCATGAAATTGATGGCTCGGCAAGTTGGCATTCAATAAATATTATACACATTCATCACTGTCAGCTTCATCGTACTTCGTCCTTTAATTCTCCAACTATTTTCTTGTGGTTGTTGTGCACTCGGCTGGGTCATAAGTCCAGCCATACGATTTAATACTGCCATGAATGCATGTCAATCGCCTTAGTGTGGTAATCCTTGCAAATATTCAAAATGATTTATTTAAAAAAAAAGGTTTCTGGCCCACATGACAGAAAAGTCATATTATTGATCAGAATGACATGTACCTTAAAATATATAATAATTGAGTTGCCATTTACTTATGTGCTGTTTAACTTAAATTGTTCTTAAATGCAGACTTTTTAAATAAATTAAAGTATGTAAGTAAATAAATTGTGCTTTAATTATTCTACTTAATCTAAATCAATATTATTCATGTGATTGCATGCATTTGAGATTGTGTGTGTGTGTGTGGTGTAGAGTCAAAATCAGCGCACTAAGAAGAACCGCAACAAAGCCCTGCCACATGTAAATGCACTCAAATACACTCAAACACACACACACACATAGTTGCTATGCCACGTTGCAGCAGCATATGCCTGGTCGCATTAACGGCAAAAGGAGTCCTTCGGCTGTGTGTTGCATGTGGTGCATGATTACGATGAGTTAACCTCGTAATCGCTGTCCCGGCGAGCGGCATGATTGCCTCCAGCGAAAGGTCTTGCTACCAACCAGTTGCGCAAAATGTTTAATTCTGAATCAAGTAAATAATTAGAAACTCTGAAATGATTAACATTTATACTACAATTTAATAATTTTCCAAATTTTGTATTTAAAAACTAAGGCATTAACAAACCATTGTGTGTCTATATTATAAAATTCTTTACTGCTGAAATTAATTGATATTTTTTTCTTTACTTAAAGTAATTAACCCATTCCAAGCTAGAAAATAAATTAACATGCCTGGAATAAAGCAGAGTTTTTGTATAGGGATATGCGTGTAGATCCTTTGAATATGTATCGAAAGGCTATTTATTGAGTTGAACAGGTGCTGTGAACCGTGTGGGCGTGGCCAATGAGATTTTAATTAACTTTGGCATTGTTGCTGTCATGAAGCGATTGTGGAAAAATGCTTTCGAGGCAGCGCATTAATTAGCCGCACATTTGTAAAGCGAAAAATGTTAAATGTTGCGCTTTATACAAAAAATATATTTGCGTTGGTTTTATTGGAAAAATGTTAAAATTGCGTGTGTGTGTGTGTGTGTGTTGGCATGGTTTGGTAACACATGGTGTATGATTAATGAGAGCATTTTGTACTATTTATTAAATAAATTGTAATTTATCATTGTGCTGTAGCAAGCCAAAGGCTAAATGAAACGAATTGAAATGAAAGCAAATCAAATAAATTACACAGCAATTGAAAACTTTGACCATTAAACGCTCTAAACAAACCAAGCCAAACGAAAGACAAATTACGATGATGTTGATGCTCTCGTTTCATTCGATATCATCAAGTGTTGCGTGTTTGTTTGGCATTTGTTTGTGTTTATTTGCCGAGCATTTTTTTTTTTTATTGCAATTGATTTTCGGTGTCAGCTGCACGACAGCTCAGACAGACAGTGGGACTTGGTTACGGACAAGTGTGCCCGCTGCGGCTGTGGCTAAAGTTTTGTCGACAAATTGAAAACTTTTTCAATGACTACAAAAAAAAAAAAAAAAATGCCGGGAATTTAGAAAAATAAATGAAATTGTCAGTGGGCCAAGTAAAGCCACTAACTATTGGCTGCCAGCTGCACCCACAACAATTG
Source organism: Drosophila longiperda (assembly GCA_035042125.1). Taxonomy (NCBI): domain Eukaryota; kingdom Metazoa; phylum Arthropoda; class Insecta; order Diptera; family Drosophilidae; genus Drosophila; species Drosophila longiperda. Next base: position 9,699,014 of record JAWNLV010000107.1, on the reverse strand, counting down.
TAAAAACAAAGAATGAAAAACGAAAAGAAAATTCCAATTTCAAGCTGACCAAAAAGTAGCTTTAAAATGTGGACTTTTAATATATAAGTAGACAACTTTGCTGCTGCAACACTACTTCAAATGTTCATTAATCGAAAGCAAAAGCTTACCTCAGCAGCTTAGACATTTATATAAAATATGCATGCAATGTAAAATGTGAAAAGTTGAGTTTTTTTTTTTGCCCATTTAGGCACCGCCCGCTGAGCTGTAGCACATGCTGTAAACGGATTGCGGTCGATGTGGCACATGCACCTGTGCGATGTGTTCCACCTCATCCAACTGTATGTCGGTGCTGGAGAATGGTGAGGCGCCACTAATGTGGTTCAGTCGTGGCCGGAATGTCCTTATGCTTGCGACACACTCGCGCCAAGTGTAAAAATAGTATTGCTTGTGGATGTGGCCGCCAAACTCAAAGATCATCGGTCGATCCGGCGTTGGCTGATTCCCAATGGGCGGCACACTGATCATCATTAAGCAGCGATCGTATTTGCGATAGAAATTAAAGCGTACACATTCCAGCGGCAGCAGGCTGCTCAAATCGAAGCACTCGATTTCCGCATCCAGAGTACTGAATTGCCAACTGGGATCACCGCATTGCTCGGAGCCGTGCTTGTAGAAGTTGTCGCAGCCAAAGAGCAGCATGCTGCCTGAGAGTCCAATTTGATATTGGCGTAGACCCACGCCATGTGCATCGACCAGGGTGAAGGGTGACTCCACCAACAGCGGTTCGTAGATCTCATTATATTCGGTGTGCAAAACTTTTTGCAAACGAAACATCTTTCGTTAGCAGCAGCAGTCGCAAATGTCTTTACCAACGACTTGTTTGGCTATAATTTAATTGAAATGTCAATCAAAGTTTCCGTTGTTTGTCTGCCTATGTCTGGTGAATTGTTTGTTTTTTTTTTTGATTTGAGCTCTGAGTTCGAATTTGGTTTTGTGCTTGGGTTTTTGGTTTTGGCATAGAACTTTGACTTGTCTCATCGCCTGCTGCGTTATCCAAAACTATGCTGCAAAAGTCAATTAAGCGAATGCAAATCGATTCCTTGTCCCGACTGCATCTAAACTTAAATTGCTATTTGTATGTAGTCCATAATCTGATAGTTGCTACGCAAGTCACTTGAATACTAAACGGAAACTGCCTCTGATGAGTCAGCAACTCAAGTGTCAAAGTAGCTTTCACCAAACTTGTTTATTGCTTAATCATCCTCAGCTGTTGCATCATGTTGCAGGTTAGTCTTCGACTTTAAATAGTTTTAAATTTACTCTTGATAAGCTAAAAAAAATATATATATATATTTTTATGTATTTATTTAGATGTTACAAATTATTATTATAGATTTAAAACATAAATTTCTTTTGTTATAAAATTTCAAAATATTTACAGTTCACATCATTGATTATATATCATTATATAAAAGAAGTTGTTTAATTTACTTTCTCTAACAATTAAATGTCCGTTTTGTTTCTGTCTTATTTATTTTTATTTCAAGTTTCTGATCTGTAGCAAATTTATGTCGTACGTCTTCTACTCGATTAGTTTTATATTTAAATTCTTTTTGCACAAAGCTGATAACTTTTTGAAATGGCAAGTAAATAAAATGAAAAGATATATTCAAATCAATTAATTTAATGAATTTGTTGTACAAAATCCATTGACATATTCAGCTCAGACAAATGGCAACAAATTGCAAAGCTGTCACAGTAGCCACAAATTACTTTTACGTTCGATTGCCCAAAAGAATTGAATGTCCTGAAATTAATTAAAGGCAATTTTTACGAAATATTTATGATGCACAAGACCAGTAGTAGGCGTGGCTATAAAGAACGAACGATGTTCTCCTGCCCGAGGAGTATATACCATAAATTCAATGCCACATCGCATTGGAATTAAGCTATTAATTTTGGCAAATTGTGCCCCACACACACACACACACACACATCTCGATGCGGCAATTAAGGCTTCAAATGTATTTGATAAGACGGTTTTGATTTGCCTCACTTAATTTCAAGTGCTTTGTGCAGCTGTTTGTACATTTAATTTAACTGCAAGCCCCAAACAAGATTGCTGCTGGCAACCAATTTTCGACAAATGCATTTGTGTTTGGGTATCCCCGTGCACATGACCCACCCTAGTGTGGCACCAAAAAAACCACTTCGTCCCCCCAACTAGACACCGGCACGTCAATTGTCCTTAAACTGAGTGCAGCAATTACCTAAAAGTAGCTCTAACAGCAAAACACACAAAGTACATTTACAGGCATAGTGATATGCATATATATGTATATATATATATATATATATATAACATATATATGTGTGTTTGCTTTATTATTTGTGCCTTTCATTGCAAGCATTTCAGGTTTTACTGCTGCTATATGCGACGCTACATAAAGCGAATAATCAGCCGTAAAAACAGATACATCTGCACACATAGAGATGGATGCATGGATGTGGAGCTGCCCGTAGATACAATGCTCGTTCTGGTACTCATTTTGATATATATGTTACTTATAATGGTTTGGCCAAGTTCGTTTTGGTATCTCTGTGTACCTGCAGAGTATATGAATTGTGTACTTTGTGGTTAACGCTGATGCACATTTCAGCCAATGGTTTCTCTCTCTTTGCTCGGCATAAAATCTCTATTTTATCACTTAAGTACCGCAGCTGTTTATATTCCACACATAAATTGCCTCTCGACTTAATATTCTAGCATTAATTAAAATTTTCATCTGCAGTGATTCAGTTAGAGTTAATTGCTTTTTTTATTATTATTAAATTGAACAATTATTTAATTGCATTAATTTATTTTATGTCCATATATCAATAAGGACTGTAAACTATATATTATATATTTTCGAGTCAGATATGGTATTTATTATATACTGTGGATATGAAATTAAACAATTCCATGGGCATTGTAGAAGTAAATTGGCTTCAGACATAAAATTAACTTTAGTTTGCTTTATTTGTATTTGATGGTTGAAGTAGCAGCAACGAGTAGCATATTCAAGTGGCACGACGATGCCAAGAGCGAACTTGGAACGAGGCAATCTGCAACCCAAGTCCCACCCAACCAACTGAGGCTTCTTGAATTACTAGACAGATGACTTAACAACACAGTTTCAATAGAAGCAGTAGAAGGAGCACAATTTATTAACAGGAAAATCATATTATAATTAGTGCATTAGATTCTGAATTGGTTATAAGTATCATAATTCAAACTACAAGTTTAAACATAAGGATTATTAATCTAATTTTATTGGTAATTTTCGTTTTGCTAACTGCTGAATTTTAAGGCATTTTTTTTACAGTCAATCTGTCGCCCAAGGCACTTTAAGTTGATCCTTTTTTTTTCTTCAAGTTTTTAATGTAATTCATCCTTTTTTTATTAATGGAAAATTCCGTTACCATTTAGCCCATCTGGCACATCTCTCACTTCACCACGAATGACAGATAAAAGGTGTTCGCTGCTTATCCCATTTGGCTAAGCTTTTACTTGCTGCAGTGCAACCACTTTCACAGTTGGCAAGTGAATTAAGCTTAGGGCACAATGCATTTCAGGCTTAAGAGAAAAGTGCTGTCAATTTTTATGTCTTTTTTTTTTTAGGCATTTGGATTAGATTCAAGTGATCGCTTTCCCTATGAAAAGTAAATCTCAATCTGTTACTTTTGTGCGCTCAATTGAAGCAGCTCCTCCTCCGGCTCTTCTGTTGAATTGGGAATAAGAAAAATGTGGAGCGACCAGAATACAAATGTTGTATTATGTGGCAACTATCGACTATAAAATACAGGTGTCGACTTATAGTAGTATTAGTACCCTAATCCGATACGTATACCATACACAAAAATAGTGTATGAAGAGATAATTGATGTTCCAATTTAATTTAAATTTTAAATATTGTGCATTAAGTGCGAGGCATCCTCATCCAATCGGATGCTCTGATAGCCCAAGGCAGGATATGCCTTCACAGAACACACTCAACTATATATAAATATATATTAAGTTGTTACTTTTTGTGATACTATGAAAATGAGATGGAAACTATTTTCACTGCTTATCTTTATCTCCATCGCACACATGCTGAGCTTATACTCAATTTTTGCATTTGGAGCTTATCGCACATCCGCATCTCATCCAAATAGTTACCAACACATTTGCAAAATGGCTTGTAACTGTAACGTCAGCCAGCCAGCCAGCCAACCAGCCTGTCAGCAATTGGTGAATAGGTAGAATCAGTCCTTGAGTTAGGGATGCGGTTGGGGGTTTGGGTTTTTGGGTCTGTTGACTGTTGTGGGGGATTGGAGGGCAGGTTGTGGTTACCAACGCCAAACTTCAAGTTTGTCTGCCAACAATGTCTGTAACCGAATGCTTATGTTTAAGGTAACATATGTGTGTGTGTGTGTGTGTGTGTGTGTGTCTGAGTGTGTATGCCAGACAGGTGTTGGACTTCAATCTTTGCACTTAAAGGCAGATTTATTTTTTTTTTTTACATATTCCTGTAACTTTCTAATGCAATTTATATGCACACTCAGTTGCAGTTGTGCGATTTATTTCCATTTATTTTTATTCCTTGTTTTTGTTTTTCAACTTTTTTGTATATCCAAAAGCGTTTTCAGTTAAGCATTGTTATGGCCCAAGTAGAGTTCGCATATTATGATAGTTCAGACTGCAAAGTTGCCAATTTAAGACATATCTGCCTCTTTCTGTGATGTCGGCTGCAAGGATTCATTCTGTGTTCCCTTGTGTTGGTCCAATATCTTTTGTAAGTGAGTGTGTCACATATGAAAAAGCACTTGAGTTGCGACAATGCAAACAAAGTTGCAGATGAGATTTTATCAGATCAAAATATTTACGAAGCTTTCCTCACAACCAATTAACCGAAATACTTCCAGTTTGAGTGTCCCTTTATAACACATAAGCACAAGTGGCCTTAATTTGAGTTTTTATTGAGTACTTGATTGTTGAAGGAGGCAGTTAAAATTCCTATCGCCTCCCAGTGCTGATTGTTTCTAACTTAATTTGCACTTCCAACATGCTTGAAGTAAAATTCTCTAATGGGCTTGATAAAATTTGGGCATGACAGATTGATTTTAAGCATTATCAAACAATTGTATATGTTTATATATTATTTATAGTTTTAAATTGATCTTATATAAAAAAAACAAGCTATACGGCAATTAATTGATGAAAATAAAGTGCCAATTTATAAGAGGTCAATCGACTGGTAAACAGGTTATGTGAACATGGTAGCATTAAGGTTACCATTTTTACTGTTTTTTCGTGCTTAAGAAAAGTACAACATTTATTGAGTAAAGTACATCTAGAATGTTCTGTGCCCGACTACGACATACCCATAAAAATATGTTATTTAACAGTGTAAAATTGCAAGTAAATTGGAAGTAACACAATAAATACAATTTTCTTAATTAAATTATTTTAAAAATTAATAAAAATCATATAATTAATTTCAGATTACCCGTTTGACAAAGTTTGTTTGAGAGTGCTGGGTATACAAAATTGAAAAGGCAACAAGATCCAATGGAATCACCAAGAGTCAAAAAAGTTACTGAAGCTGGTAATTTTCACAGTCTGTTGTTGCCCTTTTCTCTTTCCCTCTGCTGTGGGGCGGATAGGCAGTTGCCGTTAATAAGGTGTTGTTCGGCAATTTCATTTTATTGTACTTATTTTAGGCATCTGCACCCACACACACACACCCACACACACCCACACACACACCCAAACACACACCCACACACATACATACACAGTTTAGCTTTCTCAGTGCCTACTTTAATTTTAATTGGCAGAACGCACATGAGACCCAAGTGGCTATCTTTTGCTGCTGTTGTTGTTGGTGTTGTTGTTGTTATTGTTTTTTCTGTCGACATGTTCCTCTATCACATTACACTTGGGTGTGCGAGTGTGCGTGTGTGTGTGTTTTTTTTTTCTTTTATTTTGACGCTTTATTGTTTTGCACATAAATTTTGCTCGACTAGCTGGTTTTTTTTTTTGTTGGTTTTTTGCAATTTTTGGCCTGCAAGTCGTTAACATGATTTTATTTAATGCCATTTTGATGTGGCACAAAGAAATTTCCACTGGCATTTATTGCCGTAATTAAGTGATGAAAAATGTTTGAAATTCTACCTCTGAATTTCACATTTACCAGTCATCACCCCATTCCCAACTGCCAGGCAGAGGTCGTCATCAACATCGACATGCTTATAAATTGCGAAGCACTGGCAACAAAGAGCAATTCGCATTGCTCCAAAGTGCCTTTATTTTGTTATTTCGGGATACTTTACACCAAATGGCCTAACGAATTCAGATCTCAAATTTATAGCCAACCAAAAATTAAGCTCCTGACTTGTGGTATTGCAACAGGCTCTCCATTAAATATTTGTTGTCTCTAAAAAGAAAAAAAATACAGATTGTTGAAAATAGATAAAAAGCCACAAATTCAATTGCATAAGCTGACTATTAATTGGATTTTAACGCATAAACCATTAATTGTTTTACTGGATTTCGTATCGAGATGTATTGTTTTTTAACCTGTCAAATAAATTATTAAAAAAGGCGTATTACGAATATGGTAAGAATATACTTTAAGTTTTTATTTTTAAATCATAATGTGTAATTAAGATCTGACGTAAATATGCCTTAGTAAAAAATCGAATGTTGAAAATTGTATTATAGAATAATTGAGTTTATCCAGTCAGTCAAATTGTTGTTTGTTTTCTTTATGTATGTTTGTACAACCTTCAAACATAAAAAACATTGTCTGTTTTTTTATACAAGCACGTTTCTCTTTTTTTCTGACTTTTAATGGCAAATAAAGTAAATAAAATAAAATTTCGGAATACTGCCCGGTGGACAGGGAAGTATTTCGTAGAAGCAGGATACATTTTGTGGAGAGTCAATCAAATATTTGGGGTTGTCCTTGCGGTCACACGGCTTGAAATCTATTTGGCATTTGAGCCGCAATGTTTCACTCGACTGTCAAAGATGTCACTTTATTTCTTGGTTTACTTCAAAGTTTATCAATGTGTATTTTGTAAAATAGCAGAGTTAATTGGCTCGTTATATTTTCGCTTTACATTTGAAAGTTAAACATTTTCGCTTGAAATGTGGCTGAGTAGAACTTAAGCATAAATAAAAATAAATAAGCTAAATTGAAATTTAAAGTTTAAGTTGGCTCTTAACTTATCGCTAAGCCAGGCTAAGTAGTTGAAAGCATCAATTGCTGAGTTAAGCATTTTGTGTACTTACCTGCAGAATTAAGATTCGATAAACTTCTTTGCTAATCAGAAATGTATAAATATGCAAATTGCTTGCCTTTGTCTACACAATTTAATTTAGCCCTTTTAGCAGAAATAGGATACGAAAGGAGTCAATAATATAACTGGAAAGTGTGAAGCGGCAACTTGGACTTAAAGCAAAATGTTAAAGAAGTGCTTTAAATTAATTTCACTTGAAAATTCAGTCGATTACGTAACATACTTGAGCATTCAATACACGCACATCCTCTGCCGATGTCCTTTGCGTACATGATAGCACTATCATGTATTCGGGCATGTGGGTGGGTGTGCGTGTGTGTGTGTGTATTTACTCTTACGAGTCTTTAACCGGCGCCATCAGGCAGATGGAAATTTTTAATGAAATGAAAACATCGACAGGCAAATGCTGTAAAAAGATTTAAATTAACGTCTTGTTCAAAAACGGTTGATATTTTTCTGGGTGCGTCAGTTCAGTTCCTCTGCTAATGTTTGTTGGCAGAGCATTCATAAAACGAGCCCATAAATGACAAAAAGGGTTACACCAAAAAAAAGAAAAAAAAACACAAAAACAGAACAGAATAAAAAGTAGACAACAAGCACCAACACACACACACACACATACTTATACATATAGTCGGAGAGGCATGTCCATAAAGATAAAGGCAATAACATTGCCATAAAGCGAAGGAGTCCTCAAGTGCGTCTGTTGTGCCTTTACCCATTCTTTTTCACTTGCTTATTTTCCTGATAGCCATGCAGATATTCACATATTTACTTACTCGAACGTGTGCTGAAAACAATTTCTAGCAACCCATGCTGCGTATACGTAATGTTGCAGCTACAACTTTTGACTCAATTGTTGGTAAATTTTTTTTTTTTTTTTTTTGTTGGCTATCAAGGATTTTAATTCAGTTGTACAGACATTTATAATAAACTTTTATTCATCAGATATAGTTAAATAACAATTTTTCGCATTTTCATCGTACATTTAATGTAGTTTTAAAAATGTTTTATGAATTCATAACTTCCAATAAATGTGTGAACAATGACTAAATCAATATTTAGCTGCACTTTCAATGCAATTATTTGTTGGGGCAATTGTTAGTAATAATCGTTAGTAGCTACAATTAAACTAGACTCTGTATTCTGAGCGCACTTTCAATATTTAAGTTTTATATTATTTAATTATTTATATTTTTTTTTGGCAGAGATATGTTTATTTTACATTTAACAGCTAGAAGTATGAAACATATCTAAATTAGTTAGGTATGTTTTTTTTTTTTATATATGTGCTTGTGCTCAATTATAATGCCAATTAGCAATAGCGACTTGACTTAAGTTAAATAGTTGTTAAATGGTTGTTCTTGTCAGCTACTCTTTAAGTTATTGATGACGTGTTTGCAGTTTGGCTAAAAACAATTTGCAAATGCAATTTAAATGTAAATTATATTTTGGCTTTTGCTGCGCAAAAACACATGATTTACAACAAAACGGCGACGCTGTTTGTGTGTTGGTGTGTGTGTGTGTGTGTGGGTGTGGGTGTGTGTGTGTGTTTGCGTGTGGCTTGTGTGTTTGTATTTAAATTTGAACTTGTGTGTTTACCAAGTGCAAAGTATTCACAACATGGGGCTCATTATCGTTGCAAATGCTTTGCGCCTGCTTTGCTTTAAGCCCGATAAAATACAAAATTTGCTGACCCTGCTTAAAAGTCCCATTTGGCTTCATTGAAATCAGGCGTTTTTGCCAACTTATTAGTATTTCTTTTAATATAGTATTTGTTTAGTATTATTAGTTGCTATAGTTTTTTTTTTATCAACATACAAGTAAATTTTATAAAGTCTTTTATAATTTATTTTGCATAACATAAATATTATTAATTTGCAATTTTGAAAAACAAAAAAAAAGAAAGCACTCTCTTTCTCTCTCTCTCTTTCGCTCTCTCTCTTTCTTTCTCTCTCTCTCTCTCTTTGTCTATCTTTCTATCTCTCTCTATCTTAAGCATTTTATACAGAAACCTCCTTGGTGTATTTGGACCGATCGTTCAAATCAAGCACCAGCTTATCGGGACGCTTGGCCCGCTGCCCACCCGCACCGCTGCCACTTGTCTTGTCCGTTTGGCTAGTGGAATTGTTGGAAGTGTTCGAAACATTGCCCAGCGACAGCTGAGCTGGCACCGCGTCCGAATCGCTATCAGCCGGATGCGTTGTCTTATAGAGCGCAATGTCATCCGTGGAGCGGGCAACTTTTGTTGCCACAACAATGGCCACTGTGTTGTCCTCGGTGCGATCGAGGAGCTCACTGCTTCTCGTTTGTGTGGGTGGCGCCGGGTGTGGCTCTGCCTGGGTGCAACTGCCGCTGCGTCTTCTTAACGGCTTATCGCTAAGCCTATACTTATTTCTACAGTTATCACAAATTTGATACGAAATGCTCACCTCCGCCTCGAGCAAGTTGCGCGGACCACGCTTACAGCTCGTTGGCGGCGTATTCGTGGCTGCCGTGCGCACAACCGGTCGACGTCGCTGCTGCTGCTGCTGGTGCTGCTGATCGAGATCGAGATCCTCGGACTGTGAGCACATGCAGTCCAGCTTGATGTTGGCAAAACTCAGGCTGCCCTCCTGCTGTGGCGAGCCGAGCTCCTCACAGGCATTACGCAACGGTGGACAGCAATAGTAGTGCTCCTTGGATGCATCCAGGCACCGACTGCAGATGATGTGCCCATCGGCGGTGCGACGCAACAGTTGCTCTCGAAAATCATCGCCACTTAGCTCGGTGTTTATGGCACGCTCCTCGTAGATAACTGTGGGCGTTGTTGGCGATGCCGACGAAGGCGGCGTCTCCAGCACCATGGTGGGTATGCTGCCACGTGAGGCGGCAGCAGCAGCAGCCGCAGCAGCTCGGCCATTTGCATTGTTGTTTTGCTGCATCTGCTGGTTGTACTTTTGCATCTCCGCATTGAGCGCTAGCAGAGGCAGTGCACCCTGCCGGCTCGCCGTATGCGTTGCAGCAGCAGCAACCATCATTATGCCACCCGGCGTCTTAAGACCGTCGAGCAGACTCGAGATGGTCATCACGGCGACACCTTTGGGTGGCGCCATTTCCTGTATGCGTTGCAGTTGCATGCTCAACTGGCGTATCTCCTCGAGAGCCTCCTGGTCGGAGAGCTTCGTCTCTGAAAATACAGAAATTATTATGTAATTAATTAAAATTACATTCTCTAGATGAAAAAGATCGACCACTGTAGAGTATACTCTTCCACTCATTGTAAGTTTATATCGATTTTTATCGATTATTGATAACTAAATGAAATTAGAGAGAGATGGACTCGACTATTGTACCTCATCAAGAATTTATAAATATTATGGGGTCAAAGATGCTGACATCTTGTTTGTTACATCCTTTGGCACAATTTCGGGATGGTCCTTTTAATCATTGTGAATGGGATCAGAGTGTAAAAAGCATTATTTACACGCTGGTACAAGTTTCAAGTGAAAAAGCTGCCAGAACAAACATCCTGCCCAATATACCCTCATAACTTTTACACTGAAAAGTTGCACTCATGTCAAAAGTTGGCTGGGCCATAAGTAATGTTCGCTGGGAGGACAAGAAATTTAAATGCGTATTTCTGTAGATGTGGCAGCCAACAAAACAGGCAACATGAAAATGAAAATGAAAATGGACGCAATTTTGTGGCTTAGGGGGACAGCCTACCAGTTTGTGTGTGGGCGTGGCTAAATGGGTGGAGCAGATTGCACGATGATAAATGGCCGTTCAATTCAACTGAAAGCCTGTCAGTGTGATTTAAGTGAGTCCACTCAGCGCCACTTGACGCGACTTTCAAATACAACAAACACAACAAACAACAACAAATACAACAAATACAACAAACAACAACAGCTTAACATAAGAGCAGCTACTTTTTTTTATTTTCCTTTTTTTATATTTGCTGTAGCTGGATTTAGATTTATGGCTGTGAAATTAAGCGAAAGCAGCAGAAGTGGCCAGAATTGAATTTATTATGCGCTGATTGTTACCCGAACCTCTGCCAAAATTTAATCTACCTATTTGCACAAAAAAAAACAAGAAATATATATTTAAAATTCGCCACACAAATTCAAATGCACATGAATATAAGCTAAAAACTTTCTATCTATTTGAGTGTAGATGTGTGTGTGTGTGTGTGTGCGCGTTGGCGTTGTTTTTGTTTAATCTAAATATGCAAATTGAAGGCAGACCGCTTAAAAAACGCAGCACGCAGCGCGCCGCAATGAAAGAGCGTCTAAATGAAACGCACAATTTACGCAACCAAAAATGCGGCAACCGTCTTTAAAAAAAAAAAATAAATAAAAATAGAAATACGAGCAATAAAAAATTAAATAAAAAAAAACCGCACCGATGTGGAAAAGGTCGCTCATAAAGCATTAAAACATAAAGCGTCACTCTCGGTGATAAACTTCAAAATAGACACCGCAAATTAATACTGGGACCCACAAAACCATTGCCCAAAAACGTAAGTAGACTTTTTGCCTAAAGGCGCTTTCGGAACTACTAAATTCCAGATTCTATCCTAGAGTCACGCCAACCTGCCACATAAATGATTATTTTTTCTACTGAAAATTCTTTTTATTGCCCACAACTTTTATGCTCTTCCTAACTTTGAGTATTGCACACACTCGGAAAAATATTTATGCTAGCAAACGGAGAAAATGCCATTGTTGGCATTTGTACCTTTCACAAATGTACTTCCCAGAATCAGAAAGTAATTCTTAGGAACATCATTTTGGGATTGGCAACATGTTATCAAAATAACATCATTGAGAGAGACATTGAGAGATTTCTGTGAAAAAGTCCTTAACATATTTCAATGACTTTTGTCTAACGGGAATTTGTAAACAAGATAAAAACAAACAAAGTAAGAATGCTGTAGTCAAGTGAGCTCGACTAAAATATGCCCTGAAAAGAGCTGTCATGTATATTCTATTTTTGTTGGCAAATTTCCCTTTAAAAAGTTTTTTATTATTATTATTTTTTATTATTTTTATAAGCACTAACATACATACACACATACCCAGCATACACACAAACACAAATTGACGGCGGTGGCGATTGTCCTGCTATCTCTTTCTCACACATGCACTCGCATATTTATGCATACAGAAAATGCTTGCAGATGCTGGTAAAAATGTGATCAATATGTTAAATTATACTTTTGACTATAACTTGGATATTTTTAAGCCGATATTTATGAAATTTGTGTAATTGATTCATTATATGCATATGCATATTATGTTTTAATTTAAAGATTCTGCCATTAATATATTGTCATTTATTGCTAGCGGAAATCAAAATGTATCGATAATCAAGAAAATAAGGCTGTTATCGATAAAAACATATTCAAGTCTCTACCTCTTGTAGTCTCTGAGATCCGCGTGTTCATCCAGACAGGCAGACAGAAGGACAAACGGCTGTTGTGAATATATTTATAAATATATATACTTTATGAAGTCGGAGATACTTTCATCTCCCTGTTACATACATTTGCAGCAAATCATTATACTCTGTGTACTTATTTTTAATGTGTTCAGGGTATAAAAACCAACAAATATGTTAGTTGAACTTTTCGCTTGGCCGCTCAGACTGCGCACACACAAACACACATATACACACACAGAGAGAAATATACACAACAACTGCTGAGCATTCATAGGTTAACCGCAAAGGGGACATTTTTACGTAGGAGATGCCAACATAAATCAACGTTGAGCTTGACACAACATATCTGCGACTATTCTAGTAAATGTTTATATATATTTATATATATATGCAGTGGCTAGACAAGGATATCAGCGATGAGGGGCTGACGCCACTTGGCATCAGTTTATTTTTTAATTTACCAACTAAAGTGCCATAAATAAAAGTCAAAACAGTTGGCTTAATCAGCATGCTTGCTTAAATGGCCAAGTCCACTTTTACAATGCGGGAGTTGTGGATCATTTGTCAAAAGCAAAATTCGAGTAGCAAGTGTTGGCTATTTGCTGTGGGACTGGACAACATATCGTTAGGCATAAGCGCCGATGGGTAGGCATAATGATGCAATTACTTACCTGCCGAAGTGGTGCCAGCTGCAGGCGCCGTTGATGTTGTCACCGAACTGGGATGGGCAAAGGTTCGCACCTGCGGACGAAAATTGAATTTCGCCCCCGATGCCTTGGCGCCCATACCGATATTCTCCTGATGCGACTTGCCGCTACGCAGCACGATGTAAACCTGAAAATGTGAAAAGCAATATAAAACAATTCGTGTCAACAACTGCAAATCCATTGAAGCATTTAATACACGCACACACACACACACAAACACACATACACACACCTTGCTGCCAAAGATGAGGGCCAACAGCAGGGTCACCGTCAGCTGCGTGTGGCAAAAGAATATGATATAGAGCAGATCCGGATTTGCGGGCGACTGCAGAAAAAGCCTGACAAAGAAAACCGATAACATTGTAAATGCTAAATTAAAGATAACAGATAACAGATAACAGATAACAGATAACAGATAACAGTAAATGCGAATCGAATCAACCGAATCGAATCGCATGAAAGGAAAATATAAAGTAAATGCAGAAAATCAGAAAATTAAGTGCTGAGCTTCCGGGAACTCCACTTACATGGACACGTTGAGGAAACAAGTGAGCAGGAACTCATTGTAGATGGCCATTGATATGAAGCGACTCTCATTGAATTCCGACGGCGCCTTTCTCACCATTATGCACAGTCGGACGCCCCAGGCCAAGAACAATACTTCCACTGTTTAATATATACAAAAAAAAAGAGCAAGTTGCAAAACAGAAAAAAGTTAAAGTTTTTTTTCGTGGTGAGTTGAGTTCTTTGTGAAATTGTGTGGCTTTTTTATTTTGCTTTGAATTTTAATTAAAAACTTCAGTGCACCCAATGGGTGCACCAGTTGCTGCTAATTATAATTGCTCAATGTTAGTGTAAAGTCAGTACTAAATTTTACAAACAGAAAAAAAAAAACACACTCACTAATACAAAGTAAAGTTTCTAGAATACTTTTTTTTTGTTACCCTTTTTCAAATTACATTCAGCAGCATTTTTATCACTACTTTAATCTGCTCTTCTTGGAAATGTGCACTGGATAAAAATCAACTTATTTAGAGTGCAATGAAATCTTATCAGTTCATTTTGCCAGCTTCTGCTATATTTACTGACTTTTGTGAAAAGTCCTTTAAATAATATAGCTGCAGCTGTCAGAGGGAAAGCGTAAAAAGTACCCCTAAAAAATCGCATGACTGGCCAAAATGTCCGCTGCCATAGTACTGTCAAATATTTTTGCATCATTGCTTTATCGAATTAAAAGAACGCACAGTAAAAAATTATTTTCGAATTTATTTAGCTAACATGAAAAACTGTGTTATTTTTTGTGCTCTTGGGCGAAATTTTTGTTGACATTATAATGAAAAATTTTTTTCCAAAAAAAAAAATTTAGAGCTTTCGCTCGACAATTAATTTTGTTGCGGGAATTTAAAAACTTGTTTAAGACAAAAGCAGGGGTATTCGATTAAAGTAAGGGTCACATTTTCACTTTTATTTGTATGCAGTTTGCAAGCTTATTTTGCAAAAGTTCTGTAAATCTATCTCTAAAGGGGCTTTTGTGATACTCTTCAAAGTGAGCCTTTGAAATAGCCCAACTTGCAATTTGCGAACTAGCATCATATATAGTCGGTGCACTGCCTTTTTGGCGCATCAGAGGAAAAGTGGCTTATAAAAAGTCGAAGTGGCCTCGCAACGGGATTTCATTTTAAGCCTTGAGCACACATACGTTGCCGTTTTTTTGTTTTTCAGTTAACTGCTGCTGCTACGTTGCTACGCATTCCAATATTTTTTGCCACTTCACTGCCATTTCCTCTTTTTGCTGCAGCACACAGTGCGTATGCGTAAAACTGCCAATTTATCTTCCCTTTTTTTTTTTGGGTACTGTGACTTTGTGTGTGCTGGGTATGATTTGAAGTGGCTTCAGTTTCAATTTAGTCTGCGCCATCTATGTTCGACATGATGAAATGAAATGAATTGAAATTGTTGCCTTTGTCAACTTACTTGAGGTGAATGTGTAGTCCCACCAATCAGTTTTGCACAGAAACGCCTTGAGGTCATCAGCAGTGCGACCAACAACAACATCCGGCGGCGACACCAATGTGCGAACCAGCAAACATGTTCCAATCGCGCCACAGATGATGCCCAGCCGCTTGAGCAGCGCCGCATCTGTGATTTTGACAGCCTTCGCGGACCGAACCCGAAATATAACCGAGATCCTGCACCAATATTGGCCAAGTAAGAAAAGGTATGCATATTAAGTTTCTCACAACTTACCGCCAGGTTTTCAGCATCAGTGCACCGTAGGTCAAGGAGAAGCCAATCTCACGCAGCCAGATGCGTGCGGTGCACGTGTAGAGATTCGGATTCGGATACATCACAATATTCTGCGAAAAACAACTCAAATTATTTAGTAGTTCACTCGGATATTATGGAGACTGTGCGTCAAATTTGAAATGCAAAACATATTTAATTTGGGGCGGAAATGTTTTGCATTCACCTACGACTTGTCGCATGACAGGTTTAGAAAAGATGCCAATTCAAGTGTACAATTTGCGCATAGCAAAATTCAACGTTTGTCCACAAATATTTTGGCATTTTTCATATTTTTGGCTAGCTGTGCGTACATTTTTAATGTGCTTTCCTTTGCTCCAAAATATAAATAAATCAATGCCGAAGCCAGCCAACAACAGGATATTCAGATCGCTTTGGCCTTCCATTCTAAACACATTTTAAAAATTCATAAAGCCAAAAAAAAAACTGCCTTTGAACAAAATAATGTATCTTTTTTAGCTTTCGTCTTTGGTCGTTCTGTTCCTGCTAAATGGCCCAAGCCAAGCCTCAGATAAAATAGCATAATATATCTTCGCATTGTCTGCTGACTATTATATATATATATATATATATATATATTTTTTTGAAAAATATGTGTATGTACTTGTACATATATTGTATGTGTGAAACGATGAACTCAACTTTAAAGATTTTGTTATTGGGTGTATGCCAATTTTGTTCGTCAAGAATCATAAATCAATCAAAATAAATTTGGCAGAAGTCAGTTTTCTATTGGATTTAAACTGTATGGACGACTAGCTTCATTGTTAAATACATATATATATATATATATATATGTATATGCTATGCATATTGTATTAAGTGTTAGAAATAACAGTCTTATGGTATTTTCGAATTTAATCCAAATTAAAGAAAGCAATCTAAATTTATATCAGAATTGACAATGAAATTCTGTTTGAATTGCAACTAAAACTTGGATGCCTTTTTTTTTTTTGGTTATATTTATTCTTTTTGTAATATAAATTGGCTTTGCATAGTGCAAACATAAATATTAATTTCAATATATAAAGCCAAATAATAAATTAAACCAATCAAAATAAACATTTAGTAAAATAATTTCCAGCAAATTGCAAAGCTTTTGAAAATAGTTTTAGCGCAGTTCACATTTGTATTGTAGACGAATTTAAGTTTATTAATTCCAACTAAACTTTTGGATTAACTTAGAGTTTTTAGTACTTACACCAGGTTTAAGGTATGCTTCGATAATTCAAATTAATTTCAACTTACCGTGCAATAAATGCAAAACGCGCCGAGTGCAATGACCCGCAAAAGGGCTGGACTAGCTGCGCGCACAACCTAAAATTTGTTGAAACATTTGTTAGACTCTTAAATTGGGTATTAAAGGATAAATGCAGACTAAGTTTAGTATCCAGTGATATGCTCAGCTATGCCTGTTTCCTGTGCCCTGTTAAAATGCCGTGCAAATCGTGGAATGGCTTAGTGAAAATTCAAATTGAAATTGTTTCTCAGCTGAACAATTGAGCAGAGCACAAAGTGCAAAAAGGTCACCTAAACACACACAGAGAGAGATAGAGAGAAAGAGAGAGGGAGAGAGACTAAGAACGAGAGAGAGAAAAAGCCATAGACAAGCTGGAGTCATGCTTGGAATCTGCTTGTCAGACTGAGCAGGATTTAGCGGCATTTAATTAGTTATTGCGGAGGACATGAGAATAAAGTTGAGGGAGACGTAAATGCGACAGAATCGCATTAGAAATGAAAACAGTTTAGTTTGCTGACTGCGCTGATTCTTTCTCCTTGCTTCCCATTGGACATACACACACACACACACACACACACACACACACACACAATGGGAATTTAATAATTCACTGTGCTCACCATACATATCTGTAATATGTATTATGTACATAGAGGAAGAGAGTTTCCGCAGAGCAAACGCTTTAAAAACTATTCGCCAGAGACAGTTGGTCCAAGGGAGTTGGTAATAAGCGCCCAAGTGTCACTGTGCTGGCCGCAGAGCAGTGACACTGTGCTGGTCGGCAGGAAGGAAGGAAGCGTAAGTGTGTATGAATGTTTGCACTTCCGTGCAATGTGCGACAATTTCCGGGATAGAAAGAACGCAGGCAGCACGCAGAAAGCAGCACGTACAAAATTAACTTGAAACTAACAATGATAAGCAGCTTAGCATTCCAATGACAGCAGCTTAGGTTTGCCATGCTCTGAGTAGGATCTGAGGCATTTGACAACTTTGCTTAAGCTCCACCCAGACTCGCACTGCTGAAAAAAAAAGTGACCTCTGCCACTTTGAGCTGTGGACAGTGAAGTGGCAAGCTGGCAAGCCGCACGAGTCCGAGCAACAGTCAGTGTATAATAATTATATATATATTTTTTTTTTTCGGGGCCAGGCAAAGTTGTTGTCCACTTTTTAGCTTACCTTGACTTGTTGATATCGAAATGTGAACCAGGCGGCGGGTGGCAGCAGGCCGATAACAATGCAGGCCAGTGCCACAATGCTGGTGCGCATGGGCCAATTGAGGGCAGCAATGCAGGGCGAGGCATCCTCGCAGGAGTCACAGCCCTCGGCGCAGGCCAGGCACTCGTATTCCGTGTTGGTGTTATATGTCGAATTCTTGCCCTGCAAACAGACACAGAGGGCATCAGACATGACTGGCGTTGGCTACATATTAAATGAGTGTTGCGGCTAAGCGCTGGCAATTATTGAGACCACCTGACTCAGCAGATTTGTGTGCCAGTGATAATGGTAATTTGTGCCGCAATACAATCTAAGCATTACCAGCATCAGCTTCTCGTACTCCTCCTCCAGCAGGCTGCCATTAAAGAACTTGTGCTGCGCCACCACGTCCGGAAAGTAGAAGCCCTTGCGGCACAGGCACTTGTAAGAGCCACGTCGAAAGCCCAGACCCATTATAGCCTCGCACTGTGGTTGCGCGCATCCAGTCGTGGAAAACATAAAAAGAGAGGTGAAAGTATGTAGAAGTGAAGTTTGCTTACACTCAGCAAAAATAATGTAAAATTCTGTTATTCAAATCTTAAACAATTTATCAGCAAAAATAAAAGAAAACGGATACATTAAATCTTAAATAATTACACATAAAAATGAAAAGCAGAAATAACAGCAACTAAAATTTACTTGATGACAACAGAAATCACTAAAAAATGAAATGGTTTTTATTGTGCTAAGGATTGTTTATTGTCTTTTATTAAGTACCCACCATGGTTGTGCGCTGCTTGCACTTGTCGGTGCCGGCAAATATGTTCAATGGTCGCTTTGTGCCTGGTGTGTGCCGCTGAGGACACTGGTCGATGTCCACGCGCCGCAAGTCAATATCGATGCCCGATGTGCCCCTGCAAAGGAAACAAATACAAAAAAAAAAAAAAAACAAGGACGAAACTATTGATGAGCAAAGGCGTTAAACAATTTATGTTATTAATTTGTCAGCGTTTAACAATCAACTGGGCGAAACTTAAGCCAAATGGCGCCATTTATAAAATCAATTCAATAAAACGTGCCCAGCGGGATGATATTTATTTATTCTATAGTCCATAAGTGTGTGTGTGTGTGTGTGTGTGTTTTTAGACCGAAGACCATTTGTTGTGCCAAGCCACTGGATATCAATTTGTTGTGCGCGTGTGTGTTTATTTTTTATGTACGGCTAGCGATGGCAAAACAATAAATTTTGTCTTTGATTACACATATGGACGCCTGTGCGTCACATTCGCAGATGGAAATAGAAAGGATAAAAAGCCAGACAGAAACTAAGCAGCGTGTTTGGTTCCGGTTTCCAAAATGAAAATGAACGCATGAAAAAAAAAATGGTAGTAGAATATTATTTGCTTGTTGGCTTGCCTTGTCGTTTTACAAAGACATAACATAAAGCCATGAAAAGGGTGCACTAAGCCGCCGAGCAACTCGACCCGCACTCACACAATCCCCACCAGATCAAGGAATTCTATATGTCTGCTCTGGCAAGGGCATCTGGCAAACACCCAATTACACGCATTCCTAAGCAGCGAATCGTGTCGTTCAGGCAGCCGGAACACATTTAGAATTTAAGCATAATCCAAGCTCCACATTTGCACGCCACTGGTGCACAGTGGTGCCTTAAATCAAATTATTTTTTTGCAATTTTATCATAATTTTCTCAAAATCGAACTGATTTTAAAAATCAGCAGCTTTTTGGTTGGTTTAAATTTGAGACTTAGATTTGGTGCAAAAAGACAAATTGTTCGAAATTTTCAAAAAACAATATATTTTTTCATGATTTGAAATCTAGATTAAAAATGGAATAAAATGTAGAAATGCGTGTTGAGATTCGATAAAAAAAAATCGGCTTGGGAAAGGTTTCAAATATAAATTGCCATAACTTCCAAAGTTATCCGATTTTTACAGGAATTTTTATTTTTTATTTTTGATTACGGTTTACTATCTAGATTTTATAATTATGCATCTCATATCAATATCGCATCTACAATCGATGCTAACTTAAAAAATTATGCTATTTAATGTGGCAATAATTTATATTTAATTAAATTTGCAAAAAAATTTATGAATTATGTGCAAATTTAATAATGCGTAAAATTAAAATAAATACTTTAATTGTTTTTGGAAAAAAACATAATTCTATAGAAGAAGTGACTATTTTATTTATTTTATAACATAATATTATTTTTCTTAATTTTCCCCAAAATTTAATAAAGTATTTCCAAAAATGAACACAATGTTTTGTGTTCTGCCTGAACATTCGCCCGTCGTCAGTTGTGGGCCCTTTTTTTAAACACATTTTCACACACACGCACATTAAGTTGGGCATACTGTATGTGTGCGTGTGTGGTGTGTGTGTGGTGTGTCTCATCCTTATGGGGTCTGGAGTTTCATGCGGCTGTCAGTTAATATTGACATATCAGTTTGTATTTATTTGATTGTTTCTGACAACTTATTGATTGCAAAAAAAAGGGATATATATATTGGCAGAGAACGAGGACGAGACAAGACGTAACAGGACTACACAATGACCATAAAACATTATAATAATGATTATGTTAATTCCCCTGTAGTTGGTCCTAACGCCTTTGTGTCCCGTTCCGGACCGCAATCCCACCTCGTCGCCCTTTTTTCTCTCCTTGCCATTGATTCGATGCGGTTTTTGTTTTGTCAGCGTTTGAAAAATGCTGCTTTTGTTGTTGTTGACAGTTGTTGAAGATAATTTGTTAACGGATATTGGAGAATAAGCTTATCGAGCCGACCGGTTATCTGTCTGAATGAGTTTGGTTGGGCTCATATTGATTTATTAGTTTACCGCCTTTGGCTCACATTCTTTGTGCCTGCGCAAGATATCCGTATTTAAATATATATATATATATATATATATATATATATATATATATATCTGTGCATGTATGGTTGTCCTGGCCATACTGATGCTGATTCGGCAATTTGCGTTGATGCGCCTTTGATTAAGTGTCGTCCAATGCCTACAAATGAGCTGGTAATTAATTGCTGTCATGAAACACTCTCAATTCCAATCTTTGTCATCCAATTTATTTCCTTATTTCGGTTTGTATCCCATTTAAATTGTCTGCGCCCGTTGATTTTCAATTTTATTGCGGCTTCAGTTTTTTACGATTGGTGTTGCTTGTCCTGTCCTAAAACGGAGTCTGGGTCAGCCCCCAAACTGTTTAGAATAATTGTGTTTTTCTTCAATTCCCAAATTGTATTTGAGAATGCTCTAATTAAACGATTTGAGCAGCAGCTGCATCTGATTAAAACTTGAAATATTCCCCTTTTTTTGTACAATTAAAGCGAGTAATTCAATTGAGCGTTTTATTAGAGCAAATGTCGAAAGAGATATTTCTGCATACCCAACATTTAAGTGCAACAATCAAATATTATGTATAATTAGTAGCAAGCTATAATCTTAATTGGTATAAAAGGGGTTTTTAAGTATTCTGCAGGGGCAGCTATAATCATAAACGATTTAAGCCAGTAATATCCATGGGTAGGAATAGACTTGGGATACTTGTCGGTCCACTGACAGGACATTGTAGACTAAAAAGCCACCTATCCAAACTGAATATTTATAGTAACAATCAGTGTAGGATTTGGTAAGTAGTAGTAAATATCTAAAAGGTCGCAGTGCAGAGCCCGCAATTTAAATAAGTATTCCGCATTAAGTTTAAACTAAAACTAAAACTAAAACTCTTCAACACTTTAACATTGTGTATATGTTTGTTTATATATGCAACGTATACTTAGGATGTGGCAAGCACGTGCATAGCTCAGAGTATACTACGTGAGCACATATATGGGGATAAAATGCAGTTTCGTTAGACTTAAACCAAGACTGTCAAATGTTTATTCACACTAAAATGCGTGGCACGTGTGTGTCATTTAAAAATTGCCACAGCTAATACGATCACGAGCAGAGTCCTCAATGGCAGCTATCGAGTGCATTAAGTTTGTTTTTACCCACTGACATGGCGTATTTTGGTTATGGCTAACAAAAAAAAAAAAAAAAACAGCAGCTACATCTCTATAGATATATAGAGGGTTTTTATATAAAAATTCTTAACGCTTCGCTACTCATTGCACGCACGCATTTATTTTGTACAATCAGTTTGTAAACAACGCGCATGGTTGGATTTGTTGACGCATTACGTATACGCAGTGTAGCCACTTTTAGCGCCAGCAGAGTCCTCATCTAATCCACCAAATCCGCTTTAACCTTTGCTGTTTTAATCTACTTTGACATCGTTGGTAGAACATCAGAAATGCGATGACATGCCACATAATGCCATTTCAAAATGAGGCCAAATTTTGTTTGCTTCGTTGACCAACACAACAATTTTGGTTAAATTTCTCTGCATAAAAACATAACTTATAAATCTGAATGAATGAAAGTAAACTTTGACTTGTTATCTTAAAAATATATTTAAGTTAACAATATGTGAGATGCCATCAGCAAAAAGTAAACACAAAAAACACTCGTTTTGTTTGTCTTTTTAATAATGTAAAACAATCCTATACAAAATAAAACTATTATTTTCACATTTAGAATATTAATGAAAAGATAGATTTTTAGGACAATTAATTTGAATTTATGTTGCAGCTGTTAGTTATCAGCCATTTTTATGTTACTTGTTATTTGACACCAACTGCAATTTGTACAATTCCTGAGTACAAAGTGAATCTGGCAAGTTATTGGGGATTGAAGCCAACTCGTGGCATTTGTAAGGAAATAACTGCACCAGTTCGATGATGATGATGATGATGATGATGATGATGATGATGATAGAAGTCGTTACCAGTTAACTGGCTCACATTTCTCTCAGTGGACATGAGAAATCCAAAACTGCCAGCTTTGAGATACGAGCAACAGTCAACAGTTAAGATTACCGGCTGTCCGCAGGGTCTGTCATCTGCCATGCACGTGCCTGGCAAGAGATGAGTGAGTATTTGTTCAGACAACACATAAGAATTGCCACTGACAGCATCCAGACTGATGATGATGTAATCATGTATATTCAGGCGATGCAATCTTGACAAGCTAACAAGCAAAAACTGCACTTTTCCTTCTGAACTACGCACAAAGCAATGCTTATTGCAATATTTGAGATTTCCGTTTCCGTTTGCCTCATTATGCTTCGCCAGTGCTCACAAGTAAGCATCTATGTGTGTGTTTGAGTGTGTGTATACTTTGTACATATTGCAACATAAGTCAAATAAATACAAAACCAAAATTATTTGAATGCTCGCTGGATCAGAGCGAAATGCGACATGCTCCGCTTTTTGTGTATCATTGAAAATGTTTTTGCATGCAACGAAACTTAAATGAAATCAAATAAAATTATTGCCACAGCAGGAGCGTTTTCATGGGCACATCTCAGCCACGCCCCCCCTGAAACGCCCACAGTCGACAGGCGTGTCCTTTTCTCCCACTATGCGCTTAATGTGATTTGTGCTCTATGCTTATATTTCCATTTCCGTTTCCGTTTGTTTGCATTGCGTTTCAGATTTGAGGTCGAGGGTCATGATTAGTGACGGTTTGGGTCGACAATATATGTTTTTCTTATATGTATGTGTGTGTGCATGTGTGTGTGTGTATAATTTTTAATATTATCAAGTTAATATTGCTGGCCATTGTTGGTCGCCTGCATTTTTCATGGTATAACACAGCGTAACACATAAATTAAATCAATTAGCAACTTTTCGTGCCGGTCGTCTGGCTTCTCTTGGCCACGTTAGCCTGGCCAGAGTTCCAGTCAGTTTCCGCCAGTTTGCTGCCACGCCATAAACAAATTAATTATGCGTCAAGTCTCACAACTAATGGAATACTGATAGTAGCACATTATATACACGACCCAGTTGGCCTCATTTACCGTTCTTTTGTAAAGGGTATTTTGCATTTCCATAATGTGTCGAAATGACCATTTAAGATTGCATTACGCAAATTAAGAAATAATTAATCTTCTTCAGCTTACGTCGACTTTAATTTACAAACTACTTACTAGTCACTCAGGTATCTTGCAGGTGTTCAGTGGAAAACAGAGGAAAAATCTTAGAGAAATCGCTTTTAATTCCTACGTCAGACATACACTCAGCTTATTTATAAAACTGGATAAGAAAAACGTATCCGCATCGAATGCTTATAAATCCAAATAACAACAAATACCTGAATTTCTAATCATCGATAAGTTTCCTAATATTTTGTTATTAGTATTTTTATTGTACCTTTTTTTAATGTAATTTTAGGGTAGTTGCCAAGTGGCTTTCAGCTGCTAAAAAAAATAATGAGCATTATTTTTGGCTGTTGCAATTCATGTGGTCTCTGGGAGAGGAGAGGTGAGAGGAGGACTGCACCTAAAAGAACACCGACAACTTTTCAACTTTGTTGCATCCGTCCATTAGGCGATCCAAATTTATGTTGCAACTAATTGCAGGCAATTTCCACACAATCAGTTGCCGTTTAAGGTGCTGCTTCATGCATGTTAGTGTGTGTGATTTGTGTGTGTGTGTGCGTGTGTGTAATGTGTGAAATTTATGGAGTGTGCAAAGTCATTGAGCATTGACAGGTCGTCTCTTGTACCTGAGAGTGAGCCATCTCTGCTGCTGCTTATAATTACATTAATTACATATTACCTGCCACCTGTGGAAAAGTCGACTGAACAGAGAGCTGGGACAGAAAGTGAAGCTGGGACTGAGTCTGATAGCAGGCAGCTGCTGTTAATGAAATTTAAAACGCCTTGATCTTGAATATAGCGCAACAGTTATAATTACGCAAGCCATTAGCCAAGTTGCCAGAGTAAAAAGCATTAGACTTAAATTTCATTTACCCGTTCTGCTAACAAAATATTATTAATTTACTGTTCATATGAGGCCTAATATCAGAGGAATCAGCGAAAAACCGCTGGTAAAAGATTATCAGCGAATAATTTCCTAATATTTTGAAATGTGGTGGAATTGGAAGCAGCGATTGATACTTACAACCAGACCGCAGCTGGAACCGGACGAGCTCATTAAGAGTTATCCTTGTTTCTGCTATTGACCACAACATTGGCAGACAAGTCCGCCATTTAAGCCATAACAAAAACTAAAAAAAACTTTTTTATTGAATCAATTAAAGAAAACTTGTTTGGCAGAGATTTAAATAAGTAAGTATGCACCAGTCGCGAGTGCTCGACTGGGAAATATCACGAATATTAACTAGATTCAGCCACATGTTCTATATGTTCATGTTTATATTGCTAAAGAGGAGTAAAAAAAAAAAGGTAATCGTACGTAAATCTTGTAAAATAATTAAAATAATATCATACATTCTGGAATAAAATATTGATATATCACAAACTAATTGTTACAATTTTAAATTCAGTTGGGAGTGCATTAATATCAAATTTAACTACGCTCAATTACCAAACAATTCTTGTAAAAAATTAAAAAAATATTTCTCAATGAGTTGTTTTTATCATTTTTTAATTGGGCCCGTGGGATAACAAGTAAATGCTGGTCATAATAGCATCATAAAAAGCTGACTAGAAAACAGATTGTCAGCTGGAACAGTTGTTGTAACAGTTGTTGTTGTTGCCTGTTGCCAAGAAATAATTACAAATTAAGTATAAGACGAAGTGGAAGTGCGAACAACGAACGACGACGAGGAAAACTGGCTAATTGTGGAGTGTTCATTCCTCCTACCTCGATTTACTTGTTTGCAATTTACTCATAAAGAGAGCAAAAATGGCTTTTAACTGTCTTTATTTTGATGGGGAAGCAACATTCAAGGCACTTAGCTTGATGTTTGATGTTTGATGTTGTGTGATGCTCAGTGAGACCACAGAATTTTTGACAGACAGGCTATAAATTGTAGACAAGTTTGTTGTTGGGACATTCCTTGACAAATGACCTTGTTATAACCATACTAAGGGTAATTTAAATTTCTAGTATAGATATAGTATATATATATATATATACTCTTGATGAGTATCATTAGACGTGACTATTTTTCTGCTATCGTACTATCGGTATGCAGTATTATCGCTATCTTATATAAAAATCGCTTTTTATTTACTAACAACAGTCTTAACTGTTTTTGGGGTGCCAGATGTGGATTTTATAAAACACCAACTGAATGGATTATTCATTTTGTTGGCAAAACTAGCCGTAAAGAAAAAACAATATTTACAAAACAATATCTAAAAAGGCCAAGTCAATAAATTGTTAAGCGCGAGAATTGGCCAGATGCCCAGCAAAAATGGCTATAAAAGCAGACTGTTCAGTCTTGGAGGAAACAATCGTCTTAGAAACCTACGATGCAATCAATATTTCCGCTATTGAAACCAGCACCGCTAACGGAACATGTGAAATCCCGGGATTCGTTCATCTATTTCTACCGGGCCTTGTGGATAATTGGTTGGCTGCCCCCGAAGGAAGGTTACCGGCGATATATCTATCTCATCTGGACATTTACGTCCTTTGCCTTTGGAGTGTTCTATCTACCATTTGGCTTCGTCATCAGCTATGTGAATGAATTTAGAAGCTTTGCGCCGAGCGAATTTTTAACTTCTTTACAAGTGGCCATCAATGTTTACGGTGCTTCGGCAAAGTCCATATTCACCTTCTATTACATTAGTCGATTACACCAGTCGAAGAATCTACTTGACAGATTGGATGAGCGACTTACGAGCGACGTGGATCGCCAAAAGATGCACAATGCTGTGTCACGTTGCAATTATGTTTGTATAATCTACACATGCATCTATCTTGGCTATTCCATATCAACATTCTTGTCGATGACGCTGAGTGGAAGTCTGCCTTGGTCACTGTATAATCCATTTTTGGACTGGCGGGAGAGCACAGCCACCTTCTGGACACAGTCGATCACTGAGTTTGCCGTCATGTCCTTTTCTGTTCTGCAGGATCAAATTAATGACTCATATCCCATCATTTTCATTCTCATCTTTCGTGCTCATGTGGATTTGCTAAAAGATCATATTCGCAATTTACGCACGGATCCCGACAAAACGGAGCAGGAAAACTACGAAGAACTAGTTAATTGCATCCTGGACTACAAGATAATATTGCGGTGAGACACAATTTTACTTTAAGACTGAATTAACTTTTTTAAAAGTTAATTATTTAATTTATTTCTTGTAGATGTTGCGACATGATACGTCCAATAGTATATAGCACAATATTTGTGCAGTTTCTGCTGATTGGAATCGTACTTGGTCTGACATTATTCAATATATTGTTTTTTGCTAACTTTTTGCAAGGTGTCAGTGGCTCCATCTTTGTCATCACAATCCTGAGTCAGACGTTTCCCTTTTGCTACAGCTGCAATTTGTTAATTGACGACAGCGAGGAATTGTCCAACTTGATTTTCCAATCCAATTGGGTCGATAGCGAGCGGCGCTATAAATCCACTTTGATTAACTTCATGCACCAAGTGCAACAGCCGATCATATTTTTAGCAGGTGGCATATTTATAATTTGTGTGAACACCAATATAGGCGTAAGTAGAACCAATATACAAACTAGAAAACATACAATTTTTGATATCAAATTATGTATATTTGCAGGTGGCAAAGTTCGCATTCAGTATTATAACCATAGCGAAAGAAATGAATCTCGCAGAACATTTGAGGTAGATTTAAAAAAAAATAAATTTGTTTTTACACACAGTTACGCACTTAGGAACCGTTCTGAGTTGATGTCATAAGATTTACTCAATTTATTGGAAAGGAAATGAAAAGACGCAAGCGGTTGGAAAACGACTCAGCAACTTGGGTTAGTTTATCAAATTTTGTTAACAGATGGAAATTCCCAAAACAAAAAGTATAAAAATAAATTTAACATTATATCTTGTGGCTAACTCATACACACGCACAAACACACACGTATTTATTTAGTTAAATAAACTAAATTCGTAGAGTGGCTAAAATTGTTTTTATTTTTGGATGAAGTACAGTTTATTAATTTATTTCCAGCAGGCAATAAATTGCCAAAAAAAAAAGGCGCAAATTGTTTTATTTGTTCCAAGTTCCTTTAATGTTTCTGGTATAGCAAATATTTCTAATAAAGCAACTGACACTTACAGTTGATTTAACAAATTTAATGAAACGTTGCAAGCTAAATTTTCATACATCTCCATACCTATCTCCATGCCTCATCCGTTAGCCAAGTAAATAAATTAAATATGCTCAAAGTGAACTCTTCATACCAAAAGTGGCCACTCCAAGAGTGAAAAATCCTGGAATTGGTTCAAAACGTTTCGGACCAACATCAATGAAATTTTCATTAAATTTTTGCAACCTGCCCCACACTTCTCCCGCGTCATGCTCATCATACGCACTCGAATTCATTCAGCATTTTTTCTTCGGCAGTTACTAACTTTTGTCTCAAACATTCAATTGTGAAAGTTTTCAAAAGAGCACTATGACTGGAAAAAAAAAAAAAAAACAAAAAAAATGTAACGGACGCAAAGCATAAATTATAAAAAATGTTGTTAAAAGGCAAGCGGACGAAAGGAAAGGGAAGGGAAGTCACTTCATAAACTTTTATAAGAATGCCATGTCAAATCCATTTGTTGGCGCGTGATTGAAATTCGCTAACTGCTCGTAGCAAAGCCGGATGCTGCTGCCGCTGGTGTTGCACGTGCTGCACAAGAAGTAAGCAACTTTAGTTGCATTCATTGTTATGGCTTCGATTGCTACTGGGACGACTGCTGCTCTTCTGTTCCACTGTGAATAAGGCCAAAAAGTTGCCACAACCAGCAATTGTTGCTCACAATTCATATTTTGTCATTCTTTTGCTGCAATTGTGCAGCTGACACCACCCACAAAAATACATAAAGAAAGTAGAAAAAAAAAAAACTGCGAACTGGCATTTTTCAGGCCATTGCAGTTTCTTTTTGTATAATAACTATTTATAGAATGGACTCCTAGACACACACACAAACACACACAGTGAGACACCCAAGTTTCTGGCATATTTGTAGTTGTGATTTCCCTAGCGGTTTTTTGCTCTTTGCAATTGTTTTGTTAATTTCTGCTTGCTACTTACTTGAAATGATAGCTGCCATTCTCATAGCCAAAGAATGGAACTGTGTAGGTTAGCATCCAAATATTGCCACCGCCACAATCGTAGTATGGCTTCGACCATCTGCCATCCTCGTACTTCACGGCCAACGTGTCGTCCTCGATGCGCTCCTCGGTCCGGTTTGAGTACAGATGAAAGGCTGCAAGACAACAAAAAAAAAATCATTAAACATTTCACAATTGTTTCAGCTGCCATTGTAATCGAAATCGAAATCAAAATCGACAGACAGGGGTTAAGGGGGATGCAAGAAATTACACTTTGCCACATTGCATAAGCTATTGACTCAAATACTTATTCAAGTTTATCTAGAAATCGAACATAATATATTCGGCAAGGATTATTTAATTTTTCTAGACTTAATCTGACCATTTATTTTAATATATACATTTTTATAATAAATTTTATATATATATATATATATATATATATATAAATTTATTTAATAATTTTGTATTTTTATGTATACATTTTTATAATAAATTTTATATTATGACAAATCTATTAAATACATTTGTATTTTTATATATCAATTTTACTAATAATAAATGTTATATTTTGACAAATTTATTCAATAATGTTTTTTTTTTTTGCACCATGAATAATGCCTACAAGCAATCCAATTATTTAGACATAATCAGTTCTTCAATATTTTTACTACTTTAAATTTTTTTTTTTACGAATGTAAAGTGCTTCAGGCGAAATTCCATACTGACTGTCAAAATATTACAGATAATATTCACACCAGTAAATTCACCAAAGGCATTTTGGCCTTCAGTGTGAGTTGACTTTCCTTTAGTTTATATTCTTGAAAAGTGTCAGCCATGCCAAAAGTTAGTTTTCTTTCCAATTATTCAGTATTGTTAAAAAGTTCAGTTCAACTGTTTGACCTAAAATTATAATAATTGTAGTGTGAAACTGTCAATAATATTGATTGATATTGAAATCCAACTAATTGGATGCCGCAAAGAAATAATCACATTTGCAATAGAAATATTTACGTAAATAATTAAGTCCAAGTCAATAAATTGTTAAGCGCGAGAATTGGCCAGATGCCCAGCCAAAATGGCTATAAAAGCCGACTGCTCAGTCTTGGAGGAAATAATCGTGTTGGAAACCTACGATGCAGTTAATATTTCCGCTATTGAAACCAGCTCCGCTAACGGAACGTGTGAAATCCCGGGATGCCTTAGCTTATTTGTACAAGGGTATGTTGCTGATTGGCTGGCTGCCCCCGGAAAAGGGAATCTGGCGATATATCTATCTCATCTGGACATTTACGACCTTTGGGATTGGCGTTGTCTATGTGCCAAGTACCTTCGTCATCAGCTATGTGACGGAATTTGGCAATTTGGCACCATGCGAATTTTTAAACTAATTGCAGGTGGTCAACAACGTTTATGGAGCATTAGCAAAGTCCGTAACCACCTTCTGCTTCACCAGTCGCTTAGAGCAGGCTAAGAACCTTCTTGACAGATTGGATGAGAGAATTTTGAACGAAGGGGATCGCCAAAAGATTCACAATGCTGCTGCATTTTGCAATTATTTGTTTATAATCTATGCCTTTGGTTATCTTGACTTTTCGACATCGACATTTTTCGTGATTACGCTCAGTGGTAGTCCGCCTTGGGACGTCTATAACCCATTATTTGACTGGCTGGATAGCACCGCCAAATTCTGGATTCAGTCGATCTTTGAGCTTATAACAATGACACTTGCTGTTTCGAATTAACTACTTTCCGATACAATTCCACTTAAATTCATGCTCATCTTTCGCACTCATTTGGATTTGCTTAAATCTCATATTCGCAATTTACGCATGGATCCCGACAAAACGGATCAGGAAAACTACGAAGAACTAGTCAATTGCATCATGTACTACAAGATAATATTGCGGTGAGACTCAATTTTTCTTTATGGCTTAAAATTATCTTAAATTCATTTCTTGCAGACATGATCCGTCCAATAATATATCGCTCAATATTTGTGCAATTTCTGCTGATTGGTATCGAACTTGGCTTGACCTTGTTCCATATAATGTTCTTTGCGAATTTTTGGCAAAGAGTCAGTGAACACCAGTATAGGCAATACAATCTAGAAAACCTACAATTTTTGATATCAAATTATATATTTGCAGGTGGCAAAGTTGGCATTTAGTATTATAACCATTGCGAAAGAAATGAATTTCGCTGAAAATTTGCAGTATAAGCGGATCAAATTTGATCCACTGTGCACTGTGCAACACTCTAAGTCTTATCCTGTTTTATATTAACGTAAATTTTCATCTATATTTATTGCATCTTTAAACAAGTCTGGCGCGTGCCAAGTGCTCGTCTGCAATTGCCTCTTAATACTTACTCGCAGTAAAAAAAAAATACACACACAAACACACTAAGTATATAACCGCTCTGAGGGGGCGACATTGTTTGTGGCTGGCATTTGCATAGAATTTGTATATGTTATAGTTTATCTCATAAGATTTACCCGATTTAGTGGAATGGAAATGAAAAGCCGCAAGCGGATGGAAAACGACTCAGCAGAGTTGGTAAATTTTTGCAAATTGTGTTAACAGACAGGAAATTTCAACAACAAACAAACACACACACACACACACACACACACACACACACACACATCCACGATGATATACCAAAATCAACAAATAATCAGAGCTGACAAAAAGACGCCTGAACGAGAGAGAAGCACTCACAGGAAGTACGCAAATACATTTAACTGTTTACATATTGTATGTGATTTTTATTTAAATTTTATGTTAAACACGTGACGGACAGACAGACTAAAATATCGTACAAATATGTCGCCTATATATGTAAAATATTATACATAAATATATATATACACGAGCCAGCCACAATGACGACAGCAGCAGCAATAACAATGCCCAAAGTCGGCATTTGAGCAAACTATAAATATATTGTTATATTTTGTGGCACACACACACACACGCATTTTGCCACACGCACCACCAAGTGGCTAAAATTGCTCTTATTGCTGACTTAAGTGCAGCTTATTAAGGTTTACATAACTCGTATTTTTTTGCATCCAACAAATTGCAAAAATGGCGCATTTTCTGATAAAACTCATCAGAATTAATTTGTAATTTTTTTTTTTAATTTCAAATAGTCCTTAATTTCTATTTAAATTGATTACACAGAATTGCCATGAATATTTCTATATAGCTTTTTTCTAGCTATAAAAATCTGTTAATCTTGTATTGAATTGGAATTGATATATTTTGTGAAAATTATTAACTTTTAATGTTGGTCTTTCGTTTTTTTATTGGAGAGAAAACACTGGAAATAATTACACAATTTATCGCTAATGTAATATCATAAATGAAATTACCACTGCGTGGAACAATCATAAACAACACAAAAAAAAATATCATCAAATTAATTACGCTTGAATTGGCCACTACCAATTTTCTTGTGGCCACAATATATATTGATGTATTTTTTTTTCAATTGCCTCGAGAGGAAATCTCTGAAAATGTAATAAGCTTTTTTCTCTTGCATTTTGGTCCCCCCCTAGCCTAAGGCCGAGTAAATTCTCCACGAAGACAAAGTTTCTGTCGACAAAAAGTGGAATGCGGCCACGAACACGCCTGGGACTGACTGGGACTGTGGGCTATGGATGGACTAAGGCTAAAACGAGAATAACGCCACTGAAGGAAGGCCGAGACAAGTTCAAATATGCAAATGCATATAAATTGAAAGTCAGCAACGCTATGCAGATATCCCAAACAACGATGCCGACCTTAAGGCGCAATTTAGTTCACTCTGCTTTCGAGCTGCTACAAAATGCCCCCTTGCCACACGCAACTCAGCAAAAGAAAGAAAAAAAGAGAGAGAGAGTGAGTGAGTGAGTGAGTGAGTGAGACAGAGCAATATTTATATGTGCCTGAACGTAAATCATAGTTTATACCGGGTGGCATCTTTCAAAAAAGTTTTATGGCAGCAAAGGTTGCTGGTTGCCAAAGTTACCCGACTCGTAGTCAAATGGTGGTCAGCACACACACACACAAACACTGACACACACTAACACACACACACACTAACACATAAATGTAGTCGTTGCTCATATAATCAACACTCATTGTAACAAATCGACTCCATCGATATGCACAATATTTTCTCATATATAGCAAATATTTCTACAAATGATTTTCCAAAACATTAATTTTGGCTACTCATCTGTGTGTGTTGCAAGTGAATTAGCACACTCATTATTCATTGTTTCGTCCTTAAATAAACAAGTTTTGTGCTGCAAAGCGAATTAAATTCCCCATTTAGTTTGCAATACATAAAACAAATGGTGCACAAAGTGCAATCAAGTCCAAAACACACACACCCACAAAACAAATCCCAAATAATTTGGGCTACAAATAGTAACTAGCTGGTTTTTTCCTATATATATTTTTTTTTTGTACAAATTTTTCAATTTGTGCAGGGGGGAGGAGCGGGGGCAAACAAAGCAACGAGCGAATGGACGAGCACAAATGAATTTCCATCTGTGGCGCTTTTGTTTTGGTGTTGGAGAAGACTGCAATCTGCTGATGGCCTGGCCCGGGCCGGGCCGGGCTACTAACAACTGCATTAGTATGGGTCCGAATCCTTGGCTTGGAGGCAGATTGCTTGTTTTCGATTTCGTTTGTCATTTCTGTGTGCTGTGTTAGTGCAACCGTTGAGCGCAGATCACATGCAATTTGTCGACTCGTAAATACCACAAAAAAAAAAACAAAAAAAATAGTATAGAAGAATACCCTTAATAGCTCCGGCTCGCGTGCCCAAATATTCAGATATGTGTGTGTGTGTGTGTGTGTGTGTGAATATTGTTGGTATTTATTTGCTCTGCGGGCAGCTTGGCAAATAATTTACATACCCAACATGAGCAAGGCAAACATGACACGTGGCAACGTGGTATATGCAACATTTAATTTGCAAATTATTCATATTGCAGAGTTTCTCGACTCGCGATTCTGGTTGGGATTTCTAATTGAGTTTCAGTTGTGGCACAGACAACAGCCGCATAATTTAATGCAATTTGGGAACATTTTCGCGGGTCAGTTGCATTTAATGCACTGATTTGCCTGTTGTTTAACCAAATAAGTCACTTTCAGAGAACACCATTGGATCTGGCATTAAATTGAATTCAAAAGATGCGACACATGCATAAATTAAGTCTAATTATATTTGTATTTGTCGAGTCGAGTTAATTTGTTCAGGTTGCGCATTCAAGAAATACAGCTAATTAGAAATTGTGTCTATGGGTAAAATTCATTTACATTTTAAGTGGTCTACTAATATTTATGCATATATAAAGATATAACACATATATATATATATATATGTAAGTGTGTATAGCTGTATATTTTGAGTTCTGTGTGTGGGCATTTTCACTCTTATTTATTTGCTTAATTGTTGTGCTGTGATAGAAATTTGCCCAAAACTGGCAATGATAAAGCGGCAATAAAATATATGCGACTCTAAATGTGCCTGTGACGGCATCGCAATTAGGCAACAGCCGTAACCGTAGCCGTAGCAGAAGCTCACTTTTATGGCCATGGGACCGAGTCATCTAAATGTCCAAAAGATGTCGTCGGGGACAGTGACTAATGAAGTCACTGATTAAAGCACGCAGCAAATATAAATATTCAATGGCATTGTACAAAAAAGTATACAAAAGCACTTTCATGACGCTATCGCCGCATAAATAAGCTGTTACAAAATGTCCCCTCACCACCCACCACCCCCCTCCACCATTGGGGGTGCATAAATCAGGTAAGGTTTGCTACTTACATTTCAGGTACTGCTCGTTGCGGGCTATCACCTTCTCGGCATTCTTGCGGGCCAGAAAGAACCATTCGGATGTATTGCCCAAATAATGATACTCCATGGCCAGATCTTTGGCAAATATTGCACCCAGATTCGGCGGTGGCAGGCGATAGGCAAAGGGGCAGAATAAGCCCGGCTGGGCGGGATGCTCATTCCAGTCAAAACAATTGCCCGCCGCGAATATATCATCGTCGAACTCCACCATGGCTAATACGGAAGCGTGCAGCAAGTTGACATCCTCCTGCACCGAATGCGACGTCATCTTGAAGATTCTATGGTGGCGCAAAGAGAGATAGGCATAAAAAAACAGTTGAATTTACGAGCATGTTGCAAGTCAAACGGAAATTGCATTAAAAGTTCATGGAATGTAATATATACGCTTATGTATATATATATATATATATATATATATATCGCAAGCATGCCAAAAGTGGTGCAGTAGTTCAGTGGGTGAGTGGGTGAATGGGTGGTTGGGTGGTTCGTTGTTTGCTGTTGGCCACAAAACACATTATTGTTTGCCTGGCGACCGGGCCGTTATTTCTCTCATTTTGTCAGGCTGTCAATTTTATTTTTATAACGCTACACTCAGCCAAAAGTTGAAAAAAACAATGCATATTAAATTGCTATTAATATTCAAAAAATATGTATATATTTTTTAAATGCAAAATCTCTATTTTAACGATGAAAATATGCATTATTTTGAAAATGAATAATACTTTTCGGTGCCAAATATTTTTTTCAGTGTATGGCATAGGTCAGACCCTGCCACGAACACAAGAGCGCTCATAGGCGCAGCGCATTATGCTGCCTCAAGCTGTGCTCGAGTGCTGCAAGCTTTCCTTGCCGCCAGCTGTGTCTATTGTGTGGCCGCATCATCCTCCTCCTTTCTCTCTCTCTCTCTCTATCTCTCTCTGACTGTTGCAAGATAGGTGTATGCGTCTGTGTGTGTTACAGTAAATATAAATTACGTTTAAGATTTTGTTTTGAGTGTCATCCGGTTAAGCCGCCCCCGGAATTCAGAGCATTGTCCGTGCCATTGCAGTCCTTATTTAATTAAAATCTCGCCTTAATATAACATTTGCTTTGAGCGACACCTGAAACCACATTTGAGAGTTCTAACCAAATTGGTTTGTGGTAGCCTTTCATATTTGCATTTTCGACTTTTCAACTTTTTGTGCACAAACATAAAAAATGCTTACAAATATAAGTGCAGCTGCATTTAATAATAATAATGTGAAATATGTTGGAATCATTTTTAAATCTAATATATTCTTGCTTCACAAATGAATATTTAATTAAATTTTCTTGTTGAATATTCAACAGAAGAGCAGCACAAATTACTTGTAGTGGAATTTATATATTTTAATGAGAATAAATTAAAATATGTTTTTATTCCCTTTTTTTATTTACACAAATTATACAAGCAGATATATTTTTTCAAGTCGATTTTCTTTTATTTAAGTTCGCTTCGTTTAATTCTTGGGTGAATTTGACACAATCGCCAATGGGAGGCGTTGCTCATTAATTAGCTGATCCAAGTTCTTAGGTTAATTTTTAAATGTCAGAGACATTTTGTCAACAACCCACAAACCAGAACTTAGACCGGCTAATGATGATGATGCCAAAAAAAAAAAAAAACTTACTGCTGATAATGCAACAATTTTTACACAGCTACTTGATATGACCCCGAGTTGTCCACTTTTGCGCACACATAATTCACAAACAGACTTTTGAGCACAGTGAGTGGGTTAAGTAGGTAGAAATGGATGTGGCTGGAGACGACACATGATGCATGAATGCTCAGCACTTAATGCCACAGTGGCTACAAATGTTTAATTGGCAGTCCACAAATAAGTGAAAAGTGAACAGTATCAACTAACTCTACCACTATCTCTCGTTAAACCACTTGAACTCTTCGTTTGCATATTCCTTAGAGTATTTCTCAAAATGTGTGCAACTTGCAAGTGCAGCAGCGCACCACATCCGCCCCCCCCTTCATGCCACACAGCCATGCCACACAGCCAGCCAGCCAGCCACCTGGAAATTGTGTTAAAGACACTTCTCAACACTTAAGTGTTGCAAGGGTGAAAACAAGCACTAAGCTTCTGCAGGTGTGTCAACCATCCAAACAGGTAGTTAGACCGACAAAGTGCCAAAGCTGTTGCCTGTTCCTGTTGATGCACCCTTGAGTGGCAACTGCAACTGTAAGTATAGACAATGTCCCCAGACTCCTCCTCTTTTTCTCTCTCTCTCTCTCTCTCTCTCTCTCTCTTTCATTATATATATAGAGCAAGAAGAAAAGCACAAAAATACTTTGCCTTAAATTCGAAATGTAGGGAAATAATGCATTTTTTCGATGCACAGCAAAAAGCTGTCTCTCAGTGCAGAAATCCGCCTACATTTAATTAAAAATCATTATCAGAGCAGCAGTTGTGAAAATCTCAGCAGTCATTCCGTTAATAAGTCTGCTCATCAGCTCTCTCTTTGATTCCACCCATTTATGTAATGCGTCTTGCGACAGTCTCCATGACAGTCAAAATGGCGCCTGATCCGCCATGAGCCGTGGGCCATGTTGCTTATTTGTTTTGCATATGGTGTCCGTCTACGTCCTTGCTTTCAAGAATTGAAATACATATTACAAAGTTGTGAAAGCTGGGATAAGTAACAACAAACAACAGCAACAACAACAACAACAACAACTCAAAACGAGCAAAAAAACAACGGCGAGCGAACCAGGCAACTGAGCAGCAGGCATTTAAGCTGCTTTTTATTTGACTTGCGAAGGATGACAAGCAAATGACAAAACACACACACACACACATGAACACACACACACACGTACACACTCACAAACACACACACACTCGCTACACACTCACAAACACACACACTCGCTACACATGTATTACGAATATCATTTACAAAATGCAATTTTGTATTTTAAAATTATTGCCAATGTCGTTAATATTGATTTCATTTTGGGATCAGCAGAAATGAGAAGAGCAAAATTTATTTATTTATTTAATCGAGACAGCATGTCACAAAATTACTCTAAACTAATTCTATTACATCAACTTATTCCTTAGAGCCAATTAATTATGAGCGTTAAGCAAAGCCAAAAGCAAAATTGGCAAATTAAATCTTCACCTTCCAAAAAAAAAAGGGTCGAAAGCCAAAACCGAGAATCGACGCGTGAATCAACAAAAACAAAAGCAAACAAATTAGAAATAACATCGACTGTTGTATACCCTGGCTGCTGACTAACTACAATTATACAAATAAATTAAAATTGATTTTTTTTTGGCAAAATATTAGGCAATTTGACTGTCGATTCTGGTCGGATTTTCTTTAAATATCAAAGGGAAAAATCGAATATTTGAACAGTTTGTTTGCTACACAGCTAAAAGTAAAACCTTTTAAAAGGGTGTTAAAAAAAGCTGGAAAAAACAAGCTGTTGGCCATTTTCAGCATGCAAATAGAAGCAAAACCCACGACCAAAACTACAATTTATACAAGGACAGTCTGTCGCCAGCGATGTGTCCTTCGGAAATGCTTAAGTGCCTCGCTGGGACCAATTCGAAAGTGTTTTTTTTTATTTTTTGGTTATGTGTGTGCGAAATGGTCGGAACACTTCAGGTCGACATCTTAATTGAAAGCAAAATGTTCCAGTTTAATTATTCAAAGCACAGCGTTGCGTTTGTTGGTATGCAACATCTGTTGGGTTGCCTGCAAAGGTCAGGTTTGGGGGCGTGCCAGGCTGCCTATCGCTGTCAATCGCTGACCTTTTCAACTCGAAACGCCTTTTGTCTTAGGTTTTCGGCTTTTGTTAGCTTGGCTTGCTGGCAAATGTTTATTTGGGACCATAACTTCAAATGATTTATCAATTTTAATTAACCTAGTCACAGGTCAACTTGAATTAAATATACAAAATGCCAGACGGGCGATGGAAATGTGATGAGATGCAAACTACTTTTGCAAGTTAAGCATTCAATTAAAAAAAAAAAAAAAAACATATATTCAGAGTGCTTTGAGCTGATTTACGATATGCAGTAGCTTCATTTATTAATTAATAATAATACTCAAAAATCAAGTTTATTATGAACGTTTCCCACAAGTTAATTATTCCTCTTTTGCTGCTTTTAAATGGCTGCAGGGCATAATTAATACTTTAATTGAAAGTATGATATAGTGTAAAATATCAAATATAAAATAAAATTGGTTAATATAAAGCCCTCATGAAATTTGTTCAGCAAAGTTGAAAGAGCGAGAGCATATATAGTATAGAAATATAATTGCCAAACGATACGCTTTTTATCCAGCCATTAAACCATGAAAAAGGATATGTTGCCCAATTTTCTGACAGCAGCAATATGTGTTCGATTAATAATCGGAGTTGGAGATTATTTAATTAGAAATTTGGTGAATTGTTGCTAAGTGGGCTTGTGGCTGCTGGAGCTGGAGCTGGAGTAAATGGCGTTGGCAGTTGCTGTTGACACTCATACACACGCACACACACACGCACACACACATGCACACACACACACCAACACATACATGTTTCTCTTGCAATGCTTTTATATATTTCTTTTATGTTTGACTTCTTGAAAAATGTTTTTTTGATTTAGTCCGTTAATTGCTTTCAAGTTGGCAACTTCTTGGCTCGCGCCTGATGATTATTATTATTATTATTGCTGCGGCAACAAAGCAAAAGCAACACCAAAAACTTGGCAAGCATTTTTGGCGAAAAGTTTCTTTTTGATTTTGTTTGCCAAACAGTCGAAACAACACGCAGCGCAATCCCCACACCCCCTTTGCAAACGCCCAGCGTGGTCATAATGGCGGTGTGAGGGGATGCTGAAACTTTGGGGCCACATTGCGGCGCATTTCTAAGGCTTTTTTCGGCACGGATTAACTGCAGAAAAAAGAGGAGCAGCGTGTTTATTGCCCAAAAATAGACTTTACGCGACAGTGGCTTAAACCGTTACACATACGTCAAGTGGTCCAGCGGTTGAGATGACAGAAAAGGGTTTTCGTGGGGTTGGTTTTTTTTTTGTTGGTCGACTCGTATTTTAAGCTGTTAAGTTATGGCAACATACGTTGCAACAACAACGGTGTGGCAGACACCGGCAATGCGGCATATGCGAGTCAGCCTGTGTTGCTTGCAGTCGACAACGAATGTGGCATGCAACAAGAACAGGCACGAAACATATTTACGCTTTGCATTTGCATTTGCATTAGGGAAATCAAATCCAGACTTGGGGCCTGCGTAAGCCAAGCCAACTGGAAAAAGAGCGAGTCACAGCTGACTGGTTAAAGCCACGAAGCCTAAGCAGCCTTGCAGTGGTTGGCCTTTGTTGCCACATGTGTGCCTCACCCCGCACTTTCCGGATTTGCTATCAGTTGCAATATTGCATTGTTGCACTGTTGTCTGCGGCAATAATGCAAGCGGCGAGGCTTAAATGCCCAACATTTTGTGCTGCACTCAAAAATATGGCCAACGAATTTCAAATATTGCCAAGGGAAAATTTGCATTTTATACGAAAAAAGTATTTATAAAAGAACATTTTTACACTACAAAAATATTGCTGCAATTCACAAATTGCTGATTTATGGCAAGATTTTCTAGTTAAAAAAATCACATTTGTTATTTTCTAGGACAATTTTCTATATTGTTTCGCATAAATATTTCTCTAAGTGTGCCGCAGAGAAATGTAATAAGAGAGAGAGAGAGCAAATGCATTGGGTTAAGTAGCAGCGGGTGAGGAAGCTCCGAGAAGTGTTGAGGAGTGTGGTGTGTGTGTGTGTGTGTGTGTGTGTAAGGGGGGGAGGGAAGAGAGGGGTCAATAGGGCACTGTTGAAGCGTTATTAGCACCACCCGCGGCGCAAAACAAATCAAGCGGCGCAAAAAATCAGATGTTGGCCATGTATTTAATGTTCACTTTGTGTGCAAATGTATCTGGCTGTGTTTTCTGTAGCTGTATTTGTAGTTGTAACTGTAGCTGTAACTGTAGCTGTTTTTGTAGCTGTAGCTGTATCTGTATTTGAGCTGCTTCTTGCCTTTGTCTGCCTGCCGCTGTTTCTTTCACTGCACGCACTTTGATATTTATTTGTTTGCGCTGGCAAACTTTGAAGGATGTTGACAATGACAGCAAAATCCAAGTAGTGGAAGGATGATGGGGAGGGGAGAGGAGAAACGACTGTGGAGACGCCACGCTGATATGCTGGCAACCGTTTTTGACCTTGTTGTTGTCGACGTCATCTCGCGGCGAATTTTAGTATCGCTGGCAGGGCACTTGCCACGCTTGTTGTTGTTGTTGTTGTTGTTGCATGTGCAACGCTTATGCAGATTTCGATTTGTGTGGAAAACAAATACGCGACTGCAAACATAAATTTGAAACGCGGATCCGCGGGTGCAACACGAGCAAAATGTTGCTGAACAAATTGAAAACAAAAGGGGCAACATCAGGCGATTTATTTGTGTGCAACTCGCTTATCGGCAAAGTTTTTAGGGGAAACGCACAAGAACGTTGCGATAGATACACAACTGTCAAATGGGGCAACTTAAGCTGAGCAGCAACTAAAATATTAGTCTGGCAAAATAACAAATAACAAAATATATATATATATATATATATATATGTATACATGTAATGGGAAACTCAATTTCAGTCAAGTCATAGCCAAGCAAGGCAGGATTTTGGCCCCAGTCTTGCGTCGACAACACATTTAAGTACTTAAAAGTTTTGCCAACTCTTTTCACTCTTTTGCAACGCTTTGTTTTTTGGGCATCAAGGTGTGTGTATTTGTGTGTGTGTGTGTGTAAATGTACTTTACTGCTCTCTTTCCGCCAAGTTAGCGAACTGGCAACACTTTTGCGGCGCACAAGAAAACTAAATGGAAAAGTAGCCAAGGCAAGAAAAACAATTGTAGCTCGTAATTTGAACTTGAATTGATATTGTTTTTCCTGTTGCCTCTTTTTGTACACTTTTTTCTTGGGCTTGGATTTGCCATTGTGTTGTTGTTGTTGTGCTTTTGTTAACTTTTGTGTCTTTGTTTTTGTTTGCCTAACAAATAAACGGAAATGCTTCGACACCAACACCAAGAAACAACAACGGCAACAAACGATGCCAATGTATTACAAAACAATAACTTCAATTTGTTTGTCGGTACGTGTGCTAAGATAAATATATATATATATATATATATATATATATATAAATGTTGTCGGTTGTCTGTTGTCTGCGCCGGATGTTGTGCAGGCGTCTTCTTCAATCTTAGGCACATTTGCGAGGTGCGATGCCAAAAGAGATCCCTTTCGAAATGCCGGATGTCGTTGATTATGTTTGCACATTTAACAGATTCCGTTCCGAGCTGGCAAACCCATCGTGAACTGATTATAATAACTAAATGAATGTCTGTGAAATTATTAACAAGGGATTTCAGCTGAAATTAAAGAGTTTATCAGCGACTCAAATAAATCTCGCTCTTGCTAACTGAAACTGAAACAGTGGCGAGCCACAATTCCCAAACGGCTAAAAAGAGCCCAAAATAATTATCTCACATATGAAATTAAATGCAATAATTTTTATCCTACGTTCTACTGTCAGAATACAATTTAATTTATTGTCATTTGATGTGTGCAGCTGCTCTTTTGGCATTTAATGGCCAAAAGATTTGTTGTTGTTGTTCGCGATACAATTAATTTGTCAGCTTGTTTGTTAAGTTAATTGTTTATTTGTGTTTTATGGACAGGCGACAAATGGCCAGCTGCTCTTTCAATTCAATTTGCCACTAAATGTTGCGAAACTCAAGTTTTATATTTATTTACAAATGGTCAATTATTTAAAATGATTTTCGTTTAGTTGTTGCCT
Organism: Drosophila longiperda; assembly: GCA_035042125.1. Classification (NCBI taxonomy): domain Eukaryota; kingdom Metazoa; phylum Arthropoda; class Insecta; order Diptera; family Drosophilidae; genus Drosophila; species Drosophila longiperda. Next base: position 9,655,945 of record JAWNLV010000107.1, on the reverse strand, counting down.
AATTAGAAATTGTTTGTCGTTTAAATAATTCAAGCCTGGTTAGTAAAATTTGTTAGAAAAGTGATTGTTTTGAATAAAATTAGATATTTGCTTAACCATTTATTTGAGTCTTATTCAAGAGATAATAATCAGCATTTAAGCCAAAAGATTCTGCTTCGGCTTCATTCCATGTGCTCATTTCTTAAATTTACCTAATCAATGTTTTTTTTTTGGATGTATATTTTTTTCAGCAGCTTCTTAAAGCTAGGCAAAAAGTTCTTATCACTGCTAGGAAACTTATATGGGGAAGCCAAGGCAAAAATAATGTGTGACTTGCTTTTTGCTCAATTTTTTGTTGCTATTTCTGGTTGCTCTTGTTGTTGTTTTCCTTCTTTTTTTTTTGTGCAAAAGCTGAAAGCGAAGCTAACCAATTCAGTTGTGAAAAAAATATGTATATTGAAACGCTTTTTTCACCAAACCACCGTACACAAAGACACATACATCCAATGACTAATGTTCCGCAAGGAGAGCCAGTCACATGCAGGTGTTCCCAGCAACAGTCATTCCTCCTGTGTGCTGGACGAGGGACAACGGACAACGAGTCAACAGACGACCGTACTTCGAACCCACATACGGGTTTCTGCCGAAACTTTCTAATTTATTGTGCCCGACAGGCCAAAAGGAGAGCAGGACAAATGTCGCTTTGACTTAACTGCTGGTTTTGGCGACTGAGTTAGTGGGTTGGTTGTTGAGGAGTCCATGTTGACGACCTCAACGTCTATTCAGTTATTGAGTGAAATGCTTGTTGCTATTTTTGTTGCCTGGCAAAAATCTCACACAAAAACTAGGCGTACGAAAAGCGACTTTCAGAAACAACATCGAATTTCCATTGTTGCGGTTGTCAAAGTAAATTAAAGGCTCTGCTTCAACTTTTTGCTTAGTCTTTTATTTTTTTGTTCTCTTTTTTTTCTCTTTTTTTTCTGTCTTTTTTTTCTCTGCTCCTCGTCAACTAAGTAATTGCGTTTTTATCTAAGCAACTGTCGGCAAATTAAGCAGCTCTTAATGTACACATATGAATTATATTATTTTCTGCTGAATATAGATTTGAGTAAATTTCTGATAAGTTTATACAACTCATATCTATACATAATTGCCAAGAAATAGTAGTAGCCAAATTTCTAAATTTATGCTGAATATTGAACTAATTTTGTTGTAAATGTGAAAACTGATACGCCAAAAGTTTGCACATCTCATATATAAAAATATTTTAATTAATGTGCGTGTAACCGAATCGTGTCATAAAAATGTTGTCCACTCGTTGTATTTATGAAATTGCTGGCAGGGACTGTCGGAGCTGTGCTGTTCCGAACATTGGCATTGTTGCCAATTCCAATTGGCTACACATATTATACATGCCATGTCAGTTGCCGCTGGCCAACTTTTTCGATTGGAAAAGTTTGGCGGGTGCATAATATGATTGTGTGATTGGCAGCATATGTACGAGTGGGTGTGTGTGTATGTGAGAGTGTGTGTGTATGTGTGTGTGTGTGTGTGTGTGTGTGTGTGTGTGTGTGTGTGTGTGTCTGTGTTTGTGTATGATTTTCACTCACCTGGTCAGCATGTTAGCACGATTGACGGCCACCTCGGCCTCAACACGAAATCGATCCTGTGCATAACGGTCAACAACACCCTCGCCGAGATTAAGCGATGTCCCCGCCACACAATTCGATCCCATCAAATGCTGCTGTTCGATGTATTGCAGAAACTTGGACACCAAGTCAATTTTATTGTCGCGCGCGTTTATCACATCGGCGGTTATCTGATTGGAATCGACGCCATCGCCATCGCCATCGCCATTGCCAGCTTCGACTGGTCCCTCCACATCGCCAATGACCAACTGTTTGCTGTTGTCATCGATTAGCACCTCGGGCGGATAGCCATCATCCATGGTTACCTCGGATGTATCCAGCACCGAACCGGACTCTGAATCTGAATCTGTTTCGGACTCAAAGTTAATTTGATTCACCTCCAGGCGTTCAGTCTCCTCCTGCTGACTTGTGCTGGCCAGCGAGTGAGCCTCAGTTTCAGCGTATTCTGTGCTATTGATGTTGCTGTTACTTCCGTGTATAGCTTCCGCTTCCGTTGCATCCACATGCTCATCCCCATCAGCATCCGCAGCAGCATCAGCGCTTGCATCGTTCACAGATTTTTCTACGGTTTTATCCGTAGTCATCAGCTCGTAATCGGAATCGCCAGTTTCTGCTGGTAAATTAACATTGCGTGCACCTGCCGTGGGGCTGCTGCTGCTGCTGTGGTTCACTGGCAACAGTCGAGTCCTACCCGCGATCCTAGTTTGATGCCAGCTGCTGCTGCCCCTCATTTGCCCGTTTGCGGCTGGCTGACGAGGCGCAAACGTTGTCATTTGTGTGGTTGACAGCGGCTCATCATCATCGTCCACATCAACATCCGCATCCGCCTGTTCCTCGTCGTCGCCACTCTCATAATTAGGATCAGGACGCACAAATTGCCGGCCAGCTGCCAAATTCCGCTCAACGACAACATTTTGATAAGTCGTTTCTAATGAGTTCTCCAAGTCAATCTCGTCGGCCAGTTGCATAACCTCGCTGAGCGCTGCCTCCTCGACATCTGTGGGTCGGCCCTGCAGATGCTCGGCCTCCGCTAAGCTCCTGTGGTTCTTCACCTCCCGCACCACACCCAGACTCTTGTCGACGCTTTTCCGAATGCTTTCGTTGATTTTCTTTTTATGCAATTTACGGATCTTATGCGTGACAGCTGCTGCTGTTGGGCCTGTTGTTGTTGTCTTCTCTGTTGGAGTTTGCAATTGAAGTGGGCGTGGCAATATACCATCACTGACCAACGTCAATCGTGTGCTGTTGATCTTGTTGTTGTTGTTATTGTTGTTGTTGTACAACAAGTGAGCCCTCGAGCGACTGTGGCGTATGTTGAAGCTTTCGCCGACGTTTGATGTGAGCGCCGAAATGTTTTCCATTTTCGCTTTGATACGCGCCCGTGCCGGCTGTGGCGTTGGTGGAGACACGGATGCCAACAAGGGCTCCAGCTGAGCACATGATTCGCCCACCACCAGCAGCAGCAGCAGCAGCAGCAAAAGTCTTTGGATGCAGGCCAGTCGCATTTTTTTTCGCGGCTGCTTTGAGGCCCTTTTCACTGCTGTTCAACTTTAAATTTTGCGCCTCCTTTTTTTTAGTATCGCATTAAACTTTTAAAGCAGCAATAATTGCAGTCAAATTTGGTTTTTTCCTTTATTTTCAATTAACCTTTGTCTATATAAATGGGTTACCTTTGACAGCGCATGTTTGACATAATTCTGTCTTAAACATCAAAGGCCAAAGTGGAAACCTGGCTGCCCCCAAAGCCAGACTGTGGGCAGCATTCGGCTTGGGGCGCCGTCGTTCTGCTTGTGAAGCACATTTCCTTAACCAGGTTAACGACTGACTCAAGAATTGAATGATGCTAAAGAGAGAGATAGAAAAATAGAGAAGAAAATCAAATGATTAGCCTTCGAATCAAATTGAATGCGCGTTTTTTGTTCTAGCATTGCTGGATGGATTAAAATTGCCTCCTGAGTTGCTCCAATTTTTCGGTTTACAAAACGTAAGCAAAATATTTGCTTTGATTTATGCGAATTTTTACTTTAACTTTTTTCTTATTTACTTCAATATATACTGAAAGGCGACTAGCTCAAGGACGTCTTGTGTATAATATATAATATATATATATATAAAAAAACTTTGTGTGTATTTTGTTCGAGCTCTTTTTGTTCGTGCAAATAAATGGCAAGTGTAAAGAAATCGCATTTTTATGCGACGATGGCATTAACTAAGCTAAAAGAACAACAAGGATAAAGGCAGGCAGGCAGGCAGGCAGTCAGGCAGCCGGGCAGGCAGGTTGGTAGCAAACAACAAAGGCAAAAACAATTTTAGCCACTCCCATTAAGGCGGCAATTAAAAATTTCCGCACGCCAACACCAAACCAGAACAGCGGCAATAACAAAAGTGGCAGCAACGCTTAAGATAAACAGCAGATTTGCTGTTGTTGCCTTCGCACCGTTAAAAATTTGCAGCAAGAAATCGCGCATACGCTCCGTGCTCCGTGCGCTGCATTACAGTGAAACTTACAAATTATACACAATTTTCTAACAAGTTAAAATTATGATTTTCAGCTGAGGGATTTCGCTGGAGCACAAAGGGAGCCCGAGAAGCCATGCTTACAAAACACGAATTGTTTACGGCCGATGTGTTGACGTCTCCGGAGTCACCCTCTCCGTGTTCCGAGTGTTCCAAGTGTTCCGTGTGGCAGTCAAGTGAACATAAATAAACAAACTGCTCCGGGTAGCGAAACACTAGCCACATAAATATTATAACGCAAACAAATTATATGCCATTTAAATGTAATACTAATAAGAAAATCCACTTCGTGGCTGTTTTTCTGCTTTTTCTTACCAGATTTTCACGCTTTGCTGGGATGAACACGGCATAAAAGCACTTTGCCAGTCAGAGTCTATATGAGTGTATGTGTGTGTGTGTGTGACTGTGTGTGATGGCAGTTTCTAATTTCGGGTTTTATGATCCATAAAAATTGAGCCAAGGCGACACCAAAAACAACACCAGAAATATCTAAACACTTTTGTGTGTGTTTTTGGGAAATAAATAGAAAAATCAGTTCAAAGCATCAAGCGAAATAGAAAATTCAAATTTTTTGACTGCTTTGAGTGATATTTGGGATAAATTTGATATATTAATTTTTGTGTTTTTTTTGTTGTTGTTTATTTATGTGGCAATGACATAGCTTATCTTTATTTACTATCCATTTATTTACTTATTTACATTTATTTCGAATTATATCGAATTGCAATTGAATGTTGGTGTTTGGTTTTTTTTTTTTGTTTGCTTAAATTTCATCAAATTGTATTTGTAAATTTAAACATGAAATTTCAGCTCATTGTACTGCAAAAATCTAATAAATATTTGATATTCCCGCTCCTAAAATAAAACTGAATAGACAAAACCTCACAAAAAGCTGTAATTTTTCATTTATCTTTTTGGGCTTGTGTTGAGCAATCTAATCAAAGAAACAAATGAAAATATTCCTATATATATTCATGACACTTCCAACTGGTGGAGTAACGCGTACGATTTAAAAAAAAAAACAAAGAAATACAATCACCCACACTAAAAATTTTTACATACTTTCGTAGATTGAATTTAAAAACAGAATATTTTTATAACATAAAAAATTATATTTGCAAACGATTCTTTTTAAGTGGAACACAAACAAATTCAGGCACTTTGTCTAAGGATGTATTTAAATATTGCTTTAAAACTTTATAGTTGGCTCAATGTTTGCTGACAATGATTTATATGTGATTCATTTAGCCTGGGTAAAAGAGAGTCTACTAACAAATACCTATTTCAAAACTTACCTTTTTATATATATATAAATATATATTTATATATATGCAATTGAGAAGCTACGTTTCCGGAATGTTTTCCTGACAGCGGTAATGCATTAGGGGTAACAACTTAAATTAGTGACAAGGCTAACACGTGGATATTCTGAATAAAACAAGAAGACACTTTTGGACAACTTCAGACCGTCCCAAAGAGCCAAAAGTTGTGCACTTAACCCTTGTCCAAAGAGTAGGTATCCCATTTCAAAACAAGCTCTATTGAGAGTAGCAAATGGGAATTGGGAATTGCAGTGGATTATCTCTAAGATATGTGTACATAATCGATATGTGGCCAACAAGAAAAGTTAATACATGAGAATACAAGTGAAAATACGTAAAGAGCTAACTCAAACTTTAACTAATTGAAACATTAGAGTTTGTCATGCAATGTTGATTAGGATTTGGCTTCCGACAACTTTGACAAGCAGCTATTGTGTGCGAGTGTGTACATGTGTGTGTGTGTGTGTGTGTGTGGCAGATGTCTGCTTACTACTTATAGACTTGTGTGTACTATACACATACAGGCCAAGTTTTCACTTTGGTCCTGTTGCTTGAAATTTATGCAAACACATTAACAAACTCTGGTGACAAAGTTGCTCCGTTAAACGAAATTCACGTAATTCTTTTCGTTGTTCTTTTATTTGCTGTCATTACCACGTAAAATGAAATTTCTCACACCAAAGCTGGCAATTCGCTACCGTTTTCTTTCGTCGTCACTCCACAAGAGTCGTCGCGTCGTGAGGCGCCTCCACTCTTGCATCTCCATCAGCATCAATAGCAACCTTTGTTAGGTAACTCACATAATGTGATGGCGATGGCGGCAAACAAAAAATGACATTTGACTTTTAAATTGGATAATTTTTTTTTTGCGCTTTCCCCGACAATCAGCCGTAAAAGATGCAGTCAAAACAAACATAGACTGACGGTTAGAGAGAGAGAGAGAGAGAGGGAAGAAGAGGAAGAAGGCATCGTTGAAGAGATTCACAAATAATGGAGCAAAAATCGAAAGTGCTTAGCCAGCATCTATTAATATTTCATCATATGCCATTACTAACAAAAGCATTAATTAAATTTTCATCAGCTCAACTAATGGTTATTTGCACACAGCCAAATGTGTCAATGGTTATTTGTGGTCGGATGTGCGGAAGCCAAAATCCTCACATATGTTTCCTATGATACCTGCAAAGGCCACAGCAACAACAACAAGAAATATACATATATACTTTATATACATATGTAGATATATATATATATATTTATGTGCACTGCATGTGCTTTAAGGAATGCTTTCAATTTGCATATAAATGTTGAAAACACTGCGACAAAACATGCTCATACAAACTCCGCTCAAGAGTGTGTCTATGTGTACATGTGTGTGTGTGTGTCTGTGTGTGTACGTCTGTGTACGTGTGTGCTTTATGGCCACTAAAGCTAGTAACAAAAATCGCATAAAACGCACGCAAATTGCACAGATTATGTGCCGCTTGGGCAATACTCCAACTTTATATATATCAAACGCGAGCAATTCCATTTGATTTACATACTTCTGGGTTTTCGCACAATTTTAAAAATATTTTTACTCTATATATATAAAATATATAAAGACAACAAACAGAAATATTCACAGCACGTGCGAGCAATTTAAACTATGTAGTTTAAAGGTATGTTAAAACTCTGCTCTACAAAAATATAAGTGAGTGAAAATATAAGTAAAAAAAATGCCAGTCTGTGCAAATAAAAATATTACTAATTTAACGTATTCCTGATGAAATCTCAAAAGCAAGTGATTTCCACATATCTTATCTAATGTGGCCCAAATACATTTTGTAAAAGATATCAAGCAAAAGATCACACGAAAATACTGCATAATAAAACTGGATTTCAGGTCAACAAATAAAATCCCAAAATTTATATCATTTTCATTTCATACATTTTTTAAAGTTAATTTGATTTATATTTATATTAAATGTGCTCAGCATGATAAACTCTTCTTACTTACTTTGATTAGCTGCCAGCCATAAATTATAAATATTGCCTTTAATATTACACATGAAGGAGGGGAATGGGGGAGTGTGATAAGGGGAAAGGTGCTACTTAATCAAGCTTTTGATGTTGGGTAAAAATATGTGTAATATTGGCATATATATATATATATCATATATGTGAAATATGGGCTTCAGCTAGCTTTCATCTGATTGCTAGGTGATTACGAGAAATGCGTTTGAATCTGGGGTATTTATGGATACATATTTGTTTGCCTGATTATTCGTGCGTCACATGGATTCTTTTAGTTTGGCATTTGGCATGTAGCCTGTGTGGCAACGTGGAATGCATATTTAATATGCTCGCAAATGTTTAAAGCCCAACCATATTAATCAAAATACAAGAGTTGAAAATTCAGGTATGCGGAAAATTGATGAACAATTTCTGTGCCAAAACAGACACTCGTCGCATGTAGATAAATTTATTTATATGAAAATTTGATCATTCTGTTGTTTATTCTGTTGGTGGGGCGTAGAATAATAAAAAATAAACAATTGATTCAACGCGCACAATTCACTTAAGATGAGCATGTCGGGATGGAGATATTGTTTCTATATAATTGCTTTTGTTAAGAACCGGGAAAAACCAAGAAACGGCAGTTCTCCAGTTTCAGGCACACGCATGTAATGGAATTCGGTGAAAATGGATTTGGATTTGCACAGAGACACTGGCAAGGCAAGGCACGAAGCATGGGCAGGGGGGGAGGCAGGCATGGGAACTGGGATAAGGAGCAAAGTGATGCTGATGTGGATGCTGATTATGTGTGCAAAGTTGTACGTGACGCCAACGAAGCCGAGCTACAAATGGCAGATTATGTCGCCAGGCATTAAATCACTTGGTGCAGGTAAAATATGCGATGCTTAAGCAAAATCAATTCTATTTATACGTGAGCGCATAAATTGTTAGCAAACAACAGCAACAACAATAACAACAACAAGAAGAAGAAAACGGAAATCTGCCACCAAACTGGTGGCAACTTGGCAAGAGCAAAAGTGCCACATGTTAAACGCGCAATGGCAATAAAATAGAGCAGTTGCCCCAAATCAGAGCCATACCCTAATCCAGAGGTAAGCTGTTTATTTTGACTGATATTTACTATGGCCATTACCAAGCAGCGATACAATACAAACAACTGTGCACCATTTTCTTCCCCTGCCCCAGTTGCCACACACACACACACGCGTATGCCTACACCAGATATTGCCTAGATTTGTGGGGGCGTTGCGTGGGTGATCTTGCAACATGACCCGCTAAATGGCACGTGTCGATGTTCATTTGTTGTAAGTGCGACACATACACATTCAATTATACAGCCCATGGGTTTTGGCATCAACTTTGACTTCGTCCTCATCTTTGGTTTTGAATTAAAATAAAGCGCTTTTGGCTGTGTTATGCAGTGCACCTGTTTCTTGCCTCATCATCAACAATAACATCTATTTGTTGCCCCATGTGTGCTCTTACATAATAAGCCACATTGACAACACATGCTATTTCTGGGAATACTTAAAATCACAAATTGAAAGCCACGTACCAAAGATAACCGCACAAATTATGGCTTTAAATTAAGTGTAGCAAAACAATAAACAGCTGCTTGCAAAATTGTCAAAAGGACATTAAGGACATTTTTTTCTATAACCGAAGAAGTTTTACTATAACTTGCTCTTCGTAAGGGAATCGCAATATAGTTATAAAAGTTATATTTTTATCCAAATATATTGATACCTTTTCAATTTTGCTAAATTTACTGCTTCGTATTAAAATTTTGTGGTTTAATTGAATATTCTAAAAATATTTTTGTGTTAGGTAAAATAATGCTATTAATATTTTAAATAGCGCTTTTCATAAATATTTTATGTACATAATTGTGGTATATATCTTTTTGTAGTACGCCACCGCAATACTTAATTCAATTTTGATTCGAAAATGTCAAAACAAATATATAGATAAAAAGAGAGAGAAAGATGGGGAGAGAGAGAGAGAGAGAGAAAGGGTTTAGAAAACCACAGCCGCTGGTTGTTTATTATGCGCATAATTTTCCTAATTTTCGTAAAATTTTCGCTTTAATTTTGCAGCGCTGTCAAAGCATTTTGCGGTTGCTGTCAAATGCAATATCAAATTGTCTCATTAAAACTAAAGGACAGATGCAGAAATCAGACCACTAACCACAATGAATGCGACTAAAGCCGTCGGCATACAATTTTGCATAATATCCTTGTAGCATGCAACAAAGTGCAATATTAAATGGCATTTAAAGCAATAAGCTGCACAAAGTTGTGCAAAATTATGTAAATTAGTTGTAAACACAGACAAATTATTTCTTCGATTTCTTTGTGCGACTGGTTAAGTTGTCAGACATTTTTTTGGGCAATAAATTTATGCCAAAACAACGGAAAATATATGTAGCCAATTGCTCACACAAATCGTATGCCAGCTCGGCTGTAGTTTTTTCTGTTGATTTGCACTGGTTGTCAAAATGTTGAAAAAAAGAAAAAACAAATCTTTTAATGGTAAAAGCGTGCAGTCATAAATGACAAACAGCGAAGGAAGAGAAGTTTACAGAAACCAGTCAAATGGAATTTGACTTAATTTATGGCACTCGACGAGCCGCAATAACATGAGTATAATATAAAACATGACGTCGCACTTTATTGACCAAACCAGATACGCGTACTCATCTGCCAAATCATTCAAACCCAAAAACCAAGAATCCGGCATTCATCAGGCAAGGCAGGCTGCCATTTTATGGTTAAGGCAAATGCGCACATGCAAAATGGCCGCCAGTTTACTTTATTTGATGAAAATAAAACAAAATAGCGCGCCCAGTCTTAACTGAAACTATTAAGTAAATTATTGGCAAATAATACTAGGGACAACAAGAAGTCACAGCAAAACACACACATACTTGATTGTGTGTGTGTGTGTGTTTGTTTGTTTGTTTTTGCGATGACGCCAGCAGTTTTTGGACTTGACTGCAACATGAAATTTTAAAGCAGACACAGCGGAAATAACAAGAGTTTAACGCACATCAATAACACTTCCCCTCAGATAAAAAATACATATTGAGTGGTCTGACGTGATTTATGACTTTGCTGTTTAGAGTTTGGCGAGTTTTTTTTTGATGTGTTTGTGCTTAGTATGTATTTTGTCACGTGTTCATAATAAATTCCAATTCGTTAATTGGTTTTGAATCGTGGCAAATATATTTAGCGCGCGGCAGTTTAAATTTCAAGCCAAAACGGCGAAGCCTAAAAGTATGCAACATACATTTTAATTTCTTCAATTTCCTGCTCACGTCAATCAATGTTCGCGACAGTTTGAAAAGGGGGGGGGGGGGAGCGCAATCGAACCTTGAACATGAAACATGCCTGCTGTGTTTTAAGTGTGCTAAACTAGTGTGTGTGTGTGTGTGTGTTTGCGAGTGTGTGTGCGAGTGTAAGCAGATGTACAAAATTGAATATTCATGTGCGTTTTAGCGAGCATGTCAAATCGGGCATCCGTCAAACAGAACCCGCCCAGCGACATAGAAATATGCAGTGCATTAACTGACAACTGATGGGATGTGAGTTGATGCCATAAACTGTTGACATTCCAGGGGGTTTTTCTGTCCATTAGGTTTTACTTTTATTGCTGGTCGTGTCGTAAATTAACACAAGCTGCAGCAAAATTGGTTGGGCCATCAGGCCGAAATTCTGGCGACAATAAGCACACATAAAATAAACAGTGCTGCTCGACATCGTTGTCAACAAAAGACGCATTATTCTGAAAGGCAAACATTAAATAATACAAAAAGAAAAAACACTGGCAATGAGTGCCGCACAATGGACATCAGTGCCGCACATACACGTGCACACACACACACACACAACAACACACAATTACACACACAAGAAATGACTGAGCAGCGCAATCATTCTGTGTGGGTCACAAACTGACTGCTTCATTGCCACCGCGTCAAGCTCTGCTCAAAGTTTTCTTCTCCTTTTTTTTTTGTTTTCTTTTGCCTGGAGCGGCCCCTATTGTCAGCAGAGGACTACAGCAACACCGCAGCAGCAACACCGCACAACACGCACGAGTTGTCAGTAAGTCGAGCGTCGGTGGAACGTTCGCGTCACGTTTATTGTTGGCCTTTGTGCCAGAACAATACAATACAATGAAAACCATACGGTTTTCACATACAATATGAAAAAGTTTGAGATGTTACCTTCTGTGGTCTCGACCTTGACACTTGACGGCCAAGGCTTGAAAAGCGTCAGTGATAAATTACACGCTTCGAAAGCAGACAAATCAGCGATTTCTGGTCTGGTTTGGCAGGCCTAGCTTGCCTTCCCACACTGACAACTGTCGCCATAACTCACTCTTTCAAAATAATAATACACTCTGTAAATTAATCAGACCTGTATCAAAATCAAAATCATCCTAAAAAGCAAAAACTGCTGTTCTTGAAGGTTTTTTTTTATCGTTATTTGTGATAATATCAATAAAAATAATTTTTGTGTTTTCTAATTAAAAATTAAATATTACTTTACAATCGTTTATATTTAGACTTCAAATTAAATAATATAATCTAAGGTTTTTAGAAAGATATACTCATAAGCTTGGCAATTTTTCAAATTTTATGGACACTTGTTTTTTTTTTTGAAGTGTAGCAGCAACATACAACCGGAAACCCTAGCATCAACACTTGGTAACGACACTTGGGCAAACAAGTTGCGGTCTGTAGTGCATAACAGCCGTAAAAATGTACTTTATTATTGTCATTTGTTGTGGAGGGAGCAGGGAAGATAGTTGGCTATTTGCTTTCATAAGGCTGGCTGGCTGGCTGGCAGGTACTGTTGATTCCTCCTTGATGTTCAATCAAGGTGCGACCATAAAAGCGCTGCGCCATAAATAAACTCAACTCATCCCAAATCACTGGCGCCCAGCACGAAATCAACGTAATCAAAGAGAAAGCCGCAAAAAATCATTTCAAACAGACAAAAAAAAAAAAAAAGGGAAACAAACAGCAGCAAAAACCAACATTTATTTCGAAAACTTCAAAAGGACGTCGGCAAAAGTGAATATAAGTTAATATCAACGCGTTGACAGTTTAATTTCAGTACAAAGGACAAATTCCTGGAATTCAATCCCCCTTTTTATTCTGTCCCCGACATCAAATGATAAAAGTGTATTTTCGATTTTCAATAAACTACGGATTACATTTTAAAGGATTTTTCGTTGTGGACGCATTTGCCATATTTCCATATTCTTTTTTTGCAATGACTGTCAACAATTTAAAATCGTTCTGAAGATAACCTTTTCTTAATTAATGAGCAATTTTATAAAGTTCAAATAAAATATTGTTTAAGTAAAATAAACGAAATTAAGTGCACTTAAAATACTTTTATAATATTTCAGCTTGCGAAAGTATTTTTGCTCCACTTTTGTAATTTGCAAATGAATATGCAAGCAAAATAAGTGGAATTTTTTCCGTGAAAACGACAGCAATTTAAAAATAGACAGCAGTAGTAGGGGAATGAGGATTCTGTAACAGGAAGTGACTTTGTTTACTTAATTGCCCATTAATTTTTATTGACAAACAATATTAGGCAAAACAAACAAATAAATATTGGCGTGAGAAATTTAATAAGTTTTTGGTTGGATTGGATTGGGTCGGTTCATCGGTCGGTCAAAACAAACAAATAAATAATGTCATTCGCTGTGAAATTTGTGAACTCCTTTAAATTTGGTCTGTTGAGTGAATATCAATGTGAGAAATCCAATAAGTTTTTGATTAGATTGTTGCAGATCGTCAGCCATAACAAACAATTGAATATTGTGTGGCATCGATGTTGACGGTACTGGTGGTGCTGACTTGCGATGCTGAGGTGCAGCACCCTGGCGGGGAGTGAAGTGTGTTGCAGTAGCTGTAGCTTAAAGAGTTGAGTCTAATGGAGTGAAGGAAACAATATTAGGCAAAACAAACAAATAAATATTGGCGTGAGAAATTTAATAAGTTTTTGGTTGGATTGGATTGGGTCGGTTCATCGGTCGGTCAAAACAAACAAATAAATAATGTCATTCGCTGTGAAATTTGTGAACTCCTTTAAATTTGGTCTGTTGAGTGAATATCAATGTGAGAAATCCAATAAGTTTTTGATTAGATTGTTGCAGATCGTCAGCCATAACAAACAATTGAAGGGAAATCCATTAAGATCAACTAAAATACAATTGAAGATTTAATGGCTCAATCAACAGAACAAAGCAAAGGTCAAAATAAATCTGATGGATAATTTCTGGCAGATACCTGTCAATCATTTTGGGTATTTAATTCGTTAAGACTGTTAAATAATAGATTTGCTCGTCAAGCCACAATTAGCCAAGTTAATTAATGATTAACACGCAGCACTCATAACTAATTGTCTGTAAAGGATATATATAAACATATATATATGTATGTATATATATATATATATATATATTTATGGAGTTATGGCGTGTTGTGCGTTGTGCGTGTGCCTTGAATAGAGCGTTTAGTGGGTGTTTTGTATTATATTGAAGGGTGTGTGTTTAACTTGGTGGCAAAATACCCAAATCGTTTAGTAATCGTAGGGGGCGTGTCTAGTTGGCCAATTGGCCTATTGCTGTGACTCTGTTGTGCCTACTGGATTTGACTGGAGTAGCTGCGTCAATTAGATTGATTGCCTTGCGGCATCGTTTCCTCTGCTCAGCAGAGAGTGGCTGGCAATTCAGGTAATCGTCCTAGCCCAAATGAGCCATGAAAAGTTGGTAATTAATTGGTTTTGCAAAGTACAATTGGCCACTCAATCAGTGTGTTCCCAGCACAACCTGTTTTATTTGTAATTAATTAAATAGTGCCAAAAACTATACGAAATGTTGTCCTTTGTTCTGTAATCTGCACAAAAGTTGCGCTTAAATTATTATGCCACAAATTGCGAGTTGGGTTGGGTTGGGTGGATGGCGACTTAGGTCAAGTTTCCACACGTATCCTTGATTAGTGGGCATTAAGTTAATTGCGAAATACTTGTGGATAATTGAATGGAATTCAACATTTGCCTACACTCCATGTGTATGCACTGATTTAACCCTGTTTTTAATTACATTTGCTTATGTAAGCAGTTTGACGGGCATTAAGCTCTTACATAAATAATAATTACGGTAAGCGACCACACGGCGTATACATAATTCTGTTATGAAATAATTATGCAAATTCTCTCTGGCGATTAAAAAAAACCCAAACCGAAAACAAATTCAACCAGAACTTTTACCAACTTGACAGCCCAGCTGGGAACCCGCTTAACAATCGCAATAAGCCAATGAGTCTGTCCACTACCACAAATTTTGAATGTCTAAAGCATATTAAAGCAAAACCCTAATGGCAAAAGCACTTGGAACTTGGCTTAGTTCTGGGCAAACTTTAAGTTTTTTATTGCCATACAATAAATAACAACGAAATGCTGAAAGCAAAACAAATGCCAAGTGGGAGCCACTGCAGCTCAAACAATTCAGTTTTTTTTTTCGAACTTCTTGGAAGCTGCTCGTTGTTGTTCACAGTGTTAGGGGCAAGAATGGAATGGAATGCAACTAAAAAGTGCAGTCATTTGCATGATTTTGACTGAATTAACGTGCACAATGCAGTGGAGCACACTTAACTCATTAGCTAGTTGCAGTTGCCCCAGTTGTATTTTAATGAATGGACAAGGTTGTGGGGGGGGGTGTATAGATGAGAGTCATGATTAAGCATAGGTGCCGCATCATTCACAGTCGGATTCACAATTTGTGCGTGCAATTAAAACCATAATCCAAATCAGCGACGGATGCAATTAAGCCAAATGAAGCGTATAATTATTTATTTTCTGTGGGAATGTTCGCTTTAACTTATGGGCATACTTATGTATACACACACACACACACACCATCGCACACTTATTAAACGCACAGTTAGACAAATTCCTTTAATGGCATTAAATTTGTCCATTTCCGGTTTCCCTGTTGCCTGGTCGCTAAATTTTCTTTGGCGGGAATGCGATGGGGGCATGGGAGCTGGGAGCATGGGAAGAGCAACGACTGATGAAAGAATTTTGGGAAATTAATTAGGCGTTAATTGTAATTTTAAGCAAACAAAAAGAGTTTAATTAATTTACCTAACAACGGCGGAGAATGCGTAGGCAAAAGTTTTGCAAAACTCACTCAACGGCAGCCAAATATAATTTCACACTTCGTCTGGCGCCCATTGTGGCACCACCAGAGCCATATATATATATATATATATATATATATAATCCTCCAGACAGAGCCAAACTTTAACCGGAGGCATTTGGGCCAACATCCCTCGTATGAGGCATTATTATTTTTTTCTCTGTGTATATATATTGCCTGCTGCGACTAGGAATCTGACTCTTCCTCTCCGTCTGCCCCCTCCCGCCAGTCTGTCTCCGACTGTTAAGATCTGACTGTAATGCTTTCGCTGACTTTGCTGGCTGAGTTTTCTGGACGCCCTTCTGTGTGTCTGGGCATGTTAATTAATTGACTTGGCACGAAGGAGCTGTGTGTGCCCAGATCGGGTCTTCTTGCTTTTTACAAAATTAACTCTCTGCTTTTTCCATTCGCTTTTGTCTTGGTATGTCTGGCCGTGGCGTTTTCCTTTATATTTTCGGTGGCTCGCATAAATTGCAGCTGGCAAATGGCAAAAGCAATTGTGCTCTCTGAGCATCACTTTAAAAGTATATCCGAAAAATTACATAACGTATAATGCAATTTATTTCGATACGCAGGCATCATGACAACAACAAAAAAAAAAAAAAAAAACCCAGATGGAAGTACACAATTTATTTACAATTTATATACACTTTAAGTAAATACTTCAAAATAAAGCAGCAGAGATTTAACAGATGGTTTATCGATTAAATAATAAATCTAACCAAAAGTGTAGCAATATATCAATATTAATAAATAAATTCCATATTCCTTTTTTTTCCTCTTCAATTTACAATTTCTGTAAGAATATATATAGATATGTGTATTGTTGCAATCTTCTGTGGATTATCCTGAATGTTCATAATGTTTCTTAGAATGATAATATTAGGTATATGCCCCATGTTGCAGCTTATGTGCTCTCAGTGTAATTGAATTGATTCGAAGCATGTCTACGCTATAAAAACCACTATTGAAATGATGTGGCTTGGTGGGGGAGGATGGGGCGTGAAATGGGGGCGGCTTGCCTTGGCAACGTGCAGCAGCAATGACAACAACTGCGATGCCACATTTACACGCTGCATTAAAGCTGTGCAGCTCAGTGAGTTGGGTTGAAGTTGGGGTTAAGTTCAACTGCCATGTGGAGGATATTATTATTTTATTACGAGTTCTTTGGCTCCACACAGTGATCCGCGTTCAATTGAATTGGCATCACCGGATGCATAACAATTGCATTACTCATACGACCCAATGTCTGCACATATAGCATATTATCCAGCCAAAAAAAAAAAAATAACAGAAACATTGATTTAGCTGCAAATTCCAATTGCTGACACTTTTTGTAAATTGATAAATCAGTTAAGTCAAATTTCCATTATATGGATACTTATTTTATTAAATTATTTTTTTCATTTAATTAATATTTATTAATAAAACTTTTATCAAAATACACAAACTTACCTCTGTCACAGTTGTTTAGTAACCCAATCAATTATTTATTTATCAGAATCACATAACACTTTAATACAATTATTTTTAAGCTCGATTTTTAGGCATTGTCATCGCCATTTATTTTTCACACTTGTTTTCTATTTCAATTATTAATTTATTTTTTTTTAATATTCTTTTATTTTATTTTATATATTCACTTTTCACTCAGGTTTGATTTTTTAAATCTCGCGCCTTTGTTACGGTCTTTAAGGGTCTGAGCCTTTGGCTCCCTGTGAGTTGGGCACTGGACTCTCGATGGCTGGCTCGAGTATGACACAACCACGACGCGACGCGTTCCAAAACGTACTGCACAAATCGTTGGTTGAAGTCCAAGTCTGAGTTACGTTTACGGCAAAAAGTCGTGCACGGAAAGTCACCACAGCAAAAACACGAGCCGGAACGAGGAGTCGCTCGGCTCCGCCATGTGGGTCTGTGGAGCAGCAACCGATGCCCAAAACGGGCGGAAAGTGAAAGCCTTTGCTGCAAATCTTCTTATTGAGGCAGGTTAGTGTGTTCGTCCGCTTGTGATATCTCCCTCTCTTTCCCACTCACTCGCTTGAAACTTGTCCTGCGATGTTTTTGATTAAACTGGAAGTGCGATGTCATTGGCCACTGATACGAAGTTTATGGCTTAAAAGTCAACTGTTGCGTGCATTCGATTTTATAACAACTTAACAGATATTAAAAATCAGATCATTATTTTTTTGACTTTGGTTTAAAATGCAAAAAAAATAATTAAGAAAATAAGTATTTTAATTTTAAACGTATTCTAAATCTATTTCCGAACGAAATACAATTTGATTAATTATTAATTCAATACATTTTTCAGCAACGTTTCGCACCTAGATTAATTGTGGATTTAAATTAGTTTTCATAACGATTACCAGCAATAATAATAATTTTTA
This sequence comes from Drosophila longiperda, assembly GCA_035042125.1. Classification (NCBI taxonomy): domain Eukaryota; kingdom Metazoa; phylum Arthropoda; class Insecta; order Diptera; family Drosophilidae; genus Drosophila; species Drosophila longiperda. The sequence goes on along the minus strand of JAWNLV010000107.1, from coordinate 9,637,849 downwards.
AACATTGCTTGGTCCTCAATTTAACTGCTTGAAATTTAAATCATTTTGTTAAGAAGCCGACTAAAAACAATATTCGATGTTTTCGGTCTGCTTCCAAGGCATGCGCAGTTTTTCGGGAGCCAGAGGCACAGCTGTTGAGCAGTGCTCGGCGTGGTGAATAGTGATCCCACTGATAAGAAGTGATAAGAATGCATTTGCTGTGCATGCAACACAGCGTCGACAACAAACCGCAGCAACAACAATGCCACAAGTTGAGCTCGCGTTGCAAGTGGAATAATTACTGTATGATATAATGAGCCTAAACGTCACAATCGAGTCAAGTGATGGAACTGGCAAATTGTAACAGGGGATGTAGCTTCCTAAGAGAAGGGTGCAAATTGGGTGGGAGGGGGGTAGGGGCTTGTTGTGTTCGAGGGGACCTTGCAAACTGCTAAACGAGCTTCGTTACAGACACAATTAATGAGCAGCGTTGCACAATTAGGAAAGTACCTCAATTATACAGTCAGCTGCAAACAGCATCGGCAGAGGCAGAAGCAGAGGCAGAAGCAGAGGCAGCCACACTCCTCGACGCTTGTCCCACAATTTGCCGAGTTTTTTATTTTTATTTTCCTATTTTTTGCTGTTGTTGTTTTTATACCCTTAACGTGTAAGAAAACGAATAAAAATGGTTTTGTGGAAAAACTCTGTAACAGGTAAACTGAATCAGCCGAGTAGATTCAACAAACTTCTTGGGTTGCAGGATAAAGTTTAATAGAGGGCTTCAAATAGGGAAATTTGTCAGTTTGGTTAAGGGTATTTCTTAGTCGTCGAGCTGACTCGACTGCGGCATTCTTACTTGTTGTAGATGATGGCGGGAGCGGAATTTATAATAGCAAATTTTGTGGTGGCTGTGACAATTCTTCTTTTTTGCAGTGCTGTTTAGACACAAGGCCAGGCAAGAACAGGGGGCAGCCCTTTAATTATGATAATTACATTGTTGTCGCGCTCATTTTGCTGTGGCAGCTGCTGCGCTTGCCACCGTTGGGCATTTATACTGCAACACGCTCTCGCGTTCCTTGCAGCCGCTCGACCATAAAATGTGTCTTGCATAATTTTCTTTATCATCGCAGCCTATAAAATTAATCACTTAGAACAAACACAGCATTTTTGAATATATATAAATTTTTTTAATTTAAACTTAAGGTAACAAATAATAATTGAGTAAATTACAATTTATCAAAAATTACGATCTCTGCTTAATGCTGCACGCAAAATTATGTAGTATTTGTATTTATAGTAATAGTTTTATTTTTATTTAAATAAGATGAAAATAGCACATTTAATTGTGTTTTAAAGACAGTTTTGGTATCAGTGAACAGTGAAAAGCATCGCCAATAATTGGATTCTGGTTTAAATTACGGTAGCACTTAAATCCAGCTTTATGCATATCCAAAAATTAATCAAAAATGCAATGGGGCACAAACTAAGAGCTCGTTCTGGGAATTGGAAAATGTGAATTGTGAAACTGGTGTGGCGTATTGATGGTTGCAGTTGGCAAATAGCCATATTGTTATATATGCAACAATTGATGGGTCTGCCAGCAAATTTGCAACATGTTTTTGGCCACACACAACGCATTTGTGATGGACGTCCTACTGTGTGTGTGTGTGTGTTTGTGTGTGTGTATGTGTTGGCCTGAACATGCTAATTGCACGAGCCATCAACGCAATTCCGGTAAAATCAGCTGCATAGTTCAACTTTCAAACTCTACTATAAATTTATGAAAAGCGCAGTAGTTTTTTGAATGGAAAATAAATGCAGAATCGTAAATGTATGCAAATTTATTTGTGCTGCAAAATGTGAAACGCATCCAAACAGCTGACAATGGGAAACAACACATTTGTGTGACGTGCGCTATTAATTATCAAAAAACATTTTTGCAACATTTCATACTGCAATTATGCCACATGTTTCAATCTGTCACATTCACATATGCACTTTATGCTAAATATGTGTGGTAATATAATAGGATTACCACTGTTTACGTTTCAAATGGAATACTTCATTAACTTTCTAAAAATAAATGAAAATATTATACAAGGCTAATCAGGCACTAGGAAAACAAAAACTTCCTTGAAGCCAGCACAATGTGAATTCGTAGATATTAACCAAGTCAGATGAATCTGTTTAGGTATTTATATTTGGAGTTATTTGGCATTCGATTAAACGACAAACCGATTTCTCCAACGGCAAGTAAAGAAGTGAATTTAAAACACATTAAGAAGGCAAACGAGTCCACAATCGAATTTATAAACGAATCCAATTAAATGTGTTATTTTGTTTATTCAAACCGGTTGCATTTTTATTATTCTAATTGATGTGACCACGCAAGCGTGTGCCTATAATTATTTAATTTATAGAGGCAATTTAAAAGCAATTTGAATATAATCATAGACACGCCATTGAATCGCTCAATCAGAAGAAGACTATCAAATAGAACAAATCCTTAACAGGCAATCTACAAGCAACTTGGAATTATCTGTAGAGTTATATATATCGAAGTCTACTTTATCTATAGTATCATAGATTAGTGCCTAAAGGAGTAGAGTTTCAAGATGAGACTAATACTGAAACAGCTGCTGCTGAAATACTGTTCGTCCGTGTTAATTAATTCATTATATTTTTTACAATTGCCTCACTCATCGTTCAGCACAAAATTACGAATGAGAGAACAATTCAATTTCATTGAAAAAATTGTATAAACATTTAAAATGCAGGCAAGCATTTAAGCTCACAGCATTTCTCCTATTGTCCTTTTTTTCTTTACTATACAAAAAAAATAATTTCCTTAGTAAAGTCTATTTATTATCGGGTCGTTATCAAATTGGCTTGTCACAGGGATGACTTGCGTAATCTTATTGCCAATATTTAGTAATGCATCACGTTAAAAAATGCAGTTTCAACGCTCTTTGTGAATTCATCGAATGCTGAAAAATATAGCATGAAAAAACAAAGCTATGCAAAAGGAATATCTTGCTTAATAATAAATGAAGATACAAAGTGTTAAATATGTAATTTAAAATGCTTACAAAATAAATGAATTTATTAAATGACCAAATAAGTTACAATTTATATATTTTATCTATTCTCTGATTAAGGAAATGCTACTGATTTTGTTGCATAATTTTAATCTGAAATATAATAATATTTTCATACACAAAAAAAAAAAAATTGGTCAACAATTTGGTTTTGTATTTTAATTGGTTTTTATTGATCCATACCAAAATTTTATCTTCTAAGCTATTATAAATTTTGATTAGATTTAAAATTCAATAACTTTTCTGCATGAATAAATTGCTTTTCATGTTTAAGCTCAAATTGTTATCAGTATTTTCGAATTATTCTAAAAAAAAACAAACCACTTTGTAAAATTTTATGAGTCACCTAATGGCAAAAGCAATTAAAATGTATTTAAATTTAGTTATGAATTTTACATTGCAAATTTGCGTTTGCATTGGAAACGGACAGCTTTGAAATATTAATTTTTAATTCAGCAAATATGAATGGCCAACTTTCAAGTAATGAGAACATAGATTCCATGGATAAAGCAAACGACCATTAGTTGGAAAATAAATTCAGGTATCTAATCTGATCAACTTCTTTAGGATGAATGCACTCTTAATCTCTGCATTTATATAAAAACCTGACTAAGAAACTACTTTATCATATGGGAATAATTGTTCGGTTTCTGAACTTAAAATTCAAATTTGAAATTGGCAGGTGGACAGTGGTCTGCACAGTTAAAAATGCTATTGTTACTAGGCCTTTAGAGCCACAGACTTTGGTCAAGCCAAGTTGAAATGTAATTCGGGTTTTTTATTATTAATTTTTCTGAAAGCAAAATAGGTTCCAATTAAAAATGTTCGATTTGAATATACAAAAGACTTGAATACAAATGCTCAAGTGTAATGCAGAGTAATTAGTAGCAGTCCTTTTAAATCCATTTTTAATACTGATCAAACGCGGTTTTTCATATTAAAATAGGAGTAAGAGTAAGTATCGATTCATTATATTCTATAATATATTTTTATAGGTATAATAATTGATGGCACCACGCACGCACATTTTTTTTAATTATGTAATTACTTAAGCAATTAAAGAAACCATCATAGATTGAATATAAAGTGCTGCCACCACATGACAGCTCAATCAGAGTAATTCGAATCAGAGTACAGACTACAACTATACAATGGAAGTCAACAGCTTGAGATTTTTCAGGAGTCATTGGATCGTTTGGAAAATTCTTGGAGTAAACCCCAAGGACATAAGCTGGCCTCGACTCTACTTTGCTTATAAGCTTATTATAAATATAGTTGTCACAGTTTGCTACCCGATGCACGTTGGAATTAATCTTTTCCGCAATTCTAATCTCACGGACTATGTGGGAAACGTTTCAATATTTCTTACATCTTTGGCTTGCTCGACAAAGTTTGCTATATACGTCTATAACTTTGATAAAGTCCACCGAATCGAAAAAATTATAAAACAACTGGATTCCCGAGTTACCGGAACGGCACAGAGAATCATCTACAACCAACTGGCAACAAAGTTACGGAATGTTATATATCTCTTCATTGGCATATACCTGCAAATTGGAATTGTTGTCGAATTGTCATTTCTCCTTCAAGAAGAGCGTGCTCTAATGTATCCTGCTTGGTTTCCTTTTGATTGGAAAAATTCAACACGAAACTTTTATTTAGCTCATTTGTATCAAATTGTTGGAATTAGCTACGAGCTGCTTCAAAATTATGTCAACGATTGTTTTCCCGCCGCTGTATTTTGCCTTATGTCAAATCATATAAAGATGCTTTACGAACGCTTTGAGCAAGTTGGATTTGATGATTCTGAAGACGCTGAGGAACAACTGGAGGAATGTATTACAGATCATAAGCGTCTGCTAGAGTGGGTAGCTTATCAAACAAAATCTATAGTACCAAATGTTTTCCCTTTTATGCATTGCAGGCTATTCCAGACAGTTGAGTCCTTTATTTCACTTCCTATGCTGATTCAATTTGCTGTGACTGGTGTGAACATGTGTATGGGCGTAGTTGCAGTATTATTTTTGTTTGACGATGCTATGACAAAGATGTATTATGTATTCTATGTGATAGGAACAATGTTAGAGTTATTTCCGGTCTGCTACTACGGGACATACCTTGAAATTTGCCTCGGGAAGTTACACTATACGGCCTTTAAATGCAACTGGATAACACAAAACCGGAGTTTCAAGAGAAAGCTGATGTTGTTTGTGGAACGCACTCTGAAGACGAGCACTCCGAAGGCTGGTGGAATGCTGCCAATCCACATTGACACGTTTTTCTCCACCCTCAAGTTTGCCTACTCAATGTTCACCATCTTGATTCAGATGCGCAAGTAACTGCCTTATTCAAATTCATATAATTACAAATACCTAAATATAAACAATGAACTAAACTGGCCTTTAGTTTTTATATCGTGAAACCATTGAAAATGGGTAAAAGAGTGTAAAAGTTTTGTGCACATGCATGTGACAGGCCGAAGGAAGCATCTCAGATCTCAGAGAATATAAGAGATTATAATGGTCAGTGCTGGAAATTTTTCGTTTGATTGTTTTGCTTAATCCAAATATTTGCTGAATAATTCCTGAATGCAATAGCTTTTCTTTGCGGATGCTTTTTAGGCAAGATCCGCTATGGAAAGTTCTCTTGTCTTTTGCCTTGTGTTTCGCTACGTCGACAGCCAAAGTGAATAAATTTTTTTTAAACGGTGAAAAAGAAATTTTCTCTATTTTATCGATAACTATCTCCTTTGCTCACTTATCGATATATTTCGTTATAGCAATAGGTGCTACAATTTTCTAGGCAGAATCTTCTAATTAACACAAAATATGCATATTGATAACATTGGTCAAGTGCCCAAACTTCATCAAAATCTGATAAGAAACACCCAAATTATGGTCAAAAATATATATTCTCATATTGATTTGTGAGAAAGAGATAGCAAGATAATCGACGACAGCGTCAATTTGTGTTTGTGTGTAAGGTGCAGTACCCCGTTAACTACGATTGCGTGTACGTACGTATAACTGTTTGTATGTGTGCATGTATGTATGTATAAAATGGCACGTGTTTCTTGCCAGCCAATTAGGGATCAGTTCGGGCTTGTGAATGAAAATGTGCGCTGCATTCCTATTTTTTAACTTTTCAATGCCAGTGCTTGCTATAAAATATGACTTGGCCAGCTCATATCTGGGCTCAAAGCTTTTTAAAGAAATATTTGCCAATAAAATTATAATAATTTAAACAACTGGAAATTTCGTATTCGAGCTCGCTCGACTACAGCATTCTTACTTGTTAATTACCGCACAGTAATGATTTTACATAGTGGTAAATGAGAAGCCAAGTTTTTTATGCGACATTTATTTGTATCAAATCAATATACCTCATAATATTTTATTATGGGTATAGTAATTGATGGAAATACGCAAATGGTTTTTTATATATATTCATTTGCATTAGCAATTAATGAAACCTTCATAGAATGAATATAAAGGGTTGCTACCACAGGACAGCTCAATCAGAGTAATTCAAATCAGAGAACAGACTACAACTATACAATGGAAGTCAACAGCTTGAGATTTTTTAGGAGTCATTGGATCGTTTGGAAAATTCTTGGAGTAAACTCCAAGGACATAAGCTGGCCTCGACTCTACTTCGCTTACAACGTCATTTTGAATCTAGTCGTCACAGTTTGGTACCCGATGCACCTCGGAATTTGTCTTTTCCGTAACTCTAATCTCACAGAGGATATACGGAACTTTACAGTATTTCTTACATGTTTATCCTGTTCGGCAAAGTTTTTTATATACGTCTATAACTTTGACAACATCCACCGAATCGAAGAAATTATAAAACAACTGGATTCCCGAGTTACCGGAACGGCACAGAGAATCATCTACAACCAACTGGCAACTCAGTTACGGAATGTTATATATCTGTTTATTGGCATCTACCTGCAAATTGGAATTGTTGTCGAATTGTCATTTCTCCTTCAAGAAGAGCGTGATCTAATGTATCCTGCTTGGTTTCCTTTTGATTGGAAAAATTCAACCCGAAACTTTTATTTAGCTCATTTGTATCAAATTGTTGGAATTAGTTATCAGCTGCTTCAAAATTATGTGAACGATTGTTTTCCCGCCGCTGTTCTGTGTCTAATGTCATCTCATGTGAAGATGCTTTACGAACGCTTTGAGCAAGTTGGATTTGATGATTCTGAAGACGCTGAGGAACAACTGGAGGAATGTATTACAGACCACAAGCGCCTGCTAGAGTGGGTAGCATATTAAACCAAATCTGTATTTCCAAATTGTTAAATATTCTCCCTTTTTTATATATGTAGCCTATTCCAGACAGTTGAGTCCTTTATTTCACTTCCTATGATGATTCAATTAGCTGTGACTGGTTTGAACATGTGCATTGGGGTAGCTGGAGCATTGTTTTTGTTTGATGACGCTATGACAAAGATGTATTATTTATTCTATGCGATGGGTGTATTCTTAGAGTTATTTCCGATCTGCTACTACGGGACATACCTTGAAATTTGCCTCGGGAAGTTACACTATGCGGCCTTCAAATGCAACTGGATAACACAAAACCGGAGTTTCAAGAGGAAGCTGATGTTGTTTGTGGAGCGCTCACTGAAGACGAACACACCAATGGCTGGTGGAATGCTGCGAATCCACATTGACACCTGTTTCTCCACCCTCAAGTTTGCCTACTCAATGTTCACAATCTTGATTCAGATGCGAAAGTAATTGCCGTAGTCGATTGCATTACTCCGCTGCACCTTAATGCACATCAATTCAAATACACAAATAATAAACTGGCTGATGGGGCTACACTTGTTTAACTCTCAACAATGGCGCAGCGGAAGCCACTTAGAGTTCAGCAGATTAGCATTAACTTGGTGTTTCCGTTGTGCCGGAAGCTAGTGAACCGGAGACAGAACATAGATTTGATATGTAAGCGGAATGATTTGCAGGCAAAGTTGGCTAATGCACATGCCAATGTTTAACTGCTACAGCTAACAGCTAATTTGGGGTAGATGATATGTAAATTTCAAAATGGACAACAGATGATGTCTATTATTTTTTTTTTTGATGCTGTTCCATTTTTGTTGCCGCTCTATTGCCGCTCGTCTATTTTTTATTTGCACAGAGATAAGACATTAAAAGACTTTCTGGGCTTTGGCCAGGCCTAATGCGCTTAAGTCCCGGCACTAAGTCATGTTGAATCTGTAAAGCCAAAAGTGTAAAATTTAAAAAAAAAAAAAAAGAAGAAAAACACAGAGGTCCGCTCTGATGTAAAGTGAAATAGCAAAACCCAGAGCAAAAAGGGCCAACTGGGCAGCTCCGAATTTATGAGCAAGGGTCAGCGCAAGAAGGGCAAACTGGGGCCAAAATCGATTTGTTGAACGGCTGACGTTGAAGAAGTGGCAAGCAGGCAGTCCGGCAGTCAGTCGGGCAGTCAGTCGGGCAGTCAGTCGGGCAGTCAGTCGGGCAGTCTCTAAGTTGATTTAAATTTATAGCAGCTCAGAGCGAAACACATTCACATATCGCGGCCGAAACTAAAACTAGAGAATCCTCGAATCCTCGCATTCTGATGAATGCAAAGCACGTAGCGGACACTGCCACAACTTGCTCCTTGAATTCATTTTGAGTGCTGCTCCTAAATCGTTCACAAAATATGAGAGCTCTTTTAATTTTTAATCAAGCGAAGCCGCGCCAAAAATTGCTATACAAGCTTAGTGGAACGGTGGAATGAAGAGAGGATTGTGCACGGGGGAGTGGGAGTGGGAATGGTAACGAACGCACTTATTTTTCGTTCTCAACAAATTAGCAATGAAACTACTTTTGTGCTTAAGCCAGACAGACAGACTTGCTGAGCAAAGTGCAGACTCAGCTGCCTGCCTGCCTGCCTGCCAGCCAGTCCAAAATTATATTTTGCCACTTGCTTCATTTATTTGAGCTTGCAACAGTCGAGACTAGCATTATCATCATTGGCATCAGCAGCAGCATCATTGGCATCAGCAGTAGCATCATCATCATCATTATGTGTCTTTATCTGTCGCTCTCCAACTGTATAAGTCATGCAAACTCTTACTGGAAAATTTCAGCTATGTCATTTTATTAGTTTGAAAAACTTATACAACTCAACCGACAAAAACACTCTAACTAAATATATCTCAAAATAGAAAGAAAAAACTGTTGTTCAAAGCGGTTTTAAGATATTTACACTTATTATTATTTTATCTATGAAAATATTTATTATTAAAGTTTCAAGTAAAATAAATATAAATATATATATAGGAAAAAATAAAATAAAAATAAAAATAGTTCAAAGCAGCTTAAAATTTTTGATATTTTATTTATTATTTATTTATTAAAAATGTTTATTATTAAAGTTGTGATTTACTTTAGGAGTTCTAAACGTTTTTAATTATTATTAAATCGATCTAAACTTTTATAGAAATTTATCTGCAATTAAATTAAATAAAAATATGTTATTCATAGAAACAAATCAATTGCTTTTCATATTTAGAAGATATTCAATTTGTTGGGAATTTTTTTTAAGTGTACCTTTCGCTACATGCAACGCAGCAGTTCTTCTCGCTGTCGTTTTTTTTTTTTCCTATTTGCTTCTTTTACTGTTGCTTCTGTTGCTGCAATTTGTTGTTAAGTAAAATGTTAAAACACTTGCTGCAAGTGGCTGGCTGCTGTTGCCGCAGAGGCAGCCACAAGTGGCCACTTCAGCTGATGAGGCTTAACTTGGACACGAAAATGTTTACCGACATGTGCGTCGAACGTGTGGAAATTGATGCCAACATGTTGAAAATTTGCTTTCTTTAAATTAAATTACCCACGGAGTACTGTAAAACGAGGAGCGCTTGTGGTGCCCCAAAAAGTATTCTACAACTTTGGCATAAAATTAGTTTCCTTATGACAGACAGACGCAATCCAAAAACTTTTGTGCACATTGTGAAATCTGGGGGAAAATTCGAAAAATACGCAACTATGCATTTGCCCGGAAAAGTTTTGTGTCAACGGCCTGACTTGGCTGTCATCTCCAACTCAGAACCCACCCATCCAACCACCTATTTTGTACGACGCCCATCAATCCTTCGCTCGACCACCATCCGTACTCCTAAACATGACCTCGGGAATAGCCGTTGGCGTTCTCGTTCAGCAATGTGCTCAAGCAATTTACTAAGGGCTTTCAGAGTCTGGAAATATTAAGCCGCAGTTACATATGCTACACAAACACACAGATAAATACATGTGTGTGTTTGTTGCACACGAAAAATTTTACAACCGTCATAAGAAAGTCACTTAACGTAGCCATTGGCGATGGCAATGTTCCATTATGTGGTCGGGTTTGGAAACATGCAGACGAATGAAAGTTAATTTCTGACTAAAATGTAAGTATGTACACTCAAAAAAAAAAGGCACTACATTTAAAAATATTTCCAATTTGAAAACTAGCAAGCAACAAAATTAAATTTATTCGTTATATAAAAGAAAATGATTTAAGTAAAAATTTAATCTCATATTAATGATTCATTAAGTATAGCTTTTTTTCTGAATGTACACAGTATATGTGTGGGTGTGTGTGTGTGTGTAAAAGCCACATTGACGAAATATGTGCAAAGATAATTCGGATTTTCTTAAGGCGTTGCGTGTGGGTGATTGGGTGGAGGGGGGCGGAGGGTTGTTGGTTGAGTGCCAGTGAAAACATTTGCCTAAACTATGCCATTAACATGTAAAACTTTCCGGGTACTTGTAACCCACTGCGTCTCGATCACAGTTTCGGGTTATTCCTATTTTATTTTATTTTTTTTTTGGGGAAAGAGCACGTAAATACTTTCGAGAAACTTGAGCGAATTAACAACAAAAAGTTAGTCCTGTGACGGAAAACTTAAGCTAAAATAACTGAAACTGCTGCTGCTGCTGTTGGAAAGTGACAATAACAGGCGGCTGCCAAAATCTGGAAGGCTTGACAGCCAATGTGGCAGTGTCGAATGTCAAACAATTTTTGCGGTAAGAGGACGAGGCGAGGCCAGGATCTTCGGTCTGGCAGCTATTTAAAGCGGGCCCAATTCAAATGTGCTTATAACTTTTGAATTTTACGCTTTAGTATGTACCAAATTCAGTGGCATTCGCATAAAAAACAAAAACAGCATCCGCATAATGGCTGCCAAAGAGCCCATCTAAATGTAGTCCGAAACGAGGAGTATTACTCATTACGGCTAATGAGTGTTATTTGTGTCTGGCGCATAACAAACTCAATTAGTTGAACTTGACTTGCCGCACACAACTTGCCACTGACACACTCACACACACACCGACACATCCTGCTTGCGGCAAATGAATGTCAACTTTGACTTTTACAGCGCATTACGATTGCTGGCATCGCCGTCAACTCTCAAATGTGGACTGAGACAAAACATAATTACGACCACGTTTAAGGGCTTTTATCTCCAGTTGTTTTTATGCTGCCGAAAACTTTTCAAACAGATTTACACAATGTTGAGTTAAACGACTGCAATAAATTGTCGTCTGATTAAATATGCTGTTTCCAAGGCGACTGCAATTGACTTTAATCACATGTAAAACACAGCATTCAAGAGGAGAACCAGCAGGATCAGCAGCAGAAGCAGCATATGCAAATGCCAATAACAAATATGTTAAAGAATACTTCAAAAAAAAAAAATGTATATGTATATAAATAAAAGACGCCTTGCTACCGCTGCCAAATGGGGCAATTATTACACTTACCACAAGGGGGCCATGAATGATCCAAGAAGAGGCTGCAACATGAGTGTTGAGGCGTGGCACCACTCACAAGCACGCCTCAATGAATAAAATTGGCGGATTTACAATTGAATTTTAAAATGCGATGACGGCGATGACAGCCGTTTATGTTGATGATGAGCGTCCTCAAGGATAGGAAGTTTTGGCTTGCGCAGATTTAATGTATTGTTGGTCTTATGCCAAAGGCACCGCATGTTGCCAAACACACCCAAACAAGCTATTGATTATGTGTTATTTAATGTGTTATTAATGTGTGTGGTTTTTGAGTTAAGTGGGGCGTGTCCCTCCATAACCCCGAAGCACTTTTGATTTCTCGCGCTATTAGCATTGATTTACCTAAACGATTATTTGCAATTTATGCCACAGCCTAAAAGTATGCAACACGCCGAAGAGAGAACTATGAATGATTTGTCTGCTGCAATACTCACTTTCGATATATAAATTATACATAATACACACTATAATCTCATTATAATCCCATTATAAATATAACGAGAACCATTTTTTAATTGGACTAAATAATAATTTATTGCTACTATAAATTTTTGTATGTACAAACCAATAAATCAATTCATTTGAGACCAATTCAGTTGAACATATATTCAAAATAAATTCACAAATTGGAGCTTCGCTGCTATTCTAGAAATATATTAATATTGAAAAATATAAGTAATTGCTTTTATGCGTCAAATTAAAGTCATCAATTGAATCCTTAAAAAAAAATGTTAAGTTACTCACGGAATAAAATCTATTTAACAGAATCGTTTGAGTGCACTTTTATAAATTTATTCTTTGCCATTTTACAAATACTTGGAAAAAATGCTGCTTAATAAATTTTCACATATTTGATATATTATCAAATTCCAAATTATTCGCATATATTTTTGCCTGTGTTGGTATCATTAAACTACAATAAATAAATGAATGAAAATCACACACAATAAATTCTTATTACTATTTTATTTTATATTGTGGGCATTTTTATGCGCTGGCCCAATGCTGCGTAAAAATTCTGTATACACACACACACACACAGCTGAAAGCGTGAAAATTGTTGTGCGAAACTTTAGGGACAATATGCATAATTCATATATTTTGTTTGCTCGCTTTTCATACTTCAACCAGCCAACATTTGTCACTAAAGTTGTGCAGCTAATCAATTATGGGGGAAAATTTATATATTTTTTTTTATTTATTGTTTGTGTTCTTTCGGACTATTCACGTTTGAGTGCATCGCATAAAGTAATTCCTCACATGAACCGTAAACTATTGTTGATTTTATTATGCATTTATTGTGCTTTTGCAGCACATTGTAGTGCCCGCAAAAAGGCCGTCGAGTGCTGTTGTAATATAATAAATTGAATTTATATAAAAAAAAATTTAATGTACAAATATTTTAAAGTGAGCCTTTGTATTGATTTGATTTGTATCAAATATTAATAGAAATCACGGATGCGATTAGTGTTAAAAGAAAATTCCTTTGAATTCTTTCAAATTCAATTAACGCACTTTAAAGCATTTTCATAAATCTCAACCCCCCCAATGACCTCAAACCACCCGTTGACCTCGACACCGATTGTGATTTATGCCACAACTAAATTATAATGACGTGCACCCCCAAAATGATAGGCATCCGGCAAAATCATGCTAAATTGCTTGAATGTCAGCAGAGAAGTAATTTAAAAGCAATTTTGCGATCATTAAATGCCACAGTCAGATTAACCAACGAACTACTCAAGCACATCTGATAAAACTACATAGTTTATTCCCTGTATATAGATGAGAGACATCCGTGTATATACATGAACATATATTTCTTAATTATATATATAAAATATATATATATATAGAACAATCATACATCATAAAGTAGTAATCCCTAAGGTCGTCACTCTTTACAAATCAAGTTGATGAATAAAGTAAAGTGTCTTTTAAAGCACTTTAGATTTCGACGGGGCACTTTAAATGTTTCCACTAATTATAATGAGTTTGAGCAGTGACTAATATTTGGCAAGTTCACAAAAAATATTAAATTAGAATCGCATTTTCTGGCTAATTGCAGATAAAATGTGTATTACACAAGTTGTGCCTTGACTTGGCTGCTGGCAAATGCATGGCCATTGACATTGAAGGCAGTGCAGTTAATTTCAGTGTTTTTTTTTTTTTTTTGACAAACCCACAAACCACAAATACACGTTTCTGATGATGCTGTTCAACAAAGGTCATTGGCAAAATTACAAAAAATTGCGTGCCGCAAAAGCCAGAGAAAATCAGCATTGTATAAAAATAAACTTTCATTGAAGACTCCAGATAAAACACTTGGCATCATTTCCGCTGGTGATAAATTAAACTGTTTTGTCTTACATCATCATTATCATTGATATAAAGATGGAGTGCTTATCGCAGCTGGCCAAGCTGTGTGTGGAGTGCAGGCAAATCTTATAGACACATTTGGCCATTCAGTTGTAATTCCTCGTTGATTGTGGTTAACACACAAGTGACCATAATTCGATTCTATGAAATGGCATCACGTGTGCCAGATGCCACTGGAATATGCCTTGCCATGTGCCACATTCGTTGTGAATTGCGTTTGCAATTTAGTGACTAGAAATCATTGGGTTATTCATACAAATCCTCAACCGAACGAGAGGAGGAAGGAGTAGAATTTGGAGACAGTTCTCGTCCTTTTCTCGGAATAGAATCACGTACGTTTTGAAACAATTATTGTCCTTGCCCAGTGGCACGCAAACGGTCGCCCTTAAATCTATTATGCAGGATGCTGAGAAATAAATTAAATTTTGATTTAAGTTATTGTCGCCATTATTTAAAGCTGACTTTAATCTGCTGTGACCTAAGCGCACTAGTTTCATTATTTATCAATCTTTTGTTACGCTCTAAAAGTCATTTGGTTTAGTTTGTTTTTTCTAAATGATCGGGCACAATTAAAACAAATGACAACGATAAATTTTTACCAGCAATAAATAACAACTAGTTTCGGGATGCAAGTGCCAGTTGAGCAATGTTTCTAGACCAGCGCACAGAGCAATAAACAACGCGAATATCAGTAATAATTCTAGGCTGTAAATAAGGTCCATAAAGGCAAATAACGGCTAAAACAGTGCCAAGCCAAATCAAGCGTTGGCCAATTGGTAAACAGGTAAACTATATAAACTATATTTACTCGATAAATATTTACGGATTGCTGCTCCGTCTGAGTGATGCCGCAAACAGATGACTCAGTCGAACAGTCATAGCACAACAAAATTGATACGATTTGACAATAAACAAGTTAACTATTTATCAGTTGGGGTGTTAGAAATTGCGGCAGTGAAAGTTGCTAATTGTTTGGCAAACATGCAACTCGCCGTAGTGCTGCAATCGAGGAAAAGAAAGTCACTTTGCCGAGCAGTCAATGGCCGAAGCAACAGCCATATATTAATCGAACAGCCAACAGTCAACTTGGCTTAAAGCAACAGCTAATCAGCATTTCAGGCAGGCATTGAAGCGTGGTTATTTTCTGTAGCCATTTGCCATTGCTTTTGCGTGCTGTGAAACACTTAATGCTAAACTCGCAAAATGGTTGTGGACAAAAAATAAAGGTAGCGCGCAAGCGCAAGTATCTCATGGATACTTGGAGACATGACAAACAGCTGAGGAGGTATCTCCACAGCCCGCTGTCCGTACGCCCCTCTTCGCCCATGGCAAACACGTTAGCCGGCGCCCGAGTCTAAAAACCGAAACCGAATCCGAAACTGAAATTGAAAACCCACCAAGCAACACCTCGTTTCTGTTACCGGCTTTGACTTTGGCTTGCTCGGCTTCGGTCGGCCAAGCTTTATTTGAGTACCTGTAAGAGACTCTTCAATATTCAGTTGCGAATTTCATACAAAACGAAACGGTCGCTTCTGAATTGAAGTGTTGTGTTGTGACTTGGATTGTATTATCTATTTGATAAACTTCATCAGTATAAAAATTGGCAGTGCGATCGACAAATTCACATTAAAGCGGAAATTTGTCCAGTCAATAAAGTGAAGAGTTCTGTGCGCTGTACCACAACAAAGTCCAAAAAGCAAAAATAACCGCCGGATCTTTGAAGATATTCCTGGTTCAATTCTACGCAAATATGATCGAGAGACGCAGTCAACTGGATAAGGTAGTCAAATAAAGGAACTACAGTCAATTGTTTTTTAAAATTATCAATTTTATTTTCAATACGACAATGCTTTATTTTATATAGACGACAGTTTAACATATGACAATTATCTCAGCACAAACTCTGATTTAATTGTGTAGCTAGTTATTAACAGTGCCGACAATTAGCATAAAAATAACAAGTTTACTATTAAAATACGATATTAGCGACAAGCGTATAACTTTTATTGATTATTTACTTTATAATGATTTATTGTAATAATTTATAAAACTGTTTTGAATTGTTCTTTAAGTATTTGTTTGACATGTACAAATATTGTCAGCTTGTTCTTTAGCCGGTTTTCCAGTCTGTGTTTGTTCCGTGATCTTTTGTATACTTAGTGAGATCATATTGCAAGAATTATGTCTCGTTGAATGTGTTTATTATGAAGCACATTTTTCGTATATAATTTAGTTGTTGCCCCATCTGCATCTGAAGTAGTTTGAATCAGTTTTTGATCTCTGGCATTGTTTGCCTCATTTGTATATTGTTTAGAGCCATTGACTAAATATGTATCCGTTTTGCCATAACTTTGATTTTTGTTGTGTCGAAAAATATTTGCTGAATGGCTAAATATTCTAATTATTGACGAGCGGCGCAGTTACGTAATGCTTGCAACAGAACCAAAGGAATGTAAAACTTTGTGTTATAAATAATTAATGAATTTTTGAACAACGAGACGAAATTCATATTCATTTCAAAATATCTGTACAAAGTATTTATTTGTAATTAAAAAACATACGCTGCCCCAATCCCATATGTATATGTGTATGTATGTATATATATATACAAACATTAAAATTCAGTGCTGCAGCTTAGCTTCCTCTTATCATTTTTATTCATTTCTGTTTTTTGTGACTTGATCGAATTACGTATGTAAAATTGTTTCTTTTTTTAACTGCTTTTGTACTCACAACGATTTCAGACGTCAGCACAGGCGTCACTGTACAGTCAGCTCGTTTATTCTATATTTAGATACGAATTCGAATGTAAGGTGGGACGATGATTATAATTTAAAGAACTGAAGCGAATGTGATCCGTGTCACGTAAGAGCGGCCGCAAGAATTGTGGCAGAAACAAGGGGGGCAACAACTGGCAAAGGCAAAAAACCATGTTAAAAAGTGGCCAGCTCGAAATTAGCATAATTGCATGAGTGCCTGGTCTGTAAAGAATGTTGGTCTACTATTTTGCTGATTGCAAATGAGACAAATCTGTGCAGACGACATAATCCAAGGCGGCTTCAGTTGTAAACAGGCTGAGAGAAGCTAAAAGAAGTAGCAGCATTTGATTATTACTCAAAGCAGTTTCCTTTTTATGATTAGTCTGAGTCTGAGCCCAGCACTAATTCTATGGAAAGTTCATTAGCACAGCCAAGTCACTGACGAGTGACAAGCGTGGGATTAATCCCATCAGAATCTGGGCAAAACTACTTCTAAAGTTGATTTTTATGTGAGCCGACAATAAAGTTGCTACAAATTTACTTTTATTGCCAGTATCTGTAAATTGCTTGGAGACTTGTTGGCCAGCTTGGTACACGTGTCTGTTATAAACAATTATCTATTTTTGTATTTTTCCCAAACAAGTTGCCATTTCTAGGTACAAGAAATCAAACCTGTTTGATATGAAAATTAATTACTACACGCTTAATTGAATATTTCCGAGAGTAATAATATTGACATATTGTTTTATTCGCATAGTTTATTTCTAGAGAATTTATTTTCTTACCATTTAAGTTAATTTAATTGTTTTACATTCGTTTTGCACATGTAACATATTTTTTGCAACAGCCAACGATTAAATTGATTTACTACAAATGTAGAACATGTTAACATGTTTTACCAATTACTTCTTTCCCTTAAATGTATTTAATTTGTTTCTATTTTTTCCTCAGTGTGAAAATTTAATTCAATTCAAAAGTGCAGCCTTGACAAAGAGTGCATATCATATAATAGACTATTTGCCGATAAGAATATGTACAATTGATTTCTATAGAATATATTTTAAATCAACGTGCCGCATAATTAACATTTAGTAAATTACTTCTTTTGTGTTGCCCCGTCGCACTGAGGTGCAACACACTTGTTGTGAGGCACATTTAAAATATGCACATTAATTACGAGTTGATGGAGAAATGTAGTAAATTAAATTAAATGACATACACTGTTTACTATATATAGTAACAACAAATTGTTATTTTTTTATTATTGCTCTATACTACAATGAACATGTGTCTGTGTGTGTGTGTGTGTGTGTGTGTGTGTAGTTTAATTATTGCAAATTAATTAATTTGATTATTTGCGGCTGCTGCGGTAAATTGCGGCGTGTGCACATCAATCTATCAGCCACTGTGTGTATGTGTGTGTGTGTGTGTGTTTGTTTGTTTGCATGTGATTAGTGTTGAATAACATTAATTAGCCGCTTGATTTACGATGCATTGACCCTGCCTTATGTATCAAACTTTGCTTAGTTTAATTGCAGTTTCACCTTTTATTGCGTTCACTTAATTTTCAACATCCCCTTTACTTATTCCTCTCGTGCACTGTTTAACGATACTTAATTAAGTCTTTGAGTAGCCGGCACTTAAGTGGTCAAAGTTAATTGAATCCACTGCACTTTGTTATTGTATTGTTTTTTTTTGCAAGAGCACTTGCCTTGTCCAGGTGAATTTCAGAACCTTTTGCGCATTCTTGTGCACAACAAAAAACAAAATAAAAAAAAAAAACAAAAAAAAAATAGAAAAGAATAAAGCTCTAATCGAATTGTCGAAAATAATGAATGTGTTAAATAGCAACAGCATAAAAAAAAAATGCTAACAAAAGCCGCAAAGCAAATTATAAAAGTAACTCGCCAAAGTTTAAAAAATCGAGCCAAGACGAACAGCTTAAAGATAATAAGCAATAACAGTGGCAGTGGCAGTCGTCGTGCTTGACTGACATCACACACAGATACACACACACACACATGTACACACAATTCCACACAGATATAGACAGAGCAATAGATACAAAAATCACTTATCGCCAAACATTTGCGCCGTATATCTTGCTTGCACATGTTCGGGCTCAAGTTCAGGGCTTTTGAGATAAGATTTGGAGAGAGGAAGAATTCGTTCGATTATCTGCTTGCTACAATTTCTCAGCTGTTTTTCGCTAAAAGTTCACGTTCTGTGGCATAGCAAAAAAAAAAGCCAAAACAAAGTAAACAAACGAAGAAGCAAAGAAACAAAAATTAAGTAAATTAAATATAAATTGCGCCATAGCGACACGATGACAAAGTGTGGCACAGTGGCATGGGGCACAAAAAGCGTATGCTTGTAAATAAAATAACACCAAAACAGGTAATAATATAAATATAAAGTTGACCGTGACCAATGTCAGGGGCTCATTGGCGCTTATTTGTTATTGTATTTTGTTGTTGTTGCTTGTTGCTTGTTGTAGCCTGGGAATATGCTCGCAAGTGTGACCAGATAAAAGGTGCACACCAAAACCGTTGAACCAACCATTGTTTAACTATGCAAATTTATGCAATGTCAGCAGTGTGGCAAACAAAGATAGCGAAACAAAAGCAGCTGAAACAGAAGCAGCAACAGAAACAGCAACATAAATAGCTGGCCATTTCAACCGTTTCAGCCGAATTCAATTTTACGCTTTATGCCGTTTTGGTTTTTTTTTTTTTTTTTGTTATTTGGTTTCTAGTTCAAGTTTAGGGTCAATAACTGTCGATTGCATTTTAACTAAGTTGGTCGAGCAGCTGCTGCTGCTGCTTCTGCTTTGTTTGCTGTGGCTACTGTTGATTTACAATTTGTTAAATTGGCAAACAAAACGTTTACGAAAATATCTATTTAAATGCACGTTAAGCATTTTTGCTTTAACTTATTTTACTTTTTTATTACACACACAATTGGTGTAATAAAAGTTAGAATAATTTGTTTCTAGAACTACCCAACCATTTAAGCCACAATTATAGCTTTATTAACATATGCATTTAATATTATTATCATTATATGGCCAACACAATATTAAAGAATTATTCTTACTAATTTTTAATTATTAAAATGTATATAAAATAATTTTAGACTTTAAGCGAAATTAGCAACATTTCTCTATTGAGTATTAAATGTTGCTATATACTCAACATGCCCAACAGCAAACAGTTCACAAAAACTGAAGGTTCATCGATTTGAGAGCCTGTTTATCTTAATCAGTTTGTAGCACTTGTAGTATGTATATTTTTGAGTGCATTTTTTTTCTGTTTATGTTTGTTTTTACACAGAAAAAGGGTGCGCTAAGTGAATCACGAGCAAATCGAATGCTTTCCAACAACAATTTAAACAAACTAAAAGCAAGTTCAATGTGATTGCCATTTTACGAGCAGTAAAAATTGCAGGTTCAATGCATCAGACATCTGTGCGCCTGAAATTAAAGAACAGTTAATAGAGGTTATAAACTTCAAACATCAACAAACACACACACACACAGCAAAACTTTAACTTTTATACAAATATATTATGCCTATTCCAAGATAGACTCATTTGGCTTTATTAATATATTTACATACATTATTTGATTTATTTTCTTAGCCTCATCAGAAATTTAAGCAATGGGTTTTCGAGTTTAAAGTTCTATTTATAAGTCGGAATAGCAAAATGATCTATGTCTGCGCCTGTGGCTAACCAAATGAGACTGCCACCAATTGTTTCCGGCCTTTTTTTTGGGTTTTGACCTTTTCGTTTAATTCTTGTTAGAACCAGTTTCGATCCCAAACTGCTTAGCTAAGGTTATAACTAATTTTGTAAATGATGTTAGTTATTAAAAATTTCAAATCCCTGACCTTTTGAAATATAGGCGCTGGTATCTATTCTTCGGCAGCATCAAAAACCCATGTCAATATAATCATCAATCTTCTTGTTGTGACCTTATGGTACATAAAATATAATGATTCGATGACCAACTATATTTTCAATGCTTCATGACGCCCAACTCCCCTTCTTTTGTTATATAAAAATTATTCAATAAATTCACAATCGCAATTTGGCATTTTCGACCCCACAAATTGTCATCTGTTGCCTAAAAATCAACTAATAAAATTATAATAAAATATAGCTTCGCAAAATTCTCAAAATAAATTATCTTAGTGATAAAAATGCAGTTGATTTAGAAACTGTTTTACGCTGCAGCAAACATTCCAGCGGAAATTATCGATACATATCGATAATTAAGCAATTACCTTTTTTTACAATCGATGCACTTATATCTGTACCCCTGCTGACAGGGTATCTGCTAGTTGAGCACTTTAGCACTCTTCATAATTTCAATTTAGTTACTTTAAGAGCCGTTTTGTTTTTTGGTCTGCTTCGATTACCGCATCGCATAATTAATATGCAGATACGTTTGAGTTCAAGGCAGTTCCGGTGTGATAACAGGCTTTACAAATGCCTCGAATGTACATACAAATATATATATATATATATATATGTATGTAACACGTAGGTATGTCATTATTTGCCGACCTCATCGGCAACAATCAGCGTTTAAATGATGGAGTGGAGCACGCATAGAGTGCCACTGCAGGCGATCTGATATGGATGTGGATGTGGATGTGGATGTAGATGGAGACATTGACTGACTTGGCATTGTTGCATGAAAACTCGGTCAGTTGTCTGCTGCGTGCTCTCAACCTAAGGTGAGCAAGCTGTGCTTTTGTGTAAACGGGTTCAGTGAACTTAACCAATTTACAGTACCATTTAAAGTCGCGCACATTGGCACTGAGAACAAGTACGAATAAAGAAAAAGCTTGGCAGCTGAATTTTGCCCATAAGATGGAATTGTGCGTAGAACTGATTCAATGAAAATCGAAATCTGTAAAGTGTGTCAAAGCGCTAAAAGGCAGTCCGCACTCCAATTGCGCTGAAAGTAGCCAATCCACTTTTTATTTTTGCTCCAATCCGGCCTAAACCAGTTTTTCCGTTCGACGCTGAGAAAGCGGGCTGAAAAGAAATTTTCTGATGTGTGCGCTCAATTTGTTTGTGCAAACGGAGCCCCAACTTATAAATGTGTATTTACAGAGACTGCAGCGAGTCGCGTCATTTAGTACAACAACAACAACAGCAACAGCAACTCAGGCTAAAGATCAGCTGTCTCCGAGCAGCTGCACCTCGACCAGAACTGTGCTACGTGCTGAATATAAGCAGCTCAGCCGCTGCCCACCGTCAGTCGCTGCGCAGACGCGTTCAGGTGCACTTCACGTTTCACGTTCACGTTCACAAATTCGAATTCGAATTCGAATTGTGGTCAATACAATTGGTTTACCAATAGTGCTATTAGTATTGCAAACATATCTCAAAATAAGACAAAAATAAAATAAGTTGTTGATTGGCAAAATGGCAGCAGCACGCAACGTTTATATCACAAACGAGGTGAGTTCCTGCTTTGCCAAAAAAAAAAATATAAACAAAAAATCAAACCAAAAAATTTAAACAAATTAAAAACCAGTACGCAAACATAAGTGGTACATATTGGTGGCCAATGTTGCAAGAACCACTTGAGACATCCACTCGAAAGCAATATCAAATCAGTGTTTGGACGCAAACTGAAATGAAAAGCTGACTCGTTGCACGAAACTTGTCCAGAATTGAGATACAAATCAGCAAATTGTGCAAGATGTCGTAACTGCT
This sequence comes from Drosophila longiperda, assembly GCA_035042125.1. Lineage (NCBI taxonomy): Eukaryota > Metazoa > Arthropoda > Insecta > Diptera > Drosophilidae > Drosophila > Drosophila longiperda. The sequence goes on along the minus strand of JAWNLV010000107.1, from coordinate 9,615,097 downwards.
AAATTGATAGAATTCGCTGAGCTGTAAGACATAAAAGTCTGACGGAATATGAATAATTTATATACATAAATAGCGCGTAAATAAATACAAACAACAGCAGAAGTTGCAGACCGAATTTAAATTAATTCTTAAAGTTCTCAAACTCGTTTCAACACTTTTGCTTTTTGGTTGTTTTTATATCTTGGGAGACCGGGGAAAACTTTTACTCGACAGCAGCCAGCGTTATCCGTATAATTACAATAAATTAGTATTAATTTTGCATCAGTGTAATATAAACAGCTGCAGGCCAACCCGCACAGCCAAAACAGTTTCCAATTAAAACAAATCAATGAAAGAAAAAAAAAACAACAACTGAATCAGAAATAGAAAGTAAATTTGCAAACGGATATTTTAACCATCAGGACAGATGGGAAGATGGCGTTCGAAGTGTGTTTGTCTGGCCCCAAGCCGACAAATATAATTTAAGCAATAATTGTTGAATCTGTTAAATGGTTAATTAAGCATATTAAATTGGAATTTAAAAAAAAAATGCTCTAATTGATATCAATCTGATTTAATCATGTGGCTTAATTCTATCGATTCCCACAGCCATTAACAACGGCTTTTGTAAATGAAAAATCAGCAAGTGTATGAAATTTTCACAAATATTCCAAATGCTTTTTAATAAGAGTAAATAGAGGGTATATTTACTTAATTTAACTTATGAAACAAGTAGAAAACTTTAATTTGTTTGCGCCTTACAATGATTTAAAATGAGCTCACCCCTTTTGCTGAACATTATTTATAGCTTAAAGTGATTTCCGTTTACGGAAAAGTTTAGCGTAATCCAATATTTTTAGCAAGCATTAAGGAAGCGTTCAAAGTAAACATAATCCTGGCCGTGGGCAAGTGGATTGTTGTTCCTACCCACTCTGGTTTTCAAGTGCTGGATGTGCGAGCAAAAAAATTAACGCCTGTTGACATTCCACAAACAAATGAGTTGTATAAAAGTCGTTAAATTAAATATATTCTGTTTAGATGTACGATACAGGCAAAAGTGCTCTAATATTTATTGTTACTTATATATATATATATATATATATGTGCGTGTATGTGTGTGTGTGTGTATGTGTTCAAGGACAGGCATATCCTGGCTTAACATATCCCAGGCAGACAGCCTTCCAGTTATCATTATGTATTTGCCGCTGTTTGTACTTTTAATATTTGCCAATGTTCTGAGAAAGAATAACAAAAGATTTTTCGCGCGTTGTGCAAACAGAATGTCACTGGAAATGCGAAGTAAACAGTAAACAGTAAACAATAAACAATAAACAATACGCAAATACCCACATGCCCACAGAGATGTGATGCAAAAAAAATTGCTGCAAGGGTTTCTCAATTGCGGTTCAATGCTGCGTATACTTTTGCACATTACGTATACGCCTGTTGGCCACATGACAAAAATAAAACAAGTGCTGCAAGATATCGAGTTCTGTAGTTTTAATTAAATTTATATATGTGTATATCACAGAGTATTAAGAATTTTAAATGGAAATGTATGTGCATAAGCTGTGTGGTAAATACTTGTGGGCGACAGCAAGTTTCATGGTATCCAAAGACCAGGCCAAAATGAAGCTGGCAAACTTTCAATTTTAGCTTGATCTTTCACTTGCTCGATATTTATATGCAAATGAATTTTAAATAGAAATGCACTTCAGATGAAATTTGATGTGGTTCCAAACAAACAATTTGCATATAAATCAAGAAATCTACAAATGATAAATATCTATATATATATATATGTATATATATATATTCCAACTTTGTTTGCAAATTCTATTAGAAACACTTACTGAAACTATTTGCAAATATTGAGTACCTTGAAAATGAAATTACTTTCTGTGCTTTGAAGTACAAGCAAACTTCAAATTGTTACCGAATGAAAGGGTATCATTATTTATTGATATATGCATAAGTAAAATGATAAAATTTATGAAGACAACTTGAAATAAATCAGTATTGTTTTAAATAGTATGGCTTCTGTCTTTAGCATTCATTTTTTTGAATTTCTTAAGCTTTTTGAATTCTACGTCGCAACCAACAATGCCCAAAAACAAAAGGCACAATTCTGCTACCCACTTAAAATGTGCATAATAATAACACGAAACTGTCAAAAAAAAAACAACAAAAAAAAACAAAAGACACTCCCACACCCATGTTGGCCAAGTGCCACGACCAGTCTGGCAGTGAACTCAAGTTGGCTTAAAGCCCGCATATTTATGTCAATTTTGTCTGTTGTGTTCCTTTACAGTTGTTTTGTTGTTGCCCTTTTTTCACCGTTATCGCTTCAATGAATCATCGTTTTTCTTAATTTATGCATTTCCTAAACGAATGTTAATAATTTCTGTATAATGTGTTTCTCAGCTTCTACCTAATTTTTTTGCGCTTTGTTTTGGTTGTTTTTTTTTTTTTTGTGTGTATTGTTTTTGTATTTCGTTTAGCGGCATTTTGTTATCGGCCAACAAAAATTAGCTAACAGAATTTTTTTTTTGTGCAGCACCTAGTCGGAGTAGCCTTCCCCTTTTGACAAGGGTCAGGGTGAGATTTAACATTCGCTTAATTATTTATTTAATTACACACTTCAGCATGATGCTTTATTGCCATTGTTAATGTTGCACATGACCAACGATCTATGTCAAGGCACTGACAGAATCTTAAAGTAATTTAACAAAAATATATTATTTACACAATTGTACAATTAGACTTGGCTAGTCTCTCTCTCTCTCTCTATGCAAAGTGAATGCCACAGCACTCCCCACGCTGCCCCCACTGAGAGTTTTAAACTTGTCTTGATTGCAATCACAAAAGTGAACATAAAAAAACACAGACTGCGAATCTGTTTTATGCGGGTTTATAATTTATTTATACATTTATGCAGATGTATTATCAGTTTGCGATTTATTAGGTTGACATTTTGAACTTGTCATGGATGGCAGATTGAATTCTGATTAAACTGGTATTGTTCTGCCCTGTTGAATATTGCTCATACGCCACTTGGTGCGCCTTAGACGACCGTCAGCGGTGCCTGTTTGGCTCGTGACAGCTTTCAAAACACACTTAAACGGCGAAAAGTGCGCTGGCAGTGGAAAAACTTGATGCTCGATGCGCTCGACCCACCACATGAAACAGTGGCAGCCACAGCATAAAACTGGTTACGCCTGGCAAACGTCATGCGGCAAGTTGGCCTTGTGCTAATCCACATTTCAGAATCCCAGCCAGCAGCCAGCAGCAGCAGCCAGCCAACGCCGCCGCAACAACAGCTGAAAATTCTGCTACTACTTTGAGGCTGGTTTTATTTTTTTTTCTTTCATATTTTTTATTTTTCGCTGTTAGACAAACTCGAAACAACATTTTGTGCGCCTATGGACACAAAACCATTTAGCTGGTTGAGTGTGCGCCACAGAACGTGGTCAACCAATGCCCGGCTCAGTCACGGAGCGCATTGCGATCGGTTTCCCAATTTGAAAACACTCAGCATCAACTTGACTTTGAGTTGTTGATTAATTGCAACTTCGTTCGCACTTCGCCAGTTGTAGTTCAGATTTAATTGAGTTTTTCCGGCAAATAAATGAGATAAACAAACAAAATCATAAAAATGAGTTTTGACAACGATGTAACTGCAATAATTGCACTGATCGATATGTGATTTAATCAATGTTGGTGTCTCTTTTCCAGATAATTATTACAGCCATGGATCGCTTTGTATGGTTTGTGCTGCTGGTGGTCATGACCCACCTGGTCACCGAATTCACACGGGTCACTGGCTATGCGAGAGGACAACGACACGAGCTGATGCTAGCCAACGATGTAAGTAAGAGATTCCAAAAATATATATATATAAATAATCAAAAACTGTCTCCACTATTCTGTTGCATACTTTCGAGAGTTCTCAAAAAAAACAAATTTAAAACACATTTACAACTTTAATTTGTTTAGAGGCGTTTGTTTGTTTATCACTTAATTGCGCAAATTTGAATTTTATATAATTTAATAAACTTCAAATAATTAAATAATTTAGTAAAATTCCGGTTTTTCTATTTGCTTTAGAAAACACGTATAAATAATTAATTTCCTTCTGTCCTTTATAACCTCATTAACATTTTATTATGGCCGGATTAAAGTTGTTTATGTTTATTTGATATCGTTATAGACGCTGCTCCAACCGATGGCGGTGCAGAACATGCTGCTCTATCCCAGTCACGACTATATGCACTATGACCGCCCCTCGTCCGTCTTGAGCAGCAGCAACAGTGTGCAACAGAATGCGGCACTGGTGCTGGGCAACCTGGGTGCCGCAATGGCAAATGTTGCTGGCGGCAACAGTGCGCCATCTGCTGCTGCTGTCGGCGAGTCAAGCTATTTCAGTCTGAGGCCATTAATTGATAACATTTTCGAGGTAAGTTATAATCACTTTGGCTGCCCCGCAGCGTCTTTGTGGCGCAACCTGTTGAGAACCGATTTTGAGTTGTTTTTTAATTACAGATACCCATATCGACTTTGCGTGCAGTGGGCAATCTGGTGGGTTCCCTCACCGGCAGCTATCGTCAGACACCGGATGCGTCGCAAAAATCGGTGGTTATTATGGCGGAGGCGCCACTGCGACTGCCAGCGGGCAACTCAGCCTCGCAGCCGGGCAACTTTAAGCTGTCAGCTCAGCGGCAAAAGATGCGCGAGGAGTTGGCGTAGTTGACGCAAAAACATTGTCAATTGATATTCACATTTAATGTTTTACATCATTTTGTAATAAGTTTGTAATCCACCTTTGACCTTGAGGCCTGGCAGGGACAAGGCGCACACGTTTCATAGTGTTGTGTTTTGTCGGCATTTTCTATTTAAAAATACGTAAAATCTTAGGTGTGCTTGTGTGTGTGATTGTTTTTGTATGTGTATGTGTGTGTGTTTGTGTTTCGATGTATTTTTCATCATTAATATTAGTTGTTTTATTTTATAACGTTCAATTTGTGATATATGTAAATTTGTTGTAAGACTAGCTTATTTGTATTTATATAATAGAAAATCAAATACAAAATATAATTAAATTTACTAAATGTCAACGTTTTTGATTTTTATTTTGCCTGAACGAAACGCACAAATATGTTATTGAATTTCTCTTCAAACAATTTAATTTAATTTACTCTGAAATATGCTGAAACTATCCATAAACAATTAATATCTAAATTAAAGTGGTTTTCCGTACCACAATAATTCAATATTTTTATATATTAATTGATTTAAAGATCAGTAAATTAAATATAACAAAATAAATTTAATAGCAAATGACAAACAAGAAAATCGCAGAAATGTTTTTACTCACAAAAATATTAAATAATAATACAAATGTTGAAAAGTTCATTTTTTAAATAAAATCTAAAGGTTTGCACCTTAAAGCAGTGATTGACAATTCAATAGAATTCAATAAGTTAAGCGATTTATGTGCGCATCCCAAAAGTAGGCAATGCTTGTGCGTTGTTTTATGATGTCGTCTGAAAAGCCAGCCAAATCATGTTGCATACTTTTGAGCATCATTAAAAAATATTGATTGCTTTTAAGAACAACACAGTACAGGCCACAAAAATGTCAACAACCGCCATATCAGCGGTGCATCAGTCAACAAGAAATCAATTTCCGCCAGATACATATTAAAAGTGACAGCAGCTTGATTAAAACATGACCGCGATGAAAGGTTAACAAAACAACCAACAACACAGGAAGTAAATGGGAAAAAAAAGTAGCTATATGAAAAATTGTAAAAAAAAAAATAGTATATTGCTAAAAAGGCTGACTTGCAATTTAATACAAGACTTGCTTTGACATTTTTTTCTAATTAAGATAAGATGTATAAAATAGACCTTAACTAAATATAAATCTTAATTAAATTGTACCTGATGTATTATAGTAATTACAGACTGAACAATTCAAGCCTAATGATTCAATTAGAACAAATAGGAACTGAATTACTATTAGAAAACCAACCTGTGACCCGAATCCCTGTGAACTCAATTGAAAGTTAACACGCGCGCCTATTGGAAAAAAAAAAACAGATTCCGACAAATTTAGCGCATTTAATTATATTTTGAATGCGGCCCTATTTGGTCATTTGATTTCGCTCACATTTCGCATTAAAATTTACCAAGAACGTGATGGGTGGTTTATCCAATCTAACAAAGGCCAAAAAACCATTTTGACAGCTGTCATTTGAATATTTAATGAGCACTTTTTAAACTCGAGAACGAAACAAAAAAAAAAAAGCAGAAGAAGCGTTTCACCAAAAAACGAACAAAGTCGAAAGCAGCCAGCCCAAATAAAGAAATTGTCAACAAAAAAAACGGCGTTGGTCAATAGCATTTAAAATTTGAATTCTGCGTCGAGTTTGAAGTGTGCGTAGCGATTTAAATAGCCAAAAGCCGTTGAACCGCTGAACCGATGAACCGCTGAAGATGCAACCCATTCAACAGTGACGCATGTAGGCACATTTGCATGCCACATTTGCCAGTCAAGCAACTTTGGTTGCTGCAACGCAATGAAGCGATTTTTAACGACAATAGCGAGTTTATGGCTTTATTTGCAACCGGCCAGTTGGCCATCCAGCATTGCCAAACATTCAAGCCGAATCGGTTGGCTGGAATCGAGTATAAAAGCTTTTTCATCAGGGTCTTAATGGCCGGCAATTGTAACTGCAGTAATTGAACCGGTTTTTTTTTCTCCCATACTCTACACTGGGGCATATGCGCAATGTCAGACAAAAGAACCAACGAAATATAAGTTGTGGTTCTTAAAATATGAGAATTAAAACAGAACGAATTTCCATTAAATATAAATTAATTAATTTGATGTTTTAAATTGAGAGAGTTTTTCTATAAACATTTCATTATATATGCGCTTATCTCGCACATTGTTTGTCTTTCCTATGTAAGCCTATTATAAAATAATGGAAGATTTTGAACACAACAATTCCTATATAAACAGACGTTTGCATTTTAATTGCGACTCAAATCCAGTTCACAGCTTACAACAGTAGCAACGCACAACAGAAGAAAATTGTTAATCACCCAGTTTCAAGTTTAAGCCCAGACACAGACACAGACTCAGAGCTAGACTCCGAGTCAGAGCCAGAGTTAAACTCAGTCTCAGTGCTAATCGAAAACGCGACGAGAGTGGACGAGTTTTTTGTGTCTAGTGTTGAGATTTATTATTATTTATTAATTTACAAAGCGAACGCTAAAAAAGTGAACAGGTACAAATTGTGTTATGCAATCAAGAACAAGAACTTATATCCACATAATAAGTAGATACTATGTAGTAGCTGCATACCAGACCCCCCAGGGCAAGTTGGCTGTATAGTTTTTTGAATGACTACGCCACTGTGCTGGGTGGAGTATGCCACATTCTCGCATGTCCGTCCGGTTGGGCAACGCGTTTCGCATACAGAAACAGACGACTCTTTTGTTTTTGTGTGCAAAGTCGTCTCTTTGGACGGCACACACAGAGATGTTGCAGCACAACGAGTTCTGTGTTGTGAGGCTTTGGGCTGTTTGCCAGTTTGCTGCTAGCCAAGCAAGAAATTTAATTTTGTTTCACCTGTTTTTTAGCCGGAAAATGTTTGCCGTATTTGGTGCACTTTGCCTACTGCTGCTGCAAGCCGCACCAGCACCAGCTCAGGTAAGTTTTTATCCAGTGTACCAAGTACCAAATAAGTACTATTTTGAACTCGATTTTCTTGTTTGTACACCGAAAGAACTCCGTTTCATAGTTGCTTCATGCTTCATGTGCGATGTTTGCCAACTTTGTGATTGAGCAAACATTGCCACGGCTACTGCTTTATTGCTATGCATTCGAATGGTTTTGGCCAAAAGACCCTATTACATTCCATCAGCTTCCCTCTGGCGCTTTTTGCGGTTAATTCTTTTAGTAACTACGCAACTCGTTTGCAAAGCGAAAATATTCCAATTATTGTGCATGTGGCACATACGTTGCCATTAACAGCTCTACCTACAATATTGTATTTTTTTTATCTACGGCGTTGTAAAGATTGGCTAACAGTAAACATGCAAAAAAAAAAAACAAAATAAATAAAAAATAAAAACAGGCAAATTTGTGGTATATGCGTTAGACCTTTTCATGTATTACTTTGAGCTTAAGGCCTTCAATTGGTTTTAATTAACCCGTTTTAATTTACGCAAATTTAAGAAATTCGTTAAGCAGAATTGCCGTAGGTCATTGGGCTTAATTACAATTTATTTACATTTTACACTCATTTTCCATCTTAGTGTTTTACTCAAATATCTTCGTTTATCATATTAATTTAGTAATTTTACTAAAACTTGACGTTAATTGATATTTTGGTAGCTACTCCACTCCTTATTATATAGTTGTCTAATAGCTAAACTTTATTTAAGCATAGTTGTAAATAAAAACCAACAAATTCAAGTTCAATTTACAGCAACATTTATTTTCAATTATAAATTTATTAAAATAAGTAAAAGTTGCATTACTGTCTCACAATATTATTTAATTTGTTCGTGTAATTTAGTATTATTGGTTTAATAAATTAATTTGTTGAATATGAAATTTGATTTCACTTACTAAAACTGAAGCCAGCATATACATTTTATGGTAATCATAAAGTTCTTGAATTCAAAAATAATTATTCTGTTCAGCTGCAGCACACAAAATAGTCGAACAGAGTTGCGGCATGAACTTGCCAGTCATCAAATGGGATTGCCAATGTTGCAAGGCTGACCAGAAGAGAGGTTAAATTGCTGGTGTTGATTTTATTTGCGGTTTTTTGTTGCATATTCAAATGGTAAAGGCCGCAAAACGCGGAAAGCCTGAATTTGTGCAATTTGGCAGCAAGTGCAATTTGTTGGCCTGTGGCACGTTGAAAGTGGCAAGAGGAGTACACAGTGGCAAAGTGGTCGCTGCTGTAAATTTAAGGCTCATTAAATTGTTGCGCAATGCAACGGCTATTAAAATGTGGCAATAACGAATTCGAACCTCTGACTTGCTTATCCAACAGTTAGTACATATATATAATTGCCTGCCCAGTCACAACTAGTAATTATATATTTGAGCATTAAAATGGCATCAGTAAAACTCGCCTATTATTAAATAAACGACACGACTTTGGTCTTGGATTGTTGGTTCACGCTCTTTAATCTTGGCTTTATATCATTTTAATCACAGCGTCCACCTTGAACCTTTGAGCAGTTGGCGTTGCCTCAACCGATGTGACTCACAGAAGAATTTTTCCAGCTAATTACGCATATGCCGTATTTTTGCAAGGTGCCCGTTGCAACAAACAACTATGCAACACTTTTCCGCATAGCAGCCATTTTGCCACGCCTGTCAGTTTTGGGTGTTAGCTGCGCAGTGCAGCACCTGTGTCGGGTTAACAACTCAGCCGGCTAAAGGCCAAGTGCCAAATGCACCGTGTCATGTTACCCCGCTGGCTAGATGTGTTTTTTTGGTGATGTTGCATCCTAAGCCCATTTATTCGCTGGCTTTTGTTAGCCTGCTGCAGTTTTTATACTCTTGCCGAGGGTATATCAATTTTTTTGCGATATTCATTCAACAATAGCCAGTTGATTATTTCAATTCAGTGTTTGAAAATGCTACTCTCTCTGGTAAAATTTTGTTTATCTATTGCTACTGCCAAGTCAAGAGCAGCCTCAAATAGCAGCCACATGTAGCATAAATACAAGTTGCACAATTCGCTTTAAGTTTTTTTTTTTTTTGCACCTGCTCTGACAGATCCTAGAGCAGAGCGGAGCAGATTAATTTCAATTTTTTGCCATTGACTTTTATAGCAATATCAATAACAGAGCAAAATTTCTATTGCTTTTTGTGCTACTGATTTGGATTGAGCCTAAGCCGTACTCCGTTCTGTAAGAGTATCAAGTCGTCGGCTTGCCCAAAATTCCTTGCAACTTTTGTTGTCGTCGAAACAACAGCATTTGTTGAACTTGCCGCCAGCTATAGCAATTTAGGCACTTTACTTTGGTTGGCAGGCCGCAACCTGAAAATCTTTGCATTTTGGGTTTATTTCTATTTGCTTACTGGTGGTCCTTCGCTTGCGGGCAGAAGTTGAATTTAGATTTTAATCAACGCATGCATGAAATTTGAATTTGTTGTGCACCCGAAAAAGAGAGGGAAAATAAAAGAAGGAAAATCTACTAAATCGTGGGAATTGTACACAATTGAAATTAAAATGAAACGGTTAGCGTAATGGGCTTTTCCAAATGGGTTGCAGCTAGAGTTATAAGTTTAGCGCAGATTTCACAAAAAAAAAAAAAACAAAAAAGATAGAAAAATCATGCAAATTTCTAAGTACCCCAAAGTGCTTTGCCGAAGAACTTTGGAGTTACGATTTATTGGGGATTAGGACCCGAGCGGCTTTAAGCGCTGTCATTGTCCCTCAGACGATTGCAATCAGCAAAAATCTGCAATGTAAACATAAATTAACTGGACACAATGTCGCATTTGTTGTTGCATGTTTATGTTGGCCATTGCGCCAACAATTGACTCCCCGATGTTTATCCAAAAGTTATGGCAGCTTTGTAAATGCTGCAAATAAACTCATTCACAAATGTCCCAAGTTGATAACTCAATTAAATTTAGTGCCCTGATTGTCCAACCACAAATGGATTTGTGCAAATATTTAAGAAGCAAACAAAACCCAAAACGATTTTATATATGTTTTGTAACATAAATATTTTTTCAATTCAGCAAATGCTACACAAACTTTGTTTCTATTCAACGCTCCTTTCTAATCTCAACTTGAATCTTTTCATATTTCTTATAAACAATGGCCAATTAGTTTCATGCATTAGATGTAACTTTTGCCCAACCAAACCATTGGGAGTTATGGATTTAACAGAGTTTTCGTGTTGACAAAACAAAACAATTTCAAACTCGATTCCAATTCTAAAAATTATTTGCCATAGAAAACTTTTAAATAAAATTTCTCGTTGTGTTAAATATTTATATCTGTATTTATTAAGTTTGGATTATTGCGTTAGTCTAAAAATAGATTACGCTACAAATAAAACAGAATCTACAAATAAAAGTTTTAATTCGTATTTTGCTTAAACGAAGACACTTTATGATTTCTTAGCTAACTATCAATATGTTCCCTAGATTAATTTATCTAATTAACAATATTAATATTTTAGCAAGCAGACTTTCGCTAATACCTATTGATATTTTCATGCACAGATGTAATGTGTCAGTCAAAAAACCTGATTTGCTAATTGCATATTTGAATTATTTATTAAGCACTGTTTTGACAGTTACAAATTACATAGAATTCAAATTTGCGTACCCAGTTTTAACTTTGAAAGCAGATGTCAAATTGCATAATTAATAATTAATTTATTATTCAAGCAAATATTGCGATTTTGCACAACTATAAACATATATAGGTGTATGTACATATGTGGCTGCAAATTATTTCTTAATCGCGCTTAAGCCTCTTATCTGAATATTGGATTTTAAGTGGGGTGTGGAGCTGTTTGAGGGACCCAAATTAAAGTGAATTTATCAGGCGCTTAAATCGACTTATGCCTGCAAACCAAACCGCTAAGCGGTTGTCTGTGTGTGTGTGCGTGTGTGTGTTCCAGTGTGTGTGTTCCAGTGTGTGTGTTCCTGTGTGTGTTTATTCGTGTGTTTGTTCAACACTGCATTTGCATCTCATTACGAGTAGCTGCATCTGAAACTTCTGACAAGCTGGTGCACGTGGAAGACTACCAAAGTCCCGGACGGAATTTTTGTTGTTGCATATTTCATGTTAATAAGCGCAACTCCTGCTCTTAATTATGTCATTATTTTAATTTAGTTAGTTGCTGCCTGATGACGTCATCTTCATCGTTGTAGTCATCGTTGAATTCATTTTTTAATAAAGTTACGAGACATTTCGCTGGAACAAGAAAGAAAAATATAAACACAAACTTATTAAACAATGCAACAAAGTTGCAAGAGATGAAAGAGAGCGATAGAGAGATAGACAAAGAGAGAGAGAGAGAGAGAGAGAGAGAGAGAGAGAGAGAGAGCATGATAAGGACAAACTTACAATATATCACAGTATAACTCCAAAAATGACCAACTGAAAGTGCAATTGGTCGACTGCCTTGTGCCTCTGGACACGAACTGTTGCATGTTGTTGGCCAATACCACCGTTTAGCAGCACCGCTACACCACCATCGCCTCCATTCACCTCCAGCGGTGTCAGATCATAGGCATGCACCGCCGTTATCGTATATTGCATATCAGTTCCATCAGTATTCTGGTTGAGATAAAATATATGTAACTTTTTAAAGATATCACCACAAGTCACAACTTTCACAAATATTTTGAATTTTGATTTAAAATTCAATTTAAATGCCGAGCATAGCTTCAAGGTTAAAAGAGCAGAAGATTACAACTTTGATGTGTTCGTGTGCTCGTCCACAGTTCAATAACTTTTAACCTTTTGGGCGACAAAGTCAAAAATAAAAAAAAATAAAGACAAAGCAATTTTCATGCTAGGAATTCTTTAAGCCGCTTTGCAATTGCTAAACTGATGTTGTTGCCAAAGGTGGCTAATGAATGAGTTTGGCTGTGTAACTTTACATTTATTGTGATACTTTTCTTTGTCTACGGTTTTATTCAACACAATCTGTCTATATATATATATATATATATATATATATATTTATCTTTTAATTAATAATATATATATACAAAATATATTTATTATATTTTGGACTGTGATAATCTTATCAATTCAGCAGCGTCATTTGACAGCGATTGTGGTGCTTTTCTGCTTTACAGCAATATTCAATTCAAACGACTTTTTATGTTTTAAGCATTTCACATATTTTTCGAATGTTATTTGAATATAAATATATATACATATATGTATTGCTTTGACTTATTAAATATATATCTGCTTTATTTGAACCAAGTTATTATTAGGCATTTTCATATTACTCTAAGAATTTCTTCTAATAATAAATGATGAGAGTTTTCTAATATTTTCAATTTATTAACTCAACTTTTACTTACCTCTAAGTTATAGGCAACATCCGTAGAATTCCCATCTGTGCTGTTGGCACCCGACAGGTAAATGTCTTCTGCATAGATAGTGCTGGCGTATTTGTTGACCTGGCCCCACGTGGCCGTGGCACCATTTACGAGTCGCAAGTCCAACAACAACAGCAACGATAGCAGTAGTGGCAGCAACAGCTGTGTTGTGTTTGTCAACATGTCGACATGTGGCACATTTAAAGTCAAAAGCACTTACACACACACACACACCTTACACACAGCTCCTGTTTTGGGCTTTGGCTCTCAGTTCCAGTTGAGGTGTGAATCTCAAATGATTCGCGTCCAACTGAACCGTGTCTAAATATTGTCGCCAGCCTTCAAATTGCTTATCAGTTTTAGTTGTTTTCTTATTGTTTACCGCGCTCTCTGCCAGAGTTTTCTGCTTTTTGCAATTTGTTTTGCTATTGTTCTCTGTTTGCTCATATCTCACTCAGTGATAACATCAACTAATCTAGTGTTTGTATTATTTGTACGACATATATGTCTAAAACTGCTCGGACTTGTTATCGGCGCATTCGACTGGCGTTTATCAGTTAATTAATTAGTTTGATTATGATATATGGATGTATGTGTCACATGTGCCCACATTTCAACTCATTGACCTGAATACTATAATACATAATATACAAAGAGCAGTAGAAAAATGTAAACATCTAAATTTAACTCATGGAAGGTAGCAGAATATCTTAAAGAAATGAGTTTAACTTATTGTTAATGTTGGCCATAAATCATATCTAAATCAGCATTTACACTAAAATATATTTATGTACGAGTTCATTTTATATAAGGAGTATTTATTGAACCTAAGAAGAATGCCAACAGAAAAGAGTGTTTAAGTCGAGTGTGCTCAGCTGTGAGTGGCTTATAAATAAATTTCAAAATTGTAAGCTATGTATTTATAAGTAGAAAGTTTAAAGCCCTACATACAGCAAATAACTTACTTTTAGACTAGCTTAGGTGCAAACACAAACTGAAAACAAATACCAAAACAAAATTGATTCAATTTTCCATTTATTCACAACTTCGAAAAACCAACAAGTTTTTTGGTTTGTGTTTTTTTTTTTAATCATTTACAACTTCTAAAAGTTTTACAACTTGGGTCCCTGAGGTGAAAACAAAAAACAGTTAATCATAAATATAATATTTCTAAAATATGCTTTGCAGTGATTTTGATTTTGATTTATGGGCAAGAACTACTTTTAACTTGATTATAGTAAAGCAGGTGTTCAATTGAATATCATTTCTACAACGGTTTCATTAGAAAGTTCCAAACCTAATTTAAATTGATTGACGCTTCTGAGCTGCCTGGCATGGTGCAGGAAGTGTGAACTGAGTCCACACAGGCCAAATTATTATTATGTGTAGCGCATCTTGTTGGCTACCAAAAAGGTACTCTTAAGGTTTTCACTCAAACTTTTTTTGGGTGGGGAGGGGTTTGCGGCACAAAACTTTGACTATTTGTGAAAAATGGCCCCGGCATCTTAAGCCAAAGTTTTGCGTGCCTAAACAAAAAGAGCAACTTTCAATAACATTAAGTATACGCGCTGAGTAACTAACTTTTGCCCCAAACTCGAAGCACATTTTCACATCTCTGACTAATTTCCACTCACCCACTCAATCTTCTATGTTTCAGCTTATAACACTGCGCGATGGAAAGGTGGGCGTCAATTTCGCCGGCTATCATGCGGATGCCGGACTGGGTGGACTACTGACGGGCAACGCAGCTCACGGCGGACTTAGCGCCTCGGCGGGCACTCCTTGGGGAGCTCGCTCTGCAGCTGGTATCGGTGGCAGTCTTGATGGTAATACCTTGCATTAATTGATATTCTACTTTCTGATTAATACGCGCATTAAACGCATCAGGACGCCCCGCTGGAGGTGCATATGCAGCGGCTCAGGGCAACGATGAAGTCGGCGCGAGCGCAGTTCTTGGCGGCAGCGTTGGCGAGCGTGGCTACATTGGCTCCGAGGCGCACCAACCCGGCAAGGTGGCCCACACCTCCATCCAGCTGCAGCCACAACATGAGTCGGCTAACCCCGCAACCGTGGACAATACCCCTCTGTTGCCAACGGCCCGCCCAACATATGTGCAGAAAGTGAAGCCTCCACACAAAAAATATTCGCTAATTGCACCAAATGTAAGTAAAATGTTAAAAATACCACCGAGATGAGTAATGAATGATAGCAAATATTAAAAATAAATGATAAAGTGTCAAGATCATTGAGAAGAAGTGAGAGATTTAGGAAACATAATAATCTGCAGTTCAGTTAATAAGCAACAAAAATACTTCAGACGGGAAATCCCTTTGAAGCGTTTTTCCATTTAAATATTTGCTCAGTATTATAAAAGTCATGACATTCATAAATTATGGCTAGAAATGTTTCTTTTGCCAAATATTTATATTGATAGGAAAAAAATGAGTATAGAATGTATATGAGACTATAGAAATTGTCTCTGGTTAAACTGATTCATCATTTTGTTTTATTTCTAAGGCATATTTAATTTTTTTGTAGTGAATTCTTTTCTAGTTAATATAAAAAATGTTTAACATAATTTAAAAGAATATTTATATAATTATAATAATAATATAATTATTATAATAAGCTTTTAATAGCTTATATACCCTATAGTTTTTGAGATGAGTTTATTCATATATATGTATATATATATATATAAATATATATATTTATATAAGTATTAATGTCATACTTAATTTAAGCTTAAATAGACAACAGAAACAAAAACAATGTGTGTGTGCGTGTGTGCATATAAATATGTGTGTGTGTGTGTGTGTGTTTGTGTGAGTGTGCATATTTTAAATGTATGCTAATCTATGCATGTTAGTCAGACCACAGTGCGAAGAGCCAAATCAATGAAAATCCTGTTAAAATAGTCGCAGAGATCGGAATGGGTACGCCAGAGGTGGCGCCTCTAATTATTGTCAAGAGACAACGCTTACGTGTGAAGCGTCCACGACAACGTCAGCGCACCGTTTACATAACAAAGGAGCAGCATCAGCAGCAGTCAATGCAGGAGAAGGAGCAGCAAGGAGAGATTCTCCATCAGGCGTCGCACTCTGATGAGCCGGCGAAGGTAACAGTCAAAATACCAACGACGACAACACAAACAAAATGGACACAAAATCCACACGGAAAACACAAACTGCCACAGCCACACACACACACGCACACACAAGTGTGGACGTGTGGTGTGGCAGACAAGTGCACATACATACACAACTCACACAGATACAAACACAC
Source organism: Drosophila longiperda (assembly GCA_035042125.1). Lineage (NCBI taxonomy): Eukaryota > Metazoa > Arthropoda > Insecta > Diptera > Drosophilidae > Drosophila > Drosophila longiperda. The sequence goes on along the minus strand of JAWNLV010000107.1, from coordinate 9,598,714 downwards.
AGCTGCAGACCCGGTGTTGAACAAACTTTGGACAGCCTACAGCAGCCCGGCTGAAAATGGCCTGCAACTATCTAAATTTTGGATTTTAGTTGGAATTTTCGCTTGTGGTTCAAAGCATTTGACCACAACTAATGCTGTGAAATGTATTTTGCAACTTGTTGCATTGCTTTCAATTTGTTTTGTTACCATACGTTTTTATGCATGTATTTTTGGTCACTTGTTTTGGTTGGGTTTGTTCGCTTAGTTGCGGTGTCAGTTAAATTTCATTTGAATTTTATTTGCATTTATTTAGCTTTGTTGACTTTTATGGTCAGCACAGAATACAGAACTTATTTTGATATTTGTTTTTTTTTTATGCCAGGCCACGCCCAAGAGTGATGCAAAGGTGGTGCACTACCGCAAGTACTCCAAGGTTGTCGCACCGCAGCCATCGGTTGCCACCAGCCACGTCATCGCACCACAGGCACAAAACGGCATCGTGGGCAATGCACTTGAAGTAAGTTGGCCAACATTCGCATAGTTTGTACAACAATTTATTGTTCGTTCAAATTTATTCTTCATTTATAGATTCCAATTGGCATTTTGCGCTCCCTCCAGACGAGCCTCGGCGCTTTAGTGGGCGGTCAACCACTTCCCGCTGTTCCCGGTGTTCACGTCCAACACTACTAGAATTAAGGCAATAAGTAAATATATAATGTATTTGTGCAGCGAATAAGCTAACTTTAAACAACTCATTTGAACAATAAAGCCAAAACAATGGTTAACAAAATGCTGACTTCGTATTTTCATGCATGGAGTCAAAAGCGGAAATGTTGCTCTTCGAAAACCTGATCCGATTATATTTACTTTAGGTTTATTTTCAGGTGTTGATTTAAGGATTATTTTAAAATATTCTTAACACTTTTAGGCAATGCAGCAGGCTTATAATAAATAACTACAAAAATCTTCCATTACAGACATATTTAAATTATTCAAATGAAACCAAACTTCATTATTATTGTGAAATATTAATATTATGCAACAATAAATATCTCAACTATTTATGCCAACTTGTGTTAAAGAGTCATCTTTAATTTAGGATGTGTAATTTTCTTTTGGTTTAGGATGTGGGTTGATGTTTTGTTGAAAGGGTCGCTCCATAAATTCAAACACCACAAAAACGTCAACAAGAATAGCAACTAAAAATGCAACAACAACAATAGTAAAACGTAATTCTTGAAACGGTTTCTGTCTCTCCCTCTCTCTCTCCAGCTTTCCCTCTCTCACTCTCTCTCTTTCTCCCTTTACTGGCCGAAGTTCAAATGGCCAGCATGCTCCGGCCAGAATATGTGTGTCTGTGTAGTTCTACAAAGTGGGGATAGTCGAAAACATATTGGCACGAACGGGAAATGCCAAAGCGTTGCTCTTGTTTATTTAGGAGCTGCTGTGTTCACCCCACACACACACACACACACACACACACACATACCCACACACTTGAGTTGTGTACAGGATGCGGGATAGCAAAATATTTCACACTCTGCAACCACAGGCAATTGTGCGGCACTCGGCAGGATGCGGGGAGTACAAAAGAAGTCTGTAAGGGTCCGTCCATTCGCATATTTGAATGCTCAACACACACTCACACACACACACACAGTTGCACACATGCCACATACGTGCATGTTATATGCACGTATTGTGTAAATATGCTTAAACACCTCGGGCTTTTATGCTTTTAACCCTTGCCACACAAAGTCGCCGCTACGCAAGTGTAACGGCAGAATATCTATGTGTGTGTGTGAATGTGTGCATGTGTGTATGTGTATGTTTGTATTTGTGTTTGTGTGTGGGTTAACCTTTGTGTCAGCAACGGCTCGCTTGAAGCAACTTGAATGCCCATGCAGCGGTTTGTGGCGGCTCTTTGAATTTCTTCATTAATGCTGCGCTTACAACTTATAGCCATTAGGCGCGATTTAACCAATTTGGTGCCCGCTGGGAATTAGGCTAACGAAATGGCCATTACTACCCTCTCAAGTTAAACTTACTTAAAGGAACAAAGAAAAACAAGGAAGAAAATTATAATATATTTTTAACAAAAATTGAAGTATATCTTTAAGGTAAGCCCAAATAAATAAATAAATTTGTATATGCTATATTATACTATATATTGTAAAATCTATTCTATGCTGACAATTATGACAACACTCAAAACCAAGACGAGATCCGTAATCAACCATAAATATGGTTTATCATCTTGGATTGCGATTGATTTACAATACAATACAACATTTATATTATCATTAAACTCTTTATGTTGAAGATTAGCCGTCCAGTTATTGTTCGGGCTCTGTCGCGACTGAGCCGGGTTAACAAAGGTCAGACCTATTCAGAATTTGTTGGTCGCCAGCTATGTAATACATTTTACGCACATGCTGCACAAATTAAATTTACAGTACATTCGAATGTACACTCAGCGAAAAGTAGCATACTAAGTAAAATATGCTATAGTTCATTTTATTTTCTTTTACTTTTACATTTCATTTATTTTTTAACATGTGGTAAAATTAATATTTTCAGAGTTTTTTTTATTCATCCATAGATAGTTCCTTACTTTCTCTCCAATCTTAACATTTTACTTTCCATATTACCAAAATATCAACTATCAAAAATCATTGGCTAACTTAGTCTTATTCTGTACAAAATTTAATTAAAAATATTTTATTTTATTTGAAGTAGTCGCCTGGTTTTAGTCCAATAAATAAATAAAATATTTAGTATGAATTCATTAAGAATTTCTATATTATTCTGTGGTTTTATGTGCGCGCCTAAAGTTATTTACAGAAAGGAATTTTCTAATTTTGAAAATAAATATGCAGTTAATAATTGAAACGTTTATTTTTTTTCTTAACCAAATGCTGAAATTGTTTTCATGTTTTTATAAATGTTTGCTTGGGCAAAAAGTAATTCAGCAACGCAAGAGGCAACGTACACGCACACACACACACTCTCACACCCATACCCCCACATACCCACACACCCACACACACTTATCCACACAATAGTTGATATATTTGAGTTGAGTGCGCTGAAAGGTAAACTTTAAACAATTCGCACCACATGGCGTATTCTTGATTTCATGGCTCAACATATGAACATAAGAAGCATAAATGTGCAAGAGTTGTGTTTCGCACAGCATAAATATAAAAATGTTGTCCAGATTGAAAATAGGATGATTGGCATTGTTTTAGCCATAGTCGGATGAATATGCTTCCTGCACTTGACATTAATCGATGTGATTACTGTTTCTAGTTTCTGCATTGTTGCGGACTTGATCTCTAATCCAATTATGAACGTTGGAAACTATATAATTTTCGGTTGTTAATAAGACTTTACTGCTCAAATTCTAATGTTTATTTGTACGTCGTAATAACTACAAGATATTCAACTGCCTGTTGGCGATGTACACATGAAGCTCTACAGTCTGCCAGTTTATAAATATTCATTGCCCGAGTTTGTTCGAAATTGAGTGCAAGCAGGTAAATATAAATATTCATATTTTCTTTACACACACACACACATATATATAACACCCTCTGCAAAAACTTTAGAAGTTTTGGTTTTAATGTGTGTTATATATTTCTCTTTAATTTGAAAATTTCTTATAAATGTTTAATCAAACATATGCAATCTTATTTGATGAAAGGCATATAAGTGAAATTTCCTAATAAATTATAAAACAACACCATTTAATTGAGGCAATTTGTAAGCTTTAAGCTGTAATGCGTATGTCATATGCAAATTCAGTCGGCCACGTGCCACCCAACGTGGCAACAAGTAACATATTTTATGTAAATCCTTAACACATGAAAACATTAATGAAATAACTAAGTGACAAGTACCAAAAAGAAAAAAAAGAAGCTTTTACAGAAGCAACAAAAATATTTCAATTTTATAAACGACTCTTTTATCCCATTTAGCTAAAATATGTTATATTTGGCAATGCAGAAAAATAGAAAAAAGTTAAGAATGGCTACGAAAATTAAATATTGTAATTTCCGTAGAACTCAGTTAAGTTTGACAGGTAAATGAAATCTTAACATTAAGTTGTTTGGCATTGAAAAATATATATTAAATTTCTTAAACTCATAAATACATGCATATTAATTTTTTGATACTAATTCGTAGTCTCTTAAAAATTTTCTCATTAAAGTACAAGCCCCAAAGTTAAAGACATAATATATTTAACAGGTATTTCAGGTAACTATACATCAAACGCCACAAAGAATTTGTGAACAAAAATCTAAACAAAAAGCTTGGGAAATTAACTTTTTCACTTGTGGCCAGCTCGAATTTGTTCTTGTGGCCAATGATAGTGATGCGAGAAAATCGGGTGCTTTGCTTTCGTTCTTTTCGGCAACTTTGGCTACTCATGATGAGATGTGAAAAGTTTACAAGCAAACAAGAAAAAAAAAAAAGAAAATGTTGCATAAGAGCGGTTACTTTAAGGGAAATGAAAAACTTTCACAGCGCATTTCACAGGTTGAGCTATGCATCGCGATGCTGTAATAAAATCATAAGTCCTCGGTAAAAACCCAACGCGCTCTTAAGCCAAAAAAAAAAAAAAAAAAAACAAGATTGGTAACCGACTTTTAGCAGGAAGCGGAAATGATGTTGGGCTGTCTTTGGCTTAGCCTTTGTTATCGCAACCTTTGAGCCTTTCCATTTGCTACTGCTTTTGCCTTTGCTTTGGTTGAGCGATTGCAGTTTAAAATTTCGGTCAGCCATGTTTTATATGCTAACTTACGGAGAATTCTTTTTGGGTCAATTTTAATTCCGACTCTCATTTATGAGATTTGGTTACCTTTTTTCTCCTGTCACATTTCATTTACTACTCCGTTTTGGCAGGCTAAATTTGTATACTCTGATACCGAGTATATTAGCTACTTAGGTGTGCTACGTCCACCAGGAAGATAAAATATCAATCAAATTATTAATCACAAATAGAAAAAGACACAAACCTTTCACAATTTGAAATATACGTTCAAAATTCAACTTTAAACCCAAGCTTGGAGGATAGATTACAAAGAACATACTTCAAATATTGGTATGTCCAGTGGCTCCTGTTATAAGATGGTATTGCTTATTGGTATCAGAGCAGTTCGCAGTCGGCTACGACCAACAGAAACTTTCTCACTTGTTACGGCTGCAGGAGTATAATTAATTTTATTTTACGACCATGGCAAATGTTTTACCGAAATGCATAAAGTCAATTAACTGAGAGAGCAGTAGCAAAGAAGTTGCTCCGGCTTAACTAAGCGTGATATAAATCAACTCCACAATAAAGTACGAATCATCGTAAGGAAGCGCACTTCATTATAATTTCATTAGCCACCGAAATATTAAAGTCTTACTAAGCATTTAACAGTGTAAAAACCAGCAATTAAAATCGTTCAGAGCAAAAATGAAACAGAAATCTAGTTTGGAGCCAGGTTAAAAAAAATAGAAGCCATAATTTCGTTGAAATTTCTAAATCATGGTTTTATTTTGATAATAAATGAATGCGCCTAAAGTTATAAACATGATGTCTAGTCGAAATTCGTATTGTAATTCCATTCCAAAAATATCCACTAGTACACGATTACAAATTTTCTGATCCGAATACATTTATTTCATGGTCTGACTTGTACACGATATTTGTTTAGAGAATATGAAACAATTCTCCCTCAGAAAAGAAATAAATTGTTTATTTTAATATTTACGCCACTGGTCACAATCAAAATACAGTTGAAAACGTCTATAGCTCTTACGTTGCTGAATTTTGCGTTTTCGTTGCTCATTGTGCGCTTACGTTGCTCGCACAGGCTTTCGTTTTTGCCATTACGTTATGCTCATATTTGCGTTACGTTGCGCTCAGCTGCGTTTGCAGATTTTGCGTTCACCTCAAAGTTTGTTTACAATTGATAGCGTGCCGCTTAAATGTAACTCAGCGAAGGAATAAACAAATCAATGTTAGTCGCAACATGTTAAAAACCCTTATCAGCTAAATTAAATGACTAACACACGCTGCTGAGCACGAAGGAATTCAAAGAGCACGCGCAAAGCCCCAAAACACGTCAAAGTCGAAGGCGAACAACGTGGAATTTGTTTTGGGTTTAAAAACGCCGCGTCCGTCATTCGAGTGGCGAGCGAGCAGGCGAAAGGACACGCGAAAATACGGGCGCTCCCGAATTCAAATGTGGGGTACACTTGTGGTGCCCAAACAAACAATAAATTGTGTTCCCATATATTCTGTTTATGTGTTTAAGGAAGTCAAATCCACTTTCGAATTGGACGTTGTTGGACGTTATAAAGTTGTCGTTAAAAACTTAACTGAAATTGTTATTTGCATTTGCAGCTTGTCATGGAGGACTTTAGCAGCATAAAGCCGAATAGTTCGGTTGTAAAGCTAGCCGCTTGTCTGGAGAAGATCTACAATAAAATTGTCGAATCTAAGGAAAAGTTGCCCGAACATCAAATCAAGGAAATCGAATTTCTCAAAGCCCAGTGCAAGCACGAACACATGCAACTCAGTCTGATGAGCTGTCAGACGCTGGTCCGCCTCGTCGACGAGGCTGTCCTAGATGCCAACAGCGTACAAAACACGCTCCTGTCAATGCTGCCCAATGCAGGGTAAGTTCGATATACACAGACTAACTTTCATATACACATATGTCTGACGGGGCCGGGCACTTCCGCTTGAGGGTTTGCCGAAGCAAAAGGAGCACAGGCGAATGCACTTACCCATTTGCTAAACGCCAGAGCATAAATTACCTGCATATGTGTGTTGTCTAGCTGGCGATTTCACAATTTCTACGATTTGAGCTTCAAATTGAGGACTCAACTTGTATGTGGCATGCCCAATGCCCATGCGCAGCATATAAAGTCTCGGGCTTCCGGCCTAATTAATTGGCCAACTGCTTTGCATGTCAGCTGCTAGAAGCGAACATGAAATACGAGTCATGAATTCAATGTATTCAAACGCTTTCACACGCACTTTGACATTGACACGCACCCGTTGCTAAAATGCGTGGGCAATTTACATAGTTTCCTGCTGCTACAGCTGCTACAATTGAAAAGTGGTAATCCGAAACAATGCAGTGGTAATCAGGAAACAAGGAAAAAAAAATCTATTAGCCATTTCCGTAATGCGAAACACGCCCGAAACACACCCAAGGCTAGAGTGTCTTGGCCTTGCTGCTGTAACTCCAACTGTTTGCATATATTCAAATTACGCGCCAGTTAGTAGCCTGGCTAATATTTGATAAATGTATGCAGGCGAGAAACGTGCGGCTTTGAACTTGAAATGTTTGTGCAACTGAAGGACGCCCCCACACAATACCAACAACAACAATAACAACAGCAGCTGTAGCAACATCAACAGCATGTGGCTAACAGGCACGTAATACAGAAATTAACCTTGATAAGAAGAGCGTCGACTGCAGGTGCAAGTAAAAAGGATTGCATATTAATTGACCCTTTTCAACAGAGGCAGCAATTAAAGCGGGCAACCATCGTCTACACCGTATAAATAGTAATTATCGCGTCAAATGCAAAACGTTTTGCCTGCAAGCAAAGACTTTGTGCCACTACCTAAGTTTGTGCGTGTATCGAGAGCGGAAGTGGCAGCTAAGAGCTACTCGACCTCAAACCCGTTCAAACTAGCAACTGACTACCCTCAACACCATTTACCATGCACCGAGTCTGTAATTGAAATTGTTTTCCACTTATCACACTTAGTTTCCATGCTCGCCTTTAATGGTCAGTTAAAGTCAGCACGCACAGCTTTCTAATGACCCTAAGTTTAAAGGATAAATATATGAATATGATTTAAGTAATATATAACAGATACTAGATGAAAAGCTGAAAAGTTTCATAAAGATTTCAAACTTTTTCCAACTAATTTGGCTTGTTTAAAAATCTTCCTTAATAATAACGATTTATATTTATTATTATTTTTGTTCTCTTACAGACCGATACATTTTGCAATTATTACGGAGAGCATTCTGGGGCTGCAGCTGTTGAGTTTGAAGCGCAAAACAACGTTGCTTAAGGACAAGGAGACATATCAGTGTCCGTATGGCTTGAAGACGCAGCTGCATCCTTTGATATCGCTGCTCCAGCATAATAGCGCCAACATGCATGACGTTAGCAACAAGATAATTGGCATCTGCCAACATCACGACAAGAAGTTAGAGCCCAATTAGAGAGAAGTAGCCAAAAAGATAAAAGAAAACCAATTCTAATATATATTTATGGTAAATTGCAGCATTCGGGACTACAGCATCGAGTACCTGCGTCCCGTATTTCTCTATGTGCTCTGCAATCCGCAGACGCTCCACGATGTGAAGCCTATCTGGACATGCTTACTCGGCCTCAGCCACAGCCAGCCAGAGGCGCGTGCCCTGATGCAGGAGCTGCTGTCGTGGAGCAAGTTCAACAATGCCAGCACCTGTCTGTGCACTAGCATTCTGGTCATCGAGGCCATCGATTACTTTCTGCAGCAATCGGATCACGCACAGTCCATTGATCTGTGCATTTACCAGGCGCAGCTCATCAAGCAGTTGGCCCATTTTGGCATCGATCCGCGTCCCAGTCTGCAGTGCCTGTTGCGTGTGTTACATGCGACGCGAGAGAGTACACGCCATCATTACCATGTGCTGCTCGTCCTCCTCGCCGAGTGTCTGCACATTTTGTCCCCCTTTTATTTGGCGGATTTGTTGCGCATTATTGTGTTTGTGGTGGTGCAGGAGCGCTGTGGCCATGAATACATTCTGAACATGTGTCTGGACGGCATTATTCAGTGGATGTCTCAGACTGCATTCATACCTGCAGAGGGCCTGGCGCTAGCCCATAAAATTGTCGATCGTATCCTGGAGCAACAGAAGCCGCCAGTTGATGGTAACGTGGAGTTTGCAACGCCCATCTGCACCAAGGAACTGCAGCCGGCACACATTCGAAACTATCATCCGGACATTGCGATTGCCTTCGATCTGGCCAATCTGGTTGAGTCCTTTGACAAGTCCGAAAGCCAGGATGTGTTTGCCTTTGTTGACGCCTTGAACGTCAAGGCCAATACGGCCTTTTGCCAGCGTCTGCATTTGTTTCTGCGTGCGCTCTTCCTCTCCCGTGAACCGCCCGTTGACTGCTGGTTCAAGATCTACGAGGTCATATTGCAGATCATCAAGGTGAACGAGAATATTGCTTACGATTTTCTCATGACGTACATCTTCAAACTTGCCCATGAGCACAATCCAGAATTGCAGCTCGAACTGCTGCGTGGACTGGCAAGCTTTGCCGTCTCCAAGGTACTTTTATACATATAATACATAATGATGTCCACTTTTTGTAATTGTCTGCTCGTCGCCAGGACAATGTGCCCATGATACTGAACACCATTCGCAATCTGTCGACGGACAATGCCACCTTCTGTGTCGATTTGTATCTGCGTCTGTGGCGCGTCGAGACACGTACCTATCCTTTTCTGCTGAAGCTAATCGCACAGCCGCTGCCGGACAACGACAATCGCTGGGAGATGGAAATAGCGCGGACGCATGCCATGCGTGAAATCTGCCAGGAGAAGTAACCAATGCTTTTATAAGAGTTCCGTGTGTATCAAATATTAATCAATGCTATGCATTCAACAGGCCCACGCTGCATGGCTCCGATTTGCTGCCACATTTGAGCAACACGCTGAACAGCTGCACGGATGAGTCCGGTGATTTGGCCACATCTCTGGCGCTGGATGCAATTTATGCGCTATGCGACAGTCATACGGTAAACATTGCATCCACTTGGCAAGCGTTGGGCAGCAAGTTTCGTAGCGAGCAACGGCCGCAGACGTTGAAGTCGCTGTATCACCTGTTTGCACTGGTGCCGCTGCTGCAGACGCCAACTCTGGAACATAAAAAGCTGGCCGATGATGCACTCGAGCAGCTGTGGCAGGCAGTTAGTCGCCCAAATACGGATGCCACCCAGGTGCGCAATGCGCTCGTCGCCCTAAAGAGTTACGAGCCCGGCAACACGCTTATTCTGCGCCACATTCCGCCCCAGTTTCGCTTTGAGATTGCTGCCGGAGCGGGCGCCGTGGGCGTGACGGGGTCAGGTGGACGTGAGGTGGTCAATTTGCAGCAACAGCAAGAGTCCATACCGGGGGAGGTGTGGGTACAGCTATTGCAGAAGATACGACCAGAATGCGGCGATGCGGCTGCCGATCTGGTGTCCCATTATATTGGCAACGAGATCATTGGCTTTCGCAGCGGTGTCTATCGCCTGCCCGAGGGCAAACCAGAGCCGCGGAAGCTAGCCGGCCTCTATGCCACCAGTCCGCTGAGAGCCGTCACCAATTACCTTGTGAGCCAGTCGAGATTCGGTGACTATGTGCCCGAGCCGTACGCAGTCACCTATGCGTTGCGCGCAATCTCTAAGAGATTCGCCAAGCCGATACCACCGTTGGACTGGAGCTGTTTGACCAGCTTCTTTCACCTGTCGTTCGATGCACGCAAATACTGCATCATGTTGGCCAAAAATCAGGCCCTGCACAGCGGCACCGCTCGCCGATTGTTGGAGAATTTCCTCGCCGACTTCGAGCCGAATTGTTTCGAAGAAGATCTGCTGCTGTTATTCTCTTTACTGCCGGAGATCTCCAATAGCGTCAGCCTGCAAATACTAAAGAGCTTTGCCGAGAAGGTGGCAGTCTATTGCTTTAAGGAATCGCAGCTTAATGATTTTGTGGAGGGTAAGAATGGATGACAATTAATTACTTGCTATTGTTCCAATGGTTATCGCCGGATTTGGACTTGCAGGCTGCCTATTTGAGAAGTTTTTGGACAGCGTCAAGTATATTTATACGGACAAGTGTGAGATACCCGAGGTGCTGGACGTGTTCACGCTGATTGTGGAGCGTTACATGGACTCCATGAATCTGGACTCGAGATTATTTGAGCGCTACACCGAAGTCGTTGCCGTTCTGCATCCCAATGCCATTGATGGCCTAACCACGCCCGCCAATTGGTGGGAAACCCCAGTGGGCAAACTAAAGAAGGCAACCATAATCCGCTGCTATTTGGTGCTGTATAACGAGAAACTGCCGAATCCATTGAAATGGCTAACGCCCATCATCGATGCGTACGAGCGTCGAGCGGAGGAACGCGCCTTCTTCTATCGCCATTTGGCCACGACGCTGTATGCATTTGGAAGTGATGAGCATGCCTGCAACTGGATTATGGAAATCTTCTTAGAGATTCAATTGCTGCTCGCTGAGGCATCCAACAAGGAGAAACTCAACAGAGCTTTGTATTTGCTTGACATTTTCATATTGGCTGTGGATGTGTTGTCCGGCTGTGCGGTGCTTCTAGGCAGTGTGAATGTTGTCGCCACCGATGGAAAGGAGCGATTTGCTCTGTTCCCGGAGAGCCTGCAATTCCTTTGTGATCACATCTTTTGGAAGGATCAGGAGGCTAAGGTAACCGTGCTCTGCATCCACATCTTTGATTACTTATTTGTTATTGCTGTCTCTTCCTCGCTTTTCAGATATATGAATTTCTCTATAATCTTTATAAGCATGCGTCAATACCTTTAACATATTCTGCCATTTTCAAGCAAGCGATTATTTGTTCGAGGAACAAACCATACTTTGATAACAAGGGTGTTTGGACCAAATACGTAGGCTTGCGTAAATGAATTGACCCCACTATACCGGATCGTAAAGTGCACTTATTATAGTTAAAAAGAAGATCAATTGATTTTTATAGCTTCTTGTGCAAACTTTGTTGATTTTATTAAATAAATGTATATCACAATTTACATTCAAATCAATCGCATTTAGTGCTGTTAACAAGCTGTTTCGTTCAAACAAGGTGGCAACTATCAAATTTATCGCTTAACCACCACACAATATATGGAATAGTATATCGGTTATTCACGAACCGTCACTATCGATATAATATCAACAATCCAAATGTATAACTATTATAAATTGCAATATGTTCCTGGCAAATGAATTAAATTTTGATTAATTTGTGCGTACATAATTGATAAAAGTTTCGCGAGCAAATAATCGAGGCGTGCACCAACTATAAAGTGTTTCAAACAGCGAGCTGAAGGCGTAGCTAACAAAAAACAAAAACGTAAACAATGGACGACATCAAGCTGGCAAAGGTATGTAAATATAATAAGTACGTTCGGCTCTCAGCAATATATGCATCAAAATCAATCAAAAACATGCCGAGAGTTGCCGAATTCTTGGGCTTCTTATCAACATATCTCTCCTAGTGGACACCAGCTGTGTGAGTCATCCGCGGAAAGCAATTTTCCTTTATTCAAAATCGATGGTCAGGTAAAAACTCTTTCTCTCCTCTGAGCAACAGCAACAACAACAACAGCTGCACATATGTCGCCAGCCATAGGGCAAGCCATGCTCCACCCACTCGCTGGCTGGGGCCAAGGACGAGACCGTCTCGCTGGCCAAGTAACGGCGCTTGCACCTGTTCCACAGCATACATAGTATACAAGTGAGCGTGGCTGTGTGAGTGTGTGTGTCACATGCGCATTAGCTAAAGCCAACTAGACTGTATGTAAATAAGCCCTGTGCATTCATTGCTTATGTATGTGTGTTAATATGCATGTGTGTGTCTATGTTCTTGACTGTGTATGTGTGTGTTCTTGACTGTGACTATTTATGTATATGCGGGTGTGTGTGTTCTTGACTGTGAACTACGGAAAGCTTATCGCACATCCATTATACCATTTTGGTGACCCTAACGCCCTTTTTTTTTCATTGGCTATTAAACTACAATCAGCTTATTTTATTAACAGTTAATACATACGCACATTATGAAAGGCAACATAATAATTTGTATATAATGGATGTACATCGGTCGCTGTCTAATTAAAATACTTTTCCAAGCTTCTAAACCTCCCGAAATGGTATATATATATTTATTTAAAAACAACGTAGCCCAGAGGCTAAGTATTTTGATGGCGCTCATCACTGTCGGAGAATATTTCCCATTTGCGTAAAATTCCCCCAAACACAAATGGCTCGTAGCATGCTTTTAAGCGCGCGCCTCAAACAGTCGTCGTTGAGTTGTACTCGACGTCGGTTCTTTGCTACTGTTTTTGTTAGTTACTTGCTACTCACACAATCATTCGGCAATAACAAAGTGGCTTATATATAAATATATGTGCACAAATATACGTACACAAATAGATATGTAGGATTCAAAGTGTTTGTGTGTGTTGTGTGTTTGGCGAAAAGTGAAAGTAGAATTCACGTGATTTATATGATTTAAAAGCCATGCCAAAAAAGAGCTTCTGGCAATAGTTTATGTGCTTCTCATTTTTTGCTGTTGATTAAATATAATCAATAAACGTTTACCAAGAGAAACATACAGTATCAGATATATTTATTGGGAGTGCATCTGCAAGAATGGATTTTGCCAGATTTATGAATAAATTTAACGATATCGAACGTCAACTTTCACCCACATCGGCACTTCGTCTCAGCTTCGATAATATATCGCCGGAGACGGAGGAGCCACCGGATGGGAAACGCTTGTGGGGTGTGCCAGTGCCGCCCTTTGTCTCCGATAAGGTCGTCTCTTGGATCGAGGAGGAGTTCAATGAGGCGCCCATTTACTACAATGGGAACTGTGTCCTCAAAAAGGTATTTTCTTTGTTTCATTATGCTAATGTGTTGCAAAAAAGTAATCAACACACAAATCAAGTTAATTTTTCCGCATTTTCACATTTTTCCTTTATTTCGCTTTGGAAACGTTGCCATTGCCCGCAGCAATTTACCCGAAATATATGGAAATTAGGTGCGATGACCGGCAATCGAGTTGAACTTTGAGTTGCTTCATATATATAAATATATATATATATATATATATATTATGTAGGTCGCCCAACAGTACTATATCATCCATTGAGGTGCCATTCATTTTTCGTTCTGATCGTTCTCATTGCGTCAACGTTGCTTTTATCCTTGCAACAAATCGCCTGTTGTAAATTGCTGGCCACAAATTGCTGTCTTCTTGCTCGAATGTGTGTTTCGTTGTACAACAAATTGGCTTTAACTTAAATTGCATTTTCTGAGGTGGCTCACAACAGACTGCCACTTTAGCCATTGTTAGCCATAATAGAGCAGTTACGCCCAATTTGTTGGTTTTATTTTGAGATATTTTTTTTATTAATTGGTAATTTGTAAAGCGTACTTTAAATATATCATACATATTTATAGGTCAGTAGTGCAGTAAACTCGATTATTTTTTAATTTCTTTAAAGAGCTTCGTATTTTATAGTTAGTGCATCAATTTATTGAAAGTTTTTAGTTTTTCTTCACATCAAATATGTTATAATATCTAAGCCAATCAAATCAAATGTAAAGCTGTCAAGAATCAAATGCTGGTTATACCAAGGACGTTAATTGAGTCAGCTAACTGACTCTGCGGGTCCCTTTTGTGTTTTGTTGGAATGACGGCATTACAGTGTAACAAAAACAACCCAATCCCCGCCTGCCACTATCTGCATTAACTGCTATCCCTTTAGATGTCATCCATCTGGTATTCATGTCAGCTTCTGTGGTTTATTTGTGCTCTGCGCTCTTCCATGCACTGGGGAAATTCCGATATGAAATCTCCGCAATTTAATTTGCCCTTTTTCTTCGATTTTTCCGGGCAAAAAGGGAGATTTACATTATACTTATTTAGGGTATATTTAATTTAGATGAATGATATGCCTAATTCAATATTAAAAGATTTTGATTGTTATTATTAAATTTAATGAATATTCTTTCATTCCTAATTCAATCTTAATTTATGCTTATTATTTAAATATTAAATTAGTTTAATTATTCACGTTAAATTCGAGCTGTTTAAGTTTATTCAAAGATTTCACTTTTGTAAATGCATTCAATTCATTTATAAAAATGTTTTTGCAATAGAATAAGTTAGCTATGCACTTCAAATTCCAATTCAAATTGTTTAATTTAGTTTGAAGATTTGAAATATGCATTTTTGGAGAGAACTTTTGCTTTCATTTTGGTCAGCAGTGAAACTTTCAAGAATTGACTCTTTCCTCTTGCTTGTGTGTATTTGGAATTGTGTCTGAGTGGGTGGTTGGGTGGATTTCCGTTATTGGGCAGAAAGTTTTCAGCTGACGTCAGAGAATAAGCTCCAAGTCACGAGAAATTTTATTTTTGCAAAAAATAAAAATGAAAAATTGTTATTTTTACTTTTTACTTTTAAATATAATTCGTGTGTTTTAAACTATTTTACAGGTGGAAAATGTGCGCATGATTGATCGCTATAACACCAAAAATCCGACAGTTGGCACATTGTATTTGACTGCCACACATTTAATATTCGTGGAGCCCGACAGCAACAAGGAGACTTGGGTAAGTGCCTCCTCCAGTCCAATCACTGTACCTCCCTGCACCTCCCCCACCCACTTCTCTTATTACATCATCAATTATTTCATGACTCAGTCGCCTTACTTTCTTCAGTTATTGGTCTGGTTTTGTGTGCTTTACTTGCTTGCCAAGTTCAAGCAAAAAGTTTTCAACAATTTCGGTGACTTTTAAGCAATTGTCGTTTTGGGTTGTCGTCACGCATATAAAATATGAGTTTCTATGTGTATTTGTGTCTGTCCTCGACTTATCACAAAAGTATGTTACGAAAATATAGTAGACCGCAGAGGCATGACATTATTTGGCATCATATACATTGTAAATGTTGCAACAAACGTGTTGCTTTCCCTTCTGAATAATCAACTATGAAATTTATGCACTTTTCATATTAAATAGATGGAAATGTTTTCATATCATTTATATCTCGCAAGCGTATAAATAACCTTTAAAATGTAAAATTTATTTATCAAAATTGAGATTGTTAATCGCTAGACTTGAGAAAAAAAATGTAAGTGAATTGCATGTCAGAAATCATGAGATTTTAAAAAATGCATTGCATAATATTAAAAACTAAACTAAATATTTTATTCAATTATTCATTTTTATTTAAGTCTACGAGCTAATTACACATGCAGATTTCTAATTTACGTACTTTTAATATCAAAAGAAATAAGCACAGATTTCATAGAGATAGTTAAAGTTTATATTTATACTTGAAAGGATTTCAAAACTGCTATTTTTTGCTCGTCGTTAAGGTTTTTGTGAAATGCTTGACAACATTTCATGCTAGGCAAAACAAATATGGTTTTGGCCAACTTACTGAGACAAATAAAGAAAGGCACATGCATACGCAGGCATATGGAATAAGCCGCCTGCCAAAAGGGCGAACGTGTTTAAATGTGCACTTGACGCTTTACACGCTTCTGGTTCTGGTTCTGGCCTCGCTCGTTAAACTTTTGAGCCAAACCTGAAACTTTGCTGGGCACGCAAAGCCGCCACGCATTCCGAATAATACGTTTATATATATATGTATCACCCATGTGTGCCTTTGACTGACAGTTAGCTGCATTGTCCGCACTTCCGCTACTTGGATCAGCGGCGGAGGGGGGAGGTGTGTGTTAAGTAATCTTTTCTTAGATAGGCTTAGTCCCAAGGCTATTTGGCTATATGTTCCAATTAAAAGCTGGGCAGGCAGGTTAATGAAAAAGTGTTTTTTTGCATCGTATATAACTATCTGTATTCCAAGTATTACGCATACGCCTCGTTGCTTAAATACAAACTAAAATACTATGTTGCTGCCTGCTGAGCCTGCAGTTTTTCTCTCTGGTTTTGCTGTACAATAGTTTAGGCAAACACAACATGCATTTTCATTTCAATTAAGCCACAGCAAATAGTCAGAGAAAACAAGCAACAAAATGCAATACAAACCATGTTTCACTGTCAGTAGTCAAATTGTGCTTTGGGGACTGTTGACTGACACAATTGACAAATTGCTGCTAAGCGGCTGCAATTCAATTTCTATTCATGCCAAATATTGCAATTTCAGCGCAATATTTCTACTATTTGTTAAGACACCCAGCTTTTACTTTTTAAACAAAATTTATGTTAAATTAAATTGGAATACATTGATGTAGGTAATAGAAAGCTCACGTTTTGTGTTAACAATAAGAGTCATGCTTTTGGCATGTATTAAAGTTAGTAATAAAAGTTTGAATTGTAATAAGTAAGTAAATATCAAAACGAGATCCTACACAAAAAAGTAGTTAAGCAGTTTTGGTTCTGCTGGTCTGATTTATTTTATCGATTAACTTTTAAGGCAGAATATAAAAACACTTAAGCAAAGCTATTTTGCTTATCAGACATCTTTCTAAATTTGTACAGAACCCGAAGAACTAATAATTTGTACATCATTAGTCTCAGTTTCACAGTCTTTCTGAACCTATTTTTGTTTAATATTTAACTTTGCAAAAGTAGAAATTTGTATGATTAGGCAGCAAAAGACATAAATAAAAGTTTTAGAAAAGTGCTCAATATATGAAATAAAATTAAATTCCAACTTTTCTACAGAGTACTTACTGGTTATGAAAACCTTTTTAATTTAATTAAATCATAAATGCTATATTAAATATGTACTGCCTGCAACTTTGCTTGAACTATGCCCTTTTCCATATATTTTTTTCTAATATACCTCAATTTTAGTTTGTTTTGTTCTCGTTGGGCTCATGGCAGCATGGCATTTTTAATTGCTCCACCTTTCATAATTATATCAATTATGCACTTGGGCTCTGCACTCGTTCGTCAGCGCGACAAGTGGCCGCCGGAGACCCAATAGAAATGAGCATGTTGGCGTCGGGTTCGAGTCATCTACTATGTTAATTAAAAGTTAGAGCACTCGTGTGTTCCAATTAGGTTGCCAACTAGAGACTGAGATGTGTCCTTAAATATCGATTTTTCGGGCACAAAGCGGCAAAGTGAAAGTTTTTCCAAAGTTCTGAACTGACCACTTAGAGATGAGATTGCCGATGGGGTTGCTTAGTGACCATGTTTTTCTGTAATTCCATTATAGATTCTACACATGCACATTGCCAGTATTGAGAAGCTTCCATTAAGCACAACGGGCTCACCGCTTCTAATCCGTTGCAAGACATTTCTGTCTGTGACATTTGTCATACCCAAGGACTCTGAGTGCCACGATGTTTACACTTCGCTCATCAAACTCTTTCAGCCGGGTAAGTGAAGCATATAAATCCCTTCAATTTGTCACTCAATTCAAGTCAAATCTCTTCCGCACAGTCTCCATAAACAAGTTGTACTGCTTCAACTATCAGCCGGCCAAGGATGATTATCCCAAAAATGCCGGCTGGGACTTTTTCAAATTGGAGGCAGAGTTTAAGCATATGCTGGTGCCGAACGACAACTGGACGCTGTGCTCCATGAATGAGAAGTACGAGCTGTGCGACACATATCCCCGTCAGATCTATGTGCCCAAGGAAGCAACCACATTGATGCTGCTAAGCAGCTCACGCTTTCGCTCCAAGGGACGCCTGCCCGCGTTGACCTACTTGCACAACAACCGGGTATAAAACTACAAATAACATAACAACTAAAAGCACTTTAATTGAATCGAATGCATCTGTTCAACAGGCGTCCATATGCCGCTGCAGCCAGCCATTGTCGGGCTTCAGTGCGCGCTGTCTGGAGGACGAGCAAATGCTGGAGGCCATACGTAAAACAAATCCCAATACCGACTACATGTTCGTTGTCGATACGCGTCCACGAGTAAGTAATAGACCCAAAAGAAAAATGGCAATTGTATATATATTTATATGTTAATATGTAAATAACGTGCCTCTTGTGTACAGATCAATGCCATGGCCAATAGAGCCGCTGGCAAAGGTTATGAGAACGAGGCCTTTTACGAGAACATTAAGTTCCATTTCCTCGGCATTGAGAACATTCACGTACAACGCGCCAGCCTGCAAAAGGTGCTGGAGGCCTGTGAACAGAAGTCGCCCACAATGAGCGCATTTCTGAATGCCCTGGAGTCGTCCGGCTGGCTAAAACACATTCGCTCCATATTGGACACGTCGAGGTAAGCAATCACATTAATCAGAAAGCTGCAGAAGAAAATCGTCTTTTGTTCACTTTCCAACACACGACGCAGAATTAATTCAGCTCACACATTCACCGTATTTACCTATTATGTGTTTCTAAACATATATATATTATTTTCTATCCATTTATAATTGATAATTATTATATATTTCTCTCTTTCCCTTTACAGTTTCATTGCGAGCGCAGTCGACAGGGGCGTTTCGGTGGTTGTCCACTGCTCCGATGGCTGGGATCGCACCGCGCAAGTTTGCTCACTGGCACAGCTGATGTTAAATCCATATTATCGCACAATTAAGGGCTTTCAGGCGCTGATTGAGAAGGATTGGTTGGCGTTTGGGCACAAGTTCAGCGAGCGCTGCGGCCATATCCAGATGGATGCCCGTGAGGTGTCGCCGATATTTACGCAGTTCCTTGACTGCACCTGGCAGCTGATGTCGCAGCGCAGCGAATCTTTTGAGTTTAACGAGCGTTTCCTACTCATACTGCACGATCATGTCCACTCGTGCCAGTTTGGCACCTTTGTTGGCAATTGCGAGAAGGATCGCCTGGACCTCAAGCTATCCGAACGCACTTTCTCACTATGGGGGTACATGGCCAATCATTTGAACGAGTATATTAATCCGCTGTACAAACCCAATGTGGATGAGTCTATCAAAGCCAATCTGGCACCGCAGTGCATCAAGTAAGTAATGGAAATCGATAAAAGTTATTGCAACTTACTCAATTTGATTTGGCTTATAGATTCTGGCGTGGCATGTATAGCCGCTTTGAAAGTGGCATTCATCCCCGAGAGCCGCTGGGCGATCTACTGCTCGACAGCAAGGAACACTGCAATTCGCTTGAGGATCATGTGCAGCACTTGACCAAGCGGATTGCCAGCTTCAAAAATTACATTTCCAAGTCGGCCAAGAAACTGCAAGATGCCACCACCACGACCACAACAACAACAACCACCAAAGTTACCAAGGAGACAACACCCAACGAAATCAATGACAACAAGTAGCTTTTTCTTTCTATATACATTTTTGGTACAGAACCTTAATGGTTATATGCAACTTTGCAGGTACAATTACGACAAGAAGCTGAGCGAATTATCCGCCGCCGATGATGATCATCCGCTAAAGGCTAGCAACATGTCATTCGCTAGTCTCTCGCTAAATGCCGAACAAACGAGCCCGCAAACATTAAACGAGGAAATCTCGTCTGTGGCACTGGATTGGAAATCCATGCGGAGCGTTACCAACTGCTCCTGCTCCACGCCCTTCGATCAGTTTAGCAAAAAGGTGAGAATCCTCAAGATATAATCAGCGCAGCTTCCGCAATTCATTCGCCTTTTATTTGCAGACCCATTGTTGGCGTTGCGGCGACATCTTCTGCGAGCGTTGCATTGACAAGAGCGTTGCGTTGCCGGGACACGAGAGCGGCAAACCAGTCCCAGTCTGCCGCGGCTGCTTCCGTCAGATGCAGAAACAGAGTCCATAAACCCAAGTTTAGCATAGTTGTAAATTGTTGAGCATGTGACGTGGCGTGAATGTGGACAGCTATCGAACGAGAGCTGACGAAATACATATACAAATATTTCATACATATATATATATATATTTATATATGTATACACGTATGTGTATAATTACATATACTACAATATAATATTTATTGTTGCATTTGTAGTTGTAGCTACTTAAAAGCATATTCGACATTCGACTTTTTGCGTGCAGATTAAGCCAAACATTCAAGTTTAGCATCGCTTCCAGCGCATTGACGTCTCCCACAGCAGATCCTAGTTATCTATATATAAGTCGTGCACAAAACTATTATATGTTGTTTTTAATTTTTTAACTATCATGCCTGCTCACATAACTTGGATTTCTTTGGAAAACCATCAATTCAATTCGAATTAAAAAAGGATTCACAAATTGGTCACGGTTTTGAGCTAGCATTTATGTATTACATTTTATAGAACGGCTAAATATACAATTAAAAGTTAGTGTTGCAAAATCTCGATTCAGACAGCAAGCATTCCATATCCACTAATATATATGCCATAAATGTTTTGAGCTTTTGATTGTTGGAATCGATCTATTGCCCCCACACACAAAATGAAAGTACAATTGCTTACATATATGTATACTTAAATTGCATGGATATAGTAATTTCAAAAAACAAAAATCAAAATCCTAACGTGTCATTCAAATTTACCGTGGAACAATGTTTGATCAAAATATAGTAAAAAATAAACTTATTTATTCAAAATTCTCAGATGGACTCTTTTGTGTTATGTATTGGAATCTCTGAAAAAGCAACAGTCAAGCAAGCAACAACTAGTGGATTGAGTGGGGCGTCTAATAGCCAATATCTGGCTTGATGCGCAGAATAACGGGAACGCTGGTGCAGGGCAGAATGGCCACCTCGGTGACAACGGCGCTGACCAGTTCCGGTGGCGTGATATCATAGCTAAGATTGAGCGGAGTCAGTCGACCTTTTGTCTGCCAATTGTTGAGACAGCACTTGCCATTCATCACCAGCTGATTGGGATCGCATAGCTCGTTGTAGACAATAGCATCGGTCTGGAAACGCTCACTGAACTTGTGCGTCTCGCAGCAGACGAGCACGGGCACATTGTGCGCATTGGCGACAAGTGCGACCTGAGCGGCGCCCGTTCGAGCCATAACATAGCCGTTAGCAAGCAGCGCATGTGCGCCGAGGAGAACTTTGGTTGCCTCCGGCATGACATAGCCGATGGCATTGATGAGCACATAGGTGCATGGTATGCCGTTGGCATGCAAACGACGCAGCATCTCCTGGCCCTCGCAAAATGGTCGCGAATCAACGACAATCACCCGGAAGGCCACTTGACGACGCTTGGCCTCCTCACAGATGAACTGGATGAGCGAGGAGCAGGCGAACGTGAGCAACACATCGCCATCGGTGATCTTCTCCTGCATTGAGCTGCTAATCGCCTGAGCGGCCTTCCCAATCTGATTCTCTATGTAGGTGTCAATGAAGTGTTCGAGTTGCTCCTTCAACTGGAATTCCAAAAGGAAATCAGTGAATTACCATGCTGCAGTTTATGTTTTTCTTTGTCAGACTTTACCTCCGTTTCGGGTTGATCCGCTGGCAGATGGGTCAACTGGTTTTTGAACTGTTTGTAAGCATTGTAGACGGAGACAGCCAGCGGTCGGCACTTGTTCAGATGATCTACATGATGCTTGACCGCCACATCAAGGCTGCGTCCAAACTCCTTCTTCGCTGGTGTCTCAAAGTCCTGCACCACCTTTCGCAGAGCATTCAGGAAGGCAATGCAGCGTGCATTGGAGCCGACAACAGTTCGTTCGGCATACTGCACACCCAGGCGCGCCATACTAGGATGCAAGTTGGGATCGTTCACAAATAAGCTGGCATCCTTGTCAGCGCACGCCAAGTGATTAAACAGTTTCATTTTACCCTCTCGCTCAGCTTTGAGGGTGGACAGCTTAACCGGTGACTTGGCGGGTGATTCACTCTCACGTTTTGTTTCCTTCGCAAGCGTGGCACTAACTATTGGCGTCGCCTTAGCTTTGCTTGCGCTGGCTTGGGTTATTGGGACAGGTTTAGTTTTAGTTTGTCCTTGCACCTTGGCCGCACGTTGAGCCTCCTGTATGGCTCGACGCTCCGCCTTGCTAAGCGCTGGCTTTTTCTGCAAGTATCAAAAGCATTACCAAAATTATAGCCGATTTTATAAACATTAGCTTGTTTACCTTTTCCTGCTCTGCTGGGGGATCCACTGCAACTCCTGTTTCTGCAGCAGCAGTCTCATTGCTTATAGCCTGGGCTGCAACATGTAGGTTATTTAATTGCTGCGCGACTACTTCCACGTTATTTGATTTGACCGATTTGGACAACTTGGCCGCCTGTTTGGTTGCCTTCTTCGCCTCACGGTCAGCTTTGATTTGGTCGCGCGTCTTTTCTCCACTGGAGATTGTATCTGCTGAAACAGCAATTTTTGTGGAGACGGCGGAATTTGTGGGCGTGATAGAGGCCGCAGCTAACGCCGGTTGGTTTTTATTGTTATTATCCTTTGACGTGGATGTTGTTGTTGTTGTTGTCGTTAGTTTTTGAGTTATGGTCGTTTGCTCAACTTCTGTGATGATTGTTGTCGCCGGTGTTTGGCTAAGTGGCAGTTTCTGTTTCTTAGATTGTTTCGCCAGCTTTTTGGCCTCGCGCTCCGCCATCACCTGCTCACGGCTTTTATCTGCTGCTGCTGCATTTTGCTGATTACTGCCGGCTTTTTGCATTGCACTTTCGCTTTGTGCTTGAATGTTGTTATCTTGAGAACGGTTTCGTTTGTTTCTGGGCCGATTGCGTTGGCGTTGTTTCTTCTGCTTAGCCACGGGAAAGCTCGTTGAGCCCTGCGGGGTTTGCACAACAAATATGTTATTAGATTCAAGGGAGCCAATGCGAAATATACTCGGACAGAAAAATACAATGAGCATGCCAAATAAAAACATTTATTGATTGCAAACTAAAAGACGTCAATGAAAGTTTACGTTAGGAAAGCTGTAACTATACCTGTTCACTGGTTACAACCATTTTGACAGACTTGAAAATACAAACATGAGAGCACTTTAGTGTTAAATGGACCTAATCACAAAAAGATCATATAACCGCAACATGGATCCCATAACTTACAGACTCTTTTATTTACCTTGTGTGAATTTATATTTGCAGAACTTTTTGCTCACGATGGCAAAATCTAGCAGCTGGGTGTAAAACGTTGCCACATTTAAAAAAAAAAAAACTATATGTGCAGCCCTGAACATTGGCAATGTGAATGTCAAATGCACGTTGATACAAGTGAATGACTAACTGAGAAGACAGAAGTTATCTTCCCTATTTATGTTACGAAATTGATAGTAAATGTTGGTTTTAAATCATTTATTTGACCGTTTATTATTCACGTAAAGCCACCAGAAGTGGTTTTGAAATGTAGATGCAACGTTAAACAACTAAAATCAAAGCTAGCAACCGCTGATCTTAACCGATTAATGGTGTTCAGCAGCCTCCTTAGCTTGGCTGGCAGCCCAGGCCTTCTTGTTTTCGGGCGAGTTGGCTGTAAGAAAAAAAAAAGACATAAGTACGGCAATAATATTGCACTTTCAATTGCATTTGCAAATTGTTAAGCTCAATACTTACCCAACTTGCTAATCTTGTAGAAAACAGGTACACAGGCGACCGCTGCAATGAAATAGTAGCGCCAGATCCATTGGTTCTTAATGTAATGCTTAATTGGGAACTGGGCGATTTTAGCCGAGAACGTGTATGGATATTTCATCGGACGTCCAGCGGGTTTTTCAGCAACAACTTTGTCGGCCATGGTTGTGATTTTGTTACTGTCAATTTGATAAATTTGTAAATTGTTAGCAATTATGTAATTTTTGGTTGCGAATACCGCAGTTACGTACCTCTGCAAGACTGCGAAAATACCACAATAGCTCAATGTGCTGCAGATGCCCTGGTATAACGAGAAACGCGAAGTGGGCTGCGACTATAAGAGATGTCAACTCGGGATGTTTGGTATTTACTTTAATTTATAATTGAAAATGGGGAAATGTTTTTCTTCAGCTAACTGTAGTAATTCTGAAATTGTATTTTGTAGATTTAGTCTGCAGGAATAAAGCCTACTTGAATGGATTTCAGATTTTATTTATTTCATGGCTGCAGCATGGTCATACCCTTTTTTTTCGTAATGTACGGCATCACTGTTTACCATTTGCTATGTTTATGTTGCCGGCGTGAAACACGGTTTTGCTTAGTTTTGTGTTTACCATAAATTATCAACTAAGTTTAGAAGCTTATTTAAGACATTGCAGTTTTTTAGTATGAATTTGAGCTGTTTTAATAAATGCGCGTTTGCCCGGAAAGCAGCGACAACCTAGGCGATAACAACCTAAACGTTTACCGCCCAAAAGCACGTGAAACCAAAAACAACACAATCATCAATACTGCCATGCCAGAGAACTTTTGCTTTAATGAGCTCGATTTTCTGTTCACCGAACCAACAGAGATTCAACAGCAACATAATGCCACCGCTAGCGACAAAAGAAGACACTCGGCGAAAAAGGCACGCAGGCTCGCCGAACAAATTGCAGAGACGGACAAGCTGCGGCATCTGCTGGAAGAGCAAAAACAGCAGCTGTGCGAACTGCACCGAACTGCGAGCGAAGTGACGCAAATCTATAATAATGAGAAACAGCAGCGAATCGAACTCGAACGTCGAACAGCGGCAGACAGTAAAGTTTGCGAGGATTTGAAGCAGCAACTGGAGGATCAGCGTTTAAAATATGAGCAGCTGCAGGATCAGATACATGCCACAGTCCTGCCCATACAAGCCGAGGATATGGTTCGCATGTATATGCAGCGCATTGGCCGTGATGTGACCGCTGGTGTCACCACACGAGCAGAGCGAAAGATGATTATGCAGCTAACAGAGTACTGCAGCTTGACCAATATTTGCATACCTCAGCTGAAGAGCCCCACAGTGAAACGAACAAAACCTCAGCAGCAGCAGCTGCTGCCGCAACTGCAGGAAGTTGTGCCCAGTAGATCGAAAATGTGTTCGATTGGCGTGCAAACGGACGATATGCCCAGCAGATCGAATATGTGCTCGATTGCTGTACAAACGGACAAGTTAGCCACCCGGGATCAGGGCATACAGCACAAGAATACGACAACTACGCGGGCGACGACAACAGCCTCTTTGATACAAACGAGTGATGTTGGCACATCTTGTCCAGACTCGAAGCCTGCTCCAAATGCTCAACAGATTCTAGAAGAGATGCTCTCGTGGCGTAAAACACCAGTTAGTCCCATCTGTGATCCGCCCGTTGCAGTGGCAACGGCAACGGTAAAAACAACAACAGCAGTCAGCATGGGCACTTGCACGGATCTGTGCAATGTGTTGCGAGAGATAGACTTTCTGCCCGAGGTGCCGGCAATGTTAAAGCGGTCGGATTCAAGGCCACCGTCACGTGCCAATTACGACACCGTGAAGGATGAGATGGCGATGCCAGCCAATTTAAGCGGCTATAGCCATTACAAGGCCAAGGATTTGCTCGGCTTTCTGCCGCACAATCAAAGCATTTTTGCCAAAATGCCGCCACAAGTCTTCGAGGAGATCTGGCAAGTCATGGGCAAAATGGTACTCGTCGCTCTACAGGATCGCCCCACGAATACCATTAGCCAAGCGGATTTTCACAGCTTGTTCGATGAACTCTTCGAAAGTTCTATAAATCAACAAAATAATGTGGCATGCGGCAGCATCAATAAAAATGGTATGACAATTTTACACAGTTCCCTGGTAAACCAACTAATTATTTTATTTGCAGATGACGAAACGTTTATGGCAGCGTCCGAAAAAGCAACGCCCATTGATATTGGTCGGGATCCCATAAAGGAGTCGTCATTGCAATCGAAAATTGGCCTAGAACTGAAACCAATCCGTCTGCCACCGCTACCAAAGATTAACAAAAAGCAAAAAACCGTGAAGCGCTTAACAAAAGCGCAGAAGCAGCAGCAGCAGCCAATTGAAACTGCTGTTCATTTTCTAAGCAACTTAGATGCTTTCCATAGGCCCAACTGTGATAATTTGCACATTGAACTGGACGCCGAGGAGCGTCAATTGCTGCAACTGACGACGGCAGCAGCAAAAGTAAATCAAAAGCCACAATTTGTTCCTGCATATTGCAAGATAGTTTCGAAGCATTTGCCAAAAATAGGAAATGCTCCAGTGGACAGACCAAATCAACCAGTTCATGCTGCTGACAGCAAGAGAGTGGCTAATGCCGAGGAACATATAGCACCAGTCATAAGCAGTACAGCAGTGCGTCAATTGCTGAAACTGAGGACGGCAACAGGAACAGCAAATCAACAGCAAAAAAAAGTGCCTGCATATTGCAAGCAAGTTGCGAACCAATTGAATCAAATAGGAAATACTCCAGTGGACAGACCAAATCAACCAGTTCAAGCTGCTTATAGCAATAAAATGGCCAATGCAGAGGAACATATACCATATACAAATATAAATACTCCAGTGCTCCAAGCTGCTGATAGCAAGAAAGTGGCCAATGCAGAGGAACATCTACTACCGGTCATAAGCAGTGTAGCCGGGAACAGTCCAAAACTTGCAAGTGGAGCTTTGGAGGACGAGCCAGGAGGCCAAATAACACCTAATGAAAAGGAGCAAAGATTATCAGAAATTTGCTCGTCACCTGTTGATGGCGAGGAAGTTGCCACGGAAGATAGTAACAAGCAGCTGATGCTATCTTTGTTTGGCAACGATGCGGATTCAGATGATGGTGAAGCACAAGTGCTTCAGCATGAGCATGAGAAAACCTCATATCAGCCTATGCAGGCAGCAATTGAGGAAGATGCAATGGATTTAGATGAGTACAGCATTGACGATGACCACAATTTGATCATCGATGAAGATCATGAGCAGAGTAGCCCTTGCGCTGTTGATGACAACCAGGCCAATACTCCAGAGTGCATAACAATGCCACAGGAAAACGATGCGAAACCTGCTCTGCCGTTGCAAGTCAACAAGCGCAAGCGGAAGTCAAGTCCCTCATCCAGCAGCATGGATGAGTTGGCGCCGCCTGTTAAGCGTTTCACTCGACTGCAGGCCAAGCAGCAATTATTGCTGCAAACGGAAAATTTGAAAATTGAAGTGCAGCCAAGCTGTAATTATGATTGCTCCCCCATGTCACCAATTGCCACAAACGGCTGCGAGGAGGGTGTGCAGAGCGAGCCCATTGAAATACCACTGGAGTCGCCTGTTGGCGAACATGGCGAGAGTGCACCAAAGGCGCTGTTGTTTTACGTGGTAAATTCACTCAAAGAAGCCACAAAGCAACGTGGCAAACGAAAACAGCAGCAACAGATGAGCACTAAAAAAACGGAGCAACTTGGGCGGAATATCATCGATCACTTAAAGCACTCGAAACCGTTGAAGTTGTGGTGTGCTCAGGTCATAAATAAAGATGATAACCAGGAGGTTGTTAGCAATGCCATTATTTCGGTATCCTCTGAACTGATGGATAACAACGAATTGGAACGTATGCTTAGAATGCTACAGCCTTGTAATATCAAGAGATCCTTGTTGATTAAGCGTCTTTTGCACCAATTGGAGCAGTATTTATTTCACCCGAATAAACGAGGCACGATCCAGTTTTCACTCGAATATGTCCGTCTTTGTTTGCAGTTGATGGTACTGCAGGCAAACCT
The DNA here is from genome assembly GCA_035042125.1 of Drosophila longiperda. Classification (NCBI taxonomy): domain Eukaryota; kingdom Metazoa; phylum Arthropoda; class Insecta; order Diptera; family Drosophilidae; genus Drosophila; species Drosophila longiperda. Next base: position 9,570,411 of record JAWNLV010000107.1, on the reverse strand, counting down.
GGCCGAACCGCTGGAGTACGAGAATCAGAATCCGGCTCGCTTGTTGCTGGCAAAAATACTGTATCACTATAACAGTGATATGCCACTGCTGGTGCTGGAGGTGATCAGACATTTTCCAACGGTGCTTCCGCATCGCGAGGAGCGCGCATATGATAATGCCGATCCTCTAATTACGGTCATCAAGCAACGCCTAATGAGTTACAAGTACGAGGTCCAGGATCCTGACGGACCTGATCGTGCACTGATCTCTGCACTGCGCTTTCAATATCACTTCCAGCCTTTCGAGCCCAACAGGCATCAGGTGAGCGCGAATCTGGTCGAGAAACTTAAAGCTGGCCGCATTCATCAGCTCAGCTATGCCTTTGCCCTGTTCTGCAAGTGCGGTCCACCTCACTTTGTGGTCAATGACGTGTTGGCGCAGCAGTTGCTGCCGCTGGTCGACGACTACTGTGATTTGTGCAGCCGAAGCGAGGATTACGATGGGCGCATGGAGTGCCTGCTGCAGTGCATATCGATGATTGTCAAACAGCTTCCGCTAGAAAGTAAAGTGGATATGTCGGTGTATATAGCGCTCTTTCAGCGAGTGCTGGTGGCGGTGCCACGTCCACTGATACAGCAGGCAGCTGTTCAGGCCATGCTGCGCACGCAGCGCTTCGGTTACGCCTTTGTCTTGGATGCCCTGCGCAACTACAGGCCCAACTATCCGCTAACAGCCATGACACGGGCAGTGATGCGCAGCTTTGCGGTGCGACGGTGGCAGTATAAGAATCATCATTGAGATGATGAACTCCTAGTTGATAAATTGATTATTTGTATGAATTTTATCTATTTATTTGTGTATCTGTAGATATATTAAATTGAATTAAACTAAATGCACTCTGCAAGTGATATCTTTACAATTTTAAACTTACAGCTAAAATTAATTTCAATTAAACGCCAACAAAAAGATGGGGAAACACATTAAATGTAGAAATGATTGCACGAAAATTGCGTGGAGTGTATGTGTGTGTGTGGTGTGTGTGCGTCATGTAAATCGATCGAGCAACATAAATTAGCATACTTTCAAATTTACAATAGTTTTGGAACTGTACAATAACATGAAGGTATATATAAATATATATATACGATATATCTGCATCATAAACTCTGCCAATCAAAATGCCTGATATAGCAATATAATATTTAAAAAAAATAAAATAACAGTACGCCAACAACTTGTGGCTAAGTTGAGGTAAGGTACTTTTTGTGAACTTGGGCTAAACGTTCAGCTTGATTTGTAGTAGTCTAGAAGCGTTTCATTGCAGGGATGCCACCAGTTGTTGCCACCGAGCGACAACAACTCTTGCTAGATCAGTTTGTTTAGCTGCAAATTAGAATTAAAAATAAAGTAAATATAAGAAAATGTTGCAAATTGTGTTCGCATTTGATGAGACATACTAATGAGCGTCGCTGGTGCTCCTTTTCGAGGGCAACCTGTGCCTGCTGCGGGGAGAACTTTAGCACAGCCGCTATGACTTTCACCAAAGTTTCGTTGTTCGTATTGCCGGTTAAATACTGCAAATATAATATAATATATATAATATTTTATAAAAATGTTTGTTAACAAAACGATTGAGACTAAGGATTATCTGTCTGTAAATATATCTACCTGGAACATGATGTTGCGCAGATACTCAAATTCTGTGTTAGCAGGAACGCTATCGCTATGCTGCATGGATACCTGTAAGACACACAGCATATTTAGCAAGGATATAGGAAAAATCTGAAACGTCTTACCAGTGTTTCATCCAATTGACGCGACAGCTTTGCGTTCTGCAGCTTGAGTCGTTCGTTGGATTGCTCCAGTATGAGAAAGTTTTCGCACTTTTGTTCGAGGAACAGATTTCGATTGGTCACATCCTGCACCTCGCTCATGATCTCCTTGAGCTTAGCCTCCAGCAGCGCCTTCTCGTCGCTGATCACTGCCGACTGAGCACTCTTGGGCGCCAGGCTGGCAAGCAACTGTTGCGCCTGGATGCCGGCACGCAACGTCTCCAGTTCGGTGATGCGTTCGGTCATTTCCTTGTTGTTCGCCTGCAGCTCATCGATTTCCTGCTGCAGATTGGACTGCTCACCGTTGCTCTTGTGCTTCAGGTCCTCCAGTTCACGTTGTAGCTGCTCATTGAGGCGCCGCAAATGCTCGGAATCGTTGGGCAGTGATGTTGTTGATGGCGTCGACTCTTGCTCCCGTTGCTGCTCCTGCTCACTCTTTTGCTTGTTTAGTTCCTCCTTAAGGCTGAGACAGCGCTCTTCTGTCTTAGCCAATTCGCCTTGGCGCTCCTGCAACTGTTGCTGAACATGCAGCAGCTCCTTCTGCACCGCATCGTTTTGTTCGCTGACGAACCTGGCGTGCTCACCCTGTCGCGTCAGCTCAAGCGATTGCTCGTCCAGCGTTAATTTTAGGTGCGCTGCCTCCGCCTTGGCCCCTTTGCTCACTGCATCCTTTTCGGCCAGTTGGGCGTCATGTTGCAGCACCTGGTCCTGCAGCACGTAAAGCTCGCATTGCAGAGACTTCAGTTTCTCGCCACTGTCGCCGTGATTGGTCAACGCCAGCGAGAGTTCCATTTCCAGCTGTTTGGTATGCTTGTTCAGATATTCGTTCTCGATTTGCAGCTGCTCTAGCTCGGTTTTCGTTGGGGTGGATTCAGTTGAGCTCTTAAGCGTCTCGATTTCACGCTGCAGTGCATCGTTTGCCTCGTGCAGACGCTGCACATCCCCATTGGCGGCACTGCAGCGCTCCTCGAGCGTGGTCAGCTGCGCTGCATGGGCGGCATTGGTTACTTCAGCCCTATCCAGATTAGCTTGATCCGCCTTCTTCAGGGATTCCAATTGCTCACGCAGATTGCTAACAGTTTCCTGCAGTGCTGCCAGCTGCTCATTGCTGGCCTCCAGCTCGGCGACACGTTCCTTCTGATCCTTTAGTTGCTGCTGCAGTTCGCGGTCTCGCTCCCGAACCTCCGCCAGTTGCTGCTGAGCCTGATCCAAGTCCAGCTGCAAGCTATTCATCTGTTTTTCCAAAGCTGCCTTCGCCTCTTGTATGCAGTTGAGTTCATCCTTGGCTATTAGATTTTCCTTTTCGTATGCATCGCACTTGTCCTGCAGCGTGCGATGATCATGGTCCATGATCTCCTGCGCATTCTGCAGCTTGGAATGCTCGTCGAGCACCTGTTGCATTTTGCTTTGCAATTTGGTAAGTTCGTCCTGCTGTTTCTCCAAGTGATTGTTTTGCTCCTGCAGCAGACAATTGTGCTCGGCCAATTTGCTGTTCTCGCGCTCAATCTCCACCAGTCGGGAAGTGGACAATTCACCCTGTGCATCGTTTTGTTGTTGCTGCTCCTGCAACGCCTCAATGTGCGTTTCCAGTTGTCGCTTTTCGCGTTCGAGTTGTGCCTGTGCCGCCTGCACATCCTGCAGATGTGTCTGCATCGTGGTAATCTCCTCGAGGATGACAGTGACACGCTTCTGCAGTTCCTGCTTTTCGCTGCGCAACCCCTCAACTTTGTCAGACTCCACTTTGAGTTTCTCCAGGCTGGCAGCTTGTTCGCTGTGCTTCGCCTGCAGCTGCTCGTGTTGCTTTTTTAGCTTGTTTAGTTTGCCGGCGCCGGATTTCAACTCCTTCTCCTTGACCTGAGCCACACTGAGTTGGTCACCGAGTGCCCCAATCTGTTGTCTTAAGCTTGCTATCGTCTCCGACTCCGTGTTGGAGCTGCTGGCGATTTGATCGTTAAGGGATTGCAGCTCCCGCTGCAAAGTGAGCGTCTGTTCCTTGCAAACTGAATTTTCAACTGTCAATGCAGCGACAGTTTCATGCTCCTTCTCCAGGCTCTTCTCGGTTTCGAGCACACGCTGCTCTTGCTCCATTAGATGCGTCCTGGCATCCTCCAACTGACTCTGCACCTCCTCCAAAGATGACTCGTTCTGCTGGTAGCGTTGTACAATTTCGTTTAACTGATTGTTCTGCAAATGCAAATCCTGCAGACTCTGCTCGCTGTCCATTTTGAGTTCATGCAGCTGTTTAGCCAAGTCAGCCACCTGTTGCTCCTTTTCCATGTGCTCGGATCGCAGTGTGTTGAACTGCTGCTCTGTTTCAATTAGTTTACTATTCGCTTCCAGTTTGGCATTTTGCAGCTGCTTTAGTTGCTCCTTGATATCCGCAGCTTCTGTCTTACGTTCCGCTGCGGTCTTCAGCTCGGATTCTAATTGCTTAAGCTTCTCCTGCAATTGTCGCACTTCAACTTCCTTGTGCTGCTCCAGCGAGGACTGCAATTGCTTTTGCTGTTCTTCCTTTAGCGTTTGCTCCGATCTCAATACGCTTAACTCTTGCTCCATTGAGATTAGCTTGGCATCTCCTTCCAGTTTGGCATTTTGCAGCTGTTTTAGTTGCTCCTCGATAGCCCTGGCTTGCATGTCGCGACTGTTGGCCAGCTCCAACTCAGTTTCCAGCTGTTTTAAGTTCTCCTGCAACTGCTGCATTTTTATTTCCTTTTGCTCCAACTCAGGTAATATTTTCGAAAGCTTTTCCGTCAGTTGTTGCTCCTTTTCCGATTGCTCATTGAGTTTTTGTTCCGTGGTAGTAAGTTTAGCTTCAGCCTCCTGTTTGCTTTGTTGCAGTTGCTTTAGCTGTTCCATGATGTCCTCTGACTGCGTTTTGTCTGTGGTTGCCTGTTCCAGGTTAGCTTCTTGCTGTTTTAACTGCTCCTGCAACTTTTGCACCTCCTTTGCCTTGTTAGCCAACTCAGATTCAATTTTCGTCTGTTGGGTTATCAATAGCTGATTCTTTTCCGCGTGCTCTGCCCGCAGTGTGCTCAGAATATGCTCAGTTGCAATGAGTTTGGCGTCCACTTCCTGTTTGCCGCTCTGTAGTTTCTTTAGTTGTTCCTTGATGTCCACCGACTGCGTTTCCCGTCCATTTGCCAATTCTAGCTCAATCTCCAGATGTTTCACATTTTCCTGCAGCTGCCGCACTTCCACTTCCTTGTGCTCCAGCTCTGTGTGTATTGCTTGCTTTGTCTGTGCCAGCAGCAGCACATTTTCCTCCTCCTGCTTGCGCAGCGCTGCAATTGTGCTGTTGGCCTGCTCATTGTTTTTTCTTAGCTCCGTCAGCTGCGCTTCTTGCTCGACCAGCAATTGCCGTAGTTTTGACAGTTCTTCATCCACCTCCAGGACAGGCTGACTACCATTTGCAGTGGGTGCTGCCCCTGTCGTTGATATTGTAATTGGCTCCTCGAGGTCGATCAGCTTGTCAGCGTTGTTCTCCTGGCTACGCTCCAGTGCGGCTGTAACATTATCCGGATTCTCGCCGAGAAGCTTTAGTTTGGTTTGGTATGCCTGCATCTTGCAGCTCATATCATCCATTTCGATACGCAGCGCTTCCTCCAGATGTGCCTTCGCCTGTTGCTCCAGTGTGCATTGTTCTCGCAGCTCGCTGATGCGTCGCAGCGCTTTATCTTGTGTCTCCACGAGCACGGACTGAAAGCAAATGTAAAGCATTTAACTTTTAATATTTAGCTGTAGAAAGACGACACATTTTTGGTCTTCTCTCATACCCTCGCCTTGCTGCTGTCACGCTCCAGTTCCCTGTACTTCTTGGCCAGATCCGAGTAGCGACAGCGATATTTGTGATATCGATCTAGTGACTTTTTGTATGCATCGTACAGCTGATCCTTGGTAATAACATCTAGGCGTGCCGTCGATGCGGAATCATCAAACTCACTGCTCGTCTCATCCAAATCGGACTGCAAGTGATACATCTAATTATGGAGAGAAAGATAGCAGATTAGACAGATTAATGTAACAATTAAGTCACTTTCCGGAGATATGCACACACTTACCGCTGGCGCATCATATGTGGGCAGTCGAAACGATACATCGCTAGCCATGGACGAGTTGGATAGCTTGCGGGCACGCGGTATTGCACCACCTCCGCCCACGCCATTCAGCGACTGGGTCGAGACCCGACTGACTGTCGGCAACTTTTGTATGCGGTACGGCGAGTTTTGTGGCGTATCTAAAGAAATACATGCATGTAATACATATAAATTGTGATATGATAACGAATCAAAAACAATTTGCAAACATTACCCTCTTCGGTGATGCTGAAGAAGTTCTCTGGAGTGCCGCTGCCGGTGTTCTCCGAGTTCGGTGTTGCTGTGCTGGACGATGAGCTCACAGCGGCCTACAATGAAATTAAAGCAAGCCGATAAAGTTGTTAGTATGTGTATGTGTGTGTGTGGGTGAGTGAATGTGTGTGTTTTTCATAAGCTGTACGAATGGGTGGGGAGTTTTGGGTGTGCGTACAGCTGCCAGCCTGTCTGCTGCAAATGGGTCATACTGAACAGTTTTGGCATTTTGCAATGCTTCTTTCGGTTGCATTTCCAATTAGCCCCAAAACAAACACCCAATCAGCCACACACACATTAATATACACACACAGTGTTTGTGTGTGTGCGTATGTTTTCGTTAATTTGTATTTTTTCCCGTCTGTTTCTTGCCTGGGCTGCGTTAGCAAATTGTTGGAATTTGGACGGCGACGCTTTCACCTCCTCGATTAGTTTATTTTTCAGATTGGCAAACATTGTGTGGCAGTTACTGCGCTCGTTGTTTACTGTGTTGACTTCTTAATTTAGGCACAATTGAATTTATATAAAAAAACATCTAATATAAATAAATACGTGTCTGCAGGTATCTTTCCAATTGCCACCAATCTTAAACGCCGCGATCTGGCAGCACTGCCCAGCTGTATATTGTGCCCATATTGAGTAATTGTATTTTTATTTGGTATTTTTTTTAGGGCATTTGTAACGTTAAAATAATACGGCTTGTTTTGAAAAGAGAAACGGCTGGAAAGTCAGGCATAAATTTATGATTTATTACGTATTTTCATATTTTTTACATGTTCCCATAGGAGCAACCATAAAAACTTCCCCTTTTCTGCCAGTTGATCGAAAAAATGGGAAATTATCGTTTATTTCAAACACAACAGAAATTTATATATAAAATAATTTTAGCTTGGACTATCATGTCAACATTTTAAAAACACAAACTATTACTAGTAAACTTATTCAATACTACTCACAGCTCGCATTAGGCTGCTTACATATGTATTTTTGGTTATTGTATTTGCCAAATTAAATGTTGTACACAACAAATATGATATTCAAAAGTTTTACCTGTATGCGAGGACTCAGCGAGTTTAGTGCAACTGCTCTGTTCATGTTAATCAGTTGCTTGGGCAGCACCGTGACCAGTGACCAGAATGGAGCCAATGGAAATATTATATCAAGTGTGCAATACGGATTGGCCGTCGTTGTGATAATGCACATCTTTGGATTTATATCTGGCGCCCATGCGAATCCTTGCGTCTCGATCGCTTGCTGTTTACTTGGCTATATTGGCTACAAGATGATGGTCCTGTATGTAATCTGCCAGCTGGCGGGAGCAGCTTTCGGTTATTTTCTACTTCTGCAAATGCTCACCCAAGGCATGATTGATGGCTGCAAACAGGGCGTTTGCATTGTAGAGCCCATGAAGGGTCTGTCCTACGTACAGATCCTGGGAATTGAGGGATTTCTAACGGCGGTCCTAGTTCTGGCCTGGTGCGCCCTTTGGGATGTACGCAGCGGTCGATTTCTCGACTCGGTCACGCTGCGAGTGGGCTGCTTAGTAATTGCATGCAATTTGGCTGGCGTAAGTTTAATCATATAACTTTAACATTTATATAGCCGATTGTTGGTTTGCAGGGTCAACTGACGGGCGCAACTATGAATCCTGGCAAGCTGCTTATCCCCGCACTGTTCAAGGGAAATCCTCAAACGGTGCTCTTGCAACTGGGCGGACAACTGTTGGCCTCCATCATTGTGCCACCCGTGTGGCAATATGCCTGCACACCGCGCTACACGCTCCTGGAGGCTGAGAACAGCGAGAGGCCCCACCAGAACTATATTTAAACCAGTAAAATGCTGCTTGTTCAATAAAATAAATATACTTCTATTTTGTATTTTATTGTCCACTCAGAGTAATCATTTTCAGCAATTAGCTGGGACCCATGCCAACGCTATTAATCCGGTTTGTCGTTAAGGTAGTCTGGAACCAGTTGCCATGGGGATTAGAATACAGGTTGATTTACGACATTGCGCCTTAATTTAAAGTTTTCCATAATGTGATTCTTATCTATTTATGTTTTTAGTGAGGCGCTTTTTTACTATCTCCATTGCTAATACAACTAATTAAGAATAATTTATGCACAGAAGTAACCACAAAAACTCACTTATCAGATAAGCACTGAGACACCCGTCGATTCGATGATAATTATCCAAATAAAATCTTATCTCGGCTGTAAAGAATAAGGAAGCCATTCGGCAAGAGAGGGTTTTCGTTTTTATTTATATATTTTCATATCTTATTTTGATACCCTTGAATAAACAAAATGTGTATGTCAAATAGTAACGGGATCTGTGTAATACTAGTTTGGCTCACGGTTTTGGAATCCAAATTTAGAAATCCTTTGTTTATCTACTTAGTATATTTACAGAAAAAATAATTCCCGTTAATTTTTGAACAAACATTTTACAATAGAGGTTTACAAAACTAATTTACCTTATAGCCCTACAAAATATATACTTGTTATTTATTTTTGATATTTGATATCTTAATTATACACAAACAAATAATTCACTTGCGATTTGAACTATCAATAAAATTAATTCACGTTACACGCTATAAATTTATATATAGATTTACGAGAAGCTCTACGGCTGTGATTCGTTGGGTTGGATGCGTTTCTCGACATCGTTTGATTCGCGCCTGAAGACATACTTGTACATGAGGGATGTAACTAATGCCCCGGCAAAGGGACCCACCCAGTAGACCCAGTGATTCTCCCAGACATTGTTCCATAAGGCAGGTGCAAAGGAACGTACCGGATTCATGCTGGCGCCCGTATACTGACCCTAAAATATAGATGCAAATCACAGGTAAATGGAATCCAAAACTATGTTGGAGAAATAAAAAAAAATTATAATAAAATTTACGTACCGCAGTTAAGGATAAGCATGCAATGGCTAGCCCGAATCGAATGGCAGTGGAATCCTGGAATTTCGAATTGCGTGGATCCCAAACGCCGCAACAGATGGTAATGAGCACACATGTGATCAGGAACTCAATGAGGACCGCCTGCCAAACGCCAATGCCGCTGCCAAGACCAGTTATGCAGACGCCGAGCGGCGTATTTGTGCTGCATATGAGATCATTGGGCAGCGACGCCTTCAGCAGTCCATAGCCAATGAAGGCGCCAAGCATTTGGGCCACAAAATATGCCAGTGCCATCGGTAGCGATATCATATCATAAATGTAGCTGGCAAGCGTTACGACTGGATTGAGATGAGCACCAGAAACACAACCGAAGCACTGAATACAAATCATCACAACGAATCCAAAGTTCAAGGAGCACTGTAAATGGGAATTGATGTACTCCGTTGACTGCACACAACCCATGCAGCCGATGAACAAGAGAAACGCCGTAGCAGTCATTTCGCCAAAGATGATGCACAGCTTGTCCAGAACGACACCTCTGCAAATTGATTGAGAGAAACGTAGATAAATTAGACTTTACACTTGGTAATTATATTAGAAACACCTGCCTTCTATTCAAGTTTTGTCCCGTCATAATTAAGGGCAGTGTATGTAAAATGAATGCAGGTAAAAACGACGTTTAACTTGGACGCACAGCACGCAACTGAATTGTGAGCGTCTCGAACATCGAGACGAATATCAAAGAGCGAGAAAGAGGGAAAGTGAGGGGGCATGTGAGAGAGAGAGAGAGAGGGACAGTGATTGCAGCGCACCGTTGGTCGTTTTTACTGACTGATTAGCTTTGGCACTCGACCCATTGACAGGTGCTTAATCCACCCCCCACCACTCCCACAAAACACAATCAACCCTGGCGATTTTGAGTCGCCAATAATCTCTTCAGTGTTGGTTATTATCAATTATCAAATGCTCAAATGCTATTGCCACAATTCAGTTGACTTTTGCATGCGCGTTTATTTATTGCGCTTAACATACCTGCTCGACATTAAAACAATATAAAATATAATAAATATAATTGCTTACTATTTAAAATAAACAAAACCAATAAATAAATTTAGGAATTCTTTTTTTTATCATGTTTTTAGAATCTTTTTTGGAGTTGCAATAAACGTAAAAAATTCACGAGTCTAACAAGTGCGTCTGCTTGCTAATCAGCAAAGTTTATAAAAATTTAAATTCCTGTTTTAGTTAACATTTCAACCTTGATTAAGTTAAGTGTTTATATTCGATTCATTTTTGCTGACTATGTGGATCATATATTATATATCAGTCAACGTCAAATGAGTTTTTTGTCTATCATATCATAAATCAAACGGCTGCCATCTCAAGTAGCTGTTAAAACCCATTAAAGAGATTTGCTCAACGCTTTGAGTAGAGTATTTGTTCTTCGAAATGCAGAATTTGTGAAAGCTTTTAATGCACCGTTTGTTTTACAATACCATGCGGAAGTAATACATACAAATTACGCCGCACCAAAAGCTTTTATGAATGATTTTCCATACTATGACAAAAAGCAGTATTATCAAGCTGTGTTTTTAGGCAGACAGACAAAAAAAGACGATTATCTCATAGACAAATATTTAGTTCTACTCAACTGTTAATACTAATCTGTTTTTTTTTTTGTCGTATGCATGAGGAATTATATTCAAGTACGAGAAGCTTATTCTTTTCTATTTTATTTGACATCAAAAAAATCATGGGACTTTGCCATTTAAACGGAACATTTTTAAGTCTGGTTCAGTGCTGTCAGTGATATAAATCCAAATTAATCTTTCTTGATTGACAACTTACTATAGCCTCATGCGGTAATCACTACTATCAAACTATATCAGTTATTTTCCACAAATTTTTTTTTTGGAATGTTGACTGAGTCATTGCAGTCTGTTTAAAGACTTTGATCTTTATTTAAACACAAACAAACTATTGAATTTAGTAGGCTGGCGATAATTATTGCAAATATCTCTCATAATGTAGCATTGGTAGCATTACTTGTATTTAATATATTTAACCTAACTTCAATAAAACTTTACTGATTTTTAAAAGCAATATTAAATTCTTTCACAATGCCCACCATTGTTTGACATTAATTTTAAGTTATAAAAACTTGATTTTGGGTCGAAATTTATCGGCATATTCGATATTATAAAATCAACTTAGGGAATTTCAAAAAAGCCATAGCTTCGCCAAAGCTGAACCAATTTTCAAAATCAATATATTTTTGTAATGACATTTTAATTAACATCTTGTTGAGTACTGCATTTGAATCTGATAATACTTGTCTGCATTGAAAAGTATTCATTTCACCTTTAGATTGCCATAACTTCATCAAAGCTGAACCGATTTTTCAAGCAATACTTTTCTAGATGAAAATACTATTTCTAACTTTAAAAAACAGAGTTCTTGTATAGTATTTTTAATTTAACCTAAACAATATTAAAACATGATCTTTATCATAAGCGTTATCTTAAGCATAGACTTATTCAACGAATCTTATTTTGGCATTTGAGGTTCGCAGCTCAATCTCTTCTTCTGGGCGCCCCTTAAAGAAGAGTCGATAGATGATTGAGGTGACTGCTGCACCCGCAAGTGGACCCACCCAATAGATCCAATGATCCTGCCACGAATCGTTCCACACAGCCGGTCCCAGGGAACGTGTCGGATTCATGCTGGACCCAGTGAAAAGACCCTGTTCAAAAGTAAATTCAAATTGCTAACAGCTCAGAGGAAAAAGTGTTGTACTCAATACTGACCGCGGCCAAGTTAAGACTGGAGACTGTCAGACCAAAGCGCAGTGGCACTGAATCCTTATTTCTGGCATTACGAGGATCCCAGACGGAGCAGGCGACCATCACCAAACAGCTGGTAATCAAGAATTCAATGAAGACGCCCTGCAGCACAGATATATCACTATTGAGAACGGTGACACAGGCACCAGCTGGATTATCCACACTGACGATGGCATTCAAAGGCAGCACTGCCTTCAGCAGACCATAGCCGACGAGACCACCAGCAACCTGGGCAATCCAGTACACAATAGCCAAGTACCAACTCAATACGCCAAAGATCCAAGCGGCCAAAGTAACGGCCGGATTGAGATGGGCGCCGGAGATGGCGCCAAAGCTCTGTATGGCAATCATAATGCCGAGGCCAAAGTTCAGGCTCAGCTCAAAGTGAGAGTTCGAGAAAATGGGTGACGTCACACAGCCCATGCAGGCAACAAATATGAATGTCGCCGTGCCAGCAAACTCGGCAAAAAAGGCGGCCACGCGAGCCCTGCGCTCCGGCGGAATCCTCAGATACCTCCAGCTGGTGCTGCTATTTGCCCATGTTGTCTGCTGCGACATGTTGTCAAAACGTAACTAAACTGACTGTTTTGTGGTGCGGGTGTCCAAATGACTCCGACCAGCGCAAGGTTTCGACCATTATCAATCAATATGAATTATAAAACCTTAATGCTAATTATTATGGGGATATTTTCACTTAGATAGGGGGCGCCTAGTCATTCTGGTATTTTGATCGTCGAGTCAAGCCCATTCTCAAATTGAAAATTAATTAATCATGTTTAGAACCCAGACAACAATTTCCATAAATTGTCCGTTTGCCCGTTTCACGCGAATTGGCGCTAAATTCGTAATCTTATCTCTCATTAAGATGTTTAAAGGCTGCGAATCCCGCACCCGACTTGGCCAATACACTTTCTGCTATCATAATGGCCACTAAGTACATTTGATTTATGGCAATGAATCGCTAAACCCGGCCCAATCATGGCCTACTTTGAGGCGTCTTTGGCAAATGCCCCTTAAGCACTATTCAAGGGCATAAAATAGTGATAATTCATCTATTAATATTGCACGATAGTCCAGGGGCAATAAGACCACTTAACTCAACTCATACGCGTGACAAGTGCAAACACGATAATTGCAATTTATTTGTAAAACCATTAATTAAATAATTAGACAATTTATTATTTATTGACAGATGATATCAAATCACGCAAATCAGTATTGCTTTTTCTATCAGTCTTAAAGCATTGTTTATGAAGTGAGCATTTTCTTGACATGATACTTCAAGTTAATATATAGGCATATATATATATATAGTATATATTATATATTTTTTGGCAAAGATCAGAACATAATTGGTATTACTTGTGTCTGCCAGAATAGTTCAATCTAATATTTAATTTACTTATCTTGTGTAAATCGTGTTAAGGCTTTATTTTGGATTATTCTAGCCTACAAGTCACAAGTGTTTTTCACTTATAAAATTGAAAAATTATTAATAAAAAGATGCGTGCATTTATAATATTTGTATATGAATAAAACACATTTTAGGTAAATCACCTATTTGAGACAGGAAAATTGTCTATGTTCTTTATTAATCGAATATTTATATTATTGTACAACAATTGTATTAATATAAAATTGGTCAAATATCGTTATTCGCTTATAATTAATTATATTTTTTAAAGTGTTTGTTTGTTTGCCACATAGCGTGTGTGTGCGTGTTTAAGGGTACGTGTGTGTGTGTGTGTGTGTGTGGCAATTATTTATGTTAGCTGCACATCCTCAAGTTGACGCAGTTTCTCTTCTGCGCTGGTCTGCGCCTCGATAACCTCGCGCCGGAAGACGGCCTTATAGGTAATGGCAGTGACGGCAGCACCGCTCAGAGGTGCCAGCCAATAGATCCAATGTGCCGTAAAGTTAGTGTTCCACAGGGCAGGCGCAAAGGACCTGGCCGGATTCATGCTGGCGCCAGTGAAGGGACCCTGCAACACAAAATATGTGTGTATATAATTAACTAAAGGCAATTAAAATGGAAAGGGACTGCAACTTACCGCAGCACAGGCCAAACCGGCAACGGCCAGGCCAAAGCGAATGGCCACTGAGTCATGGTGCTTGGCATTGCGGGGATCCCAGACGCCACAGCAGACAATCACCAGAATTGAGGTGGCCACAAACTCAATGGCAAAGGCCTGATGTGTCGACACATTTGCATGTGGCAGCGTTACGCACAAGCCACCTAACGTGGAGTCGGGCAACATGGCCTTCAGCAGGCCATAGCCAATAAAGGCGCCCAACATTTGGCCGGCAAAATATATCAATGCCATGGGTAATGAGACCAACTCATAGATATAGGCAGCCACTGTGACGGCGGGATTGACATGGGCGCCGGAGACACAGCCAAAACATTGAATGGCAATCAGAACAGCAAAGCCAAAGTTGAGAATAATCTGCAGATGACTGTTGGGAAACTGGGTAGTATTCACGCAACCCATGCAGCCCAGAAATACGAGAATTGCTGTGCCCATCAGCTCCGCCAGGAAGCAGCTGATTTTATCCAACAACGATGTCTTCATTTTGAACACCTTCAAACAACTGAAATATAACAATTTTTTTTAGCGTATAATTAATATATTCCAATGGAAGCAACTAAATCGGCATTTTGGCTTGCCTTCGTTTATTATTTTTTGATAAGTAATCGGGAGTGCTGTTGGCATTATGCGCGTTAACCTTTATCATAAGCATGAATAAACACACACACACACACACACACACAAACACACACAACCAAGCACAACTCTGTGATTCTTTTGCATAGCAAAATCAAATCAACTTCATCAATCATTTTCGAGCATTAGCAGCCGGCCATCCAAATGAAAGCCTTTTAATTAAATTGGATCTTTCCTGCACAAATACACACACACACACACACACACACACTTACACACATTCTTACACACAAATTGCAACTGCTGTTAGCTGTGCTCCTAACCAGAATTTTCACTTTTATTCCTGCTTGCTTACAACTTGAGACTAGTTTGGTTTATAAATTTTACTCAGTTTGCCGGCATATTTTTGGGGTTGCTTGTAGAATTTGCGTGCTTTGTGTGCTGCTGTGAATTCGCATCGATTTTTCAAGTAATCTCAACAGGTTCCACAAGACTACCTTAACCGTATCCAAGTGAAGTAACTTAGGTTCTACATGTTGCACATCCAATTATCAGCTCATAAATATTACTTTATTTTTAGCCCATATATGGAACATAAAAATACTTTTCAATTTTTAAAAAACACAATCACAATCAAATTTATAAATAACTTTTCAAACAGATTTTTTTTTTAAGTAAATAAAAAGTTTTTATATTTAAATTGTATTTAACTCTGTGTTCATTTGAAGGTCAAACTTTTGAATCTTTATATTTCAAAATAAAAAGCACAATCTATATTTATTTTTTTATAGCCACAAATATCTGAGGTGAACGCTTTTTTATATATGTTAAATCTTTTTTATTTGTTTGACATTTACCGATTCACGCACTCGCGACTCATCTTCGCAATATGTTGTTGTGAAAGCGATGGAAATTTCGTTAACAACTCCAAACAACTTTTTTATGAACGCTGATCGCAGGAATATTGACAAAGTGACAGCTCCACTGTCAATGTCAGTCTGAGCGTTTAAGTGTCCATTGACAAATATTTATATGTGTATCTATGGAATATGCATAAATTTTTGCGAAATCCAAAAGCCCATTTTTAACGGCAAAAGAGA
This sequence comes from Drosophila longiperda, assembly GCA_035042125.1. Taxonomy (NCBI): domain Eukaryota; kingdom Metazoa; phylum Arthropoda; class Insecta; order Diptera; family Drosophilidae; genus Drosophila; species Drosophila longiperda. Next base: position 9,554,733 of record JAWNLV010000107.1, on the reverse strand, counting down.
GAAAGAGCAGAAGAGTGAGAGAGAGAGAGAGATGCCAAACAACCACATGTAAATTAGCAAATCCTGCTGCGTTTGCAAGTGAGCGCAGCGAGCATAAGAAATCAAGTCTCCAGAAATATATGCGTCTTAATAAATATGAAGACACTTGCGTTTACGCTCTCTCACACACTCGCTCTTTTTCTCTCTCTATGACTCTACAAGCTCGCGTGCCTATTGCTGGATACCCTCTTCCTTAATGTGTTGTGAAAGCAACGTATGCAAATAGTGTTGCTCTTATCAGCTTCTGTTTGCTTTAAAATCTAGCTACGGCTAAATGAATGGATCATGCGTTAACACCACCTTTCATTCATACTGGTTTTCAAGCATGAGCTACAAGTGCAATTGCATATGTCCAAAGATCAACGCTATCTATCACAACACAACAAGTAACAACAAGCAACAACAACAATAGTTGTGACGACTAAGCACTGTGAACTACTGCCACAAGATGGGCTATCAATTACATTGACTTGAATTGCAATAACAATTGCGAATTGATTTTGCGTATCATGCGCTACGCAATGTGGGGGCAAAACAAACAAATCACAGCAACACCATAAAAAACCTTGAATCTATCAAAAGTGGGCCCATCACAATCATAATTGCACGCAATTCGCGTCAAGTGTCTCAATCGCAGTGCATTTTATTAATTGAGCAAATGGAAAACATCTTCTGAATTCCATTTCAGATATTTGGAAAATTTTCAGCATATATATTTATACATTTGCATATTTGTGACTGTCTAAATATAAATTTGCTTTTATTTCCATTTAATACTTGCATAAGTCTGAAATGATAACCTTTTTGATCTTGATCGTATACTCATACAAATAATCATTGCTGTTGACATACCAACGGCTAAACGTCAAGCAGCAAAAATATATATTTATAAAATCAATAAATATATTTACTTAGTGAAAGCTCAAAGGTGTCAGATCAGTCAACACACGTTTCGATTTTATGACACATAATTACGACAACCATTTATAGACAGACACATAAATACACTTTTATTGAACAAATCTCCTACGATTTTTTACTAACTTATTCCAAATTTAAAAACTGCTCATTGACAATATCTACAATTGGGTTTATTGGCCTACAAGAAATGATTGGCAAGTTGCCAATGTAAATATTTTAATACCTGAATGCGAGTGTGTTGAATTAGAGAATGAGGCTAGTAAAAAGAGAAAAATATCAGAGTAGGTTGATTGATACGCATTGAAGCAAAAAATAGCAAAAACAACAAGTAAATAAACACTAAATTTAGTAAATTTAAATGCAATTTCTATGGGTGGGTTTGTAAAAATTCCAGGCACGTTTTATCAAATCATAGTTGAGCAGATGTTAGCTGAACTGTCTAAATGTAACTTGTATTCAGCTGTATTTACATATATCCGAACATTAAGCTAAATGTGAACATGTTATGCAAACAAATCAATTATACATAGTGGGAATCGTGTGTATTTTATTATTTAAACGTCTTCAATAAACTGCTAATTGATATGCCCAGAAGGATCACGCAGTGGCTGCGAGGGCTGTCATCAAATAAATGCATGCAAAACGATTCGATTCGAATAGCCTTCGATTTCAACAATGTGTTTTATATTTGCATATGCAATTTCCCCTTTTCAATATTTATTATTATTCAGTGATTTTTTTGGCTCTAACTGGGCTGTGCAGCGAACTTCTAAATAAAATTTATGCAAGAGCTTTTTCTATAGCTTTTATGTTGACTTGTGTAGAATTGTCCAGGCGATTGCGCTCAAAAGCTTGCCAAGCTTTATTCCAGCCAGTTATTCACCAAACTGAAAGCTCTAAGACAACTCGTTTATCATTAAATTTGATACAATCTAATAGTTTTCATAGATAAACTTGTTGTTAGATTTGCTTAGCTATTTTATTACTGATGGGATAACATATATTTGCATATTATTGCATTTATTTTCAGCTTAATGATATTTAATTGATAATGCAAATTGTTTTTTCCTAATGTGAACTAAAACAATCTTTCAGTTTAAGCATTCTCAGATTTAATTTATTTTCTGTTTATAATTATTATTACACTATAAGTAAATTGCACAATATTGGCTGACTATTCTCTTACTATCAATCAAAATATTTCTTTAGAGTTCTCATACTGTAATCCGTTAGCATACTGCACTGGAATCTATTTCTGTGACAAGCTATTTATATATATACTGAATAAATTGTTTGCAGACACAATTTGATAAAGAAAACACAATAATAAATGAGTTCTGCCTGCATATTTATAGCCATATGCATGGCTTATTGCATAATTGTTTGATAATTCGATTTGACGAATTGTTCAAATTGGATTCGCTTAATTGGGACTTGGAGTTATGTCGCTTGACAGCAACACACCTCAATCTAGATATTGGTACACGGGTTTTTTTTTATTTTGTTGATGTCCCTCAGTATAGATTATTGCTCAAAGCAATTTGGAATAAGATACGAGTGTTGACAGGCAGAGAAAAACGTGTTTTGACTTCTCTAATTGAAAACGATCTATTTATCTATACTATACTACTTATTTATTGAAGCGCATCTGTGTTTTTGATACGCTTAGCGCGTTTTGAATGGGCTGCATTTTGTTTCTAAGTCCGCATTGATAACTATAAAATTTAGCTCATTATTTTTGCCAATCAGCTACTACTTATTATGCTGATAAGGTCTATTGATCAGCACGTCAAATTGCAACAAACAGTTCAGGCGTCCTGCCCTATTCCGAATATAAACAAAACATAGATTATACATTTTTTTAAAAACTGTTATGCCATTAAAGTAACTTATCAGCGTGACACTGTTATCAGTTCCAACTGTTTGCGACGTTTGCGCAACACGCTTGAAGGCAGCCAAAAGCTACTTCAGCATTTCGCCTCTTGATTCTGTTTATTGCTCGAAACGGGCAAACTTCACAACTTGGTCTGGAGACTTTTTGATAGTGCCTCAATATTTGAGGTGTATAAACAAAAGTCTAACGGAATTGCTTGACAAGTGACACTGCAAGTGTTTCAGTTATCGCCCGGCTAGAAATAAAACATGTGATTCGGTTTGCAAAAATGTCGCCTAAAATTTTGTGAACTTTATTTGAGAACAGAGCATTTAATTGTCTTATCATCTTATCTCTTTTCAGTTATTTATATTTAGATATGTCATTTTTTGTTAAATTATAAAAGCTATCAAATTAATCATTGTCAGAGTATTTAACTAAACAGCAACTGAAAATCGTGCTGCAATTATTATGTCAATGCACATTTTTAGTTTGAACTCATATTGCCCTAGGTTCGACTTTATTACGATTTACAAAAAGTTAATGCCGAAAAACCAATAAAATTTGTTTTAATTTTGAATTAGAATTCGCGCAATAAATTATAAGTTTATAGATATCAATAGGTGGTTTGTAATAGTGCTGCCATAAATTAGTAAAATGTAGATTATAAACTTGAGTCCAAATCAACAATTGATCGCTGTTCAAATTTTTCAAATTCATAACAATAGTCGAATTGTCAGTTGATCTGCGTAATTCACTTAAATTATAATTATAAACAATTAACAAATTACACACATAACAAACGCCCAATGATGCAAGTGGCACCTGACCAGTGGATGCCACTAAATCTGTACAATTCATCCACGCATCAATCAATTTAGCAGTTATATGTTAATATAATAAAAAGTTAAAACCACTCGTGTGACTTGGTTGGTCACCTTGGTATATTTTCAGGTAACACGAGATTTGATAAGCTCTTTTAAGCATTGATTGATTTCTTAAAATTATTAGCACAAATTAACAAGTTGCCACGAGCACTCAGGATACATTTCAATTATCTAACTGAATATTTTATAAATGCATGTTTGGTTTTTGCTGATGTGTTAATAAACATAATCTTATATAATTTCATACTTTTTTCCACCAATTGTTTAACTATCTTTAATTGCTACAACACAAGGTTAATTCTAAAAACCTAATTACTGCTTAGTAAATATAACTTTGGTAGTTAGTAGAACAATATAACCAAATGGTTAAATAAATCCAACACGCGGGTTTATTTGGGTTATTTGTAGATAACAAATGTATTCTCCGAAAAGTTACCCTATGGGGAATCGACTACAATAATTTTAATCTTTCAAACAATTATATCTGTTGCATATTTTGAAACTAGTTTTTCAAACGGATATTTTTTTTTATAAAGAGATATTTTTCTGTATTACTTACTAAATTCTAGTTATCCAGTAATGTATTGAAAATGTTTGTGTTTGATTGAAATTCCCATTAAAACGATTCAACAGAAATTTGCATTCATACAAAAAGTTTAAATGGAGAAAACGGCTTAATGTAAATGAAATTGCATTAATTGTTTTGTTTATGAATTAATTGAAACTATTATTCAATTTGTAACATTCTTTTGACTAAAACCATTTTAACTTTATTTTCTACTCGATTAAACATTCTGTTTAAGCTGAATTACAGGGTATCTATTTGTTAATATGTATAATAAATTTTCATGGTTCCATTTTTTTTGACGCCCAAATTATGTTTTTTAAATAAAGGCTCATTAAAACTTTATCAGCATATATATACACCAATGTTAATATACTTTTTTGGTCTTATTGGACTCCCAGATAGGCATCCTAACTGCGTATTTAAATCTTAGTAATTATGGGATAACAATTACGTCTGTCAAACAGTAATTGTTTTATAAAAATATTACAATTGAAGTAAGAAATCTGAAGTGGCTTGGGGATCGTATGATCCATCTGGAGTACTACATAGTTATCAAGCAAAGCCCTCTTTGAGTATGTAAATTTTTTGACCTTATGGCAAAGCAAACTGCAATCTTTATATTCTATAATTTTAATTTTGATAAGGCGCTTTCGAACTGGAGGACGCATTCGAGCTTAATTAGTATAAAATATATATACACATAATGCCACCTCATGTGGCCGATTATAGAATGTAAAAAAATGTGGAGCAACATATATATAAATTTGAAGTATATATGTGTATATGATAGACAAATATATATATATATATATATGTTTCAGCTGCAAATATATGTATGAATGTTAACATTTCCAAAGAGCGAGGCTGGCATAATTTAAAAATAAAACCCGCATATATTTAAGTTTTTTTATTTTTCTCATTTTCTACGTAGAATTTTCAGAAAATGCTCATTGGCATTTGGAATTTAGCAATTGCATTTAACGCATATTATGAGTGTTCGGACAACTTTTGAACTCCTCGAATTTCAAATGAGTTCCGTTGAAAGTCTAATTCGAATATTCTGTTTGACATTGTAATATATGAATAATGTCTGTTTTGTATAATATAAGAATCTAATTTATAGCGCTATCTTCAACATGCTGGGAAAGCCACGGATCTAATTGGCATGTTTATCAAATGCAAAATAATGCACATAATTAAAAGCTAATAATGCTGTAGTAGATAACCGATATTTTAAAAAAAAAAATATTTTAATGCCAACAGTAACTAACAGCTAAGAAGAACAATAAATAATTGCGAAGTTACTTTATTTATTGTTGGGGTGTGTTCAGCGGGCACAACAACAATTGGAATTCAATAGAATTATTTATTAAGTACATAAGAAGATAGCGTTCGGCCCGACAAAGCTCGAGCGCCAAAAAAATAATTTGATAAGCTTGCATTTGCCAAAATGTAGAGTTGGATTAAATTTGAATTTCGGGGTATTAGAAGACACCACGCAGAAAATATATAAGTTTGCCTTAAGATGACACACGCGCACACAGAATTTATTATTGAAGAACACTTTAACAATTACCAACAAATAGGAAACACAGGATATGCAACTGAAATTTATTTGCTGGACAATCGAAAGTTGTTCAACTAAAACTGATGGAATCTTTGCACTTGAAGTCGTTTTATATTGTAGTAAATCAGAAGTTTTCTACTTCGCAGCAGCAGAAAGCCAATTAAGTTATTTGACTTTTATTACTGTTTGTTTTCTTAATGAGTATAATTGTGAACGAGTTTGGTAAACTAAAGAACATATTTGGCAAAAAAACAGCACACAAACAACTCACGCACTTTTGCAGAGGCAGCACACTTGAACTAACCTGCGCTTTTGTCGATCGCTTGACTGCTATTGAAATTCTCAGCGAAAGGCGCTGGCGATCAACTTCGGACGCATAGAGAACAAGCTTTGGGTAACCATGGCGTATCATTGTTGCTGCTGCTCGAAAGCCAGCAGCGCAGTCGTCGCCAAAAGTTTACTGCTTATCGCTGCGAGAGCGCTTGCGCAAGAGAGTCAAGTGGCAGCGCGCAAAACGAGAGCGCAAGCCGACGCTTTTTCGTTTTTGTTTTTGTTTACTTTTTTTTTTTTTTTGTTTATGCCCTTGCTGCGAGCTTTTGCAGCTAGATGTTTTTGAAGGTTAACCAAGCTTAACTTCAGCGAAAGAGCCGGCAAGTGCTTTAGACTATTGATGTGCTCTTGATAAAGCTCTTAAAAATTTCTTCTAATTGATATTTAATTTTTGAACTACATTTTAACAGTATTTAGAAATAATTAATAAATGAATTAAATATTGAATACTGACTTAAAAATGTGAGAGCTTCTTCTAAATAAAGTGTTCATTAAATTCCATTAGTAGATCATTGATTTTAATATTTACATAATTTGTCTATTGTTCGTATTTCGAACAAAATTAGTATATCATTAAAGTGATTTTGGTATAATTTGTAATTGTATATGCTGATGGCTTAGTTTTTTAGGAACTACATTTAATGTTTCCAAAAAAAAAGTACTTTTTATTGAAACAAGTAATTAGTTTAATTGTCACATTATTAAAATATTATCCTAAATTGGAAAGATTGAAAAACTGATACAACAGTGGAAGACAACTTTTGTTTTGGCAATGGCAACTTTGAAATACTGGCGAACTTTGCGGACAGTCTATGATTTTCGCCTTGGTCAAGCGCCGAGGTCAATAGAGTATTTAGCCAGGTCAGGTATTGAATAAATAAACAAATAATGGCAAATAGAATTGATGTGGAACTGTTTAGCTTTATTGTGTTGTCATTCGGATTCAGATACCATTAGACACATACAAATTACACAGGCATGAAAATATGGCATTAATTCAAAGTTGCAACCAAAACATCAACAACAAGTTGTGGGGTAAAATTAATGGATAAATAAGATCCATGGATGAATCAGTCAAAACTTGTCTGTTTTCTCAGCATTATTTAAATGCAACAACAAGCTTTTATCTCAGAGTGTTGTCAACTGGTTTTTGTCTCAATTTTTAATAGAATTTTATTTATATTGATTTTACCACTCTGCTAATTAAAAATATAGCGAGCATAATCTGAATTTTAAATGCTTTATAGTTTACCCAATTAACTAAAAAATAGGTGTCAAATAAGCTGAATATAAATTAACAGTTTATTCAGCTGCTTAACACACATTCATTCATTCAATACAAAAGCCGCTAAGAGAAAAATATTTGAATTTGACACATGTTTTGCGTAAGTGGTTCAATTGGCTCAATTATCGCGCTCACCTTTGATAAGACTTCAAATGTTTGACGGGTAGAGATAAAAGGAGAGGGACAGCAGGAGAGTGTGGAAGGGAGTGAGAGGCAGAAAATTTATTCGCAATATTCTTACCTTTAATTTTGCCAAATAAATAACCTACCTGCAAGAGTAGCATAAAAATTCCTATGGATGGGTTTGCCAAGCGTTGTAGTAATTCCAAATATCAAAAATATCACTTGTCACTATTATTCACTATGTTAACTGATAAAACTCGCATATGTTTTGAAATGGAAAACTTCAGCTTATCACTGTAATTTTTCCTTTGACCTTGAGACGCGCTCCAATTGTAATAATAACAATATTTTGTTGACATTGTTGCTTTAAAATTTAATAAAGCCAAATAAATATATAGTCTGATATGATTATATTGTTGCTATTAAATTATATACGGTTTAAATAACAAAAAACAAAGCCGTAAAACTGTGATTAATCAAAGATAGATAACCGATTAGGAATAAAATATATAATTAAATTATAATAATTCTTGGTCTTTAATGGGTTAAGCTGCGAAAATGGCAGATCATCAACCATTCAGCTAACAGTTTGTGAGTATTTCTGGTTGTGCCCATTCAAAGTGATTTATTATGGTGTCTGGCCACAAACACTTGACAAGCTCGTGTGTCGGCCAAAACTGGTTTGAAGAAATTGCAAAAAAAATGTAAATCATTCAACTTTTGTTTTTTTGCATTAAGTATTTGCGTACTATTTTTGTGGCAGACACTATGTGTGCAATATTCGCATAGCCAAAAATAACAAAGCTGCCAACAGCGCAGCACGTGATGTATACGCAACGTGGCGTTGGCCAAAAGTGTGTTTCAAATAGTATTTTTTTTTTTTATAAATAAATAACTTAATTAGTTGTGCTGTCTTTAAATATGACTTTGCGCACCTTATATGCATTTTCTTGCCACTGATCCAAATTTCACTCATGTGTAATTTACTGGTCGACTGCTGCTGCTGTTGCTGCTGCTCTCCCCGTTGCAATGATTGTTGTTGTTGTTGTTGGGCTGACATGATTACAATACAGTGATTGTTATACGCACTTTAGCTGTTCTATTTAAGGTACACACACTTAGTCACACACACACACAGAATACGACGCGACGGCAACACTTTAAATGCAAATTGTTCTTTTATGCAAAATATTTGCAGACGCGACGAGGTAATTTAGTTGTTATTGTTGTTGTTCGTCTTTGATCTCAATATATTAATACTTGTATCTGTTTTGGAATCGACTATTTGAATCTGAATCAGCATGAACGGCCTAATGTTGCGACGCATGTGAACTTTTGCTTTCGGTTTGTGCAGCCACTGCGAGCTGACTGACAGTGAAACAGACGGCACATCGACTACGAAGCTTAAATTCACCGCAGATGGCAGCGTCAATAAAAAAAAAAAAAATACCTACATTGTATTTATATATGTATATATCCATCCATATATACATACAAACAACTATGAGCAAAGCAATCAAATCAACAAGTGTCGTGTAAAACGGCTTTTGGCAATATGTATTTGTATTTTCTTCTTTTCCGTTTCGTTGTTGTTGTTGTTGTTGTTGCTAATGGTATTTCGTGTTTGCCTTTCTTGTTGTCTTTCGCTCTCGTCACTCTCGGTTTTTGTTTTGATTATTTACTTTGCTATTCAATATGGGGCAACTGTGGGTTGAGGGGTCGAGCGACTTTTATATTTTGGCTTCTTCATGGACAAATTTATTTGTGTTCTTGTTTACCGAAACAAACTTTGATTGTTTTATTGAGCAAATTTTTATTTTCGTTATATAATTTCTCTCAGTGGTTGAAAGGTCGCCTTACTAAAGTGCACTTGAGTTTTATCTAGAATATGTATATTTTAGTTATCCATTTTATTATTTTTTTTTTTGATAATATTATCAACGCCTTCTTTCTAGTTATTTTGGTGTATGGCAACTGTACAAGTGGCTGCTTGTCGTAAACAAGCAATAAATAGCTGTATAGATATTGACATGAATTAATAGATATCTACAATTATACATTGGTAAAGCGATAAGCCAAAAAACCTGCATATGCAATGCAAATGAAATATACAGTTATTCGTTTTGGTTATTTAGCACATCAATTAATTTGGGTACATTTTTATTTACGCGTTTAAAAGTGTTAAGCATGCTATAATCCCGCTAAATAATACAGTCCCTATCAATTAAGTCGAATAATACGCATTCAATTATTATTGGAATTCATCCACTAAATTCGAACTGAATTAAGTCTATATCAAGGAAAATAAATGGTGTAGCATACTTTCAGGCAGTTGCTTAAAGGTTTGCGTCTAGGGAATGTGCAAAGATAGATATCTATAGTGTAGTCAAATACATTTGTGTTTCAGATATGTAAATTGGAGTTGAAGGTTAAATTTGTTATTAGCTTTAAATAAGTCTTTCTCTTTTATACATATTTTAAATACAAAATCACAGGCATAATAAGTATACTAATGCTAAATAAACAAGTTAAGAAACGCTAAGTGATTTAGCTTAGTTTAATACCACTCATGCTGTGGCAGTCAGCTCTTTACATGAAAGCTCTGAAGAAAAAAAGCTTAGGCTGAGTGGCTGTCGATAGCCGCTTGCTGCGAAACTCAAGCCAAATGAACCAAGCTGAAAAAGTTGGCTGAGAAAAACCCTCCAGCCAAAATAGGCACCATAAGATCAAAAAAGAAACATTAGCAGCCCCGCATCAGGGCAACAAGAACGCGATTAGCTGGAATTAACATGTGCTGCATGTATCGCTAGAGTCAGTGCCAATATTGACACGACCGGCTGTCATTGGCACTAGGAGTATATCCGGTCTTAACAACTGACCGCCGATGTGTCTGTCTTAATGTATGTAATCGATTTCACACTACTTTTTAATCACTACAAAACATTTATTGTTTGCGCACAGCCAGAAAAGTTAAACAAAAACCCAAAAAAAAAAAAACCAAAATAAACGGGGAAAGGGGTAAGGCTATGTCAATTGTACAAATTGACTTGGCCATATTATTGGGCATTTTGGCCGCAGTCAGCGACTGCATTGGAACTGGGGCCCCCAAAGTATCTCACGCAGTTAACACACACACAAAAGGTTTTTATTGTGCGTATTCGTTGACAGCTTCAATCGTCGCTCTTGGGTCCCAGGCCCAGAGAGTAGTATTTTTGGACTCCGATGAGATCGATTTGGGTTTCCAGCTCAGACTTGGCCGTATCCGTCGTCGTTTGTTATATTTGTTATTTATTTTGCGGTTATAATACTTATACTCGCCTTTTTATTGTATTTACAGAAAATATTGTCGGCTATTCAGTGCCGCAAAAAAAAAAAACAAAATGAAAAAAAAAACACGGCTCAACAAAACAAAAAGTATTTTTTTACAGTTTAACTTTGGGTTTTTGTACTCGCAGATGATAAATTAGCTTTGTACGTAAATTCAAAAAGAAAATTTTGTATGTGAAAATACATAGCTACAAGTACGAATGAGAGTGTGCAAGGGGCAAGGGGAGAGGGGAGAGGGGAGATAGAGGTATGTGGATATGTGTGTAAATATCTGCATGACAATAAGCCGATCCCCGAGCTGGAATCACTTCATCTCCATCTCCATGCTCCGTGCTCCGTGCCTCGTTTATAATGAATGCCACATTATTATTTTGTACTTTGTCAACTAAAAAGCAACCCCGAAAGGCGTTGATGCGATGTGATAATTCAATGCCGCACATCCAGCGCACGGACACCTCAGATACAGATACAATAATATCTTTTGATATATATATATATATATGCAAGTTGATGGCTGTTGATCTTTGTATTGATGACCGCGGTTTATATTTTTTTAACATGCCAAAAGAATTGTAATTACGACACTGTCATCTCAATAGCTGTATCTGTCTCAGACTGTGTTGCCGTATCTGTGTATCTTTGTATCTTTGTATCTGTAATGTATCTCAACAATGGCATCAGCATAACAAAGAACAAATTGCTGTAAGCTCCGCTCAGACGGTGCTCAGCCTCCGCTCTTTAACTCCATCTCCACCCCGATCTCCATATATAGATGATATACATACCCGATATATTTGTCTGTCTGTCTCGGTTAGGGAGGCCATTTTAATAAGCGTAGAGTAAAAAGCGCACAAAGCGCTTAAATAGTGTCAATGATTAATTGCTTTTGTGATTATGTGGAAATTTAATAGATTTTTTATTACGTTCGCTTGCAGTCTCAAAATTGATATTCTATAAAGGTACACAGAGAATTGTAGCTGGAGGCATGTGGCACGTATCCAACCATCCATTGACTGTTGCAGCATCATTATTACCCTCAGTTATTTGTCAGTGTTTTGTTGTTTTGTTGTTTTGTTATTTTGTGTTTGTTTTACTGCTGCTGCTGCCGTTCGCTGGTTGACAGTAAAAAGGGCCGCATCATTGTTACAATTTAACAAATTTCACATACAAAATTGAAATTCACACGCGTCACGCTGCCAACTGCATTTCGCTTGATTTGCATTTCATTCCTTGTATTTTTATTTATCTTTTTTTTTCTGTTTTTAGATAGTTTTTGGGTGAGTTTAACAAACTTGTTAGCACATTTTTGTTGTTGTCGCATGCCGTCGCACACTGATGGACTTGTATTAAATGTAATGCCACCACAAATCCTCTAAGCTGACCACACACACACAGTGCGCAGAGAAATAGACACCCAGCCTTGGTCGCCCAGCCCCAAAATGTTGCAAGTTCCTTTTTTCCACACCAATCTGTTCGAAATCCACACAAAGTCACAAAAGAAAATACGCATTGAAAGGGGAAATTCAAGTGGAAATTACTCAATTACAAGAAAATGAGAACGAAAACGGACATGATACCAAAATATAAACCCCATTGACCAGTGGCTTAACAGTGGGCCGACTTGGAATTACATTAACTACTTGCACTTGTCTGGACGGGTGAGTGGGTGTCCTTGCTAGAGTGGACATCGTGTCACGAAGCAGTGCAAGGATATACGTGAAGAAGCAAAAACTCAACTTCTTTTTTATGTAAAAATATACTTAATTTTCAAATAGAATATTAAGCATTTTAATAACAGTTAGACAAAGAAGTATTATAAATTAATTAAATATAAAGGCTAATTGAATTTTGTTCATTTTAAATGATTGTATAAAAAAAAATGGTAATGAAAATATATCTGGGATTTATTATATACAATAAATTTATATGTCTTGTAACAAATAATTTTGCTATACAGACAAAGCGAATTTAAATTTTTTTATATTTTTATTTATTATTTCTCAGAATAATAATATAATACAAATTTAAAAGAAAAAGTTAATAAGCAAATTTCTTAAGGTATTCGCACGATAAATATTCAAAAACAAAAGTTATTTTGAAATGTAGTAAAACGTTAAAGCTGAGCAAAGAACAGATTACAACTTATTTCGATTTATTTTCGAAAAATACGAAAAATCATTGCAGATATTTATGAAATTGATTGAGCATCGTTCGTGACACGGGGCTTCCCCTAATTGTTATTGATGGAACTGTCAAGTTGGAAGTCCTTATGATAGTTAAGGAGGGAAACCCTACAAAGCAATGCAATATGTGCGATAATTACACCCCATAAGACGAGGGGGTAGGCGGAGGGATAAGCGTGTGGCAGGCATACGGACATTATAACAGGACAATTATGTAACCTGATAAGCGCAAGAAAAGTCGCAGACAAAGTCGTGAAATTAATAACTTACATACCTGCCCTCCCCCCCTGCCTTCCTCTTGGCCATGCGCTTTGCTGGCCAAACATATTTATTACAAATAAAGAGACAAACATAAAAGACAAACAAATAAACAGACTAAACAAGCGAGCAAATAGCAAGTGACATGAAGACCGGTACAACAAAGCGTTTGGAGCATTTAATAGGCTTAACTAGGGCTGGCAGTGCAGACGATGTTTTGAGGGAGGGGAGGTGGCACGTAAGAAGTGTTGACATGTTGGGCATTGTTGTTGCTCTTGTTGCCACAATTTACACTTCAATTCAAGTACAAATCCAATTGCTTTTTTTGATTTATTTATTCCTACTTTCGATTTTTTTTTTTTTTGGGTGTGTGATATAATTTTGTAACTGTTTGTGACTTAATGAATTTGATTAGTTTTGCGGCACGTTCCAGCCGAGTCGCATTGCTGCGCTCCACACTCCATTCCCATATATATGTGTGTATATACATATGTAGCTGAGAAGCTGTCGCAAAGTATCTTTCAGTTAGGAAGCTTCTGATTGGCGGATTGCCATCGGGCTTTGCATCTGGCATTGACTTGGGAGCTGAGCTACGAGCTGCGAGCTGTGAGCTACTCGTATTACGAGTACGCCAATATGCACATACATATATACATATGTAAGTATATGTATTATGTAAGTATGTTTGTGTTATCATCAAGCTAAAAGTGCCTAGCAAATGTGCTTGTCGCTTTGTGACTCTCGTTTCGTTTCCAGCATTTCAATATCCATTTCCAATCTCAATTCCAATTCCAATTTCAATTTTATTTTTCATGCGCACGCTCTCGCTCGCGCGTGCCTGTTCCTCACTCACTCTCTCCCTTACTCTCTCTCTCGCTTTCTCACCCTCTCAACCGTTGGGCCACTCTCTCTCTTGCTCCCGCACACGGCCAAGCGCTGCTGCTGCTGTTGCTGTTGCTGCTGCTGCTGCTGCTCTCTTCTCGATTATTTTATCTGACGTTCGCCAGCCAATCGCAGTGCCGTTTCATTGCCAGGTGAGCTATTGGCGTTTTCGTATCAAAACGAAATCGGCATAGAGAATAAAATGTTGGGCACCACACCCAAAAATAATGAACGAGGTGTGCCCAATAAATTGACCACAAACCACGTGCAAAACATTTCTCTACTAGGGGAAAATCCACTTGATGATTTAATGGCCCTAACACCTGATGCATTTCAGCCAGGCGCTGGGCACAATTGCAATTTTTACGCTCTTTTAATTGAGTTAGCTAATTAAATGACCATCCCTGCTGTGTGGTCTACGGACAACAACACCCACATTTTGGCCGGTGCACTGTGGGAACCACAGCAGCCTTGACGAGCATAAAAATGTGCGGCGTAATTGTTGGGTGGCATTTTATTGTGATTGGACTGCACTGAAAACTGTGCAGAGTTTAATGTTGTGGCCTGAATAGGGCTAAGAGCTTAAAGCCACAGCTCAAAAATGAGCTATAACCTTTAACTTTAGGCTAGTTTAAGACGGGCGTTTCCTCATTTTCCCAGGCCAACTTGAGGTAATTGCTATGCACACACGTCTCTCATTCAATAATTTCACGCAGTGCTAATTAATTGCCCAACAATCAAAAATGCAGTCGCGGCGAGCGTGAGAAATCCTAAACTGGAAACGGAAATTGAGTTACAGCTCTTTCTCTCTCTATCTCTCTATCTCTGTCTCCATCTCTGGAACTTGTCGCCTCAGTTTTTACAAGTTTTCAATTTTCACACCTGCCCGTGCGAGTTATTCAATTGAATTGGTCAGTGGAAGGCAGCAAATTCAATTAGTAATAAACTAGGCATTGATACGCGCCCCAAGCTGCCACAGTCCACAAAGATGCACAATTCACGATTCACTTGTGTGACTATAAAATTTATTAAAGCCCGGGGGCTGCAAACTGGGCTTAGACTGGACTCAGATATTGGTTAGCTGCTGTTCGTGTTCGTGTTCGTGTTCGGTTGCAAGTTGTGTTCGCCCACGTGTGGCACTTATAATAATAAAGTAGTTCAGGGAAATCATTTGCAGCAGTTGCGCAGCGGCATTTGAAGTGCGCCTATTAAACGCTGCAAATCACAGCCGATGCGCAA
Source organism: Drosophila longiperda (assembly GCA_035042125.1). Lineage (NCBI taxonomy): Eukaryota > Metazoa > Arthropoda > Insecta > Diptera > Drosophilidae > Drosophila > Drosophila longiperda. The sequence goes on along the minus strand of JAWNLV010000107.1, from coordinate 9,539,251 downwards.
CAATCTGTAAACTTGTTGCGAAAAGATGAAAAAAAAAACTCAATGCGACTCTGCCTCAAATACGCATAAATATAAATGTGCGAGTATGTGAGGCAGCCAGAACCAGAACCAGAACCAGCCCCACAACCACAACCAGAACCAGAACCGTGGCATCGGCAAAAGACCCCAAACACCAACGCAGCGTAAAGAGATCAAAATGAAAACATTTCAGTTTTGAAGACATCGCACAGTGAAACAAACTAATTAGAAACTGTAACAAATAATCGATGTAGTTAAGGTTTGAAAGTTTTTTTTAAACTATATTTCTATATATGCCAAAAAGAACACTTTATTTGAGAGAAAACTTCTTTTTTATTTGTTAAATTTATTTATATTTATAATTTATTAAATTATGGCAAAGGGATTGAAACTTTATAATTATATTCCATAAATGTATAAAATACACTTGTATTGGTGAATTTATTTATAATTGTAAAATTGTTTTTAATTTTTTAATTTATAGATATATTTATGTCATTGACTTGAAGTTCCTGTGTTTCCTGGCTTATAACTATTAAATTGGTTTGTTAATTTTCCAAATATCAACACTAAATAAAATCTGAAGAAAGTAAACTTATCAGAGCTGTATTTACTAAATAGTAAAAAGTCTTAATATTCCAGATAAACGATTTAATTTAGGTATTAAAAATAAAGTTCAACTTAAAAAAGCTTTGTTATTCCATATTTAAAATATACAATTGAAATTTTATTATATTTTTGTTTGTTTTATTTTTATTGCAAGCATTTAAGCTTAAAACTTTTTACTGTGTAATCCATAATCTAGGCTTAGTTTTAGGCCAGCAAATCTTGACTAAAGGCAAACGATTTTTAACCTTTTTGGTTTGAGGCTGTTGCATTCCAGGCCAGTGTGCAACATTATTGAGAGCCTACCGGGTCAGGCCCAATTCCAGTCAACGTACCAACGTCGCAAAGCAACCTCTTCATCCTCGTTCACGTCCACATCCTCGCCCTCGTCCTCAGGTTTCCCCTTGCCGTCCTGCACATCTTCGTCGTCATCTTCTGCGATGCTTGTAGTGTGTAAATCACGGAGGGCGTATAACGTTGCTTTTGCTCTTCATTTGTTGTATTTTATGCGTACATCTTCGCGGAAAACGCATAAAATTATTAAAAATCGTTTAAGTATTTCGGCATCTTTCATCGCTGCCACAGCGGAAGCAAAATAAAAATGCAGCCAGTCAGCAACTAGTGTGGCAGCCTCCCCCTACCCCCCTTTTTGCTGCCACAGACCCACAAGAGCGCTTCGACTTCAAGCCACAACAATGTTTTCAATAATCATTTCATCGCCACACCACCCTCCTACCAACTCACCCCTCATACCACACACACAACCAAAATAAAAAGCAAGCTGCCACAAGTTGTGCGGGTGTCAAGTGATCGATGCAACTATGACGAGGCTCAAAACAAGGACAACAACAAGGGGGGGTGAAGTGCTAAATACATGTTATTAACGCAGTTATTAATTAACACACATAACCACACACACACTTTATTTAGCTGTGTGTGTGTGTGTGCCTAATGACTTTATAAGTATGGGAAAATGAATGGCATTCACAGCAATAATGTTCTTATTTTTAAAGAAATCAATCCAGAAAAAAAAATTAGCAGAATAATTATGTTTCTTCATTAAATTCCAGTTCTAGACTAACAAACTTTTTATCGTACTATTATTTTAATATATATATATACATTACTTTTATATATTTCAATAGAACAATCGGTTTGCCCAATAAATCTATAATCTATTTAAGAGGTGGGCAATTGGATTAGGATACGTCATTTTTTAACTACCTAAGTTATTTCATGTTCTAAACTCTATGTAAAAGTCGAAAAAATATAATTTTTTAACTATTTTTCCGAGTAGACAAACCAAACTTGGATGCACAAGTCTCATTATAATATTATTTTGTACATTTCGAATAAGTAAATATATGTAAAGGGAACCAGGTATTTTTGTCTAAGCCGTAATTTAAAATACTGCATGGAAATATAAATTAATCGATATGTATCGATTACCAGTTGTAAAAAGCCTAGGCAGGAATTTAATGAAATCTCCGTTTCTGTTGAAAAAAAAATGTTATTGTCACCTGTAAAAAACATAAAACATATGCTTTGAATATGAAAGCCTGACTGATATTATGAACAGTCAAATTTGCCATGTGTGTCTCTGGCAACATGCGAGTAGATATGCATTTGCATACATACATACATACATACATAGATACATACATACATACATATATGCATAAACACGCTTGTACGTTTTAATATTTAGTGTTAATATGTTGACGGATTTCTGGCCATAAACACTTTTTTTGTGTGGAACGGTTTGCGTCGTCGTCGTCGTCGTCGTCGCCCGCCTTTGGAGGCTAAAAGACCGTGCCTGCCCCACACTGTTGCTGCTTGCGTCGCTGCTCGCGTTGCTGCCACAGTCGTCAACGTCACTGTCGTCCAACTGCATTACAGCAACTTGGCTATAATTTTCTTTAATGATGAAAGTTTGGCTGACTTGCCACACACACACACACACACACACTCACAGGAATAGATGTTAGCATGTGCGTACACTTTAAAAAAATTTGCTGTAGTGAATTAAAGAAAGTCTCGAACAAAAATTGTACAAAATAAGAGTATATCAAATGTAAATCAAGTGAAAATAATCATTTCACGCACTTTTGCACTTTATATTTTTAACTAAAATTGTCCTTCAAGCTATATTTAAATCCAATAACAGACTTTCAATCCAGGGGTTTATCTATTAACTCAACAAAAAATGAATAACATTCATTTGTCAAAACAGAATAAAACATCTCTGATACCACAAAGAATATTATATTTTATTGTTTTTGTATATTATATACTTTGACATATTATTGATCAACTGAAATACTTTAATTATAATAAAATATGAAACATTTAACAAAAATATGCTCATCTATCTGGTTTAACAAATAGCTTTATAGAGCATAAAATTCACTTGGATTTTCTCTAAGTGCAAATCATAGTAAGATTCGCCAGTGCCAGTGCCTCCTCGGCAGGAACCCAAAGTTCATTAACATAACAAACATTTTGAGGCTAGCTGTGTGTAGAAGAACAGAAAAGAAAAAGCAAAAAAAAAAAAAATAACTGAAGCTATGGCCGTAGCCAAAGCTGCGTCGTGGGGAGGTGGAGCCGACATATTATAACAATAGTACGAAACCTATTAACAGCAACGATTTTTATTTTTACTGTTGTGCGTCGTGACGACTAAAAACTGCAACTGCGACTGCGACTGCAACAGAGAATGTGACTGCGTTGCCAGATTCGGTGCGCATCGCTGCATTTCATATTTTGCAAACGGCACGCACATGAAATGACATAAATTATGTGGCAATCAATTATCGACCTGATGATCACGAACACAATACTAATATATATATATACATAACTATATATATATATATATATATATATATATATATATATGTATGTATAGTTATGTGTGTGTGTGTTAGTGACGATCGCCATCGTTTGCATCATGCAGCCAAAACGACCCAATGCACAATGGCCGAAACCACGTTAAGCTGAGAGGCCAATGGGGCGTTTAGATCCCCAGACCTATTTGCAATCGATCAGCGTTAAGGAAAAGCTATGAGCCATTTGCTGCATTTGCCAACAACAACAAGCAACAAGCAACAAGCAACTCTCACCAAAACACCAGCATTGCCAGTTTCACAGCTTGTCCCTCAGTTTCTCTCTCTGACTGCCCATCTGTCGTCTGTCTGACTGCATTGCTTCATTCACTGTCATAGCCAGTCAAGGTGTTGCTGTTGTTTCGGCTCTTGTTTGCTGCTAGTGTCAGGTATTACATTGTAACTGTGACTGTATGTGTGTTTGTGTGTGTGTGTAAGAGTTTTGCTCTTCAGCTGACTGCAGTTTTAAGCATAAAAACATTAAAAAAGGAAGGGGGTAAAACAACATAAATACATCATCCATATACATAGCACAATATCATTTTCCATATGACAAAAAGTACAGCAACAGAGTTCGAGCTTCGACAAAAACATCCACCGTGGTTGGAAAAGTTTTGAATTTGTTGCATAACAAATATATAGGTAATAGTAATAGTTATATTCCTACAACTAAACCTATTTACAAAAAGTTAAAGTGTTATTGTAGAGTAACCTAAACTACGAGATACTTTGAAATATATTTATGTATCAATCTGAAATTTGTGCATTATTGTAATAAGTTGCTATCCAATATCGATATTAGCGGAACCGCAAGCGGTCTAGACAAAACAAACAATAAAGAAAATTTTAAAGTATGTAGCTCTTATAGCCATTGAGACGGACTTGGGTAGAAACGACTAACCTTTAACCATTTTTAATGTATACTTGTAATAAACTAACTTTAACATTGGGCAAACAAACTTTCAAAATATAATTCAAGCTTAGAGCGTAAATAAATCAAGAAAAGTAGATTTTTTTTTTTAGCGTTTCGGTTCACTGTGCAAATAATTTACTACTTGACTTATTCGCATTTTGTCTATCTCTCCACATCTTATTCATTCTTATTCTCTTACTCACCCCCTCTATGACTATCTAGCTGTCCACATATTGCCGTCCCTCTCTGTTGGCTGGGCATATCAACTGGTTCGATGTAAAACTTGATACTTAAGTATGAATATTCGCTGCTGCCTATTATTTATTGCCGTTGAGGAGACGACGTTTATTATAATTCGAATATTGAACCTTTTGTTTTTTTCTGCTCTTCTCTTCTTTTTTTTTTTGTTTGGTATTTTTTTTATATTTGCCCGCCAGTGTCGGCTAGCGAACAACGGCCATTTTGTTGCAACATTTTAATGCACGGTCGTAAATTTAATACGCCCCGTTGGCCATAAACATTCAAACGAGTGTCCAATATGAATGAATCCAAAGAGATAGACGAACGTTGGCCACAACTGCCGTTGCTAGTTGTTGTTGTTGTCGTTGCTTGCAATTAATTGTTTGACACATTAATTAAGTGACTGGCGCTGACATGGAAAGGTCAAAGGCCGCTAATAAGCGTTAGACAAGTTAATTTGAGTATAGCTAGAAATTCATCTAGTATATATGTATCTCAATACCTGTATTCTCATAAGTTAGAAATGGATTTGGGGGCATTAAGGCTAATCGCTGCCTTTACGCAGAAAAGGTGGCGTGCACACACACACACACACACACGCACACACACACACACACACTGAGCACAAGCAATCTATCTATATGAAAATAATGAATACAGATTTATAAAAATAAACAACAAGTTTTTGTTCTTGTTTTTGTTGTTGCTGCTGACTTATTTTTTGTGTATTTTTTTTGTTTTTTGTTCTTGGTTTTCATATCAAAACAAGGCGCCTTCTGATAAATAGAAAACGGCCTTAGCTCTATTTTTTTTTGTCGTTGATCTTTTCATTTTGGATCTTATAATTTTGAAAACATTGTGCGATATGTAGCGATTTATAAAAGTCACCCAAATTAAATGTGTAGCCTCGAATGGACAGCAGCAACTGTGGATTGTTTGATGTTATGCTATATGGGATTTGATTTCAGCACACACTCACACACACACACTCATACACACTCGCACACACATGCACAGATTTAAAGATTTTGATATGACAATTGGAAAGCTGGAAGATGGAGCTAAAACGCAAACGTGGGCGTCTTAAATGGGGGCCAACTTAGAAGGCAACACTTCCTGTGTCGCATTATGCAAACGCATGATGTATCCATGTATTTAACGGATACATCAGCATTCACACGTACATATCTGTGTATGTGCAAAACTGTTTTGATGGGCGCGCCATTTGGACGCCTGAGATGTCAGCCAGGCATCAGATTAATTAATCAACGGCATCGCTGTCGTCAATCTTTTTTGGCCAGGCCAACAGATTTATTGTTGTTGTTGAATTTGAATTTGAATCGCGACCGCTAATTTATATATTTATTTTTATATATTGTTTGTGCATGTTGTTGTTCGCGGGCAATGGACATCAACAGCTGGACATGTTTGGCTACGCATACAATTTAATATGATTTCTTTATCGAAATAGTTGCTTGACTTTCGCGGCATTTCACATGACATTCTTTGGGCCCACCGCTTATGTGTGGGCCAAGCGCGTCACTCTCTGAATTGTGTTATTTCAATGTGATTTCAGTCAAATTCTCCTTCTCCTCCACCTTTCCTTTGCAACACACAGCGTATACGTAACACCTATCGAAGCCCCACAAGCACCGCCCAATCCGTCGCAAACCCAGCACACTCAAATGCCACCAGACCAGTAGCCATAGGTATTATTATCATTATATGTATATATTTATATTGCCCACGTCTTTGTCTCAATTGCGGCGCATATAAAACACACACAATAAATAAACCACCGGGTTTAAGCATACATGCATATAAAAGTATAAAACAAAATGCCCAACTAACTTGGGTTTGTCAAGTGTACAGAAAAAAAAAAATATATGAAAACAAAGTACCTTCTTTTTTTTGGTGTGGTTTTCGAAAATTAAATACACTTTTTAATAACTGACAGGCTTAGTGAATAAGACAGAGTTTTACATACAAAACACTTTAAATTAATTAAAAAATGGAAAGTTTAAGGGAAAAAACTAATTTGGGTATTAAAAATATTTTTTTTTTCATTAAAAATATATTAATGGAAGATTCGATATAGTTTTCTGTTAATACATTTTCTTTAAAAATAAATTGCACAATTAAACTTAACTTTGAATAGCAAAAATTTGAAATATTTTATATTCAAATTAGAAACAAAGTTTTTATATTAAATAAATATTTTATTCAAAATACAACAGATCCTTTTACAAATGTCTACAAAAAATTAGTAAACAAATACGAGTAACAAAACATTGAATGGTGATCCTAGGAGCAAAATAATAATACGACGTTGTTGGTTTAAGGTTCGAACACAGACTGCTGCCGAATTGCTTCGGCAGGTTTATTGAAAACTTCTAAATTATCTTACAGCTAAATACAACTATTCTTATCCTACCTAGGACATTATCTAGATACATTTTTACTGCTGCAAATGCGTCTAGACTCATTATCCTAATAGTGTGGAAAACCCTTATTGTGGAAAGTTTTATAACGGTCACCCATGTGCCGCGTACGTGGATTTTCCAGTCGTTTACAAATGTTCGCCACAAGGTTCATCCTTGGGTTTCTTAACATTGTAAGATTGAACATCCTGGCCCCTGTTAAAAGGCTGGCCTTTTAAGGATGGTTATACATGTATATGTTTAAAATTAAATTTTTTTGATATTATTAAATGGTCTAATTTAGTAATTGAAATAATTAATTATTAAGATTATATAATTAGTATATCCTGTAACATATTTTATTTAAAATTTAATTTACTATTAAAACACACTTTCGACAGCAAAATATAAATTCATATTTAATTAAAGACAGCCTGTTACAAATGCCTATATAAAATCAGCATGCCCAAATCGAGGGTATGGAAAATAACTCATAAACAACAACAACAACAACAGAAACAAAAACAACAGCTACCAATTCAATGTCATTATTGATGTCATTCGTGTTGTATTTGTATTTTTATGGTTTTATAACCGCCATCACCCCCCTCCCCACTCACCACCCAAGACTTTGCTAGCTGTGTGCAGATACTTAGCATTTATATAGGCGAACATAATCAAATTATCGCATTTTAGTGCATATATATTATGACTGCATACATTGTACAGTTTATTATATATCTCACGAGGAGAATTAGTAGACATTTTCAAGCTGCCATTTTAATATCTTTCATATTAAGTATAATTATACAAATGAGAAAAAACTTTTGTGTTTATTATATCGTAAAAATCGTAAAAATTAAAGAGCATTCGTTAAGCATTTAAATAAAATGCTGTTTCTCTAATCAGACTATTAGGTAATTAACATATCTAGAATTCTCGAATTTAAAGTTGTTTCATGTAAACATAATAATAATAATTCGTCAAATATGTAGCGATTCTTAGAAACTCGAACATTTCTTGCAACTTGCCATAATTTATAGAATTTAAATTTTAGTTTATTGTTTTCTTATTTATTTCGCAAAAACGTATAAAAATAAACCGGTTTCTCTTTTTTAGCAAAGCCACTGGTAATTCTATCAATTTGTACCAAATATTTGGCATAGTTTAATCTGACTAAAATTCTAATTTCGAATTTGGTATTGGATTTGCTGGGATTACTGGCAATTTAATTATACTAATCGATACCAGGAATGCATGCAAAGAAAATTAAAAATGAGTGGCAAAAGTAAGAAGAATTGAATACCACCCATAATCAGAATTTTGAAAAGAACCAAAAAAAAAAAAAAAACTTGGCTTATTTTTTAATTTATTGCATTTTGTGCTCAGATCGCGCTTCAATCAGAACTTTTATGTCAGAGATTAACGATTAAAGTCATTAGCAGTTAAGATCGAGATCAGTCAAACAGTTGATGTGTCCTACCGTAACCCGACAGAACCCACACACACACACACACACACGCACACACACATATATATATATTTGTTCATATTTATAGTGTGTGGCAGACAAAAGGCGATACAGTTCATTCTTTTATCGCTTTTGGCATTTTAATGCTGTGGTTGCTGTTGTGGCCTCAACTGGAAGTGGGTGGGCAACAGGGGGGATAACGAGACTGGCGGGGGAGGCATTCTGAGGCATTCACTGTGAACGCTGACGATCTCATCGGTTGTTGTTTTTTTTTTATTGTTTTGAGCTGTGGGCAACAGGACGAGTTTGGTTTCAACTTGATACGCGCATATTAAGGGCAAAGTTATAAAACATTAGCGCATATTAATCATTTCTGATGTTTTATACGAAACTCCATTTATTTATTTGTTTCGTTTCGTTTATTCAAAATAAATATGTATGCATGCCACGGCAGCAGCAGTGGCAGCAGTGGCAGCATCTCCGTCAACGATCATCGTCATCCAGTGAAATTCAATTAAAGCCTTTGCCGTAGCATTCCCGGAATGGAAACTGTGCATTACACAGTCAGCGGAGTTCCACAGTTTCGTAGATCCACAAAGACTTCTCTAGTCGGTTGCCAGATGCGACGTCAGCAAGTCTCGTGATGGCTCCCAACTCTACTCCCAACTCAGCTTGCCTCATTCTGTGAGAGAAACTGTCAAAATATTGACAGGCGCATCCGTTATGCGTTTTTTTTTGCCCAAATTAATATTCTATTTTTGGCAGCGTTTGCTCGACTTCATTAAAAATATTTTCAAATACACAAAAAACCAACCAAAAAAAAAAAAAACGAAATATATAAAAAATATGCTAGACGCAGAGTAAGTTGCTGAAAATATAGCTCAAAACTGCCGACTTTAATGATGCCATAAAGTTTTGTATAGCAATAACTGGAAAGTTTTTTTTTTTCGATATACACAATTTGTGAATGAATTTTTGGCGATTGCTTCTAACTGTTTTTTTACTACGCATATTACAAGAAAAATATAAAAAAAAAATAAATGGCTGTTTATCCAGAGTCGGCGCACAAATTATAAATGAAGCTTTATAATTTTTGTATTTTTTTGGTTGGTTCTTTGAGGCCTCAAGCAAATTTTGGGTGAGTGTGTGAAATCATTTCGAAAATGATCCGCTGGCCATTTTCATCTTGTTCTGGATGTGAATGTGTGGATACAAATAGACTGGCTTTGCCTAGCTAAATATCATCAATTATGAGCGATGCTTTCGAGTTCATTCAGACGACGACGATGGTCGATGTTGATCTGGTCAATCAATTTGGCTTTGGCTTTGACTTCAGGGCCCAGAGCCCCATCCGAATGCTTAACAAGGCTAAGTTCGAGTCGGATTCGAAGACAGAGATATTGGTAATGAAATCGCTTTCTCACACGTTTGCCACGTTGATTGTCTGTCACAGTCCGATTGACAAATTGCATTTTCTGAATTAATGATTGCTTAAATGGTGTTTTATTAATTGACCCGGGCACCCGAAGCATTCCAAACGAACGCCTGGTTCTGGTCCGTTAATCGCTGGAAAATAACATGTAATTAATTCTGCATTTTTTTATCGACCACATCGAGGGTTCATCCTCATTTCAATCATCATCTGCATTCGCAAACACGCATTTACATCTACAAATATTGAGGGCTGGGCCCTTTAATTAATCCATGATTTAATGAGTGCATATGATAAACATTAATTAATTTAAATTGTATCAAAATCAATTATATATAACACTATCATTTATAATAAACAGGTAGGAGTGTTATTTCGAAGAGCATTTATTTTTAATTTTGGTTAAACGATCTTCTTAATTATTATAAGTACAAAATTGTTGCGAAGTGGTCAACATTTTACACAGCTATAACTTTATCAATACCCAACCGATTCCTCTAAGTAATGTCTTTTTTATTGTGTTTTTTGCGATCAAAAATAATACTGATTTTAAATGTATTAAGCCAGAAGCATTTTAATTGAAATTCTTGTTTTACTACTCTATTTTCCATAGCAAATAACTTTTAAAAAATTACACAAATTTACAAAGGAAATCGTTTTTTTTTTTTTTGGTTGGCAGCTAGTTTATTAAGCAAGCATTTTTATTTTTGCGTATGGCATAAATTTCCCCTTTAGTTGGAATATCAAATTCATAAAGAATTATATTGCGACATCATTTCCTATGAAGTCACACGAGCAAAGCAGGCAAATGGACAAGTGTAAATTCCAAATCACAAAACTCGTAAGACTCATCAACTAATGAGACCTTTGAAAGCCGAAGTGCCCATTACAACGGATGTGTGTGTGTGGACAATAACATGAATAAATACATACGTAAATACATTAGTATATATATATATATATACATATATATATATACAGATATGTACTCTTGTTTCGGTATCTCAGTACATGTCTTGGTATCGCCGTTTCTCTATTCATTTTGGATATGTATTTATTTATTTTCGAATTGTTTTCGGGTACATATTTCATTTTCGGCTAAAACACAAAATGCAGGAAATGGACGTGTTGACAAATATACGATGTACACCTATTTACCAATATGTATGTATGTGTGTATGTATGTATTTATGAATTAAACACAAAAACAGCGAACAACAAATTTCACCTGTACTTTATTTTTTTCTCTGTTTTTTTTTTTTTTTTTTGGCATTTGAAATGCGGACGTACTTTGAAAATCAAATAGCTTTGGCCCCAAATGAAAGTTAACAACGGCAACAACAAACGGTAATTGTTATACTTGCCAAGTACCTGTGTATGTGTGTGTGTGTGTGTGTGTCTATCTGTCTATGTATGTGTGTGTGTTTGTGAGCGCACTTTTTGCTTTGTGTGTATATGTTTTGGATACATTTTGTTTCACACGCACAGCGGATCTGTCTGCTGATGTTTTAGTGTGCGTGCGAAAATGCCGTTCTATTTATTGAATATTGATAAATGCGTTCAGCTCAAAGACGATGCTAAGAGCAGACCCATCTCTTCAACCTGCCCACTCCTCCATCCCCTTTGCAGCCCACCAACTCATTTGCGCCACGAATTTGACGTCGTCTCATTAGTCACATTTAAAATTGTATTTAATTACTTTCTCACTTCATCATCAGTCAAGTCTGTGGGTCGCCGACGCCGACGCCGCCGCCTCGCCATTGGCGCTTGGGGGGGTGGCACTTCGGTCACCAGAACCACCACTCCCCTTCCCATAACAGCAACCCCCTTCGTGGGCTGCTGCTGTCCCTGTTGATGTTTGATGAGCGCCTGCGCTCCCTACAAAATACGTCCATCTACAGTGATCGCTGGCAAATTGGAACAAACGTTTCTTTTAAATAAATCATTAAGCTTAAAAACTGAGTCAGCTTTTTATAAAATTACATTTTGTCTATTTAAACATATTCCAAAAGAAATTTATTGTTTGTGTAATGCTAATTTTGAAAAGTGTCAATTTACGAGCGACTACTGTACATATTCATGCATAAACATTCATATGTTCATTTCAACAGACAAGCCGGCGAAAATTGATATACTCTCTGCTGCTGCTGCTGCTGCTGCTGCTGTTGCTGCTGTTGCTGCTGTTGTTGCTGCTGCTGCTGCTGCGTCGCTGCTTTCATCAATTTCAAATTAGTGAAAATCGAGGAGCAACTGAAATTATTTGCGGGGGCTGCTTTGAAAATGTAACGGTAACAGCATTCTTTATTATCTATATAGCCAGCCATTCATTCCACCTAACGTTTTTGGGCCATTACAAGTGTAATTTATCTCACAAATCATTAATCAAGTTTCAGCAAGGTTTTTGGTTGTTGTATGCGAAAAGTGAAAAGTGTGTGTGTGTGTAATTTGTTCGATTGAGGGAAAACGCCTGTTTTCCCCATTTGTGTGTGCTGCTGCATATCAAACGGCATTTGGTAAAGGCTGGCCACAAGCCACAAATGTTAACGCCCCAAAAAGCAACGGCTCTCCAAATGAAAAGGGCGTATTTCAAATAAAATCGCGTATAAAAAACGCGGCATATTTATGATTGAAAGATACACAACAAATACAACATCACACACACACACAATAGCACTGCGCAACACGTTTGAGTTGATTTTCGTTATGCAAAATGGACCAACTACAAACTGGGCAAACAGCACTTGAATCAAGCACGTTTAACATGCTCAGCAGTGTAGCCGCAGCAATACTCAAACACATCGAGCGCTTGTGAGTGCGAGCAGTAGCGGTGTGTGTATGTGGCGAGCGAATGAGCGGCGAGCGCATTGTATACATACACGACTTAAGTATTGCATAGATTACGATTACAAATTTAATTGAATGCCACCTGAGCACAGGCGAAGCGGCAATCCGATTGGCCAGCTGCCGAAAGAGCAAGAGAGAGCGGGCATCGCATTAAAATACGAATGGAACTGGCACACAAGCACAGGCGTGTTGGCGCGCAGTCACTGCTGGTGTTCCACTCAGTCCCAGTCGTTCCCGAGAGCACGCGCCCGCTAGAGAGAGTCAATTGAACGAGCGCCGTCTTTAGACGCATCGTTTTTGATGTGCGGAGAGAATCATTTTTATTCCCAATTGGAGTTCCGTGTGCGTCGGGCGAATGCGGACAGTGCGCGAGATATCAGACGTGAAATAAATGAACAAATTGTGAATTGTTGATTAATAATCAGCATCAGGAGCCGATCTCCATCAGGTAACAACAATAAACGCCCTGCAATCAAATGTGATATAATATTGTGGGCTTTCGTGTGTGAATCTCTGTGTGAAAAAGAACGACTAAACATTTACAATAATTACAATTAATGTTTATTTCAATTTCAATCAAAATTCGCAATAAGTGTCGCAATTAACAAACATCAAAATCACAAAAAAAAAGAGAAAAATAAAATATAAAGCGTTGAGAGAAAAACTGTACTTTTTCGTTATTCCCTTTTCGGCTGCAGCTGCAGCTGCGAAATCAACCAACAACAACAAAACTACAGAGCAAAAAGAACGAGGCGACAACTCAAACTCGAATTTTTAACGGTTTTTAAATGTCATAAACGCAGGAGCTAAAGCAAAGCAAAGCAAAGCAAAGCGAAAAGCAAAACAGGCAACCCAAAAAAACGCAGAAGAAGAGAGGGAGAAAAATAGATAGAAACTAGAAAAACAAAAAAGAGTTTGCTGTGTGTAAATAACGTGGAAAGTTAAAAGCTCGCGCATTATATTCTCGCAGCACAAATATATACAAATCGAAACAATTTGCCATTATAAATATTAAAATTTCAACCGGGAGGCACAAACTTCGCTCTAATGCAACTCCGAGTGCATCCCACTATGGATTGTAGCGGACGTTCAAATAATAATATTGAGCGCGAATCCGATTTGGGTGACGATTTGGTAAGCAAAAATATTGAACGAAAAACGAACAAAAAAAAGAACATTCGAGAAGTTATTTATTTTTAAGATTTAAATCGAAACATTTTGGTGTCAACTCCTAAGGTTTTCCTAAACCATATTTAATATATTTAATTTATTTTAATCCACACGTTTTGGCGTTTATTTCTCAAGTTTCCTTTGGCAATATTTAAGTGTTTATAGTTATATCTGAAAGGACTTTCCTCTGACCGTCTAGAAATAATAATGTAAGATATTTACATAAAATTAACAGTAACTTAACAGTAACTGTAAAAGCAAAAAGATGAAGCCGACAACTTCTGATTCAAAGTTGGGTTTTTTGTGATGCAAAAAAGGTGGACTTAATATTTTCTAAGAAAACTCGCTGGTTACAACTCAATTAAGCTTACTAAATATACTAAATAAATATATATTATATATATATTCTTAAAGGCAAATTTGCGCATTAAACACGCCCTCGACACGCTCTGTCATTGATCGCTCGTAATTAGGTCGTTTGTCTCATTGGTTTGCCGTCGGAAAGTTGGCACTGCCAATCTGAGATCTCCTCAAGCGTTCGTTCTTTGCATTGATTATGTATTAAACGTATTTGTTATATTTTTTGTTTGGGCTAAAAGCTTTGCATTGATGCAATCGAGGGACTCGCGACTGTTTGCAGATGATTCGAAACGTAATTATAATGTTAAATTGTTGATTTAAAATTAAGCAGAGGAGGTTATGGCATATGAAGTATTGGTATTTCGTTTTTTTTCTATCTTTTTTTTGTTTTTGTTTTTTCGTTTTGTTTGCTATGGAGCCGTTAAAAGGTGACATGCTAAATGGTCATACAACGCATTTATTATACACACACAGACATACACACACACACACACACACACACACATACAGTGCACACACAAGTGCATACACACATGCGCATAAATACAAATAGATTCATCTGTTTTGTGAGCTAGACGCTGTGGAGCATCGTCTCTCGGCCCGGCCTGGAGCCCTATCTGTGGGTATATTTTATTTTATTTTTTTTTTGGTATAGGCCTTCTGTGGGATCTCGTTCACCTTTCATCAATTGAAAGATCTCTTTCAATTCAACTCTTTGATGGCGTTCATATGTAAATAAAATGTTCAAATATTTGCATTATTTGTTAGTACCTTAAATGAATATTAAATGGGTTTTATTGCCTCTCTGCCAGCCAGCCAGCCACTTTTCGAAAATAAGTGTGTGTGTGTGTGTGTGTGTGTGTGTACATAGGTACAGGTATGTGTCTCTTCTTCAATAAAACTCTGGTTAGGCCTTTTGTTTTTCTTTCATTTTTATTTCGTTGTTGATAGACACTGTGCCGCGTTGATCAACAATGAGCCAGACTTTATAAATACACGCAAAGAAATTTTAAGTAAAATGAAATAATTATTTATTCAAAAGGTACACAATAAATTTAGATAAAAAGTAATTTTTAAACGATAACTGTTTCATCATTGTTATTATATTTGGTATCCATTATCAGCTGAAATAAATTTAAATTATTGTTTAAATATAAAATTGATATTGTTTTTTTTGATACTTACTTATTTGATCCAATTTTAGCTGCTCCTGCAGCGTCACATTAAATTTTTAATGAAATATATTAAATATACTTTATTGTAATATTTAAATGACGTTTATGATACATTTAAACCAATTTTATCTGTTTCTTTAAAACCATTAGATAAATTAATAAAAGTATATTTAATATACTTCGCTGTCATCTAATTATTCAATTAATTGTTAGGGCTATTCTGACACTTACGCATATTTGAACCAATTTTGCACAGTGTAGCTGTACATTTGTGCGTGTGTATGAGTGTGCACACACTGAGTCAATCCAGTGATGCATATTTACATAATTGTTAATAGCTTCGCTTTCGAGCTCCTCTGAATATTGCCTCTTTCGATGATAGCCTTGTGCAAACATTGCTTCCCAGTCATCGGTTTTGGTCACCCAGCAAACTCCTCTTCCTGCTCCCACTCCCCCCGTTCCTCTTACCCTTCTCCTTACCCTTCCCCTTTGCCCAACTCCTACTTGTCATACTTGATTCGTTTCTGGTGCTTTGCATGAAATTTTATAAATTGAAAATTTCACGTTTGCTGTGTTAATTGACAACACACATCGATCGTTGGTGTTGGTTGTGCGAGAAAAGGGTGTATCAATTACAATTGCCAAACCAAGTGTACATTTGCCAAACTGCCAATTACATATGTGTGTATGTGTGTGTATATGTGTATGTATGTGGGTGTTTTTAATTAAGGCTCTATCGTATGTGAAATGGAAATGGAAATGAAAATAATGCTGGTGTCATTCGCGCGTCGTCCGATTTTAAATATCAATGCCTTTGGCATTAAATCCTAGCGCATTATGCTGCAGACTCGACCACAGATTTGGACCAAAAGTCACGATTAAACAATAATGTGGGCTGTCAAAAAGTCATAAATTTTCAAATGAAGCGAGTCCGAGTTCGAGTTCGAGTCCGAGTCAAAGTCGAAGTCGGAGTTGAAGTCGAAGTCGAAGTTGAAGTCGTGCCCAATTGCTCTGCTGCTGATGATATATATATATATACATATATATATATATGTTGTTGTCGTCAGTTGCGGCTCAGCTTTAATTACACGGGTTAAGCGCACAGTTTAAAACCATTGAAGTTGACTTGATTTTTGAATCGTTTTTAAATTAAATCAAGCAAATTGAACACAAGACAAAATTCCAACAACAACTCCAAAAATGCTTCTTTTTTTTTGAGGGGTGTCCGGCGTCGCACGTGTTCAGCATCAACGCCATTCGCTGTTCCCACACTAAATTACCAACTCTGGGAGCTATACGTCTTTCTCTTTCTCTCTCTCTCTCTCTCTCTCTGTCTCAGTTGCTCTCTCTTTTTTTCTCACTTTGAATCTCAGTGACGTTAACTGCTGTTTTGGCTTACAGATTTTCAGTTCAGCACTTGGCTGCCAGCAATGTGAAAATTAGCTGTAGCGCCCCTCCCCGCACGTTATTTTGCTCTTTCACAACCCCATTCAGCACTCAAATACATAACTTGGGGGCATCTGTGTGTGTGTGTCTGTGTGTGTGTTGTGTGTGGCTCTTAATGCACTCAGAAACTCAGCAACGGCACCTGTTATAATTTGTTTGGCTTCTTGTATGCTGACAGGCAACGATTTGTATTAAATTCTTTCTGTGGCGCTTTCTCTGTCTCTCTCTCTCTCTCTTTCACTTTCGGGGGGCAAGTGTCTGATTGTTTATATTGCATAACGGTATTCCATACACACAGTGTGTCTTGTGTCAGGGCGCTATGAATATTTGATTAAGCATTTGAGAGCAGCAGAAATGTCCCCAGTTTACCCATCAGCCGCATTGACATTCAAAATTTGTTGCATTTTGTGTGCGATCTTGAAGAAGGCACAAAATGTCGCATTCTCGTTGTGATTGCATTTTTGACACTTGAATATGTTGAGTGGTTTTCGTTTTATCACTTTTGCTAATGCTAAAAACTTATGAATTCAAATTAAAAAAAAAATTATGTTTTTGCTTTTCATATTTTTAATTGCTTTAACATTGTGAAAACTAACATAAATTTCAAACCCAATGCAATTTGATATTTTTTTGACTTGCCATCTAAATTTAAATGCATATTTATTATAAAAAACACGACATTAATCCTTCAAAAGATGTTACATATTTTATTTTCGAAATGGAAAAAATGGCAGTAGCAAATGTTAAAGTAATAAAAGCAGGGGCGCCAAACAAAAAATTATAGTAGTAGCTCATTAACATTATGATTATTTATGAATTTATTCTCAAGCATAGCTAATAAAATTGTTAGTTAACATTTTCCAGCATTGGCGGGCAATTCAGCAGTTATTGCGCTGCAAATGAGGCTCCATAAAGTGTGAAAGATATACATAAACATATACATACAAACATACATACACAAATGAGTGTGTACAGGGAACACTCAATGGTTAAGAAGATTTTAAACAAATTAAATTCTATATATATTTATATTTATTAGGGAAAGGATTATGCAAGTAAATTCTTCATATTTTTCTGTTATACTCTAAATACGCAGTAAATTTTCCAAATTGTTCAACAGACTGTTTCTAATTATGTAGCCTCTACTGTACAATATTGTGCGAATATACTTACATATATATAATGTAAACTCACACACAGCGAAATAAAATTGTTATTATCAAAGTACATATAATAAATAACCCAACGATGGGCGGGGCTTTAATTTTTTTCTTTTCATTTTTTGCAGTTGTTATTGTTGTTCGCCTCTTGCTCACCGAAATTAAATTGATGAATAAGCGAGAGAAACGAAATTAGTTGCGTTTATCGTCGCTGCCCATCGACATTTGAGTTGTTATTGCTGTATTATTGTTGTTGCTTTTGGGCTGGCCGCTATAAAAACAATGCAATTTTTAATTATTGAAGCCTGCAATCGAAACTAGAAGCAGACGCCCAACAACAGCAACAGCAACAAGCCCCACAACAACAGCAACAGTCGTTGGCCCTAAAACCGCTGCTTTTTCTTTTCTGCTTTTTTAACCGGTTTTTATTTGTTCTTCCTTTTTTTTTCATTATTTTATTGCTTACGCGAAATTTTTCGTCTGCCTGCGCTCACACACACGCACGCGCGCGCACACAAACATAAACACAAGACAAGTACTCACCTAACATGGGCGTGCGTGCAGCGCCCATTTAATAATGGGTAGGTGGTTGGTTTGACCTAAGGTGTAAAAGGGGTACGCGGGGGTAGAAAGGTGGTGTAACGGACAAGTGGTTAAAAAAGGGGTAAAGGGAGGTGCGCGCTCTCGGTTCTCGCGTTCGTCCGTCTGTCCGCCTATCCGTCCACTCTTTTAGCCAGCCAGCGGGCAACCGGCACAGCGAATGCGCCATTATGTTTGTTGCCCGTTTCGGTTTCAGTTTTTGTTTTGTTGTTTCCATTTTTGCTTTTATATATATTATTCGCTTTATTTTTTCCGCTTCGTCGCGTTGCGAGCGAATGAAATGCGCGAGGCACATACACACACACACACGTTCACACTTGCACTCGCACTCAATTTACACATGTATGTTTGTATGTATGCATTTACATACATATTGTACAGATACGTTTTGCATTTTAATTTTATTTTCATGCTCTCCGACTTGCAGCTCCGCATCGTTTCCGTATCGACCACGTTGCACATGTTTTGGTCCTGCCCTTAATATGTATTTGCTGTGTGTGTGTGGTTGTTTTTTTTTTTTTTTGATTTTCTTCTCATTTTTTTAGACGAATGCTTTTTTTTCTGCTTGTTGTTTGTTGTTGTTGTCGTCGTCGTCGCAGTGCGTTGAAATAATTCGCCACGGGGTAGATGCGTAAATGAGCAATTTTTATTTATGAATGTGCGCATTTTTATACAGCTATGAGAATAGCCGCCATTTAATACATTTTACATTTGTATGCACGTATTTATGTACAACCCATGCATATGTAAATATATATATATATATATCTATTCATACATCTGTACTTAAGTGCATACACATGTGTGCATGTGAAAATACGTGTTTCACATAATTACTATTATTATATTTTGTACATAAGAAAAGAATGTGTTCTGTTTTGAATCTCCATTTGCATATTCTCATATATTTTTACTGAAATTTTAATTAAATACCATGCGCTGCAGTATTTTAGTGCTTTAATGTAGAGCATGTCTTTTTGATCTTAAAACATCAATTAAACATTAAATAATATCATAAATTCAATCTCATGTATTAAAAAGTCAGATAAATTTATGGAACACTTAAAAATTGCTTAAAAAATTCAATTTCTGAATAGGGAATAAAGAAAAACAAATGCTCTTATTCCATATATATTTACTTGGAAATCTATTAAATAGTATTCGCATTCTATGCAGATAATGGATCTGTAATCAATCAAGTAATCATTAGATAAAATATTCTAATTATTCTTCATGAAAACTTTAATAATCCAAATTTCTAATAATGGTTGCTTAATATTATCTAAGAAAGATCTCAATAAAAATAAATGTATTGGGTTTTATTACACTATAGCAACTGATATTTTTATGGCTGTTTTCTCTGTATTCTATTTTCCAAATAACAATAGTGTAAAATATAATTCTACAAATTCGGAAAATATAACGTTAATAAACTTAAGACGCCAGCACGCCCAAAGAGCACTTGAATCATAAGAGCATTAGGGATATCTTCCATACAATTCGAGCTAAAACAAGAAACCAGCCAACAATTATTGCTGCTGCTGTGAAACCTAAACCGGGAGCAGAGGGTGCGAGTGAGAGGCACGGAGAATGTAGATAGATATATAAATAGATGCATGCATATGCCTGCTAGATAATCTTAATCCTTCACACAATAAACGGTTGCCTGTGCGGCAGCCTGTGTGGCAGGACTGCATGCCGCCTCCTGCCTCTGGTAGTTAGCTGATCCTGTTTGCATGCTGCGCCCTTCACAGCTTGGCTCGCTTTGTCACATTACGGATTTCCAGTGGCTGCAACGGATCGTCCTTTTGTTTTAAATTAGCACGGCATGTTGCACATGCGGCAAGCAGCCACGACTCGCCCTTGTTGCTCAAGCCGTAATCGAATCGTATTTATGATTTGAGTATTTCAGTTGCCGACGGCAACAGCAGCAACAGCAACAACAACACTCTTCGGGCAATGTACAAACGGACTTGAGTGCTTCCGACAATTTGTCAATGCAACAATGTCAATTGTTGTACATATCAACTTGTTACAACAACAACAGCAGCAACTGAAATTAGCTAAATGACATTTGTGGTCAAATGCAATGATAATAAATTAATATACATGATTTTTGCAGCAGCGTCTATCGAGAATAATGTAAACTAATTAGTGATAAAAACTGTCAGCGGCAAATAAATTGAATATTTTACATTTACGAACTACTATGAACACAATTTGCAGTTAGATAGTCAACACACACTTGCCCCGCCCCGCACTGGCCCCCCTCCTCCTCTTCTTCCCTTTACAGTCGGCTCTTTGTGTGCCCCCATCTATTTGGCATTGTTGTCGTCTTTTTTGTGGTGCATTGAAAGCTATTAAAGTAAATTGCAATGAGCGGGGCCCGGTCCCGGTCCCAGACCCGAACCCGAACCCGGACCCGGACCCATACCTGTGCTCATGCGAGTACCTCGTATCTCTCCAACTGTACAATGTGAGTACACATGTATTATCGTATCTCCAAGTATTACCTATAATACATATTGGTGTTGCACCCCGAGACTTTGCGGAACTTCTGCTGCAGCAGGTCTAATTGCGATTTAATGTCTTTTCGGCTTTCGTATGAAAGTGCTTGGGTAAATGTTAAGCCGATAGCACAACTACCGCCCTTATCAATGCTGGCAAAATGGCCAAATTAATGGAACTAGCTTGTAGGTGTGCAACTAAATGCCACATATCTATCTACTCCCCTCTGCACTACTCTACTCCACTCCACTCCACTCTCTGGGCTTGCGACACAGTTTCGCTTTTTTTATTTTTTTAAATTACTATTTTTTATACATATTTCTTAAAGATACTTGGCCATCATTACCGACTGAAATTACTCACTTGAAACTAGTACAGCTTATCGTACACAATAATATATGCGACAGTTCTACATAATTGCTTACGGGTATTAAGATACCTTCACTTTAACTGTCCATTAAGATATGCAACTAACTTGTATATAAATCATGAAAACCCAAGGCTTTAATCTCTGTTTGTACCTTTCTAAAATCAAATTTAGTTCTTTTCGACTAAGGTCTTTGCTTGTTCTTTGCGAAAATCAAATTAAGAACTTCTCAAAATCAGTATTATTTAGAAATTTCATTTTTTAAATTCTGCAAATTGTAAATCACAAAAATCTAAGACATAAATTTTTACTTGTACTTTTTCGTTTTTCGAAGTAAGAATTTGTAGATGTAAAATGAAGACTTAAATCTTTGCTTGAACTTTTTTTTAATTCAAATTTAGCACCGTAATAAAAATTGTTCAGCAATTAAAAATTATAATGCTATTTTGCAATGCTTCAGTCAGGATTGGCATTTGAATGGGTCTATTAAAAAGATTAGGTTATGACTTTTATAACAAAAAATTAATGGTAATGAACGTATTTGCACACTTAACGCTATCGATTGGTTATCGATAATATAACGAACTGCAACAAAAATATGCCAAACCAAACCAAACCAACACACACACAAAGAACATAAAAGCGGCACGAATTCGTTGTGCATTAATTAGACATTTTATAGGTGCAACACGGCGTTAACTGAACGCCTTTAGCAGTCGGGGCCACAGTACCCAGACGTTGTCGGCATCAATACCACAATTATTGTTTGGGCCTGGTCAACACCGACGAAACAGAAAAGAGTAGAGAAATAAAAACAAAATATATAAAGGCCAAATGCAACAGCAACAGAAACCGCAACTAAAATGTTGCCAGTGAAGTGTCCATCAGTTGCTGAGTGCACATATTTCGCATGGATTCGATAACTTACATTAATTTGATGTATACACACACACACACACACACACTCACACAACCATTCAGTATGTACTTTATACTATATGCAAATAAGCCAATATGCATGTGGTAACCGCGAATTGCCAACTAACTAACCAACCAGCCAACCAGGCAACCAGGCAACCAACCAAGCAACGAAGTGAAGCCAACAGCAGCCAGCGTCCAATGCGAGCAGCTATCAATGGGCCAAAAGAAGATGAAGTTACAGACGAGACTGCGGCTGGGGCACAGGCAGAAGCGGAGGCAGTGGCAGTGGCGGAGGCTGTTGCCACTAAAAACGAGGCAAGAGCGTTGACGTTACCATTTCATTATGCGCAATCGCGTCTTCGAACGCGTTAAAACCTACTCAGCATAAGAATTGACGTATATCAGTCAAATTACCCAAATGCTGTTAGCAACAATTTTGTCAGCATACACTGCAATAAATTTCACTACCACTTTTTCACACACATCAATTAAACTCAAAAAGTTCATAGTTTAATTTTGCTTTAAATAAATTCGTTTCAAGTTTGAACTTAATAATTGTTAAAAACAATTTATTAATTTATTAATATTAATTATAATCAATTTGTATGTAAATAATACAATAATTAATATTGCACGAGCAATGGAAATTAAATATTCGCAGATTTATTGACAGATTTTATCTTTTGGCTAGTGGAAAAATTATTTTTGTGTGCAATTTTCAAGGAATTCTTTTTTGCTTTCATTTGTTTGATTTTGGCAATTTTTTTAAGTAGAAGCTGATTGAAAAAGATTTAAAAGTTATTCTTACTGTACAAATAATTTATGCTCATTTCCATTTAAACTTATCTGAGTAAAAAATATATCTTTTCATGCATTTAATTATTGGTAAAATATTTAGTGCAGTGTATTCTTAATCGTATTTTTGTAAGCGTTTGCATTTTTCGCCAACTTCAAAGAATTCTTGGAAACTGCACAAAGGCCATAGAGGAGCAAAGCGTGGTATGTTCCATGTTGCTTCCATAGCACCCCTCTTATAGCCGCTACCCCTCTGCCCCTTTACCCAGAAGCTAAGCATTGTCTATGTGTGCTTTGCTTTTGGTTATGAATACAGCAATGCGACAACACCAAAGACGACAACCAACAACCAACAACAACAAACACGGCGATAAATGTTATACACACACATGGAAAACCAAGATGTGAACTGTAGTCCACTGATGATGATGATGATGTTGATAATGATGATGGTGATGAGTTAACCTGGGCATGGCCTGGCCATGGTTTGGCTTACTTTGTGCAGCCGTTACAGGTTACATTGAGATGTTTTTCCAGCATGTATATGTGTATGTTTGCTGCTGCTGTTGCTGTTGTTCGGGTGTGTTTAAATTGAAAATTCCCGATTTGCACACAGTCACAGATGCGCTTAATTTGCACCTCTCCAAATGCATAAAACGCAAAAGACCGGACCAAAACCCCAACTCTGCAACTGCCCCACTCTTTGCTGCTGCTGCCTGGCTGCCAAGCGTGGCAGACTTCTTGCCAAAGTCACGGCTGGCAATAGTACGCTTGAAACGGTTTTAACCACGGATACGCCATGGATGTGACTCTTGTTGTACCTTGGTGTTACTCTGCCTATCCCTATATATATATATATATATATATGTAGCTCCAGTTTTGTGCTGAGGATCGTCTTGATTTCCATTACCTTTGCTTGGGCATTGTTAACTTATTAAGTGGTTACCTTTGTTGTCGCCTTTGTTGTTGTTGCTTTTGTTGTTGTTGATGGAGCTGCGCTTTATATGTGTTAATGTTAATGTGCCGCCTTTTGCACTGGACTAAGCAGAACAATGATCGTAGTCCAACTGGTCTAAACGCTGCCCACGCAGCCTCCACCGCATCAGATGCGTGACAAAGTGCCAAAGATTTAAACAGCGCAGCGGGTGATTTTGATATTGAGTTGCGGCAATCAATAGGATTCTGGGCAAAAAAAGATTCATTGATGGCAATCGATGCGGCTTGTTGACATAAGCGCCGCCATCAATTGAAAACTCTGCCCCTCTGATGGCTACAAATATTCACCAAGTGTCTATTCGCTGTCTCATTCGCTTTATTCCTTTCTCACTCACTCTGTTTGCAGTCCCACGGTGATCGTACGGATGACGAGATGCGCGACTGTGATTCCGTTGACGGGGAACATCATCAGATGAGCGCCAAGGCGGCAATAGCAGCCCGGCTCAGTCACACAGTTGCTGGCGGCGCTGGCCTCAACTTTGCCAGTCCAGAGCAGCAAACAGATCTGCCACTCAGGTGGGTAGCATATTATATCCGTCTCTGATTGGAATAATCAATATATCAATATATATATATATATATATATGTATTTATATTTGGCAGCCATCATCATCAGCTGCCGCCGAATCATCCGCTTAACGCTTTGGGCAGCTTTATGAGCATCGGCGGCCTACACAGCATTCCAAATCTGCAGCACAGCGATGTCCTCGAGAAGCTCAAGATGCAAGTGCGCGACATGAAAGTTGGCCTCATGGTGAGTGGACAATAAAAATAAAAAATAAATAAATGAATGAATGAATGAATAAATGAGTGAATGAATGAATTGTGAGATAAATCAACGTTCATTCAACCATTAATTATGAGCCAGACCACTGTGAAAAACTAGTCAATAGTCAATGTTAATACTTGATTTTATTTAAATAAAATATGTATATATTTTTTTAATTTAAAGCAATAACATATTTATCATATTTTGATTAAAATGTGTCAGTTAATAAATTGATTAAATATCATATTCGTCATTTCGTGATGAAATTTAATTAACTTTAGCAAAAATAAACAATATTTTTTAAATAAATAAATAAATTGGAGCGGCTAAAATTATTTGAACTGGTTTTGAGATAGTTGTTTTTATGTTAATTACAGACTGCATCAATAGATAATTATTATCTTGCCTCAAAGGCAATTTTTTTTTTTTTGGGCCAATATATGTCAATATATATATATATATATATATAACTACAGAAAGACATAATATATTTATTTCATGAGACAAATTACATTAATTTAATTAAATTATAATACAAATTATGTGGATTATTATTGTTTTTTGTTATTAAATAATTTCTTTAGCTTTTCATCAGTTATTCTGCATATATAAAATATGCTTTTAGTTATTCATATAAAATCGTAGAAAGCTTCTATTCAATATCAATTTCAATTAATATCGAAATTTGCGATAAATTGTTTAATGTATGATTTGGAATTGTAATCGAATAATTCGAGCAGGAAATAATCCATTTCAAAATAAAAAATCAATTACAATTTTTGCAAGATGAATTTGGATACTTATAACTTGTTTTGTTTCTTTACGCCCATGTTGCAGGAGCAGGACTATGCAGCGGCAGCACATGCCGCAGCCTTTGGCGCCAACATGCTGCCCACAACGATCAGTGCGGCCTTTCCGTTGCCGCACAATTCGGTGGCAGCGGCTGCTGCAGCTGCGTCCTTTGGTCATGCCACAAATGTGAATGCCAATCCGGTGCCGCCAGCCAGTAATGGCGCCAGCTACAATGGTGTGGCCAGTGTTGGACATGGAGCAGGAGCAGCTGTTGGCGTTGGCAATAGTGCTGGAACAGGTGCAGGAGGTGCTGGAGGCAACAACACTGGTGTTAACAACAACAACAACAACAACAACAACAACAATAGCAACAGCAACATCAACAGCAACAACAACAACAACAATGCCGGCAATGGTCATCCCTTTTCATTTGCATCGCCAACAGCGCCAAGCAGCACCAAAGAAGGTTGGTATGGGGCTATGGGATTTAGAGTGTTTAACTTGTGAACTCAGCGCGCCACTTTGCAGCTAATTCCGCATCAAATTCATCGACGTCCAGCGAGGCATCCAATTCATCGCAGCAGAATAATGGCTGGAGCTTTGAAGAGCAGTACAAACAAGTCAGACAGGTTAGTGTTAGTCAATTTAATCTCTTTGCAAACAAGCCAACCCATACCAAAACCCAAACCCAAACCCAAGCTTATGCTCAGGCCAAGCCAGGCCAGACCAGGCCAGACCAGCCCAGGCACTCGCTGCCAGGGGCCTGGCCAGCCCAGCCATTTAGGCAAACTATCAATTAACGGCTAATAGCCAACATCTTGAGCATATGTGTGTTTGTGTGTGTGTGTGTTGTGTGTGTGTGTGTGCAAGTCGTCAAGAGGGGGATGCGCCAAGTTTTGATCTCGTTTTGACGCTTCTGCCCCGAAGCTGTTCACATGCAATAAAAAAAAAAGTGTACCGCTTTTAGTAGTTCCGGTTTTCTGTGCTCGCTGCTTGCCGCTTACCGCATGCCGCATGCCGCATGCTGCAGTTGAGCAATTAATGCTCGCACATCTTGAGCCGTAATTTTGGTGAGAAAAGTGCCAGTTTTTTTTTTTTTTTTTTGGGCGGCTCATTTATGGTTTCCCTAGATGCTGTGCCTAGTCTAGTTTTGAACTTTTACGCATGGCTGCAGAGCCAGCGTGAAATTTCCTCAAGAACAAACTGCACAATCTGGTAATTAAAATTCCGAGTGTTCGTCTCCACAAACCAACGATGATGCATGCTGTCTTGTTGCCAAAATAGAAGAAAAGAGTAAATAAAATAATTGTTGTTGTTGTGCGCCGCCGCCGTGTGAACCGCAACAGCTTTTGTGACTGGCCCTGTTGTTGGCCATAAAAACTAAAACTTCGATTAAGTCGCAACAAATACACCCTCGACGCGACGCTGGAGCAATTCATCAAACGGGGCCCGCATTCTCTATGCACTATAAAAACTTTGACCCTCGCAATGCAAACACTAAACACTTCCCCACACATTACCACATACAATATATATATAATTGAATGTCTGATTACGGTATTTGATTTAAAAATATAATTCTTTATTTTATGCATCATTCTTATGTTTGATTATTATTCGTTTTGGTAAATTTTTGCATTTGAACAAAGAATAGCTTATAATTACTATTGACAATATTGTCACTAATGTTAAGCTTATGATTAACAGGGTCTTATTAGTTCTTGTATGTACTCTTATGAGTTCTGTTTTAGTTATATTATTACTTATATAAAAGGTTTGTGTAAAAACCGGATATTACATTTGTTATTTGGATATCTTATAATTGTACAGTGCAGTTGGTTGCTTTGATAATGTTATTTCCTAAAATTTCAATTTTTTGTGGTATACAATTTGATTAAGAGTGATTTTGGGTAAATTCAAAGTTAATGTTTTTATATTTAACAATTTTTCTGAATCAACATTTAATTAATTAATGTTATATTTGTTTATATTTTTTTTCTTTTTCTTTTTGAACTTGGTTTTGTAATGTATTATTTTCCTTCCTCTATTCGTTTATTATGCCTGTTTTCCTGAATGGATTTGTTATTTTTGATTTGACGAGTGGCATTTCTCTATACTTTGTATTTATTTCGTAAGTTTTTCTTTTTTCGTTTAACTTATTGATATTTTGAATTTTGTTCAACTGGGTATCGTATGCTGGTGATCCGGCATAAATAAAGATATCTGCTGGTGTTCTACCAGTAGTGCTATGTATTGTTTCATGATTATAAGTGTAAAGTATTATTTCGAATTTTGTTAATTTATTTTCTTTATTTGTGTCCGAATTAATTATTCTTACGGACAATCCTTAAGGAACGTTCGGCCTAAGAGGATGTCATAATTTTTGGAAAAATTATGAATGTAAAACTTTTGATCTGTCGGGCAAAGTTTGCTAGGAGCTAATGATATGCTCGTATTTAATTTTATTTCTCCATTTATTGTTTGGCAAGTAGTATTTTCTTTTGAAGTTTAGTAATTAAAGAAATTTTTATTCATTAAATTTACTGATGAACCTGTGTCTATTAAGCATCGCAAGTTTTGATTATTCATAACTATTCTTATGAATGGGATTCTGTGTTCATTTCCGAGGCTGGTAGATGAAAATTTTCATTCCATTCCATTTTTGATTGTCCACTATTACTATGTCTTTGTCTTTTCATTGGTTGGTTAGGTGGTCTATTATTATTATTTGATTGATAATTGATAGGGTTTTGCATCCTGCCTTCATTTAATTTTAATTGATATTCATTGTAAAATTGTCTATTAACTGTTGGTTCGTTTTGAATATTTTGCTTTCTATAATTTGTGTTATAATTTTGTTGGGTCCTAAAATTCTGATTATAATTTTGGTTGTAACTTTGTTGTGCCTTTGGGTAATATTGATTATTACCTTTATTGTAATATGTATTATTTGTAGGTTTTTGTTTTTCTGGTACTCTGTCTTCATATAGACCTAGTTCTTGAGCTACTGCTTTTAATTTTTCTGTAGTTGATATATCGTATCTTGCTAACTGCATGTACAATCTGTCTGGTAATTTTTTATGTATTACGTCTCGTACAGTATTATTTAATGCATTGGTGTACAGTATTTTATTTTCGGCATTGTTCTCTATTACTAATTTATTTAATATTACAAAGGATTTGTGCTCGAGTTCTTCGAGAAACTTACGAATACTTCCTCCGAAATATGTGTTGTAGACTCTTCTTAATAGTTCTTCACATGGTGTTTGTGTTTCGTAAGTGGAAATTAATATGCTCCGTAGTGTTGCCCAGTCTCCTGGTAAGTGTCTTAGTGATGTTTTCATCGCGTCGCCATGTAGTTGCATCTGGATTGCGCTGTACAGTATAAGTTTTTCACGTTCGACAGTGGTTTGGTAGAGTTTCATGATAAAATCAATCCTTCCGATGAAGGCTCCCAATTCGTCAGTTTCTCCCCCGAAGCTTGGTACTTGGCGGATTTGCCCGAGTGCCTGGTTTAATGAGTCCGACATCGTTTTGGTTGTTGATTTTTTTTTTATTTTTATTAGGTGTGTGTTGTGTGTTGTTTTGTTTTTTTTTTTATAAATATGTTTCTTTCACTTTTGCTTAGTTTATTTGTAATTTGTTTGAAGGTTCTTCTGTACACAAGAAGAAAATTCTCTTCTGCTTCGCGTATTTATGTTTCCTTTTTTTTAAAAAAAAAAAAAAAAAGATTTACAAGGATCACGGGGTCTTATGCGTATAACAGTTGATTTTCGCGGAACACTAGTACGTTGTCCTGAAAGGTATACGACGTTTCACGATATTTCACTATTATCCTACCGGCTGCGCCAGTTGAATGTCTGATTACGTTATTTGATTTAAAAATATAATTCTTTATGCATCAAAACACGTCTGTTCAATAACTCTGCTTATGCTACTGGTTTAATCAATAATGAAACCTCGCATTTGCGTCTTATTTCATTTTTTACAGTTAGGTTAAGTTTCTTAGAATATACAGTTAGGTTTGCTTATGCTGAGGAGCTGGCGCCGTCGCAGTGAGTGTGGACATGAGAGATCTGCATGAAGTTACAGTTAGGTAAAATTGTTTATGCTAGAGATCTGCATGATGTTACAGTTAATATACAGTTAGGTCTAATTGCTTATGCTGATAATGAATAAGGAATCTGCGCGTGGCGCCGGCGTTGTCGCCGTGAGTGTGGACATGAGAGATCTGCATGATGTCATGGTCTGGATATGTCACTATATATGTTAGACCTAACTGTATATTAACTGTAACATCATGCAGATCTCTCATGTCCACACTCACTGCGACGGCGCCAGCGCCTCAGCATAAGCAAACCTAACTGTATATTCTAAGAAACTTAACCTAACTGTAAAAAATGAAATAAGACGCAAATGCGAGGTTTCATTATTTATTAAACCAGTAGCATAAGCAGAGTTATATTTTGTACACCAAACTGAACAGACGTGTTTATATGAATAAAGAATTATATTTTAAAATCAAATACCGTAATCAGACATTCAATTGGCGCAGCCGGTAGGATAATAGTGAAACATCGTGAAACGTCGTATACCTTTCAGGACAACGTACTAGTGTTCCGCGAAAATCAACTGTTATCCGCATAAAGACCCCGTGATCCTTGTAAATCTTTTTTTTTTTTTTTTTTAAAAAAAAAGGAAACATAAATACGCGAAGCAGAAGGGAATTTTCTTCTTGTGTACAGAAGAACCTTCAAGCAAATTACAAATAAACTAAGCAAAAGTGAAAGAAACATATTTATAAAAAAAAAAAAACAACACACACCTAATAAAAATAAAAAAAAAATCAACAATTAAAACGATGTCGGACTCATTAAACCAGGCACTCGGGCAAATCCGCCAAGTACCAAGCTTCGGGGGAGAAACTGACGAATTGGGAGCCTTCATCGGACGGATTGATTTTTTCATGAAACTCTACCAAACCACTGATGAACGCGAAAAACATATACTATACAGCGCAATCCAGATGCAACTACATGGCGACGCGATGAAAACATCACTAAGACACTTACCAGAAGACTGGGCAACACTACGGAGCATATTAATTTCCACTTACGAAACACAAACACCATGTGAAGAAGTATTAAGAAGAGTCTACAACACATATTTCGGAGGAAGTTTTCGCAACTTTGCTCGCATGGTAAGCATTCCCATTTGGCACACATTCAAACTGTTGCATAACTCGCCCACCCACACACGCACACACACACTCACACACCAACAGAACTACACCCAAATAAAAAATCCTATAAAGAGAAAACTCAAAACATCCAACCGCAATTTTGGCCAAGAAATCTTTTTAGCCTCACGCCTCAAATTCCGCGTAACTATATAACTAGAAAATTGCAATAGACACATAATAACAACGGAAGGTATAAAACCTAATCCAATTAAAATAAAAGCTGTTAAAGAATTTCCAATCCCTAAGGCGCCAAAAGAAATAAAAAGATTCCTAGGACTATGTGGATTTTACAGGAAATTCATACCAAACTTCGCAAAAATCGTGAAGCCAATGACTATAAAGCTCAAGAAAGGAGCTAAAATCATGTCCACACTCACGGCGACAACGCCGGCGCCACGCCGCATTTCCTCGCATTTCCGTCTTAATGAAATAAGACGAAAATGCGAGGTTTTATTATTGATTAAACCAGTAGCATAAGCAGAGTTATATTTTGTATATCAAACTGAACAGATCAAATACCGTAATCAGACATTCAATTATATATATATATATATATGTATCTATATGCCGCTTCAGCTTCACGCTTAACACCTTCGCTTACACACTGAGCGGCTGAGCGGCTCTCGGCTAAGAAGATGTGTTTGCCTCAAACCGGCTTAGCCAACACCCAGCTGTGCTTCTCTTACTCTTTTTAGTAGGTGTTGGGTTGGTTTTGGTTTTGGTTTAAGTTTGCTTGCCTAATCCCCTTAGGCAGATTCGATTCATGCCACAACGTTGCTGCAACGTTGCTGCAACTGCTGCGGTTGCTGCTGCTGTTGTATTCGCTGCTCACCCGGCCAAAATGGCGGCTTTCATTAATTGTGAAAATGTGGCCGCTACTCAAAACGATAATTATGTTAATTGAGTGAGTAGCTGCCGCATATGAAAAGCCATTTTGAATTTTTCTGTCTTAACGCGCAATGCCAAAAGAAAATCATTTTACACAATTCGTTGTTGTTGTTGTTGTTGTTAGTGGTTCGCAGAGCTCAATGGTCTGCGGAACTCAGCGTTGGCTGCCTGCCTGCCCCACCGTTCTCCCGCGAGACACCCATCCATCCATCCATCCATCCGTCTATCCAACTTTCCGTCTATCTATCTCATCGCAGACGAAGACAAAATATTATTTTTGGTATTTTTTCCTCCTCGGTATCTATATGATTTCATTTTATTTTATTTTATATATACAACAATGTTGTCGTTTTTGTGTGTGGCAGTAGGCAACATAGTTCGTTTGCTCTCATTAATCAATGTCAATTATCTGCTGTACATACTGAATAATTATGCTTAATTATAGACAGTAAAGCATTTTCCAATATTATTTTTATTTTAAACCTATTTCTCTAATTCTCTTTGCCTAATGTATTTTGTTTTTTTTTTTTT
Organism: Drosophila longiperda; assembly: GCA_035042125.1. Classification (NCBI taxonomy): domain Eukaryota; kingdom Metazoa; phylum Arthropoda; class Insecta; order Diptera; family Drosophilidae; genus Drosophila; species Drosophila longiperda. The sequence goes on along the minus strand of JAWNLV010000107.1, from coordinate 9,506,702 downwards.
GATTTGTTTCAATTCTAACAAAAATATGTTTCCTCATCGCCTTCTCAATTGCAATTTTCCATTCCACATTTGAATTACGAAACTTTTGCGCATTGCGTTTATTATTTAGTGTTAATAATTATTAATTTTATTACTAATTTGTACAAAGGCAATGGAATTGTTTGATTATTACCAGTACACCTTCTAAAATAACAAAACAACAAAAGCACATTTTTAATTATTGCTGAAATTGCCTTAGTTTCTAAAGACTCACAATTTATCGACCATTCTAAAATATTTATTATTTATTCATTTAACAAACCTAAACGGCAATCTAGTTTTGAAATGTGGCAAATGGTTAATAAAGTTTTAATACACTAAATTAATAGTTATATTTAATTTAAAAATATTATCATAATTATTTAATTAATTTTTTATTTATAAAAATTGAAAACATTGATATTTGAACAAGTCTTTGTAACTTTTTTAATCATAAAGCACTGTACTTGCCTCAAGAGATATACTTAAGTCAACAAAGGCAATAAAAAAAGGAGAGAAAAAAACGAAACCTCAACGAATTTCAGTTAATTATAGTGAACAAAGCAAAAATCTGGTCAACAGATTTTCAATAACGAGTGTGAAATTCTTAAATAAATATGTGCACAAGATGATACACTCACAAAAATATAATACCTACATATATATACATGTGTACATGTGTGTGTGTAATTTTGTAATGAGCATGTGTAAATGAAACTGGACAAATTATGAGACGATCGAGAGGACGAGGCACACCAAACAGTACAACTTGCAACGGGATCTGTGCCATATAATTTTTAGTAGCATATCCATTGGAAACCTTTGCACTTTCAATAGCATCTGCAGTATGCTGATAGTTGTAAATTACACACACACACACACATATATATATATATAGAGAGACATACATTAACACATACTTTGATCTGGCAAAACGCATTTGAGAATTCCCAGAAACAAGGATTCAAATTTCAAGCATAGCCTGGCACTTTTAGGTACTAGTCCAAATTGCTAGCGACAAATAAGTAAGATTATTTTTATAACCGAACCCAAGACAATGTCAAAGTACGTGTTTGTCTGTGTATGTGTGACATGTGTCCTCAAGAAGCGACACAAGCGCAAGAACAGTTACTTACAGTAATATATATATATATATATATAAATATATATGTGTGTGTGTGTGTGTGTGTGTGTGTGTAGCTATAAAAACGATTATGATTGGTTTAGAGAACTTCTGTTAGGGGATTTTATAGTTTTATTGCCGCAAGGATTTGTTGTCGAGTAGCCTGATGGCCTGCGGACTGTGGCTGCTGCTGTGATGCAAGTAAAGCACAGCCCTGATCAATTCCAGGACTTGAAATTGGGCGGCGGGGCAGGTTTGCCACAAGGGTTGCCCATGCCACGATTTGTTACTGTTTTTCACAATAAACGAAAAGCGGACTTCATTTTTATGAGCGGTTCATATTATTAATGCACACACACACACACACACACAGACAAGCAGGCAGTCAGGCAGACGGGCAGTCAGGCAGGCAGCACACACACACACAGGCAAACACATGGTAATCGAGATGCGTCCGTAAGTGTGTGTGTGTGTGTGTGTGTGTTGTTATTTTGATTTGTAGACTTAGCATACGGCGGCGACGTCAGCGTCGATTGTCGATTGCTGCACTCGACAAGATACTTTCAATATTTTTAGTTGATAAACGACCTTTGATGGCGTTGCATCGTCGCGTTGATCGATCAATGTGGCTGCATTGAATAGTTCTTTCTGTATACAAATCAAAACTCGAACTAACATTTATTCAAATATATGAAATAGATATCAATAATTGATAACTTAATAACTGAATTGTGCCAGTGGCAGTGTTTAGTGTTTTGTGTGTGTTTATCTGTGTGTAAATTGCCAAGATGCTCATCTCGGAGGATCAAATACAGGAGGTATATTCATTAACAAATTACACACACAAATATATATATATATATATATATATATATGTATGCATGACGATCATAAATTATAAATTTTGCAATTTCATTGGCATATAAAAAACAAACGCAAAAAACAAGCAGATATATTTGAAAACTTTAATTAAAAAAAAAAAGAATTTTTTTTTTGTTTTTGCCTCGAGCTCGTCAGATAAAATAAATGCCAAAAAGCATTAAACGTAAAACAACTTGAAGTTGAACTTCAATCAATTCCTGTGCCTGTCCAAAAAGAGAAATATATACATGATGCACATATGTGTGTGTGTATGGTTGTGTGTGTGCGCGTGTGTGTTGTGTGTGTGTGCATACATATATACAATAACTCTTGTGGGCGTCGTGCATCATAAAAAACAGCCAGCCAGTCGAAGTTGTGTGCTGCAGTTGCAGTCGGAGTCGGAGTCGGAGTCGAAGTCGAAGTTGGGGGCAATGGCAATGAATCGACGACGCTTGGCAGCTCGTCAGTCTCCATCTGCCCCTCGCTCTCTCTCTCTCCCTCTCTCTCTCTCTCTCTCTCTCTCTCTCTCTCTCTCTTGCTAACTCTCTCTGGTTCAGTCTCTGTCTGGCAACTTGTTGAACTCAAGCTTTAGATCGGAAGAGCGCGACTTTGACTCCAACTCCAACTCCGACTCCGACTTCGACTTCGACTTCGACTTCGACTCCATCACAGATTACTGTTGTTTTTGTTGGAGTGTTGTAACTTCAGTCGCGTTTTAAATCATTTATGCGAGTGGGGAAGCAGCAGGCAGCAGTTCATCATCATTCGCATTGACTTAGAATGTGCACCAACCGACTGAAACATGTCCAAACAGCAAAAGCAACAACAGCAAAACTCAAATCTTAAATCTTCCAGCAAAACATTTGTTCCTTTGCCGTTTGCCTTTTCCTTTTCCTTTGCAGTAGGCGGAAGGAATGATGAATTCCAAATTTGATGAGTTCACTCAGATGTTGTCATTAATTTTATACACATACACAACCATGGCTAGACTGGCATGTAGATGCAGTCTTAGTTAGGACTCTGTAATCATTTTACTAAAGAAAAACCAAAAACAACAGCAAAATGCTAGAGGAAGTTCTCTGGCGAATGGGTGAAGGGTCAAAGTGTGCACACGAAGAGTCACAGACAAAAGTAGACAACAGCAAACGAAATATGAATAATCATATGGTTCAACCCACCAGCACATTATCCACGATTATGTATATGTATATATATATATATATATATATGTTTAATATTACTACTATCATAATATATATATTTTTAAAATATTTTTTCTTAATTAGAAATACATTAATTTTTTTTAATTTAAATTATGGAATTGTCATTTTAATATCAAATATTGTTTATAAATTAACTATATTTTTTTTTTATATTTAAACTAGGTAAATAAATTTAATGGCTTGCTTAAATTAATAATAATAACTATAAAACTATAAATTATTTTATTGCTGGTGTCAAGCATTACAGCATTTATATTTATATTTTTCTAGAACTCTGCCTTATCGCTAAGCATTGTCTTACTTCTAATGAACATATTAATATAGATAAATAGATATATATATATATAATAATGTATTTATGTACTTATGTACAAAGGCATTTTCATGTTTATCACCTAATTATGCATTGTGTTGAGTCACTCAGGCAACTGAAAAACTTGCCCTTTTTTAATGGGGTGTTTTACACGTTTTGGGATTGGGATTGGGATTCGTTGGGAATATTTTCAACCCCCATGTTGAATGGTCACAATGAATGAATGAGTGCAATGAGAGCAAAAAGAACACGCGCCCCTTGTTGCCGCTTGTTGCCCGTTGGCTGTTGGCTGTTGCATGTGGCTCAGTGTCAAGGCGTCTATTGTCTGCTTGTTGGCCAACATTGAGCAACAGAGCGCAAACAAAAGCTGTGCCACACAATAGAATAGAGCGTGTGGCAACCATTTTGCGCAAATCCATTGGCCCACAAGTCAAGTAGGCACTGTTCACACTTTTATTGTTCTCTTCATAATAATAGTTTATAATAATAAGTATAATAATAATAAGTATAATAATAATAATAATAATATTAATTTTGTCTGTTTACTATTCGCAGCTCTACGAAATCAATGATGATCCCAAGCGAAAGGAGTTTCTTGATGATTTGTTTTCCTTTATGCAAAAGCGAGGTAAGTGTCCCATAAGGGGAATGGGGTGTTGAAGCACTTGAGCAACACTTCTGTTGTTGCATTTGCATTATGTATGTGTGTGTGCGTGTGTTTGTGTGTTGCCAACCACGCTGAGTCAGCTAACCAAATTTTGAAGTGTTTGCTTTGCGGACGGACTCAAATTATGTTAATTGAATAAATATCTCGGCACTTTGCCGTTTGATTTCTCGCTTTTGGCTTTTTACACACGCACTGTGTGTGTGAGTGCATTAAAATATGCAGAAATCTTAACGAATTTTCGTGAAATCATCAACATCATCAAAATGATGCCGCACTTTTGTCGTTTTGTCACTCCAAATTACCATCAAACACACGCACAACTCAAGAACGCTACGAGGCAGCGTCAAGTTCTCGCAAGTGGCAAGTGGGTTTGGGGGCACATTTGTGTATATTGGTACTTAAATGTGGCAGCAAAAAAAAAGGAGGTCTAGACTATTTTTAAATGGCATAGTATTTTGAAAAGTTTAACTGCATTTCGTCATTAATTATAAGCATTAACAATTGCACAAATGTGCATTTGAGCATGTGGCATGCAACCACGGCCAGCCAGCCTTCTGCCACTTCCTGTTGCCGCGTCCTCGAGCTGCACAGTCGGAGTCAGAGTCGCGAATGCAACTGAAGTATTTGCGAATTGCAGAGTGCATTAAATTTGTTTATATTTGCATTTGCGACATGCAAAGCAAAAATGTTTCGTGCGAAGAGAAAATTACAAGCAATACAAACAAATATTTATATATATATATATATATATATACATGCATGCGTAGGTATGTGGCAGGTTGTCGCTGTTGTTGCATTATAGACTCGCTAATGCCAAAGCTCGACTTGCAACATGTTTTGCTATTTATTTCACACAACATGCCAACACACGCACAGATAATAAACAATAACAACAACAACAAAAAACGTATGCACATATTTATATATAGTATATGCATAAATACATACATACAAATACATATATATATACATAAATATATATACATATTTATATATATGCCAACCAAACTTGACAACTTAATGGATTTTAATCTGTCACATGCGTTCAACTTTTGACATATGTATGTATGTATTATGTGTGTATTATGTATGTATGTGTGCACCACTGCCACCGATTGTCTCTCTGTGTCTCTCTGTCTTAAGTGTCTTAGTGGATTTGCCCCATACCACCACGCCCCCAACCCCTAATTTGATGGTAATGCCGAAATATGCGCTGCGCATTGACTATATATATAATTTATCTGTATCTGTATCTATATCTGTATCTATAACTATATTTATATATCCAATGTTCAATTGTACAACTAACCATATAACGGAAATTATGCTTGAAAAATTGAATATATATAAAAACTAAATATGCGCGTTCCTGTTTATAACTGTGTGTGTGTGCCTGTGTGTGTGTGTGTGTGTGTGTGTGTGTGTGTGTGTGTGTGTATGTGTGTTTTGTATCTGTGTTTGTGTGTTTGTGCAGCGAAGAGCGGCGCAATTCTTAATTAAAAGACGTCAATCACTTATCAACCGGGCGCGCTATTTCTGTAGATATTTCTCAGTGCTCGTCTGACAGACCCTTGCCAGATTCGTCCCAACGAGCGCCCACTGTGGCCACTAGCGGGGATTGCGGGGCGGTGGCAACAAACAACCAACAACAACAAGCCACAAACAACCCAACTAAATCAACTGTCAGGCTGGCAAGTCGAGCCGAGCCGAGCCGACTAGATGCGTTATGATTTCAGACTCTATCAAATTTCTTTAAATTCCATTAAAATGCGCTGACATCTAAGAAAACAATGCATAAAAATAAATAAATACAGCTCACTCACCGATCTCTGGCATTGATCGCTGGTCCATTTCAAAAATGCTTTAAAGCCGAAATTCTAATATAATTTCAACAAAAATATAGTTAAAATATTTTGGCAAACTTTTTGCAAGAGCCAAAATGTGGCACGTGTATTAAAAAAACAACTAAAAAAAAACCAACAGTTTTTGAATAAAAAGTAATTAATATTTAATATTGCTAATTAATTATATTTTTAAAAAAAATACACGAAATATTGTTAAAATTGTTTTGAAATGTTGAAAATGATATGTTATTTCTAAAACCAGCTATTTGGTAAAATGTTCAAAAGGGCATATTTCCTTTAAGCCACATCTGAACATATTTTTGTGCACAATTTTCTATTTAATTCAAGAACAAATCTTTCGGCGAAAAGTTCCTATCACTGAGACTGAGGTAAAATAAGAGATAAATTTCCAGTTTCATCCAGTTTTCTTTAATGTTAGAAAATACTTTAAAACTTGAAAGTATATCAAAACCTACGCCTCTCATATAAATTATAAGTTATATTAAAAATTATAACTCTATAAAAAAATTTTAAGTTAGAAATGGAAACCAATTTTATCATTAGCAGATTTGGAAACAGGTTTTATTAAATTAATATGTTGCCAAGAATATGGATAGAAAAACGACTAGTTTTGTATGAGCTGCTCATGATTGCAAGAGCTATTAACTAATTATAAAATATACATAAATATATATATGTATATGTGTGTGTGTGTGTGTGTGTAGACATATGTTGCATGTGCGTGCCCAGTGCATTGAATGTACATTTGCCAGGAGTTGGTCTCCTCCAAACAGATTCGATTGGATCCAAAAAACAGACAGACAACTTCAACCCCAAAGGCGCGCTTTGCGATATGTTGTGAGTTTTTGTTGAAGAGTTTAATGATCGGTGAGACTGGAGCAAAGTTAATCATTAAATTGCCATTGATTATGTTTTGGCTGTTTTGTGGCTCGTGCAGTGCAATTCAAATGGACGCATCATCGCATATCAATACACAACTCTTGTGTGCCTGCCTCATGCCACAAAATAAATCGTTCGATTTACTCGTTTTATTCCTTCTTTTTTTTATTCTGCTGCTTTTATTTCTTAGTTTTTATGTGATATGGGCACAGGGGCAATCATCGTTGCGCACCCCCTTGCGCCTCACATTTGTTTATATGCACAAAAAATAAAAACGTATTTTCATTCAATCAACACGTCCATCAACGAGTTTGATTGATTCCTTTGGGCTCATAAAAAGTCGAGAGGCTTCAGGCAGGGGCACAGAACCAAACGAGGCACAGAACTAGTCGGGGCACAGACCGGGCCAAAAGGCACAGGCCGAGGCACATACTACCCAACAACAAACTAAACTAAATGATATTGAACAAATTGTTCTTGTGTACAAATTCAAGTTACTCACGTATCGAGCACAACAATTATGCAAGTCGATTTGATTTTTATATGCGCCAGTTCACTACACAAACAGAAGTCCATTCGAACTATTATTAAGTTTGTGTTTGTCTTCTTTTTAATACTTTTTACGGGTTATTAAATGTTGTCATAAAAAGTTACATTTTTAAAGCGACAACAGTGACTGAAAAGCAGACAGCCTTGAAAAATCTTTAAACAAGTCTGTTGTACAAATTTAAGTTACTATTTTTTTGTACTGAGAAAAACATGATTTGCCAATTTTAATCAAAAAGGATTAAGTTTTTTTTTGCTATATCATATAATTAATTTAGAGTCTTCCTTTTCTGTAATTGAACTAAAATTAAATGTCCTTTTTTGTGCATCGATTTTATTAATTCTAATTCAAACTAAACATTTTTTTAAATTGTCATTTAATTTTTTTCTGTTTTTTTGCCATTTAATGCAATAAATGTTAGACTATTTAAAAAACAAAAATAAATTCGCTCAATTAAAACCCATTTGAAGACGTAGAGCATTCGAGATTCGTTAGAACCTCAACGTTTTTATGAAAGATTTGGTTGCTATTATTTGAGGGACGCAGCCAAACAAATGAGTTTTGGCAGATCGAAATGGGCGGTGGGCGTGGCAAGTAGTAGAATATCGAATAATACGATTCAAATGGTAAATAGAACTGATGGCAAAGATGATGATGATGATTAGCCGCCATAAACATACATCAACATATGTACAAACATGTGTGTAAGCCGTTTGTAGCAAGTCGGCAACAACAAATTTGAATTTATTTCAGTTTTTATCGGTGCACAGGCAGCGGCAGCCTGCTCCTTTGCCCCATCTTCTTTGGCAGCATATTCAACTAGTGTTAATTGCCGAAGATTGTGCGGAGGAGGATGCGGGGGTGGGTGCTCCACAGGGCCAATACGAGAAAAAGAGATGAGATACTCTGCACAATACAATAAATCTGTTTTATGGCAACGTTTAATCGTGTTTTGCTTGATGGTGCATTTAACAAGCGCATTGAAAAAACATTTACATACATGCCACAAGTGGATGTTTTTATAGCGCAAACAGACCCATTTGCTAATTTGTACGATTTCTTTTTCTTTTCTTTCATTTTTTTTTTTTTGTGTTTAACATTGATTTCTCATTTTTGTTGTCGTTTCTCTTTTTTTTGCAGGCACGCCCATCAACCGTTTGCCCATTATGGCCAAATCGGTGCTGGATCTATATGAGCTATATAATTTGGTAATAGCACGCGGCGGCCTCGTCGATGTCATCAACAAGAAACTCTGGCAGGAGATTATCAAGGGACTGCATTTGCCATCGAGCATCACAAGTGCCGCATTCACCCTGCGCACCCAGTAAGTATTTCACTTGACTCTGGAAGATAATCTGTAGTTGAAGCGATAGTTTACGATTAATCTGACTTAGTTTGTTTGCCTAATTTGAGTTAGTTTTGCCAACAATTACAATTTCCGAAAAGTGTTTAATTTGAATACGATTTAAATGTGTCTTTTGCTGCACTCAAGTTTTGTTTTTAGGAGGTTCTTCCAAAACGTTTCCTAAATCATAATTAAATTATGAAAAGATGTCATTAAAAAATAATACTATTTCAAAATGTATTATTTATAATAATAGATTTTTTTAGACGATAAAAAAAATGATGGAAATCAAATTAGTAAAATCTAAATTTCTTTTCTAAAAATATTTATATAGGCAGAGATGTCTCTTAAAGACTTTTATGCATTAGCACAATTTGATTATACGCAGATATTCCTAAATATATATATATATATATACATAATCCATTCAACACCTGGTTGAGAACTATGCGCTGATCAAATAGTGTAAATGGGCAGGCCAAGAGCAAACAGGCTCAAACAATCAAAGAACGGCAAACCGATCAAAAGGGGCTATCTATCAACGATCCCAGTTTGAGAGACGACTCCAGTTAGTTGCCTATAGCCTGTTGCAAGTTACCTGTTGCTGTTGCTCCTCTGAGATTTTGTTTGCGTTTCGTTTGCATCGTTGTTGCTCGTCACGTTTCGTATTTACACGTTAATTCAACATAAAGTCGCAGTTGCAGCATGCAACAGGCAACAGGACGACACAGTGCAACGTGCAACGTGCCGATGTGTTTTACTTGCACTCAATGCTCGACGCTTATTAATAATTCTATGCATCTTTCAGATACATGAAGTATTTGTATCCCTACGAGTGCGAGAAGAAGAACCTCAGCACTCCCGCTGAACTCCAGGCGGCCATCGATGGCAATCGTCGCGAAGGACGCCGCTCCAGCTACGGCCAATACGAGGCCATGCACAGTCAGATGCCACTGGTGAGGAATTCATTGATTTATTTATTAATTAATTTTTTATTTATATTAAGCATACTTTTTCTTCTTTGTGTCAAAATTAATTCTATGCCTCTTTAAATATTCTGTTGAACTGTTTATATTATATCTATAATTTTATTAGAAAAAAAAAATCGCTCAAATTAAATCTTCCCTCTTTTTTTTAGACAACAATTTCGCGACCACCATTACCTGGTGGCATGCAACAGATGTCGCCGCTGGCGTTGGTCACACACGCCGCCGCGGCGAACAATCAGCAGGCGCAGGCAGCGGCCGCAGCAGCAGCAGCACATAGACGGCTGATGGGCGCACCGGCCTTTGGTCAGATGCCAAATCTGGTGACGCAGGAGATTGAGAATCGCATGATGGAATATCTACAGCTTATACAGGCCAAGAAGGAGCAGCAGCAGCAACAGATTGCGCCAGTTATGGGCGCTACACATCCCCACCAGCAGCAGCAACAACAGCAACAATCGCTGCATCATCACCAACAACAGCAGCAACAACAACAACAGCAGCAGCAACAGCAGCAGCAGCGACAGCGCTCACAAAGTCCCGAGCTGAGCACGCGCGATGCGCTCAGTGCACAGGTGGCGCTTTGGCATATGTACCACAATAGCAGTCCAACCGGTTCGGCGCACACCTCACCACAGCAACGGTAAGTTAGCGTAGACACGCACCAGCTCTCACTGATTGTGGCTTAGCCAAGACACTTCTGCTCTACTGCCTAGCGTAGCAAGCAAGAGCTTTTACTCACTAAGCCCAGACACTAATTGGCAAGCTTTCGGTTTTTTTTTTGTGCACCAACAGCGAAGCCTTGAACCTTTCCGATTCGCCGCCAACTTTGAATTTGAATCACATAAAACGGGAAAGGGAACGCGATCCGACACCAGAACCATCGGATCTGGAGGAAACGGCACATCAGCCGCCGCCAGCGAAACGTGTGGGCAGCGGCCTAATGCCGCCCGGTTTTCCCGCCAACTTTTACTTGAATCCCCACAATATGGCCGCTGTGGCAGCCGCAGCTGGTTTTCATCACCAGGCCGCCAACAATCATCATCATCAGCAGCAGCAGCAACAGTCGCAGCAGCAGGACGCTACATCCGAGGGTGAACCAGAGGATGAGTATGGCAATGGGGAGCACAATACCACCGGCAACTCATCGTCGCTGCACGATGACAGTGAGCCACAGCAGTTGAATGGACATCACCTACACCATCATCATCATGACCATCACGATCTGCTTCATGACCATCATCATGAGCATCATCATTCTCATCAGAATCATCTGGACAAGTCGGATGACTCGGCCATTGAGAACTCACCCAGCACATCGACAACAACCACAACAACATCATCATCCATATCCAAAGCGCATCGCCACAGCTCGCCGGTGTCCACAAAAAAGAAGGGCAGCAACAACAGCAGCAGCCTCAACAACAACAACAACAACAACAAAACGCAGTCCTTGTTGTGCACGAAGGATGCAGGCAATGACAGCAACAGTGCCAGCGATGTCAAGTTGAATCCCCTCGAGACGCTCAGCCTGCTTTCGGGCATGCAGTTTCAAGTAGCACGCAACGGTAAATAATCAAAAAGCAAAGAAATCACAGAACTATTCGATTTTCCTAACGTATTCTTTATATTTTATTTACCATAGGCACCAATGCAAATGGTGAACAGCAGCTGATTGTCAATCTCGAGCTAAATGGCATTAAGTACTCGGGTGTGCTGGTGGCAGCCATCCAAGCAGCAGCGGCAGTTACAGCAGTTACAGCGTCAGCCAAGCCAGAGGCGGCACAAGCCGAGCGGGAGCAGGCAGCGACGCCAGCTGCTGCTGCTACTGCTGAGGAGGAGGCAGCAGTGAGACGCAACAGCCTCGCTGAGGATGAGCTCAACCATGAAAACAGCCAGAAACTTGGCCAGAACGAGGCAATTGATGAGGAAACAATGCAGGAACATCAACAACAGCAGCAACAGCAACTCACAGATGACATTGTGAATGGATCGAGTGTTGGAATTGGAGGAGTTGGTGTTGGTGTTGGGGTGGGTGCAAGTCTGCTTAAGGATGCTGTGGTCAGTTCATAGAGTGCCGACAAGATAAACATATGAAAAGGAATACCAAAGTCATATTTTTCAGAAAAATACAAAAATAAAATACAACAAAATAAAAACACACACGCACACACACACACAAGCAGCGAGTGTTCATGTGTGTGTGTGTGTGTGAGTTGGAACTCGTTAGCCTGGCTAAGACAAAAGTGCAGACAGCATCTGGCAGTTGCACCCACAAACATTGCCCATAAATCAACATACAAACATATTGTTTATATATATATAAATATATATATACAAATATGTAATAGCATATATGTATATACTATATATATATATATATATAGTTATATAGATCGTTTAGTCTGTTCAATTTCCACACACACTTTGCATAAAAGACAAGCTTTCGAGCATTGTATTTAATTAAATAATATTTAGTTTTTAAGCAGCTGCAACAATTAAATAAAATATACTAAATATATATATATATATATATATATATATATAAATATTGATTAGTTATTAGTGTACCTAAGGTCATGCCCTACGCCTACCACCCACCCCCCTCCCGCGGCATATGAAGTTTATGTTTTTAGCGAACGATTTTTGTTTGTTTTAAATTTTATTATTATTATTTTTTTCAAAAATTATCTTTTTAGACTTTAAAGCTTGTGTACATATCAATAATTGCTATCTATACATATATACAAATATATATATACTTTATGTAATTCTAAGTTAACATACACATACACACACAGCCACACACACACACACACACATACATACACTTGCATTTTGATCCATAAAACTTAGAATAAAGACATAAATACAATTATGAGCATAAATAGCATAAAACATACATAAACACTTAATTATTATTATTATTATTATTATTATGATATATATAAAAAAGAAGAAGTAAATTGGCACTGTTCCTCACCCCCCCTACCTACTCCTCCAGCCCACCCACTACTCCAAAGCCAAGTAATTTATAGCAAAAAAACTATTTGTAAGCAAAAGCGTTCAATTTATTGAATAATAAATAAATGGATTTAATTTTAGCACTCAATTCGCATACTTATCAAGCAAGACGAATTGGCAAGTGGATATTGTTAATATAATTGGCCTTAAGAGTACCATAAAACTGGCTGATTGCTATACTAATTAGTGGAGCAAGCACAGCAGGATTGGGGATTCGCTTGCTAAGTGCCTGGGCAAACAACATAAAAAAAAGAAGGAAACAAAATGTCATAAAAAGCAAACAACAACAATAACAACAACAAAAAAATCAGCTTTTTGTTGCATGAGATGATTATCCGAATATTGTTGCACATTGTTTTCCTTTTGCTACCAAAAATATTTGCCTTGGCTGTGTGGCCCTTCCAACTGACAGCCATAAAGACGCAGAAGTGACTGTGGTTTGGATGTTGCCACACACCCTTTCATCTCTCTCATTCCCCCTACCCCTGCCAGCCATTGCGTTGGCCACAAAAATGCACACAAAAGAAAGTGATGAAAAACAAATGTTGTTTGAAAACAATGGATGCGTGAAATTGTCGACTGACGACAGGTAGGAGGGTGTGGGGAACACTGCCTCAGAGGTGGTGCGGGGGGGACTGACATCAAGTGCTAACTACATTAAGGCAAACTTCGGGGGAGGTGGGCCCCCATCCAAACATCCATAATGAGCACCTTTGTTACTGTCCCGCCAGAAAGGGACTTGCGGTAAGTGGCAAGTGGCAAGTGGTAAGTGCGTTCAGCACCCCGGCCATAAACAGCTCAAGTTTTGCGTTCAGTCGCGGCGCCGTGTGGCAACCAGAATCATTTTACGTCCGCTTCTTTATAATTCATATTTGGGCCTCAGGCCGCAAGCACTCTGATTTATGCACCTTAAATGTGGCCAGGAGCGTGGGGGAGGGGAGGTGCTATTTTTACATTTTAGTGTTGCCATAACTTTAAAATTGTGAGAGGCACGTCCATCGATTGGCTTTCAAGGATTTGGAGAATTCGACTTTTTGACAAGAATTTACACAAATTGGTTTCTCGGAAAAAGTAAAAAATATATCAAAATTCAGCGTAAACTGAGCATTTCCGGGACACAGATGGTTCTTGGCCAACTTACTCCCATGGCTTAAATAACAATTGATATTATTACCAAAACTGTCAACTGGCTAAGACACATTCAAGTTTTGCTTTTAGTTTCATAAGAATTTTGTGATTTGGGTTTATTTGCCACTGTTTTGCAAGTGAATTTTAGGCTAACTGGTTACAGGGTATTTGCTAGTCGAACTCTCTCTCTTCACTTTTTACTTGTTGAGCAATTCATTGTTAAAGCATTTTGACCCAATTGATTTTCTGAGCCCAAAGATTTTATTGTTTAAAAAAGGAAGAAATATAAAAAGTTGAGAAGCTAAAAAATATTGCGCCCTTTTTTTTTGTGGCATACGCCTCTGCGTGTGGCAAGATATTTTGTGAGAGCTGCACTCTCGTAATTGCAGCTGCAACTGCTGTAAGGCAGCTTAGAGAAAATTATAATCCTTTACAAATGGAAAAGGAGATTTTAGCAGGAAAAGCATTTGAAGGTTTAATAAAAGTACTCAAAATTAATTAAGGTGCATTTGCCATAAACAAGAATAAACTGAATTCTAACCAATAATTGGAAATCCTCGGCGGATGCTTCAATCGTAGCTGGAAATAAATATCTCTGGCATAAATCAATTTAATTGCTTGACCTGCAAAAGTCAAGTTAAATAAAACTCGAGGAAAACAAGAGGAAAGAAAATAAGAAGGGGGAAGAAGAGGGGACAAAAGAAAACAATTGAAATTCAAAAGAAACAAATAACACAAATTAGCCAAATGGAAATGGAAGGAAATTCACGCTGATGCCTTGCAAAATATTGATGGTGGATTAAAGGCCAATAATACAGCAATAAAGTCGCCAGTTCACGAGCCGCCTAAGTAAGCCCCTAGTGACACCCACCCACCCACCACTCCTCACTTTTATTGTGTGCACTCTCCCATTCACTGTGCTCCTCGGTGCTCCCCTCTGACCATTGGTGCACACGCACACGCACACGCGCACATACAGCAGTTACCTTTGCAGGCATCGCTCTAAAAGTATTTATAAATTTTATATAATGTGCACCGCTATAGATACAAATACACACACACACATAGTCACACACACAAACACACACACATACACACGCACAACTTGCCTACATAAAGTACAATAGCAATTGCCCTTTTTTGTTCGCATCGCTATTATTTACCGATACCAAACTAAGTATTAAAAAGCCATGTGTAACCTGTGTGCGTGTGCGTGCGTGTGTGTGTGTGTGCAGTATTGCCTACATATAGCAAACACAAAGGGAAGCGCAAAAAAACATGTGTTCAGCAAGCAGTGCACACACATCAAACGTGTTCAATACAACAAAAACAATTGTGTGGCTTTTTAGTACAGAGCTTTACAGCGAGAATGCGGCGACGGCGAGAAAGCGCGTAATTATGTTGCCAGCCTTCGCCAGTGCGCTACTCTCCCACGTTCTGCCTGCCTGCCTGTCTGTGTGTTTGTCTGCCTGTGTGTCTGTGTGTGTGTGTATTGACTCCTATTAGTCACTGCCTTGTCAGACTTCGGCTCTCGGGGCCACACGCAACAGTTGTCAATGGCAACAGCATAAAAGCTGCAGCTCTTTTCCCCAACTGCAAAATACCTCTTGCTTAGCAACATACGCTTGGCAACATTTCTTGCTTGGCACAGCAACAATTTAATGCTACATTTATAGATGCATCTGAATACTCAGATCTCACATCTCAGATGCGGAATTTGACTTATATTCATGGTGATTAAAAGTATAATATATAAAAATAACATGATTAATGTAATATACTTAATATTATACATTTTATTTTTTATTACTCTAAGTGAATAATGCGAAGCAGCGGGCTCAGCTATTGTTTAATGACAGAAAACACAGTGCCTCTCCGTACAACACATAAGCTCACCTTACAACACATGGAGTCGTAGTAGGCGACGCCATGTAAGATTTTAGTATAAATAAAGGCAAGCTCGTCAGGACAAATTAGTTCGATTCTAAACGTCGTCTCATCGTGTTGACTACACCCTAAAAGTGTTTCACACATTTTTTGAACCAGGAGCAGGAGCAAGAGCAGGAGCTGGAGCTGGAGCAGGAGCTTGAGCAGGAATTGGAGCGGGCGCTGGACCAGGAGCAGGAGCTGAAGCAAGAGCAGGAGCTGGAGCCGTAGCTGGAGCTGGAGCTGGAGCAGGAGCTGGAGCTGGAGCAGGAGCTGGAGCAGGAGCAGGAAATGGAGCGGGCGCTGGACCAGGAGCAGGAGCTGGAGCAAGAGCAGGAGCTGGAGCTGGAGCAAGAGCAGGAGCTGGAGCCGTAGCTGGAGCTGGAGCAGGAGCAGGAGCTTGAGCAGGAGCAGGAGCTTGAACAATTGGAGCGGGCGCTGGACCAGGAGCAGGAGCTGGAGCCATAGCTGGAGCTGGAGCTGGAGCTGGAGCAGGAGCTGGAGCTGGAGCAAGAGCTGGAGCTGGAGCTGGATTGGTGATTGAATTCGATGCCGGCTTTTGCTTGTTGTCATTGGCAACTTATTCTTCATGGTTTTAGATGCGCTCTTTGAGACGTTGGATACCAATTTGCTTAACTTGGTAGGAGGAATAGATCCTTTGTCTTTGTTTTCGTTGTCGCCGCCGCCACGCTTAGTCGGCAATCGCTTGTATTTTGTCAATGGTTTCTTGACAATGCCATGTGCAGCTGTATCGGAAGTGATCCGCTTCCTTTGACCAGCCTTGGATTTATGGGCCTTCAGCTGTGTCTCTGATTTGCCAGCAACGACCTTCGATTCTCTCAAAATATAGGAGTGATCACAACTATTACACTTCCATTGCATGTCATCCATCATGGCTGGCGTTACACGCGGAAAACAGCAATCCAAGTGATAGACATATACGCAGGCACAGCACATGACCAGCTGCTCCCCGGCCATCTTTTGATTGCAGACGTCACAGCGCCGGCATGCAACACATCTGTATCTTTTGCGCGCATTCTGCAGAATGTCAAACTTTATTGGCAAACAGTCAATGTGCCATTTCAGAGGGAAATTCTTGCATTTGAGATGTTTGCTGCGATAGCCACGGCCACGTCTTGGCCAAGCACTTGCCGCAGGCCGTGCACGTAACGATATTACGCATCTGATCCAAGCTTGGCACATCTGGCACTTCTTCATCAATCTGCTTGCTGCCACCGTGACGACAACGGTGCCTCCGCCTGCGCCTGCGCCTGTGGTTGCGGATGCATTTGTGCTGTTAGAGAGCTGCGTGGTCCGCACGATATATAACTGTCGGACGGATCGTAAGCTTTCTTCGGTTTCTTGGTTCGATTGTCGACTGCAATCCGCACTCGTCGACTGTTTAACGTACAATGCGACAAGTTACCGATACTTACACTTTGTCCTTAGGTCAACGGGTATCGATACCAGCTTGAAATTTGTATTTTGGCTATGTTCTCATTTGGTTTGCAAATAAAAGAATTATCTTTTTTTTTGTCGGCTATAATGTCAACTTTTAAATAAAACTGATAAAACTGAGGAATGACACACTCCACAAGCAAATTACATATTAATATAACATATTCTCACAAAAAACCGCAATATCAGCAATTATAATATCAAAATTCTTAATAAAGAACTTAACTCTTTTAATAAACAATAATAATAATAATGTATAATCTATGTAATAATAATAATTTATAATATATATGTAATAACATTAATAATACTATATATGACATATGTAATAATAATAAAAATACCTACAAATATCGCTGTAGGCCTAATGGGAGCAACTTGTTGCTGCTTGGATTTATTTAGCAACATTTGGCGAGCAACATTTTATGCGGCGCTTGCGCCCCTTAAAAACTGTAGCACACTTATGGACGCTGCATGAAAGGCAGCTGGCGCAAGTACATACAACTGGATATGTGATATATATATATATCGATGTATATAATTGTGTGTTTGTGTGTGTGTGTGTGCAAAATAAGCCCGATTTCAGCTTGCAGTTTTGTTTAGTGCTTGTGCGGCTTTGTTTGCTACCTGGCAAGGAGAATAAACCACCCTTAAATCGAAGCTTGCAAAGCTTTTTTGTGTCTCAACATTGGGGGAAACTGGCTGGCTGGCATGCAACAAGCCAAACGAATTGTGTTTGTGTGTGCTTGTTGTTGTTTGCCTGCTTCTGTGTGTGTGTTTGTGTGTTTGTGTGTTTGTGTGTGTATCTTTATCTGCTCCCTTTGCTGTGTGCCGTGTGACTGTCCTCGGTTGCCGCATTCGTATTCGTATTCGCATTCGCATTCGTGCTTTGTTGGTATCTGTGTAGGTGTCCGTCATCGTCAATACCAACATTTTCCCAGCTACAGCTTCTGCTTCAGCTGCTCGGCTCGCAGTGGCTGCCATCGTCGATACTTCAGTTTGTAGGATTTTTTGCACACTTGAGAGTTGAGTTTTAGTTCAGTTTTGGCAGAATTGATAGAAACACGAAGTGCGCAACGTGCGCGCAACGACGAAAGAAACGCGTCCAGTTTTGTAGATATAGAGATACAGATACAGATACAGATACACAAACGCACAACAAAAATAAGAAATAAGAAAATAGAAAAAAACAAAAAATCATATAGAATTATTTAAATGCTAGTTTGAATCGGTCGACTGAGCGCCCCGCTGGCCTACATCGTGACTATCTGGCCGGAATCAGAAACTGAAACGGTATCAGTTCAACAACAGCAATACAAGTAGCAGCAGCAGCAGCAGCAGCAGCAGAAGCAGCGGCAGCACGCTTCTAATTGAACAAAATAATTTTGTGGCATGCTCCTGTGTTGAACATTCAACTGAACTCTCATTGATTTATGTGTGTGTGTGTGTGTTTTATCGGCAAATTCTTTGTGATTTTGTGCGCGGCAATAACTAGTCCCGTATATGGGCAAAGAGAAACTGTTAAACTGCCTGTGTGTGTTTGTGTGTGTGTGTAGTTGTGAGTGAGTGCATCATTTAATTAGCAACCAAATTGCAAAATACTAAAATCTGTGCAAATACAACAGACGCGCCAACAGCAACAGCAGCAGCAGCATCAGGTAACAATAATAATACATATTTATAGAGTGCATGGCGTGCCATAAAATTCAAATACAATCGGTAGGTATTCATGTAGATATTAGCTGCATGCACAAGGCATGAATAAAGTTGATTTGTTGTTGCTGTTGTTTTTTTTTTTTTGTTTATTTATCTTCTTTTTTTGATTTTTTTTTTTGGTGCCTGTACCGTGATTTGCTTGCATGCAGCGCCCAGACTAGCCAACTAACTAATTGATACTTACTAAAGCTGACGGCTGATAAGGCGAAAGCAAAACGCAAGCGCAATTACATTTACTGTTACATCCAAAGAACAAAAGCTCGTTAAGCGAAGCACAAATAAGGCAAGTGCTGCTAAGCGACACAGACAGAAACAAAATTAAAGCTAAAGCTTAACACACACACACGCACACGCATTCATTCATTTTTTTGTGCCATCGCAATTTAAATGTGTCGAGCAGAAGCAAAAGCAATTGTGAACTGTGCGTTTCTTATGCTTTCGATCGTTTCTTGACAGTACGCAGCAGCGCACAGAGTCACGTGCCACTCTTTCGTACAGTTACTCTCTTTGTAGCTCTCTCTCTTTCTCTCTCTGCCAATATGGGTCGGTCAGCTCGTGCCTCTCAGGCACGCACGATCGTTAATATCTTCAACCTTCTTTTCTTTTGTGACTCGCTCACGCGCTCAGCGCCAGCGGCAGCTCACCTTGTGCTCCATCTGTGATTGTGTCTGTGTCTCTGACTGTCTCTCCCTCACATCGCTCTTCTCTTTCTTAGGTGCGCTCTCTCCGGCACTCCTTCTGCTTATTGCTTTGATTTAATTGTAGGTGCCTATATGCGAGTGTGCTGCTCTAGCTCTCTTTCTCAGTTTGCTACTCACAGTGCTGTTGTTGTTGCATTTGTTGCGCTGGCGATTGGCGTTGCCAAGTTCAGATACAGACACTGATATACTCAAATTCACACTCATACTCGCACTTATACTTGTTCTCGTACTCGCACTCGCACTCGCACTCGCATTCGCACTCGCACTTCTCGTGCTGTGCGTTCGCCTCGCGCTTGTATCCCGCAAATTGTTTAGTTTTTCTTTTCTTTTAGTGTTTCTCGTATTGTTTTGTATTTTCGTATCGTATCGCGCCGCTTTGCTCAGAGCGAAATCAGTTTGACGTTTGCTTTGACAGGCAATCGTCGTCTTCGTCGCCGCTACTGCCGCCGCCGTCGTCGTAGTTGGCGTCGCCGTCGTCGTTGTCGATCCGTTTTGGATGTGGATCGAGATCTTCAATTCGCAGTCACAACTCGCCGGTAGTCGCCGTCGCAGCGCAAGAATTTAAATCTCCCCCTTACAATAAATAAAACACAAAGAAAACCAAAGCAGCTTTGTAACGAAAAACAAAAATAATATTATGATTTAACCCGTGGGTGTGTGTGTGTGCGAGTGTTGTTTACCCGTGAGTGTGAGTGCGAGTGTGCGTGTGCGCTTGTAAATTAGGCAACCATAATGTGAGCCAATTGTATCTCGCAGATATACAGTCTGTGTTATCGCTGGGCGCATTTGTGACGTCACAATAGTCACAATTTGTGATTGCATTTCAGCCGCTGAGACTGCTGCTGCTGCTGCTGCGGCTGCTGCTCTGCATTTTAGCTTGTATTTGTTGCTGTTGTTGTTGTTACTTCGGCTGATGCTGTTATTACTCTTAATGCATTTAATTTAGTTATGCATCTTTGTGCACACACACTCTGACAATTTTAATATCTTGTGCGTCAACAACAACAGCAACAATAGCAGAAAGAGCAGCAGCACTGCTTTCGCGCTACGAACGTGACCTCCGTGTATTAAAATAAATTCTAATTTGTGAAGAAAGAGCAGCAAAAATTTGTTTTGTTATTGTTGTGACGATATTCCGCGAAGAAGTATTCGAGTATTTATACATACAAACACACACACACATTCACACGAACACTGCCGTACATAAATCTGTATCTGTATCTATAGATACATTTTTAGTTAGTGTGTGGCATTGTTCATGTGTATTTGTTTAATTTATATCTAGAGTCTGATATAAATATTAAAATACAAAATCAAATACCAGCCCCACAAACAGCAACCACAAACCAAAACAACAACTTTAACGATTATATTTCTTCAGGCTGTTTTTTTCCAGTTCTCTTTCTTATTTTTGGTACGTCAACAGTTAATGTATTGTACATGTTCACAGTTAGTTTATTGTTTTTATTATTATTTTATTTGTATGTTGTGCCACTGTATTTTGATAAATATTTTGTGACATTTACACTAACATTTTTGGTGCACACACGCACATATTGAGTACACACAACTTTGCCTTGAATTTGTCGCTGTCTCATTGTCACAAAATATTTACAGAATGCCCTCCACTAATAAACAACATATGAAATAAAAAAAATAAAAATTATAAAAGAAAATGAAATAAATATATAAATTAAAATTAAAGGCATATTCGGTAGCTGTGGACAATTTTCATGTGATTGGCGTCGCTAACATTTTTAACATTTAATATGTCAATGTATGTCTTTGTATATGTATCTATCAGCTAACGCAACTTGGCTTGGTCTCTATCTCTGTCTCTGAGTCTCTGTTAACAGCTCTCTTATAGACAGCAGCAGCAGCAGCAGAATCACATTAAAAGGCGCTTAAAGCTGTCTCAGTTAGCTATAAACTCACATTTGCACCCATACCCATGTACCTATACTGTTACCCATACTTATACCAATAGCTATATGCATAGACCTATATAGCCATAGCCATACTTGTCGTGAACAATGCAAAATATTGCCCCGTACTTTTAAGCAAGCCACAATAAACATGCAATTTGCAATTTGTGTTGCGTTTCGATTTGCTTCGTTTCGTTTTGGTTTTGATTTTGGCTTTGGCTTTGGGTTTGGGTTTTTACACACAATTGGTTCTTACTAGTGAAAAATTGCATCGTTGTATTAGTGACCCATTTTGGTGATTATCTAATGTCTGTTTTGCTTACTAAATTTGTGCTTCGTTCCGTTTCCATTTCATTTCGATTTTCACTATCTATGCGATACATTGTCTACGCAATCAGTGCCGGTTAACTGTTAACTCGAGTTGTCCACTTTACTTTGTTTGTGTTTGTGTGTGTGTGTGTATTTATTTTTTGGGTAAGTTTTTCCTAATTGATACTCAGTTTAAACTGTCTATTAAAAATCTGAAATTGCCATGGCATTGTTATTGTTAACAACAAATAAAACTGAACCGTGCCATCGCATACTGATTTTGGCGTTTTTTTTTTTTCATACCCATATTTCAATCAGTCAATGCATTTTTGTTAGTTTGTTATTCGCTCGAACGGCAAGTTGAATATTTTGTAACTACAGTTATGCAACTAGCCGCTCATCACACTGTGCGGTGCATGCTAAGCAGGCCGCCCATTGAGCAGCCAGATACAAATATATTGTATATTTTATATTGTAATAAACAGAATACTTGTCTATTTGTCTATGCCATATAACATATGAATTATTATTATTATTATTATTATTATTATATGCATATGCCTGGGCGTTTAGCCTTATTGCAGCCCATTCACGATTTGCGATTTATTGTGGATCGTGTTTTGTCAGCCGTTTTCAAGCCCCTTTTGCCTTTATCTGCCAGTTTAGATCAGCATTTGTAATGCTAATTCCAGAGTAGCAAAAACTCTTTGCAGCCCAAACAATATTTTGTTCAAACTATATTCATTCATATCTTATGTGCTATATATATATATATATATGTATCCACTACTTCCATCCATTATCAAATAGGGCAGCTATCCGCTTGTAAGCGATTAGTTTTTGGGGTACTGCCATTTGTCTCTCGGCGGGCTCAAGGGCAATGTAAATGTGTAGCTGACATTTTTGTGACGCACAAGCAAAGAATGATATTCTTAATGCTCTGTGTCCACCGAAGGGCGAACACTCTATCCATTGAAAATTTATAACACACATAACACACACAAACCACAAGCAAACATTTGAAATCAAATTATTATTTTACACACATTTTTCGCAATAATTAATAAATCAAGTGTTCATCCATTGCAATAAACATAATAAACTAAATATAAATATTAATAGCTTTAATTATCTCAATTCTGTTGAATCATATGACATTTTTAATATCACGAATTTAGCTTTATAGCTGTCATATGTCAAGTTGAATGCAATTTAAATAGCAAAGATATGAAACAAAATGAATAAAACAAAAAATGATGTAAGATTAACGTAAAACCCTATTCAACAACTTTTAATTTGTGGACATGACTATAACTTAATTAGAATTACAAATTCATATAATTTATACTTAAATTCAAAATAGTTGCCATTATGTAATTTATTCCACTTTCGAAGCAATCAAGTCCTGTACAATTTTGAGAGATTATTATGTGTCTCGTATATTGTGAGTGACTTGTATGAAAATAATATATTTTTTACATGAGTCACGCAGTCAGCAATTTATACAACTGAAGGCCAGTTAACTGATAATAATAATAATGCTTTTGCTAAGAACAATATTAAAAATATAAACAATTTTGATACAAAATGATTAAAAATACTTTGAGACTTAGCAGCATAAGCGAATACTTGAAGATAAATCATATTTATTTTTATAATTGAAACATTTTTTATAGAGTTTAGATGTTGTTTTGCGCAAAAATGTGTTTTTTATTAGCTAGTGAGAGATTAATCAAAAATGTGAATTTTATAGCTTAGTCTGGAACAAACAATCAAAATTTCCATTGTTTTTATTCCCAAATACAGATTCTCATAATTTATTTTCTGCCCAACCTTATGTTTAACTCAATTGAGCAGAAAATGAATTTGTGGCAGAAAATGACTATAAGCTAGAAAGCAAAATGCAGTGAAAATGAATTTTGTTGCCAGAACACGAATCACATAACTCATGCAGTGCCATATATAAGAAATATTTGCGAAAATTACATAAAACAGTGCTCAAAATTTAATTAAATACTCAATTTTAAGCAGCACAAGTTAACTTTTAAAATAGCACACAAATCCAGCTAGGTCAATGAAACCAGAATTAAAATTCAACACTCACACAAATATTGAGACTTTATTCTTGACAAATTGGTTAGTTTTAAGGTTCATACAGGATAAAAATCTTTAACAAATCACAATTAGAAAATGGAATTTGAGTCTGGGAAATATTCACAAAAGCGTAAATTAATAAAATTCAACAAAAACACATTGCAACAAATATATTCCAATTGTTGTGTAGGCAATTATATTAAAATATTAAATTTGACACGACATCAATTATATTTTTAGGACATATCTTAAAAGTTTCCTTTCTTTACTATTCCCAAAGTATTTAAGCTACTTTAATCCTCCGAGTTTCTCAAACCTCCTCCTACACCCTAAATGAAAACCATATTTAAATAACTTAGCGATTTGTTTTTTTTTTTTATTGGTGTTGTGTACAAAAATAATGAAATACTAAAATTAATTATTGTGTCGCAATGCATTGAACCCAAATTCGAGACCAAAAAAACAATTAAAAGATTTTTTACTCGAGAATTTGTTGTTGTTTAAATATAGTTATTACTTAAAGCAACTGTTAATGCTTTCAATGCCATATATTTATTTAATAAATAATAGTAATGGCTCACTTCAAATGAAATTATCAAACTGAGAGGAAGCATATAAATTGCACGATTAAAAATTGCTACAATCTATGCATACACACATATTATTCATGTATACAAACATATATATACATCGAAGTAAATATGTATGTAGTGGCACTCAGAAAAATATCTTCTTAAGCAATCGAAAATTGTATGACATTTGAAGCACAGGGGTAATTCACCTTATTATAAGAAATTTCGTAATTTGTATAATTTGGAACTGCATGTGAAACCGGAATTGGAATTCCAATCGGAACCGCATTTTTAACAATTAAAATTCATAAACAAAATCGGAACTAAAGTTCATTTCGGTTTAACACCCTGATAAGAAATAATTACAAAAAAAAAAAAAAAAAAAAAAACAGAGAAACTTTACAGTTTTCGGGTAGATTTTTGTGAAATTCAGAATGATGTATTTTCTTGAGTGTATGTGAATTGTTGTAGATACAATAAGCAAGTAAATACAATGCCACAGAAAATGCAGCAGCTGAAAAGCGTTGATGTGCAAAATACTATCAGATACTAAATCATATCTGCGACTTCGTTTTGGTTTCTTTGTCAACGCCGCTCGGTTGTCAAGTTGCCGAGTTGCCAAAATTGCCAAATTGCCAAACAGCCAAGTTGGCTCGCATATGGCTATGGATATGGCCCCCTGTCGCTCTACATGGCGATGCCTGGCAGCGACTCTCCATACATGATGTATACATCCATCCATACATACACATACATATATATGTGTGCACAATTTAATTTATATTGTGGCACGCATAGCAACACACACTTGCTGATGCTATTAGATGAATAACTATAACCACCTGCATACTAATAATTTTGTGACTCTCAAGTTGGTTCTACTGCAAACTACTCGTAAAATTTTACCCACAAAACCACTTTTTAACACACTCAGAAAATAATCAATTTCAGATAAAAGTAACAAACATAAAAATTTTCTTCATTTTTTAAAATAATTTATAAATTTACGCAACAATATTTCTTTTCTAAAAATTTAAAATGCTTGTTATGTGTAAATTCAATATATAAAAATAAATAAAGAAATCTAGTTTTAGAGGTATAAAAAAACATTGAAATTTATTTCTAAATTGTAGAATAATTAAAACTTAAATTAAAAACAGTTTCTATACAAAGGTCTGTTACATGAATAATAAAGTGAATTATTCATGGCCCCTAAAGTGTACAAATTTAATAGAAGACAGCTATTTTTTTTCCAGAGTGCAGCGAGCCTTGCACATCCTTTACCAGCTAGGAGGCACATCCTTTGGCGCTAATAGAATTTGGTGCTGCTGATGTGATTAGTTTTTTAGTTGCTTGGCGCCAGGCTGGTATCCTTGTCGTCACTTGAAGGCTCCAACACACATACACGCACACACTGACACATGTATAAATTGTATGTGTGTGTGTGTGTGTTTTTTTTTTTATTTTATTATATCCAACTTGAAGGCGAAAAGCAAAAATCATTAATTTTCTTTTAATAGTTATGGCGCTGTGCTAAAAATAATTTGTTTAAAGCAACAGACAGACAGGGACAAGATATACAAGAGATTATAGCCACATACAAACACACA
Organism: Drosophila longiperda; assembly: GCA_035042125.1. Lineage (NCBI taxonomy): Eukaryota > Metazoa > Arthropoda > Insecta > Diptera > Drosophilidae > Drosophila > Drosophila longiperda. Next base: position 9,480,412 of record JAWNLV010000107.1, on the reverse strand, counting down.
TGATATATGTATATATATATATATATATATATATAAATGTGAATATATAGTACATATATATATGCATGTGTTTATGCCTATTTTTTTGGTATCTCACAGCATTTGGAATTGACTGACCATTGTCTCGACATGCCTGAGACTGTTGAAGCTTCTTCTGACACTGCCTGTCTAGTTTGTGTCTTGTTGTGACGCCTTTGTTTTTTTGGCTAACAATACAAGCTGACAAACACAAACAGACAGGCAACCAACCAAGTTGGCAGTGAAAGCGACGTCAACAAGTGGCCCCCAAATGGTGAGTGTCCTCACTGGAACTCTTTATCCCTTTTGGCTAGTCAATCAACGTCGTGCATTGCCAGCTTCCAATCAAGTGCAGGATATAGAGCAATCTAAAAGCAACAACATAAACAACAGAAAACACATGTCTCACTTGTGTGCAGCGGAACTGAATGTGTTTTCCTCCGGGCAAACTTAAATGCAAACATTCGAGGAGCAGTCACTGTTTGGAATGTTTAGTAAAATTTTTGAAATAGGTCGACGTGGGGCCATTTTCCTAATCTAAAGTGTTTTATTTTTATTTTTTTTTTTTTTTTTGACTTCATATCAGTTGATTTGCTTCTTACGCTTGCGTTCAACTTTTATCTAAATATTTAAAATTAACTTCGCACTTCTGATGAGGCATTTGGTATTTCTTTGATAAAGCAGCGCCAAGACGACGTCACAGTCATAAAGAAATTAAACAAAGCCACAACAAAGAAATATAACTACGAAAAGTTGTCCAAATCCAAATCCCAAAGACGCCAAGCTATCCGTCACTTCGATATGGATACGTGCCCATGAAGGGTCAAATACACACTTCAAATTTCACCTATCAAATTTCTGAGTCCCCCTTTGGAAACTTTTGGGTCTCGTCTGTTGAAACTTTAGTTTTTTTGTAAACTAAACCATTTGGCGACTATTGACCGTTTTCAGAGGTTGCACTAGCCTCCAATGTATTATTCTGCTGCTGTTGCATTACTTATTTATATATATATTTGTGCAGGTTGATCACGTAATCAGCAAAAGCGTGTATGGAAATCCCAATATTTGTGCCTTGGCTTCAATAATCATTGCCAATATTGGGCTTTTTTTGAATTTATTACACTTGACAAATTATACAATTTCTTTTTTTCAAAATATTTTTATGTGACACTTTCAATGAAACATTTTAATATTTATGTGAATTAAACTTGCTTTGATTAACTGACTTATTGAATGACAATTAGCAGGCAGCTGGGCAATGCATCTAAGAATTAAATAATTTTCAAAAGCAAACAATAAAAATATCGAAATTAATAAACTGTGATTAAATTACATTAATCTGAAACAGGTGTTGCAAGGCAACTGTTTAGCTTTCAAAAAAATAAACTTTTCTATGTACTTCACACCCCGCACCTCGTCTCGGGGTTTTCTGTGCTGAGCTTCTACTTGGGCTAAGTAGATAAAACCAGCTGTGCCTCATCGTGAAAGAAAAATAAATAAATAAAATTCGAGACATTGAAAAACGATCGCTCAACATTTGCGACTGCTGTTAGGAATATAAATTGTAATGTTTTAGTTCATTTGACACATACGGAAAGTGAGCAACATCCTCATTAATCTAGTAACAATGGAGATATCTGAGGCATGCATACAAATATATAATATTGTTGATTAGATATACTATTTATTTATTATGTGATTTGTCACCCGACCTCACATAATCTATCTAACTATCATTGACTTTTCATAAAAACAAGTTATGCTCAAAAAATCTCATGAATTTAATTCGATTAAGTATTATTTTGTATTAAATAATATTCCAAACAATAATCAGATGATTTTTTCATTATTATCTTCATTTGAGTTTATATATTTTTACGTAAATAGTCAATAAATTGAGCGGTAACTTATTTTACTACTAAAATAATAATGATAAGGATGGTAAATCGGCAGATCGTATCGAAAATGTGAACTGATATCAATGGAATTCGATGCGCAATAATCAAATTGAATATGATTTTTATGACAATGAAGGACGCTGAATTGTTTACTTGTTGACGTTTACAAATATTCCACTACCTTAACTTTATCAATACGATTAATGGCATATAAAAAATTAAGGCTTAATAAAACATTTAAATTTATAAACAAGATGTTTCCCACGACTTTTCCACTGCCATAAATTTGATCAATCTAAACATTGATGCTGATCTAGAATATATATATATATATATACAATCATAAATCTGTTAAATTTTATGATACCCTTTTTAACCGTTTACTAATTAGTTTGCGGTATAAAAACTAGATTTCTGGATCACATCTCATATGCATCACTTTGTGTGGGCAATTTATTAAAAAATTATAGCTTCAGAGTGTTTATAAACGCATATAAATACAATTATTGATAAATTGATTTGATCAAATTGCTTTGATTTATGATTGATGATCATGCAGCTAATCTTATTTGTTGTTCACCTAGATGATTTCGCTGTTTTTTTTTTTTTTCATAGTTAGCGGTAAACTGGTTTTAGGGTCTAAACTCCAACTGTTCCAGCTGATTGCAAGATTAGTTATTTAGCCGATTCAATGCAGAAGGCAGACTGCTTAGCAATGCTGACTTAGCCAAGTAAATGGAGGTCAACAAATTGTTGTTTTAAAATAACTGCAAATATGCCAACATATTTACTACCAAAAATACATGAATCGACATACATATATATATATATATATATATATATATATATATATATTTTATGTGCTCTATTAATCTAAATATTTTGTTCAATTTATTTTTTCTGGTTTTTAGATGAAGTGGGTAGTCGAGCAATCAGCCAATCAATAGATAGCCGCTTGACGCGCACACCCAAAAAATGTTTCAATTATGTTACCCACAACAAGCACACAACCAAAACCACAACAACAAACGCTTCAACAACAACAACAACAAAAGCAACAAGAGCAACAGCAGCACCCAAATAGAAGCAGCAGCTTCACTGAATATACCAAAAGCCACAGCTTAAGCATCGAGACAAGCAGAAGCTGTAGAAGCTGGCCACAGTTGGCCACAGCGCCATTGAAACCCAAGAAGAACCAAACCAAACAGCGACCAAAAACAAACCGATTCCGACAACAAATTAGCATAGCCATAGCAACAAGAGGTGCAGGAGCAGGAGCAGGAGCAGGAGCAGTAGGAGTAGAAGCAGGAACAGGACATCGCCATGGGTTGCTCACCGAGTACATTGCACAATTCGTCGTCGACCACAGAGGCGCCGGGTGGCGTGGACGGTGTTGGTGGTAATGGTGGTAATGCCCCCTTGCCACTGGATGGCAACGAAAAGGATGGCAGCCTGTTATTCTGCATCAAGTTGCGACGCAACCGCATGCGCAGCTGCAGCTGTGGCGCCGACACACTACAGAATCAGAACGGCGATGGCAGCACTGGCAGTGCCACTTGCGGGGACAACATCATGTGCAACCAGGGTCTGCTTAATCCGATGCAAACCAAAAACGAGTCCGACTACGAAAAGGTAGGTTATGCTGGCCACACCCATTTATTAAACGATACCCAACGATTGACCGACCAACTGAACTAACATTTGCTCTCATCTGTTCTAATCACCGCCTGCAGCTCAGCACTGGCAAAAAAGATTCCATTGTGACTGTGGCGGCTCTCGGCAATTTCACCCACAGTGTTGTGCGGCGTGCAACAGGAACGGGCAGTAAGTACTCTCATTACAAATTCAACCTAACACATATTGCAAACGGTATGTTTTAGCTTTAGTAGAAAACTGGTTTCGTTGTAAAGTTTAAAGTGTGAAGTGAAAACTTCTTACATATTTGCAAATCAAAAATTAAGAAAACAAATTAAAAACCTGGTCAACAACAGCAGATGAATACTTTTTCTGAATCATGTTTAAAGTTATTTATCGTACGAAAAAAGCTGAGATTTTATTTTGATAAAGGGCATTTAAGCAACGGTGAATGTCAAAAAGTTAACAGTACACAGTTGGCGGTTTTGTGTGTATCATTAAAGTTTGGTGAAGCAGAGCACGGATGGCCGTAATACGATCTGCGACAAGTCAGCTGGCGCTGATGGTTTTCTCTGGTTTTCGGTACCCAAGCGCAGATGTTTTGTGCCGACTCCAATTAACGGCTGGAGTCTAAGCTTCCACATATCACTGGTGCGGGAAGTGCAGACGGTAGCAGTAGCCACAGCTGCTGCCTAACGAGAGAGTGGGCGAGCGAGAGCGAGAGAGAGGCTGTGGCAGAGTGAGAGAGAGAGAGTGCCTGTTTATGAATGCGCTTTGCTTTAGAAACTTGATCGCGCTCAGCAAACGACAAACCGAACACCGATCGTTGATCTGAGAGCGGTTCTCTCTTCGCACTTACCTTACTCTGCGCCTCCCCCGCAGCAACGACAAAGTCAACGAAGTGAACTCAAAGCAAACGCAATCGCAACAGCTGCTTGCCATTTATGGAGTCAGTCGCTTTGAATTGGTTCGCCGTGTCGGTCGCCAAGCGCAGTGCAACGGGACGTGTAGAAGACATCGACTGTGTCTTAAAATACAAATAACAATAATAAATTTTACGATAACACACAATAATACACTGGTGCAATCGAGGCGCATGTTTTTGAACTGGGTTCGCCCAAGCCAAGTAGCTCGTTATGCAAATCGAAATCTCAGATGTTGAAGGTGTTCAATATCAACATTCAGTTTCAGACAATGTTCGCGAGTGAGTTACAACAAATGCAGCGGGTTCGATTCGCGGGCGTTTGGCCATCGCCAACTGGTCGCCAGCAGCAACAGCAACAGCAGCAACATCAATTGCAGCTATAGCAGTTGCAGTAGCTGCCGTTGCTTGTTCTACTCGCTGTTTTTAGTTTTTAGTGGCCTAATGTGACGGCACAAATTTGGCAAGAAAAGCCGTGCAAGTGACTGCAACGCGTATTAGCCAGGGTCAACCAGTTGGTAACCAAAATCGAACGCAATTAAAGCTTATGACACCAACAACAAAATTCAGCAACATGCACAAATCTGTGTGACAAAAATGTATACACATATATATATAAAATACATATGAAAGATCGATGCAACGATGTGGAATTGTGTGTAGTGTGGAAAAAAACAGCTCGACGCCGCATAGCACGCCAAAATCTACGAAAACACCAACAAAAAAAGAAGCAAATAAAATCAAAAAAATAATAGCAACAATTTTACACAGCATCGAAAAGTGTTAAAATTCAAAATCAACTTCACAACTAAGTGTGCCAATAACAAAAACAACAAGTGTAACTGTGCTGGTAGCCAAAAGCGAATAGAACACGAATTTGTCTAGCAAAACTTTAGTTGAATTTATGTTAGTATCTGTAGCAATAAGTCAGCTGGCTGTATCTGTATCTGTAACTGTATCTGTAGTCGTGTATCTGGCTGTGATTTAATGCATTTGCATGCGTTTCCATTCTAAAATTTGGCTGCATTTTCTATTTGCACACTGCACTTGCCAAATCTGTGCAATAACTGCCAACTCATTAACATGTTCTAACGGCTAACGACCCAAAGTGGCACTGTAATGCAAACAGCGAAAACTAATTAGAACAACAAAAGTAACAATACCTGTATAAACATAAATATTCATATGTATGTATTTGTGGACCTATGTGCATATTTATATCATCGCACACACAATTTTTTATTTGTATTCAGTTTTGGGAATCTGAACGCATAGATAAAAACCAATGAAAAAAATTCACATGACAATCTGGTTTGTTTTACACGCAACTGTGACGATCTCTTAGATTCCACATTCGCAATCAAACAAAATACAATAAAAAGAATCCAATACTAATACACATACGCACGCACCGTTATACAATGCACAGCGTTGCCAGAGTGCTCCGAAATGCCAGCGGACGATCGTCTGGCTGAAAACAATAACAATCGAGCAGCAGCAGCAGCAGCCACCCACGCAATGGCGCCAAAACATCAATCAAAGCAAAATACACAAAGGCAGCAGCAGAAGCAACAGCAGAGCAAACAAACAATAGGCAAACTAAAATGAGAAATGAAAACAAAACAAAACTCTGAAATACAGCGAAAAGGAAAAAATGCTAAATATGAGTATCAGAACGACGCTATCGATACATTATGTGCGCCTAATCCCCGCCTGCCACCAGCTGGCAAACGGCAGGTGTCCGAGTGCCAACTGCCAATTGCCAAGTGGCAAGCGCCATGTGCCAAGTGCTCTGCAATTGATCAATGTATTCCTTAACATTAATCACTTTAAGGGCGCAGCGCATTCAAACTCAATTGAATTGAATTCAATTGAATTGAATTGAATTGAATTGAATTGATTAAAGCCTTAAAGTAGTTGTTGTTAATCTGTTCTTATGCCTACAAGTTTGTCGCAATTAAAATCCAATTTTGTTATTTTTGGTATTGTTGGTCCGCTGTTGTTTATAGTTAGGTAGCCAGTGGCACTACTCCCGAAAGCCACGTGAAGCTTTTCACAAATACTGCTGAGACCCAGAAGATTAGATTAGAGCGCAGACAGGCTGTGTGTCTTTGAGCGGGAAGAAAACTGAGATAGACAGAGACACAGAGACAGCAAAAGACAGAGAGAAAGAGAGAGAGAGTGAATTGTCACAAGCTGGACGGTAGTGTCAATATGGCGACACTGGACTTGTCCATGGCATGTCCATGCTGACTAGCTGACTATCTGTCACCTATCAACGGTGATGATCACCGTTAGATAAGTAAAGCCTCCCAGAAGGTTTCGTATTTCGGGTTTCGGTTTCAGTATCGGACGACAAATGAGCAACATGCCCAGAAGCAGGCCAACTAAATACACACACACATAGTATCTCTCTCTCTCTCTCTCTCTCTCCCTTGTGCAGTAGGAGTATAGTCATCGTACATAGATGTAGATTGTGCACGCGGTTTGTTTTCTACTTGATTATTTGTTTGTATCTGTGTGTGTGTGTGTGTGTTTCTGAAAACGCATTATACGCCTGTGTTTCAGTATCCGTATCTCTATGTGTACGGGGGCCTAAACATCTGAATACTATGAGCAAACTGATATTATCTTATCAAAAATTAATTGGTTGTCATGACAACGACCAAGGCGCAAAAGACACACTCTCTCAACCAATGACCGGCTACTCACATCCGACAAATGCTCTACAGCAGCCGCCTCATCACAAACCAAACTTAACTAACACAAATATTGTGAAATATATTTTTTAATTGAGACTCACGTAATACGTGTCCTTCATCGACGTGATTTCCTTATTCGACTGGTGTTTATAACATATTTTCAAGTCTGACATTTTTTCGTGCTCAGCGCATATTCAAAATATGCTTGTAAATTGCATTTCTATCCACATTTACAGCGAATGTTAAAGCCATCAAAATATCACGTCTAGAATAACAAATTGCAGGTTGCAAAATGCATCGGCATTTAAATAGATTTTATACGCAAATGTGATTTTAAATATATAAAATAACACTGGATTCTTAAAGCACTTGTTAAGATACTTTAATAACTTGAATGCATTTGGGTATTAAATGAATGCAATCTGGTATTATTTTGCAATGAATGTTTGTCATTAAAGCGTAAATCGAATTATGGGTATTAAATATAATTTGAATTTCGAAGTGCGTACATATTTTCACATATTTTTATGTATATGAATTGAATTGCATATTGTAGATTTATTTTGGCATACAAAAATATAACCAATATAAAACCAGTGGTTGACGACTGACAAAAAATGTATTTCTTTAAAACTGTGGCTGGAGTTATGGCAATTAATAAATAAATCCTTTTTCGTTGCTATTAAAAATTCTAATAAAAATTCTACTTCTTTTAATTAACTTATGAAAATAACAATTTTTGCTATACTTATTTCTGTTCATTTCTTAATTTAAGTAACCAAAAATGTGTACTTAAATTAAACTCTAAGAAATGTCGATAAATAATGAATAAGATTTGTAAATATTCTTATAAAGTAAATAAAACAAACTTCAAGAAGCCAATTTAAATGAAATACATTTAAATGCAGACTTAAGCTGTGATTACAGACGAACATAAAAGATTTTGCCGTTACTTAGCAGCCTCGGGCCAGGTCAAAAGGCGAACAAGCGAACAAGCGAACATGCCGAGAGTTTGGTGTGTAGGGCGAAGTTCGGTCGTTTTGTGGTTTCAGATTCCGTGCGAGAATTATCATCTGGCAAACAGTTTTTCATAACGGATTAGTGCGGACGTTTCGCAGTGGCCTGGTCTAGTCGGTACTACAGTACTACCAGTTCCAGTTACCAGTTCCCAATTACCAGTCGGCCCGTTGCCCGGTTTTTTTTTTTGTTGTTCGCTGTGCGCTTTCATAACACAACTTTAAATAAGAACAAATTGAGTTTCATTAAAGTTTCGCTTCTGTACAGTTTGTGGCTGTGTTTATTTTGCAAATAACAATATCCGTAGCCATAACTCTGTGTGTGTGTGTGTGTGTTTGTGTGTGTCCTGCTGTTTGTTGAGCAGTTAAATTTTAATATTGCCTGCAGTTCGTTTGCATAGTGTCGCCATAGCCATCGCCATCGCCATCTCAGTCGTCGTCGCCATGCACACTCGTAAATAAGCCAAGTGCTAATCGATCAAAATCAAGCGCACCTTCAATTCCAAACGAACCGAAACGGAACCCCCCCTTCCCTCGTCAACAGGCAACTTGTGCATACACTTTACACACTAATGAGCCACAAGTAACTGTTGCCAGTCTTGGTGTGTGTGTGTGTAGTGTGTGTGTAACATGAGCCTTAATGTGAGCAAGTATTGTAAGTATTTTTGCTGCCACTAATATTGGCGCCACTTCTGCAACAACTACTCCTCTCTCTTTCTATGTGTGTGTGTGTGTGTGTTTGTGTATGTGTGTGTGTATAGTTAAATGTTTGAGATTCCAACTGAAAATTAAACATGGCTATAAAGTGTATGAACATAGCGCCGTCAACCAAAGCCTAAACCAAAACCAAAACCAAAAACCCTGTTGCCTACTGCTGGCGACGTCAGCGGCTGCTGCTGCTGCTGCTGCTGCTGCGGCTTTTATCTAAACAATTTATCGATTTTCGCTTAGATTACAACGCGTACCGCTAGCCAGCGCAACTGAGGCAGGCGGACGCTAACAACGATAAGATACACACAGACCTGGCCAGGCCAGGCCAGACTAGGCAAGACCAGGCCAGGCCGTATGTATTTATTTGAATATACGCAAATATTTTTCTCTATACATATACATAAGTGCGAGTACATATATATATATAAATATATATATAAAATGATATGAGTACGCAACAGAGTAGAGTAGCGTTGGGGCTGTGTGGAGTGCCTCAACAGAGTTCCGCATGTTTATGTTTCAGGGCTATTTTTGTTCATAAATATGCCCATAGTTTGGTATAGAGATATACGTACTCCGTACGTACATAACATATTTATGTAGTTATGCATGTGGAGCAGGTTATCATTACGGACTAATTGTCTGAAATCAATGCCAACAGATAAACATAGACAAACAGTCAAACAGCCAGCGACGGCTACAACCAAAAAAAAATAAATGACAAAATTAACATAGTGTCACGAAAAATAATCAAAAGCGTTAATTATGTTGAATATTTGTAGTTCATTTGCAAAGTCGGCAAAATAATAATAATATACGAGAAAAAAAACAAACAATCAAACATAATAATAAACACGTAAGAAAGGCACAACAATGATCATATCGAGTCAGCCAGCAAACCTGTCCGGAACATCGTCGGCCCAAATGAGCGATGAAAGCGTCGAAAGCGATTGCAACTGTGGGGCGGGGGCGGGGGCGGGCAATCTAAAGATGGGCAGGGCGGCCAAACAAATTCAAACGCATGACGTGGAGCCAGAAACAACAACAACAACAACACAAACAACAACAATAACAGGCAAAGCAACAACTATAACAAGCAAAGCTTCATTAACGCGTCCGGCCTCCGAGTCCGAGCTGCTTGTGGGTAAGCGGATTGTCTTGGGTGTGCAAGTGTGTGCGAGTGTGTATGCCTGTGTGTGTGTGTGTGGGTGTGCATATTCTTAAGCGTGGGTTAAGCGTACGTGTGCCCGGTTATAAAGTGTTTTTGAAATGCCAACGTTTATAATTAAATAAAACGTGTGACTAGACGAGATGTCTGAGGCTTATGTGTATGTGTGTGTGTGTGTAAGTGTATACTTTATGTGTGTGCGTGCGGGCATTTGTGAGTGCCAACCTAAAAGTAGGCTACACATTTCACATAGCACACACAAAATTGTAGCATGCCTCTCAGCGCAAGCAGCTTAGAGACACATTTAATAAATTAATCGTATTGCAATCATCATTTTTGTTATTTTGTTGTTGTTGTTTCTTTGCAGGCACAGGCACATCGGGCACCAGCTCATCCGGTGGCGGTCGTCCTGGTCACCGCAAGTCCTCACTGGCGCTGGCACTCACGCCCGAGGATGACTCAATGGACGTGTATCAGGTAATTTATATATATATATATATAAATACAAATTTCCTTTTTTTTGTTACTTTTTTTTTTTTTGGGCAAACCGTTTTGTGATGCTGACTTAGTGTTTTTGGGACGCTTACGCTTCGTTGGGTTTGGGCCAGTGTTTTTTGGCCGGGCAATTGTTTTTTTTTTCTGTTTTCTTTTTTTTTTGTTGACAACGCACATGTGTGTTACGTATTTGATAAGCTATCTTATCGATGCTAATGGTATATGATGGCCGCTCTTGCCAATGTATAATATTTGCTATTTGTATATTCTGAGGCGCTTTAAATTTTTGCTCAATTGTGTTTCTTTAAATTGTTACTCAATTAACAAAGACTGAGAATTAATAGATTAAAAAAAGAGAACCGAAAGAGTGAATGTGTGAATAAGTTGATGTGTGTGTGTGTGTTTGTGTGTGTGTGTGTGTGTGTGTGGAGGCTATTTGCCATTGAGTCGCATATAAACAATGCGCTGCCAGAGAAATCAAATCAATTAACATTGAAGGTGGGAAATCAAAAAGTAAAGAAATAGATTAACCGACCGCATTGCCAGCTACTCGTATCTTGACGTCGCCCCATTGTTGAGCCAATTGACTCAGTTAGTCAGTTTTCATCGTCGAACCGCAATAACCTATCGAAATATTCAGCACGCCGTCAGTGTCCGTCCAAATACCGTCGAGACTCGTTCAACTGGATTAACAAAAACTGAAAATAACACAAAAATTAAAAAAAATATACATATATATATATATATATATATATATCACAATTTGAGCACTTGACAATAAATACAACTACCAATGTGCTGCAGTGCCTCTGTTGTTTGCTGCTGCTTACGTATGATGGCCTAGAAGGACATTTGGAGTATAATACTACAATTTACAGTTAGAGCATTCAGTCAAGTGTTTTTTTTTTTTTGTTGATGTGCCCATTGATATTGTGAAGTAGCCAAGCAGCGCGCCAGTGAGTGTTATTGTATAATTAGCAGAATGCGCAATTGTTTGCCAAAAATGTTTCGAACCAAATCGTCGTCGACGTCGTCGGCTGCTGCCGTCGCCAATAGAAACGAGTCCGACACAGACTCCGATGCGGAGCGCTATGTCATTGCAAACACAACAACAACAATTGCAACTAGAAAAAAAAATCCAACACCATCTGATCAAGTGCTTGATAATGGCAACAAGAAGAAGCAGCAGCAACAGCAGCAGCAGCAGCAGCAGCGGACACCAGCCAAATCGACGGCAAAGACAACGAGAACAACGGTAATTACGTCGTTGGCCGATGACGTCGATGAGAGCCGGCTGATAAGCGCTGTTAGCACAGCTAATTCTAATGGCTTAAACAAAGAGCAAAGCAACAACAGCAGCAGCAGCAGCAGCAGCAGCAGCAACATCATTCAAACTGCGAGAAATGGCAGCATTTTGGCCTCGGAAATGAAAGAAGTTGGCAGTGAAATCTCATTGCCAGCATCAACTGCCACACAGGTGATGGGCAACTCCAGTGCCAGAAAAACGCCCGAGCAAATGGAATTGGAGTACGAGGCCAATGTGGCAGCGGAGGGCAGAGATATAATGACGCCACTGTTGCGCAACACAAGGTCGTTGTGCATGGCGTTTGCTGGCGTTGGTGTTGCAGCCCCTGGCCCAGGTGGTGGAGTCGGACGCATTTTGCAGCCGGAAATAGTCGAGGCCATACGCAATTTGGACACGCAGGCATTGCGTCTGAACAATCTCACACTCGAGGACAGAGTTCGCCTAACGCAACAACAGCAGCAACACCAGCAGCAGCAGCAGCCGGATGAGGACGATGATTGTGTGGTTTTGCGTCCCAAAGTTTTCACCTTCGACCGACAGTGCCACAGTTTGTACGAGCGACGTCTCCACAAGGGACCCAAGCTGCGTCTCTGGGTTGGCAGTGGCAAGAAGCCAGCGGCACAAAGTGACGAAGATGATTTCAAAACATTTCAGGTATTGCTGATAATTGGGGCAGCTTGACAGGTTCCACAAACATAGAATGTCAGAAAGTCAACTCTTTTATTTACAATCTGATATGCCAAAAATACGACGAAAAAAAAATAAATAAAGATAATAAAATCGTCAAAGTTAAATTTTTATCAAAACAACGAAAGAAAAATTGATTCATGATTGAATTGTGGCAGACGACAACAATTCCTAATCCTTCAGACAATTACAAATAATTATAAACTTCACACATTTGATTCATGATTTATAAATGAATGTGCCGTCAGAATATCAGAATCAACAAGAAAAGTGTAATTATTTCGAAACATTGAAAGAGTGACGAAAATGTACTATCAACAATTTAGCAACTTAATTAACTCAACATTAATCAAAACATGTTGAAATTGTTTACAGTTAAGTTATTGAATAATTAATTGATCAAAATGATGTGTTGAACGGAAAAACATTAACAACGCAATAATTTATTTATCGCCAACAAAGTGATTAAATTGTTTCCATTTTCATTTATAAACTACAGAATTTTGTTGAAATTAATTGAAAATGTTGCACACAAATTGAAAATCTTTTTTTACATTATTTTTAAATTATGTAAAATAAGCAGGCAAAAGTGAAACTGAAGATTGATTGAAATTGACTTGAAGTAACTTAAAAATCATCTTTATTTTTTACAAAATTGCTAATGTAAAGCTAAGCTAAATCCACTTATTTTAGATAAGCCTGAGTTATGGGGGAAATGCTCGGTTTATGAGTATCGATTTTTAAATCAACCATTACCAGTTGTAATTTCAAAAGACGGCTATAAATAGTTTTTGAAAATTGGTTGCTTTTGATGTCAACCTGTGTTTTCGTTACTGAATTGACACAACGTATACAGTGTGTGTGTGTGTGTGTGTGTGTATTAAATCCCCGATTTTCACATATCGAAATTATTCATATGAGCATAATAAATCTACAGACCAAGTCACAAAATACAGCAAACGGCGCCCCAACAATTTCCGTTGGGTGCGCAAGCAATTTTATTTTAATTTATCATCATTTTAGCGACGCATATTGTGTGTGACACACACACACACACACACATACGAACACACACACACACACACCCGTAAACACGACACGACACAGACAGAAGCTGAGTTAAGCCCTCTTATTTTGATGGCAAATCCAGCGCTGTAGATTTTTATTAAATTTTACACGTTGATTCATCTGCTTTCACCTTTTGTTCATCTGTTTTGATTTGTGTGTGTTTTTTGTATTGCAGCGAAATCTCATGGACTTGAAATATCCAACCGTGCTACCACCGAATCCTCAACTTAAGGTAAGCTGACACGTGCCACCCAACATACACAACATACACAACATACAACACACATATACAGCTAGCATTGCATATCAGCTCAGCTCAGCTCAGCTCTGTTCAGATCTGTTCAGCTCAGCGTTCCCCTAATGGGAGCTGGTGTCGCTGGTCTCCTGTTCTCCTGTCCAATTTGACTAATGCCCAATCCAATGTCAATTTGACTGCAGGCGCTTTTAGTTTTTCACAAATCGGATAGCATCTGCGAAGTAATCACCTTGGCGTGTCAGCGACATCAACTGGACGTAAAGCTGGTCAAATCCAAGGAGGAGGCACTGGAAACTCTGCACAAATCATATGCCACAGCGCAATGCTATCACCTAATTATAATTGATGCGCGCTCCACAAAGGTGCTCGATGCCGAGCACATTGCAAGGTGAGTGTGTGCCACACGTTGCGTATACGTGATGTGAACTTCTCTAAACTTTGCCCCCAAGGCAACAACGAAACTTTCCACTTAACTGTCCTTAAATTTACCCTCCCCCCCTTCTGTTTCTACTTCTGTCTTTATTAGAGCAATACGCCACACAAATGGACATCATTTAACGACAATAATTACGGTCTGCAAGAAGAGGTGAGTGAACATTAACGTGGTTAACTTGGTCGCTGGCCCAACTTGATGTCCAACTTGGTCTTCAACTATTTAATGTCCTCTTTGCAGTTTCTTTGAGAAGGATGACGCACTTATTGCTCTATTGGACGCTGGCGTTAATAGAGTAAGTTTCCCAATGCTGTATTCTCTGGGGCCATAACCATAACTTGCGAGTTTTATTTTTCTTGCAGTGCATAGCCGAGACGACCAACTTGGCGATGTGCAGCGTGGAAATGAAGCAGATTCTGCACTCGATCATCCGGCCCCATAATGTTATGTCCACTCAACAGGTAAACGCAATACGCAATTGAGTTAATGCCCTGCCACCTGGGGGCATGTTGCAGGAGGTGGCAGACATCTGTTCCCAGTTCCCAGATGCATTAATTCAATTGAATCGCCCAACGCTGGCCTGGCGCTTGGCGCCTGTCGCCTGGCGCTTTAATCGAATTGTAAATGTGATGTGCCTCTTGTTGCAACTATCCCACACAGGCACTCTACACGGCCCTGCATCGACTAAAGGAGGTGGTGCTCATCACGGACGACGTGTATCGCATACAGTATGCGAATCGTGCCACCGAGCGGCTCCTCAATATGCGGCTGGTGAGTGAGCTGCTCGAGGCCGCTCCTGCTACATGCCGCATGCAGCATGCAGCATGGAGCGTGCAACGTGCAATTGCAGACATTAATGAGATTTTCATTTGAAAAATTTCTATCCAACAACAGGACGAAATAATTAGCAAGCCATTAGCCGACATCTTCCACACCGACCTGTCCATCATCACTGAGCAGGGCAGGAGCATCAAGGAGTTCGATGGCATCCTAACGGTGCGCCGTAAGGGCCTACAGGATGGCATTCCCATGCATGTCCGTGTCGTGCCCGTGGCCTGCATTGGCAGGTAACATTACCCCTAGAAAAATATACTCTAGAATTCAGTTTTTGATTTGTTAAATTTTCTTTATATTTTGCTATTATTTCATTAAAATGTAAATTATAATTCTTCGATAATTTATAATTAAATTAGTAATAATTAGGCTCATACAAAACATTTTGAATTATTCCGATTTGTATTTAAAATTTTCATTATTAATTTCGACATTTCAAAAGTGAGTTTATTTTGAAATTTTAGATTACATTTTTTTCCCAAGTGCTGCTGAATTTATTAACACAATTTGTTGCCATTTCCAGTGCACCAACACATCTGATTTTCAACTTTGATGTGCCCGGTGGCGGTTTGGACTTTATAGCCACGCTGCCGCAGCCAAAGGAGGCGCCACGCGGCTCTCTGCACTCGGTGCGGCGCTGCAGCTTTGATGTGCGCTCAATTGCCTCCGATGGGCTGCGTCGCACCAGCCTGGCCAAGCTGACGTCTCTGCCCCTGGAGGCGCCCATAACCAAAGTATGACTTAAAAAAATAACCTATTGACTCCATTCCATCTGACAACATACGAATGATTTCAATGGCCATGTTGACAGTTTGTACTAAATTATCATCCGTGTCCGTGGTGTGTGGTTTGTGTGTGCATACCTAATTGTGTGTGTGTGTGTGTGAGTACATGTGCGTGTGTGTGTGTGTGTATCAGTCTTAATAATAATGTCCTGCCATGTAGCACCAGTAGCAAATAATCCAAAAAAAAAAAAAACATCTGCAAAAACCACGCACAACAAACACACAGAGCACACACACACTGACACCGGCAGATAGCAAATTGAATGCGAGTTGTGCGAAACTAGATTCAAATCAATGGTTGCACTATTCACCACTTAATTAATTAAGTACATTTCTATGTTCCACTCGCCTTTCAAATAAAGTTCAACAATTTCAAAGAGATAATTAGCAAAAGCTGAACAAAAGTTTTGTTAAATCAAAGAAATCATTCATCTCAATTAGTTAATTAAAATGAGCTTTGCACTGAATAAATAGGTTAGTTCTAAATATGTAATAAATAGTAGATATTAATATTTTAACTTTAAACTAAAATTCAAATAGGAATAAATCATAATGTTTTGTGGAGAAATATGGGAATGTGAAATCGATTTGAATCTGAGACGCACAACTCTAATTAAGCCCAGCTGGTTTGGATGTCACAATTGCTCATCCATATTTAACAGCTCGCAAAACATATTTTGCATTTTATTTAACGCTAATCCAATATTGATTCAATCACATTTTATTAACATATATATAGCAAACATGCCCGATAAAAATTGCACAACTAAAACTCTTGTTTTTTACATTTATTCTCTTTTTAAATCTCTTATTATGTTATGTTCTCTTTTACTTTTATGTTTTTTTATTTTTTGTCTACTTGAACAACGAACCACATCATGCTAAATATAAATATATATATCGAAATATTAAAATATATCAAAACACAAACAACAATTGTAATAAACATTATTGTAAATATGTTAAATGGTTCCGTTCACTCGTTCGCTCGTTCGCTTTGCTCTCTGCGCGGCGCTTGCAAAAAAAAAAATAAATAAAAATCAATTAAACAATCAAACAACAAATAAACAAAACAATCAACAATCAACAACCAACACATAAACTGCGCACTCGCACTTTAGATAATCAATTTACTATCACAAGTACAGGAGAATTGTTCAGCCGACGAGGCACGTCTCATAGACAAGGTCTTGGAGTTCCTCAAGCGCGAGGGCCTCTACAGTCCCCAAATGAAGGAGATACGCACCGATGATCCCACAGCTACCGATCTCATTGGCGCCCTACTAACGGTAAATCACTGCTTAATCATTTATCAATTATCCTTGCCTATATTCGCATTCAATATTTCTCTTTTAGGGTCCCAGTGTTTACTCGTCGCGCCGCAGCTCAAATGACTCCATAATCCGCACGGGCAACTCCACTCGGACTGCAACCATTGTGCCCGCCAAGATGAAGGTATGCAACTGTTCCATTCCACATTTTATAGTAAATATATCAGAAGCTATTCCTGATGGAATATCGAAGAGTTGTGATATTTTTGTGTCAAAATGTGACGACAATTGCAAGACCACAATTGTCAGCTTAGGGTTAGAGAAAAGATCACACATAATCTTGTAAATAGTATTCTCCAGTTATAATATTTGAGTACAATTTAATGATTTTTAACATTAAATTACAGGCCAATCCCATTATCATGGAACTACTTGAAGAATCTCTTAGCTGGGACTTTGATATTTTCAAATTGGAGGAGATCACCGACTACCATCCGCTGCTATACTTGGGCATGGAAATATTCCGGCGCTTCGACGTCTTTGCCACACTGAACATTGATGAGAACGTATGCAAGGCTTGGCTGGCAGTTATCGAGGCGCATTATCACAAGTGCAACACATATCACAATAGCACACATGCAGCGGATGTGATGCAGGTGGGTAGCACGCTCAAGTGGCACCCATTAAAAATATGACTCTAATTCTTGCGTTGCATGCAATTTGTGTAGGCGACGGGTGCATTCATCACGCAGCTGATCAGCAAGGAAATGGTAATGGATCGCATGGATCAGGCGACGGCCTTGATTGCGGCAGCGGCTCACGATGTCGATCATCCCGGCCGCTCATCCCAATTTCTGTGCAACTCGAACAATCCGCTGGCCATCATGTACAATGATCTAACGGTGCTGGAGTCCCATCATGCGGCAATCACTTTCAAGCTGACCTTGGGTAAAAGGAACACAGTTTTTATTAATACACAAATAAACTGACAAATGAAATGCGCTTGCAGGTGACGACAAGATCAACATTTTCAAGAACCTTGACCCGGAGACATACAAATCGGCGCGCAGCACAATTATCGATATGATATTGGCCACCGAAATGACGCGTCACTTTGAGCACTTGGCCAAGTTTGTGAGCGTCTTTGGCAGTGAGGTTGAGCCGCGTGAGGTGAGCTAGATGGCATTTAACTAATTATACTAGGATTGTAATAATACTATGTACATGGAATTACTTGCAGCTCGTGCAGTCGGAGGAGGAGACTTCGATACTTATGCGCCGCATGCTGATCAAGGTGGCGGATGTGAGCAATCCGGCACGTCCGATGCAGTACTGCATCGAGTGGGCACGTCGTATTGCCGAGGAGTACTTTATGCAGACGGACGAGGAGAAGCTGAAGCATTTGCCCATCGTGATGCCAATGTTCGATCGTGCCACCTGCAGCATACCAAAGAGCCAGATTGGTTTCATCGAATACATTATACAGGACATGATGGAGGCCTGGGACAGTAAGTTCGCCTCTTGTTCTTAACCACATGCAGAAATTAAAAATGATATTTTGTATAGGTTTTATTGATATGCCTCAGCTTATCACGTGCATGAAGATTAACTACTCACAGTGGAAGAAATATGATGAGCAGGGCGTTAATACGCTTGTCGATATTATGGCCAAGCAGCCGCCTGTGGGCACTAACAAGCCGTCCAATTCCAAATAGCATACGGCTTTCCGGAGGATATTCTCGGGTCTACTGAAGCCGTTGCCGGCACAGGCGCCTGCCACATCCACAATTGGCGAGAACGAAATGGAGGATATGCTCTAGTGCAGGCACACTCGGTCCCAGAGACGCGGCTTACGGCGCAGTCTCTCGGCATAGGACGCTCGTCCTACTTGTTGATCTTGTTGTTGTTGTAGTTGTTGCATTGTTGCATACATATCTCGACTATATAACGCTTCCAAGATATGCAATTTATATATATTTTGGCTGTTCCGTTGTTTAAACCCTTCTGTGCCAAAACGGGTTGACTGCAGCTGACTGCACACAACAATCCTCACAAGAGACAACAAACAAACAAACAAACAAACAAACAACAAACTGTCGCAAATGTTTGAAGAGCAAATGAAAACAAAACAAAGAAACAAACAAAAATATATTGGGCTGGACTCAAAATTTAATATTTAAGTAACATCACAAAACAAAACAAGAAAAAACAAAATTTCTATTTATATGTTAAACTATGTATGTGCGCTATTATATGTCAGTGTGTGTCTGTATGTGTGTGTGTGTGTGTGAGTGAGTGTGAATGAATGTGTACTTCTGCATGTCATAAGATAATAAAAAAATACCAAGTTTACATATAAAAACAACAACAACAAGAACTAGCAACAATTGTCGCATATTGTTGCCTCTAACAATATGGCGTGCGCTCCATCGAGTACCTAAAACGGTATCACATAGGCAACATAGGCAACAAAATGGCGTCGTTGCCATTACACAAATACTAGTACATAAGACGTACGTGTTACCCACCAAACCGTCGCCACCCCCTCTCGCACACAAAGACAATCTCTATTCAAAAAAAAAAAAGAAAAGAAATACAACTATCAAACAACTTTTATACTAAAAATCTTAACTATTTCATGGCTTTGGCCAGGCACAAGTTTTTCTATAAGTTTCAACTATAAATCAAATATTAATTGAAAATTCGTGGGATCACTATTTATTAACAGACCTTTAAACTATTACTAGGGGGGTGGTACTAAGGACAAAAAAACAAAAAACACAACAAGGTGAAACACTTTTCCAATGAATTTTTACATAAATTAATCAGTCAAACAGGACAAAACTGTTTTATTTATGGATAAACATAGATAAACTGCAAAGATATAGTTCGATGAAAAGATGAGTGTGTGTGTGTGTGTGTTTGTGCTTATGTGTGAATGTGTGAGTGTTTCACTGCATGGATTACCAGGGACATTATGTTGTTTGGGTAGCGCAAACGAACTAATGATTAGAATTACATATATGAGTCTAGATACATGTATTTGAACTAATGTACAACTAGCAGTTTGATTAGCAAAATCAACAACAATTCGAATCCATATATATATGTAAAATGCGGAATTCTATGTGGGACCCTTTCTACTACTACCTTTTATCTATAACACCTATGATTACTGTTGACGTTTGATAAATCAAACTGAATGCAAATATTTATATATTAAGTGAATCCTTTTTGAAATCTTTTTTATCTAATTGACTGAACAAATTACATATTATATATAACAAGTAAATTAATACGAATCAATAATACGTTCTTGTTAAAAAGCAAACAAAATTATAATAAAGATATATAAACATATATATGTATATATAACAAATATATATATACATAACTACAAATCAAAACAAAGCAAAATATTAAGTATATATACAACATAAACGATATATATATATATATATATATACATATATATAAAAAAAATTTATACAAGTTTTACGAAGCATAAGCATATTCAAAGGATATATTTATATATTATTATATATATATGTTTGAATGTTTGTTTGAATGCGTGTGTGTGTGTGTGTGTATATTCAACACAACATGGTCATTTAGTATGTATGCATACATTTTTAATGCAGTTTACACACATCCCAAAACAAACGAAACAACTAAAGCTAAAACCCGATCTAGCCGATCTCCAATTTGTGAAAAGTACTCCAAGATTCTAGCTCGAATCGATAGCTTCTGAGTGCATACCCACCTTCCAGGCCAAATTTGTACACAAAATCATATATATATATATACATATACGAGTGTAATACACATACATACATATTCACACATACGCATCACTTTTAACTGGATATATAATATATGAGTACATGTATACAGATATATATAATATATATATATATATATATATATATATATTTATTGTTGTTAATGTATGTGTTTTAAGTACGTGTTTATATATGTATGTATGTTAAGGACATGCTTATATCTTAATAAGTATTTACAAAATCAAAGCGAAAAAGAAACAATTCATTTGAAATACATGCTCTTTAAACAAATGCATGAAAATTTGTATTTCTGAATATTTCATAAATATTGTTTGTTTCTAAACAACCTGAAAAATCTTTATACAACTACAACTACTGACGTATATTTGTTACCGTGTCTGTTTTGCTCCTTGCAGGTTAAGGATTATAAATGTTAAGATTTAGTCAAATTTATTGTAAAACAAAAAATAAAAAAAAAACAAAACGCGAATAAAATACGCAAATGCATAAATTAAAAATACAAACAGTCAGCATTTATTTATATTTTTCTAAAAGCAAGCCAAAAACGCTATGCCAAATGATCATTAGCCTAAATGGTCAAGATGATGAATTCGAATAATATAGAATTAATAATGAATTATTATATCTGCTAGTTCTCTTATAAGTTATTGCATAATATTTTAATTGGATTCCCCTGTCATGAATTTCAATATGCGTCAATATGTGCTCTCCATCATCCATCGACGATCGGCATTTAAACAACCTGTTTAGCTGAGTGGCTCCGATTCTTTTGGGAAAATAACTGCGTATACAAAAAAAAAAGCGTAAACATAACATCAACTCCGAAGTACATAGGCCAAACAACAATTCGTTAGCACCAAAACTTTCTTTTGCGCGTTGCGACAGTGCTCAACAAAGAGCGCCGCTGTAACAAAAGCTGTTCGTAAAGAAAGTCTGAAAGCACACGACCGATTTTAATGCATTTCAAAAATCAAAAGTCGAAAATGAGAGAAAAAACAAACCGAGTCAAGTTTGGTGCCGTTATATAATACACACACATAAACGGATTATGTACAAGCGCCGTTAGAGATGAGCTTCCCAGCCAGGGAAACTGAAAGTAAATTTACTGTTAGCATTTTATAGTTTCCAAATTAGTTAAACGTGAGATTATCATATAAATGTGAATTGCAAATTATCAACAACCAAACAATTTAAATATTTACCTAACTCATTATAAGAATGAAAATGTCTTCATTTTGGTCGGTTTTAGTGAAATTAACATTTTCAATGTTATTAAAATTCATTTTATTTAACAAGCAAATTAACAAACATTCTTTAAAACACTTATTATCCTTTGAATCAATTACAATCACATCATCTACAGAAATAGTTTATAAAATATGTAAATTCATATTAATTTGCATCAATAAAAGTATTCATCGCATAGATCACAACGAATCACGTTCGCATCACTGTTGCTGGGCATTGTGTGCGAAATTCTGCCTCCGGTTTCTCGCTGACTGTTGCAGTGTGTTTAATATGGTGTCAACTGCAGAGCCGATCGGTTGAGCCCAATTCATATTGAAATATAGTTGTGCCGTTATAAACAAAGTCATAGTTATGCCCGAGTCGAGTTTCTTTGCGAGAAGCGTGCCCTTCGAGCAAATTGATAAGCTGGCCATCAGCGGAGGCTACTCATCCATTTATGCAACCAGTAAGCCCGATGTGCCAGTTGTCGGCAACTGGGAGCAGAGATTCTGTCGTCTGGCTGACACCTTCCAGCCTGTGCTGGATCGGGTCTATAATTTCGAGGTGCGCGAGGACGACGTGTGGATTGTGACGCTGCCAAAATGCGGCACCACCTGGATGCAGGAGCTGACTTGGCTGGTGCTCAATCAATGTGACTTTGAGACGGCCAAAAGCGTCGATTTGACCATACGGTCACCATTTTTGGAGTAAGCTATTATTTAGGTCTTTTATCCCAGATTATATTTATGGATATTCGCAAATTCAGATTCAATGGCGTAGTTCCGAATGTGCCACATGACACCATCGATGCAGCCAAAGCGATGAGCTCGCCACGTCTAATCAAATCACATTTGCCTGCTTATCTGCTGCCACGCCAGATATGGACAAAGAAGCCAAAGATCATTTACGTTTATCGCAATCCCAAGGATGCAGCCATTTCATATTTCCATCATTGGCGTGGTATGGTTGGATATCAGGGCACAAAGGCCGATTTCATGCATTCCTTCATCGATGGCTATGTGAACTTTACGCCCTGCTGGCCACATGTCCTCGACTTTTGGCAGCTGCGTCACGAGCCGCATATCTTTTTCACAAGCTACGAGCGTATGAAGACGCAGTTGGATCAGGTTATAAATGATGTGGCACACTTTTTGAAATGCCCCGTCACCAAGAAGAAAGTGGAGCAGATGAAAACACACTTGTCCTTTGAGAGCATGCGCGACAATCCGGCCTGCAATCATGCCAAGGAGTTTGAAAGCATGAAGGCTGCTGCGGGACGCGAGGTGGATGAGTTCAGGTGAGCAATAGAGATTTTGAATACAGATTTTAATGTTTATTGCTTAAAAGTGTCAATCAACATAGGTTTGTGCGACGCGGCGTTGTTGGCAGCCACAAGGATGAAATGACAGCGGACGTGATACGCGAATTCGATCTGTGGTCGGACATCAATCTAGAGAAGTACAAATTGCATATGGATGACTTTGCAACTTACAGCAAATACAACAAAGTATAAGCCATTATAAACAAATCGGCTGCTAACGCGTCGATTAATCATTTTAATAGATTTTAAAATTAAGTGATACTTATATACCCAGAAGTATGATTATACAATATTTAAATGTGTTTGTTGATTTTTGCTTGCATGTAAACAATTAGGAAATTCAGTTAGCCATTTCGACAAGCTATAATTTAACAATCATTAGCAGTGAAAAGCAAATGCATCCGACCAACCTTTGAGTATCTGACTTAAAGGTCTTGAAGTTTTGAGAAAAATATTTAACCACTGTATAAAATTGAATTAAAATCAGGAAAAAATAGTATTTTCTACAATCAGAATATTTTTTTTATATATACAAAATATAGTTATAAGCATTTAAACATTATTCTCATCACAAATTTATATAAATTAATTATTTTATTTACAATTCATATTTGTTTATGTAATCGCAATGTTATCAGCTAGGGGCAAAAACGTGACCAAACTGATAGCAAGGCACATTTTCGTTGATCACAAGACAATAATGCTGAACATATTGTTTACAAAGTGGTATCTGAATCTCATATTTATTTGAGTTACAATTAAAAATTTCAGCTTAATTTCTCAATTGTAATACGAAGATTGATAGGGTGTGGTCTATTCTTATTAGTAAGATAAGATATTTATGAATGGTTCATGATACGAAAATTATGGATGTTGATGCGGCACTATTGGATGCAGAAACTGGCATGTTCGCTATATAATTGCAAATTTATTATCAGCTACAAAATGAACCTTGAATTTATTACACCAGCATTGAGCGCAATCTCCTCGCTTACGTTGAAGACATGTGCAAGTTTCCAGAGAAGACTGTAAATGTAATGTTTAATTAAACATCTGTCCGCTCTGTGGATGCAGATGGGCGGACCAAAGCTTGCTTGTGACATCGGCAGCGGCAATTGCAACAGTTCCGCCAACAATTTGAGACCCGGTATAAAATTGGCTGGTCCATTGATGTTCTTCAGTACCTCATGTATCATTTGCGTCCAGAGCGACTTGTGCAGCGAATCCTCATCTTGCTTGTCAGGCTGCGTATATGCCAAAAGTGCTTGCACCAGCTCCTTGGTGCCCCTACGCTTGCAGGACGACTTTACGCCTGGAGGAGGTGCCGTATTGGTGATGACCAGGTATCGCAATATGCGCAATGCCATTATCAAATCACCCGGGAAGGTGGTCAGATAGTCCAGGGAACGACCAAAGGCAATATGTCATCGTAGATAAACACATTGATTGCCTCCAGTGGTTTCATACATTTCCTGGATATATGTATATATATACATATAATTGAATGTCTGATTACGGTATTTGATTTAAGAAATATAATTCTTTATTCATCAAAACACGTCTGTTCAGTTTGGTGTACAAAATATAACTCTGCTTATGCTACTGGTTTAATCAATAATGAAACCTCGCATTTGCGTCTTATTTCATTATTTACAGTTAGGTAAAATTTCTTGTGCTAGAATATACGGTTAGGTTTGATTGCTTATGCTGACAATGAATAAGGGATCCGCGCGCGGCGCTGGCGCCGTCGCAGTTAGTGTGGACATGAGAGATCTGCATGATGTCAGGGTCTGGTCACTATATACCTTAATGTTTTTCTTTATTTGAAAACAAACATGATTCGTAGGCGGTGCGGAGATAAGAACGACCCTTATTTTTTTTAAGCTCAGAATTACAGTTTATTACTCAGATAAAGATAATACTCAAGATTTTGCTCAGTGATTAAGTATTTAAATATATGCATAGTATTATTATGTTTTTGGCTCATTCTGTCTATAAATAAGCTGTGTAGCTGCACAATCATTGGTAGAAGTCAAAAATGGAATACGAGCAGGTCATACCGAAGAGCTATCCAGTCAATCTGATTGACAAGGATTGGTCCGAAAGGAAACTTTTCTTTTGGAAGCATGCCAAATCATTTCCAAACATGATTCATGATATGGAGGTCAGGGAAGATGATGTTTGGATTGTGACAAATGAAAAATGTGGTACTACTTGGATGCAGGAACTGACATGGTTGCTGCTGAACGATTGCGACTTCGAAGCTGCACTTTCCAAGGACTTGGAACTACGCTCTCCCTTTCTTGAGTAAGTAATCAAGCATCAAGGTTAGCAATCCATAACGCTTGTCCTTAGATTTGCGTTTGTAGGAGATGATTCAAAAACTGGTCTGGAGCGTGTAGAAGAACTGCCATCGCCTCGTCTAATAAAATCGCATCTGTCACTGCCCCAATTACCTCGTCAGTTGTGGCAGAAGAAAGCCAAAGTGATATATGTTTTTCGCAATCCCAAAGATGCTTGGGTATCTGGATATTATCATGACGTTACAGTTGGCTTTAGCTATGGGAAAACGTTAGAGCAATTCTTCGATGATTGTATGAGGCCAGAAAATTATCGCAGATATGTTATCGAGCATGCAACTGAGTTTTATCAGTTACGAAATGAGCCTTGGGTTTATTATACCAGCTTTGAGCGCATGAAATGCAATCTTCGCGCTGTCATTGAAGACTTGTGCAAGTTTCTAGACAAGACTGTAACGGAACAGCAAATGGAACGTTTACTTAAGCATCTCTCATTTGACGAAATGAAAAGTATGTGGAGACAATATTTTCTGTAATACCGAATTAATTCTGCTTTCTATTGTAGAAAATCCGACCACAAATCTTATTTGGGCGCGCAATCAGATTAAACACGAAAACCAAGGAAAAGAATTTCATAAGTGAGTGCAAAAAGTAATTGTGGAATAGAACTTTTAACATCGCTAACTTAATATTTTTGCAGTTTTGTACGAAAGGGCAAAGTAAATGGTTACAAAGA
The DNA here is from genome assembly GCA_035042125.1 of Drosophila longiperda. Lineage (NCBI taxonomy): Eukaryota > Metazoa > Arthropoda > Insecta > Diptera > Drosophilidae > Drosophila > Drosophila longiperda. The sequence goes on along the minus strand of JAWNLV010000107.1, from coordinate 9,453,820 downwards.
TGAATTGACACCTACGCAGATTGAGAAAGCTGATTATTTTATAGGGGAAAGACTTCTATTAAATAATGTAACTTTAGAAGAACTTTTGCTAGCTGAGAAACTATAAAGAAATTTTCCTATTATGTACACCAGATACGCAATCTTACTAGAAAATAAAATTAAGAAACAAACAAGTTGTAAATAATCAGAAAGTTTTGTATTTCTTTTTATCGGGATATATATATAAATATATTCATATATTTATATCTATGTGTATATCAATTGGTTCGTTCACCAGTGGCATCCATTGGGTTGGTGCATTGAGTAAATCGCGCTTTAGCAAGCTAAAATATAGCATACTTTTAGGAGCATTATTATTTTTCATGGCCACATTGTGTATTTTTTGTCACAACTTACATTGTTTACAAAATTAGCACTACTGAAGTAATTATGATATAAAAATTACAACAAAGCGTCTCCTGACCAAGCCTGGATGGAGTGCAATGAGCTGCTTCAAGTCCAACATTGCCGCTCCATTGACCAAATGCTTGAACTTCTCAAGCACTCTGAGTATACGTAAGAGCACCGGCGGCCGCTCCACATCCTGAAACTCCAGTAGCTGAGCGAGCTCTACGGCGGCTAACTTAAGCGTACGCCTTGGCATTGGGGACATTAATTGCGGTGGCTCGATTTGTGTCAACGAGCGCAACAGTAAAACTAACGATTCAATGTTAACATGGAACTTGACTGTCTCATTGTGGAGGATAACACGCTCCATCCAGTCCTGAAATTCGCTAATCTTCTGCTTCATCAACAATACCAGGTGATAAAATGTGTAGCTGTATGAAATAAAGACAACAACAGATATAAGGAATTTAATTCTTACTCATGCTCGGTGAGAATGACCAGATTGCGAACGGCCAATATAGAGATGCCGTGTGTCACCTCCACACAGTTAGGTTTGATTGCTTATGCTGACAATGAATAAGGGATACGCGCGCGGCGCTGGCGCCGTCGCAGTTAGTGTGGACATGAGAGATCTGCATGATGTCAGGGTCTGGTCACTATATACCTTAATGTTTTTCTTTATTTGAAAACAAACATGATTCGTGCGCGGTGCGGAGATAAGAACGACTTTTATTTTTTTTTTTAGTTCAGAATTTCAGTTTATTACTCAGATAAACATAATACTCAAGATTTTGCTCAGTGATTAAGTATTTAAATATATGCATAGTATTATTATGTTTTTGGCTCATTCTGTCTATAAATAAGCTGTGTAGCTGCACAATCATTGGTAGAAGTCAAAAATGGAATACGAGCAGGTCATACCGAAGAGCTATCCAGTCAATCTGATTGACAAGGATTGGTCCGAAAGGAAACTTTTCTTTTGGAAGCATGCCAAATCATTTCCAAACATGATTCATGATATGGAGGTCAGGGAAGATGATGTTTGGATTGTGACAAATGCAAAATGTGGTACTACTTGGATGCAGGAACTGACATGGTTGCTGCTGAACGATTGCGACTTCGAAGCTGCACTTTCCAAGGACTTGGAACTACGCTCTCCCTTTCTTGAGTAAGTAATCAAGCATCAAGGTTAGCAATCCATAACGCTTGTCCTTAGATTTGCGTTTGTAGGAGATGATTCAAAAACTGGTCTGGAGCGTGTAGAAGAACTGCCATCGCCTCGTCTAATAAAATCGCATCTGTCACTGCCCCAATTACCTCGTCAGCTGTGGCAGAAGAAAGCCAAAGTGATATATGTTTTTCGCAATCCCAAAGATGCTTGGGTATCTGGATATTATCATGACGTTACAATTGGCTTTAGCTATGGGAAAACGTTAGAGCAATGCTTCGATGATTGTGTGGAGTCAGAAAATCATCGCAGATATGTTATCGAGCATGCAACTGAGTTTTATCAGTTACGAAATGAGCCTTGGGTTTATTATACCAGCTTTGAGCGCATGAAATGCAATCTTCGCGCTGTCATTGAAGACTTGTGCAAGTTTCTAGACAAGACTGTAACGGAACAGCAAATGGAACGTTTACTTAAGCATCTCTCATTTGACGAAATGAAAAGTATGTGGAGACAATATTTTCTGTAATACCGAATTAATTCTGCTTTCTATTGTAGAAAATCCGACCACAAATCTTATTTGGGCGCGCAATCAGATTAAACACGAAAACCAAGGAAAAGAATTTCATAAGTGAGTGCAAGAAGTAATTGTGGAATAGAACTTTTAACATCGCTAACTTAATATTTTTTCAGTTTTGTACGAAAGGGCAAAGTAAATGGTTACAAAGATGAATTGACACCTAAGCAGATTGAGAAAGCTGATAATTTTATAGGGGAAAGACTTCTATTAAATAATGTAACTTTAGAAGAACTTTTGCTAGCTGAGAAACTATAAAGAAATTTTCTTTTTATGTACACCAGATACGCAATCTTACTAGAAAATAAAATTAAGAAACAAACAAGTTGTAAATAATCAGAAAGTTTTGTATAGCACTCGCATTTCTTTTTATCGGGATATATATATATATAAATATATTCAAATTTTTATATTTATGTGTATATCAACTGGTTCGTGTACCAGTGGCATCAATTGGGTTGGTGCATTGAGTAAATCGCGCTTTAGGATGCTAAAATATAGCATACTTTTAGGAGCACTATTATTTTTTCATGTGTACTTTTTTTTATTGTTGTTGTTATTGTTTTTAATTGCTTACAAAATTAGCACTACTGAAGTAATTATGAATATATACATTACAACAAATGACAATCAATTAAGATGTGTTATATACACTCCCCAAAACTCGATGAAAGGCAAACAAACGTCAAACCGCAAACAGACGTCTGAAACAAAGCTCACGACAAAAATTAGCATATGCCTACAATTTGATTTAAAAGGTTGTTTTCAGCTCCTACACTGTAAATATCCTAATAATAACTATTATTCGAATATATTTTGTTTTATTTCAAATGCATAGAAGCAGTTGTCAAGCTCTTCTATTACTTTGCTAAGCCTGGCAATATAAATTCTGTTTTTCTAGCAGACACGGTGCTGTCTTTTTTAGTGCTAAAGTACAAAAAAAAGCTGATAATAAAAAAAAATAAATAAAAATAGCGCGAGATCAAGCTTGATTGCAGTAAAATATAATATGATTGAATTTTAAACATTGTAGTAAACATTTATACTGTTGATCAAGAAATTAGCAATTTTTCCTGCGGTACTTTGTATGACTACGAATACATAGAGAGAAACTGACGATTGTTTACGAATTTCCATAGAAAATCAAGCAATCGCAAAAAACTGATAATGCGCGCACTTTACTAATAAGCAAATATAAAGCCAAACACAGAGATCGACTGTAGATCAGTACCCACCGAATAGAGGAAGTGTGCAGTGCACAAATATGGCAGCTGTCCAAAATAGCTTGAAAGTTGCGCTGAGAAAGCGCATGACTGAGATTCTCAGCTGTCTGACTCCCGAAGTCATCGCCAGACAATCACAAGTGGTTACCTCAAAGGTCAGTTCTATGCACTAAATATTCTAATCAATGTTTATTGAACAGTATCTTTATATTATATTATTATAGGTGGTGCAGAATGAGGCATTTCGTCAGGCGCAACGTGTTAGCATATATTTGAGCACAAAAGATGAATTGGATACCACTGAGCTAATCCGGGAAATGTTTCGCCTGGAGAAGGCGGTGTTTGTACCTAGCTATCAGGGTACTAAGATGAAAATGGTGCGTTTGCTAGATATGACAGATTACGAAGGGTTGCCATTGACCAAATGGAACATTAAGCAGCCGAACTTCAAGGAGAGCCGCGAGGATGCCTTTACGAATGGTAACCAATCAAATCAATCACCGCAATATGGCTTAATGATGATGTGTCCTTACCTTACCTTACAGGACATGGCATTGATTTGTTTATTGTGCCCGGCGTGGCATTCACTTCCAGCGGCGATCGTTTGGGTCACGGCATGGGCTACTACGATAAATATTTAAACCAACATACGGCCAAGTATCCGCATAAGAAGACCACTATCATGGCACTTGCACTCAACGAACAGATCGTAAGCAAAGAGGAACTACCCATGGAGGAGCACGATGTGCGCTTGAATTGTGTTGTTACAGAGAATTCTTAAAATTTAATTACGTTACATACAAAATTGTATAAATCGAATATACAAAAACAATTTTTTTATATATGCAATTCTATTGTTTGATTCTAACGCAAATAGGGCGGTCGGGATCGCAGGCCACGCCCACGAGATCTTCCACTGTAATGGGGCGATTGATAATGTGAATCGCTATTGCTAAAGTGCGAGTCAGAATTGCTGGAGCGATACGGCGTTCCAGGAGACTCAGACCAGCTGGAGGGTGAGCCAATCCTCATAAGTTTCTTTTGCCTGGAAAAAGAGAAAGAGTTTAATTAGAAAATTGTATTTTAATACTTAGATAACTGCTTACCTGTAAGCTGCAGCCGCTGAGATGCGTGAGCCACGGTTGCGACCCACCCGTGATCCGCGCAGCATTGAGGGTATTTTATTGTAGCCCGTTGGACCAGTCGGCTGGGCGCCGCACGTTTCCAGCGCCAAGAAATCATCTACATGCAGCGACGGCGGTCGCGAAGTGTTTGGCGGCCGTGAGCGGAACAAGTCGCCACGGGAAGGTGGCGGCCTGGCAAATCCGCGTCCCCTCACTGCGCTCACAAACATTTTTTTCTCAGGTCGACCTGTTGCGGGCTCCACCTCGACGCGCCGTGTGCGGAAACAGGGCGCTGTGGGGGTCATTTCGCGATTGGATTGCGGTGAGCCTGATAAGTGCAGGACGCGTTTGCAGTCGCCGGTTAGATTCAAATCGGGATTGAGGCACCCATTGGCCAAATCCGTTAAATCACAGGCAATGCGTTCGTACATCGGCTCATCCATATCTTCAATTAACTCAATGGGCAACGGATCAAGCCAGTAACTGGCCGTCAGCTGTGCATTCTCAACCGTCGCAAGGTAGCGCGTGAAGATTGGACGTGCCTCGTATTGGGTAACAATACCCTCCGCTTGCGGCAGATAGGGCTCAACGCTTAGCGGTCCAACAACAATTGTGCTGCCAGTTGCAGTTGCATCAGTATCTTCGGCTTGAGCAGCCGCTACTGGAAGCGTCTCCTGATCAAGCCTGGATGCGTGCAGTGCAATGAGCTGCTTCAAGTCCAACATTGCCGCTCCATTGACCAAATGCTTGAACTTCTCAAGCACTCTGAGTATACGTAAGAGCACCGGCGGCCGCTCCACATCCTGAAACTCCAGTAGCTGAGCGAGCTCTACGGCGCCTAGCTTAAGCGTACGCCTTGGCATTGGGGACATTACTTGCGGTGGCTCGATTTGTGTCAACGAGCGCAACAGTAAAACTAACGATTCAATGTTAACATGGAACTCGACTGTCTCATTGTGGAGGATAACACGCTCCATCCAGGCCTGAAATTCGCTAATCTTCTGCTTCATCAACAATACCAGGTGATAAAATGTGTAGCTGTATAAAATAAAGACAACAATTAAAATCATCAAAGATATAAGGAATTTAATTCTTACTCATGCTCGGTGAGAATGACCAGATTGCGAACGGCCAATATAGAGATGCCGTGTGTCACCTCCACACTGGTCAGATTGCTGAAGACGGCATCGATAACGCGTGGCAATAGCTCCTTGGGCGGCAGTGCAGCTGCCAAATTTAGTGTTGGTTGTGCAATTGATTTATATGAAATTAATGAAACGCCCGAGTCGAGAAAACTGTCTAAAATGCGATGCGCCGCTTCCTGGCAATTGGAGACGACCTCATTAAACTCGTTCAATGCCAACAGCGATTGGAATAGTTCCCAAAACTTGCCCGACAATATGGATATCATGGAGCTCTTGAGTGGTCCAAAAGCGCAGAGACGCGTGGAGAAACGGAGAAGACGCTCTAGATTAGTGGTGGGCATACAGTTTCCACTCTGATACTCGGTGCAGAGCAACTCCATAACAGTCTTGGCTATAAGCAGCGTCATGTTTGGAGCCAAATCCGAAAGCTGCATGCAAACGCGCTGCAGCAGTTCGGAGAGCTGCGGGAAACTTGATGGCGCCAAGTCTTCCACCAGCTTGGCAATCTGTCCGCTCTGTGGATGCAGATGTGCGGACCAAAGCTTGCGTTCGGTAATCAAACGCTGCCTATGCTGCAGCTTTAGCTGCTCACTCAACGGTTGTGGCATCGGCAGCGGCAATGGCAACAGTTCCGCCAACAATTTGAGACCTGGTATAAAATTGGCTGGTCCATCGATGTTCTTCAGTACCTCACGTATCATTTGCGTCCAGAGCGACTTGTGCAGCGACTCCTCATCTTGCTCGTCCGGCTGCGTATATGCCAAAAGTGCTTGCACCACCTCCACTTTACACTGTTCCACTTCGGCACCAGCCTGACAGCGTGAAGGGTAATAGTAGAGAAGATAATATACCTTGACCAGATGGTCGACGGCGGTCAGATCTTTGAAGGTGCCATCGCGACACAGAATGGCATAGGTGAGAAGCTCGCGAAGTATTTGCAGCGTGGGCAACATAATCTGGCAGCAGTGCACACCCTGAATGGTCATCAAAGCAGGCGCATGCATTCCCGGCTGTTCAAAATACGTGCACAAGCGCTCCAGTATCTGTATCATTAGCTGCACCCCATCCGCTGCGTACAGCTGAAGGGCGACAAAGCGATGCTTAAGCTCCTCGGTGCCCCTACGCTTGCAGGACGACTTTACGCCTGGAGGAGGTGCCGTATTGGTGATGACCAGGTATCGCAATATGCGCAATGCCATTATCAAATCACCCGGGAAGGTGGTCAGATAGTCCAGGGAACGCCCAATGACCTCAACCAAAGGCAATATGTCATCGTAGATAAACACATTGATCGCCTCCAGTGGTTTCATGTACACATACATTTCCTGCAGCACAGCTGAGACTGATGGCTCGAAGGTTTCGTGATTTTTGGCCAGTTCCAGAATAACAGAGCCATGCTCGATAAGGTAGTCGAGCTGCTCACAATAGCGCACACAGGCATCGACCATATCCACAGCATAGCTGAGCACTGGACTCTTGTATTTGGTGCCCGGAGAGCTGAGCTGTCGCTGTGACTGCAGGCGCTGCTCCTTCTTGATGAGGTCCATGAATATCTTCAGATTGTTATTCATTCCGAGCATCTCAACGGTGTGCTGTCGTCCACTTGGATCGCAGGTCTGCGAGTATATCGCATGGATGTGCGTCGCCACTTTAACCGCGTCGTACTCCGGTGCTGCGGCCGTAAAGACAATAGCGTCCATGTGATAACGTGTCTGCACCTTGTAAGCCATCTGAATGCCTAGTCGCGCCAAACGTGGAAAAACAGTTCGAGGAACAGGAACTACTCTATGGTATGTCAACACTCCAGTATTGACCTCCGTTTGTACACCTACATCAAATCCAACATTTTCACTTCCAGGCGTTGCCTCAGTAGAGCCATCTGCTTTCACTTCCGAAGCGAGCTTTTGCGGGCTATCTGCCGTTTCTACGGTTACATTTGTCAAATCTGTTTGAACTGCAAAATTTGCAAAAAAAAAAAAAAAGTGTCATTTGAAATTTAATTTGAGAAAAAATTATGAAAACAAAGATAAGCTTGTAACACACCTTGCCGTTCCTTGAATACATAGGTCTTGGGTGCCGTTGGCAATTCATCCAGTCCGAGCAGTATGGCAACAATCGCTTGCGTCGCTTCAAAGGCATCGTCCACAAAGTAATCGATTCCGACATGGGATTTAAGCAGTGCATTCAATAGATCCAATGTGCATAAAAATGTGGTCGCTGGCAAATCTTTGGAGTTGCTCAGAATCAGTAGCACCGATTCCGCAAGAGTATGCTGCTTAAAATAGGATTGCAAAGCATTGCCAAAGCTACGCTGAGCATTTGGATCGGTGACCAATTCGAACTTCTTGGAGACAGGCAAAAAGCGACGAGGCTGCTGAAAGCTGAGCTGATTGACAACTAAGGCATCCATTACCATCCCAAAAGCAAATTCGATGTGTTGACAGATTTTAAGCAGAGATACGTCCACCTTACGGATAAAGAGCTGTGTGCAGCTTTTCTGCACACACTCCAGCGCCTCGTAGAGATGCAGTTTCTTGATGATGGCCTGCAGGGCGTATTTGATGCGCGTTAGCTTTGCAGTCTTGAGGCACTCGACTATTCGCTGATATCCCTTTATTTGTTCACCCAAGAAGTGGCGAATGCCCAACTTTGTGTCGATCATGGAGTAGACAGCCTTTAGCAGCTGCAGTTTAATCGATAGCGCCATATAGGGCTCCTGATAAAGGCTGAAGACGGCTTCGAATGGATCAAAATTGTGGTGCTGTATCAGGTGCTGGAACAGCTCCTCGTTAGTCATCAGCAACTCGGCCATTCGGGCGCCGAGTTTAATGTGTCGTATCTTAAATGCCGGCTGAGGTTGCATGTAAGCCGCTTGAAAGCTAAGCGCTATCTGTAATATGTTTGCCGCTTGACGCAGGTGCGATTCGTCATTCTTGAAGAACTGCTGCAGCACAAAGTTGCGTCGCTTGTAGTGGTGCATTAGGTAGCCCAGTTGATTATTTAGCTGTTCGCCCAGGTAGACAAACTGTTCGCGTTCGTCGACGGTGACGCCGCCGTGATCCTCGTTGAAAGCGCTTACATTGTCCCAGCGTATTTGTAGCGATAGCTTCTTGAAAAGCAGTCGCAGCGTGTCCAGCTCTTTGCCAAAATGCGACAACAAATCACCATTGTAAAACAAGAGCGGACGATGCCATGGCTCGAAAGAGTCTATTGCCGGCGGTGCACCCGCGGCAGCTGCCGCTAGATTTCGTTCGTACTCGGCAGCAGCAGCCGCATCCAGTGCCGCTTCCTCGTCTTCCAAATCATCGCCAATTATCTCATCATCGCTCAGAATCGGCTCAAACTGCTCTTGTGGCGTATCCGAACGCTCACGATCCCGCTCCCGGTCTCGTTCGCGCTCACGTTCCTCTTCCTCGCGCTCACGCGGCAATGATTCCGAGGAATGTCGATAGCCATGCGAGCTCTGCAGCTTATAGTGCGAGCGTGTATCATCATCGTCAAAGTCCATTGTGTCCGGAGAACGTGGTCGTGTGGGTGAGTCAATTGAAACGGGCGGCGTACGCGGCCACTTGTGCTCATCGGCATCCGAACGCGAGCGCTCCGACCTTTTACGTCGCGATCGATGGCTGGAATACTCTGGTGAGCGCGACCAATCTCGTTGTCCTTTGTCGCGAGAGCTTTGAGTGGATAGATAAGAGAAAATGACAGCAGTTGAAGAAAAAAAAAGGTATACTAGCAAATTGCATTTACCAGCGCAGATATTCCCTGTCGTTGCTCTCCGAGTGCGTGTGTGTGCGCAGAGGTGGCGGCGAATGATCCGTAGAGTGTGTGGAGCGCCGCAAACGCCTTAAATCACGCTGCTCCTCATCCGCATGCTGATGGTAATGATCACGCGATATAGCATACCCAATTTCATCGTGTTCGTAGTCGGTAACATTGGCCTTATGTGCCGCTGTCCCCAGCAGTACCTCACTTGGCATGGGCTCAGACCAATCATCCTTGAGCACTTCTTCAGGCAGAAGAACATTGTGCACATTGTCGCCACTGAGATTGCACATTTCGGGGCCCGTCATTGCTGGCTCGCACGGCAACGTTGGACTAGCAATGGGTTCCGTTACCGAGTTGGTCAGGATGCCGTAGACAGCGAGGGTAATGGCGCTATACCAGCCCCGGAGGACGAGACCATCGGTTGGTATTTTTTCCTGCGAGCAGTCAAGGTGAATGCAGTCGTTCTGGTTGTATCGCAGCAGGCCCAAGTTCTCAAATGCCGATGCACCCGGCATTCCCAAATCATTCACAAAGAACTCCAGGTCGAATTTTGAGGGATTCGTGGCGCCCAGACGAACGCCACCTGGGAAATCGGCTTGGACTCGAGCGCCCAATGGTATAATGCGCACCTGTGTAATAAACACCGGCTTTGGAAACTGCACTAGGTCCAAGTTGATGTCCTTTGAGGGGAATTAAAATGATTTTAGTGATTTTCTGTCGCACACACATGTTGATTACTCGAAATATGCGAATTTCTACTTACGGTGACTTCTTCGTGTGAAAAAGTGTCAAAGAATAGCAACTCGGCTCCATCATCGGCATCGGCCATTTTGGCATGCAATTGAGACCCGTTCACACAATTAAAATACTTATTAAAAGTAAATTTATGTTTAAAAATAAAAATAAACAAGCGTCCGTCGGCAAATTTTTTGTTGCGAACTAGGAGAGTGTGACCGTTGCAGCGTATTATGTTAAAAATATCGAATTGGTGCTGGTATGCTGCTCACCGATTATTTTTTGCATGTGTTTCGATAATTTTGAAAATAATCGATCAATTGCACGATAGCTTATCTTTGTCGCTTGTTGAATGCAATGGCAACGCTAAAATTAACCGGCTCGCTTCTTCGGGCACACTTGCAGCATACAAGTTTCGTCAGCAGAAGCGTCAGGTAAGGTTTTTGCTCCACAATAATTTCTCATACATATATATATATGTATATAAATATACATATACCTTAATGTTTTTCTTTGTTTGAAAACAAACATATGCGGAAATATACATAGGCATTACTGCGCAAAATCGTATGCGTGTACCATATTCTTTGTTATCATCGTGGTCATCGTGAGTTTTAATATTCTGTTTGTTTTTGTCTATTTTCAGATTATTCACCACAACTACATTTTTCATTGATTACTGAGCAGAATGTTCGTTGTACGCTGTAGCAAAGCCCGTTTGTACCCCGCTGGAATGCAGTAAGTTTTAAACTGTTAATAAATGCCTATTAGCATTTCTACAGGTTAATCGAAAACACAAAATAACATGCATTATTTGTCAATCGCTCATATGTTCATACGTAATTTATTAAGTAAGTTATTTCCGATAAGATAAACGTCCAATTCGAAACACGAAATTTTTTTTCGATTGACCCGGCGCTAAATACAGGTTTAATTGTGCGTGCATGTGTCGGTGTGTTTCTTACGGCTTCAATGTTACATAACAAGTGCAAACATACTAATGCATTTCTCTCCTCTCTGCCCACAGATTGGCCAAAATGAGCGGCCAGTTGGGCGACTTGGGCAGTGGTGCCGGCAAGGGCGGCGGTGGCGGTGGCTCTATTCGTGAGGCTGGCGGCGCCTTTGGCAAAATGGAGGCTGCTCGCGAAGAGGAATATTTCTACAAGAAGGTAAGCTGCAAATGTAACTAAACACCAAGCATTACATATATACAACATTTATTTAAATAATTTAGTTTCCGAATCTTCGATAATACAGTTAACATTTTTACCGCAATTTTATGCGCTTGATAATCTAGAACAATCAATATGAAAAGTGTGGCAACACTGTTTTTTCAATAGCAGGTTGAAATTATCTTTAGTAACAGGGCAAACCATGGAATAGCTCATGCACTCCACACTTTTGAATGCGATAATTGATTTCTTTAAAATTGAGACCCGCTCCAAAAGCTTTTTGCAAGCGATTCGACAACGCCCACATCTCCTCTTTGCCCTCATGGTTTCGTACAATCTTTAGACCGCTTGTGAATTGCAGCCTATGTTCATCGGCGATGAGCAACGCGAGATATTCGTGCTTGTACGGCTGTCGTATGTTCCAGGCTAGTATGCTGGCTGGCTGCACCAGTCCGCACAACAACATGCCCGTCTCACTCATCGCCGTCCCCACACACTGGCTGCCCCGCTTTCCTAGCAATGCGAATTTATCCAGACCAGCACTGACATCGTTACGCTTCCATATGCTTGCATTGTTGACCACCTGTAGTGGAATTGCCATCTGCCAGTCGCTGGACAACGAGTGGAAATACAGCATTCGCTCCATTTGTCCAGCAAAACCGTGTGGGGTCAATGTAAGTGCCACTGTTCCGTCCCAAAGTTGAAAACTCTCGCCGGCCACCGTAAAGGTGCCAAAATCTGGATGCGGATAGGTGTACTTGTTCTCGATGCGCCACGATTGCTGTGCAGCCACATCATACACCACAATGCCATCGCCAATCGAGTCCGCCATGTAAACGTGCTTTACATCACAGTTCTTCGCATCCAGGTCAATGGTGGGCGTGACAAACCGACTAACGCCCTCTTTGTACATGTCGCGAGGCATGCGATAGTGATGCACTACACCACCACTTGCCAGATCAATGGCATACAGCTGTGGGGCACAGTGCTGCACAAAGTCAATCTCGCCACTGTCCAATATCCACATGCGTCCACACTCGTCAATCTGTGTGCGATACACGGATGTCAGTCCATTGCAGTCTGCGCCATGCGACTGATGCCAATCGTAGCTAGGATAGGGTCTCAAAACTGTCCCGTTCTCTTGTAACTCATTGGTCACATATGCCAGGGAGTAAGGCACGCCCTTGCCGAAGCGCGGAATGGTCACAAAAATCGATGGCGTTTTGTCTCCATCTGTACCGAAAGAGAGAGGGAGAGAAGTCGTTTATATTCTGTTAAGATTAATCTCGCACATACAACAAATGAGAGACATGCCAATGCAGTTTACACTCAAAAACAAAAGCAGCAAGAAGTTTTGTTTCAAGGTTTTCCTCACTCTAAAATGCCTTTAATCTGACGCTATGATTTTTTAAAGCATTTTTGCCTTTCCATTTTAAAAACTGCTCAAATCACATTTTTCTGAATTTTTTACGGTTTTTAATTTGCATATTGAATGGCCGAATTTTAGAGACGTATTTTTTCAAGAATATTACGAAATTATTTAATTGTAAGCGTTCATTATAAGACTGCTCTTGTTGTTAGGTTGAGCGTTTTAATGCATTAATAAGTGACTTACGTGTATAGTAAACATCCACATCGATGGGAATAACATTATCCGGATTATAGAGACCCTCGCGCAGGACACGCTCCTGTTCATTGCGCGTTGGGAAACTCAGTACCAGGTTGCGTGCCTCAAAGACCATCTGCAAGGCATTGGAATGGTATGAACCGTCAGGTCTTGTGTCGAATTGTCCTGCTGCATTGCCTAGCAAGCCACAAAGTAATCCTATTATTATTGTGATGCAATGCTGACTGATATCCATGCTGCTTCCAGAAGCAATTCGTAATCTTTTTTTGGGTGACACGCTCGACGTAAGACCTAAACGGTAACTGATCACGGTCTGCCAGCAAGCGCTCCATGTCATTCCAAATTGCCGTAGCAGCAGCTCCAGCTATACAGCAGCGACAGCTAACCAGACCAGACTTGATCAATTGGGTCAGTTTTGTGGCAAACTGGTTTAATTGCATATAAAAGCTTCCATTAAAATTCTCATTGTAACGATCTTGTTTATATCACTAACAAAAACATCAAATAACCCAAAAATATAAGCAAACCATTTTGAGGGTATAATTATGCATAACTTCCAAACACCTTCCACTCGGCGCTGCGTGCGCCATCAAAATTAGGTCCATTGATCCCCGTTGAGCATGTTGCAGCATTAAAACATGTATTCCCTATGAGACAGCTTAACAAAGAGTTTTGTGAAATTTACCTCGCACAGATCTGCTTAGGTTTGTGTTTACTAAAGAGCTATGAATCGACACAAAATTTCTCTTTTAGTATATCTGTTTGAATTGGGTCTACGTGCGAGTGAGTAATACTTTTGTTTGCCTCTATAATTAACAATTTACAATGAGATTTTCGTTTTATTTGAAGGCTCAGTCTTTCTGTTTGTGTAGAGTATTCAGTATTCGCTTCGCTGCTACCTATTTAGTTCATTGAATTCTGGTTTTTAACCAAAACGTTTTTTCTGTCCGTTACCCAGTTGGCTTACAGCAAATTCCACTTGTTCCACGTGTCGGAGAAATCATCTTTAATGCGTTGCATTATTAATAAGGCGACTTTTAACTCTTGTGACAAAATTGACATAAAAATGATTTCACATCACACACATAATGAAGACTGACAATGAAGATACTCTGGTTAAGTGAAAAAATTGTATGCAAATTTTACTTTTAATTCGGTAACCAATTGATACGATTATTTATAATAAAATCTTTTATGTATATGATTAAGAAAAAACCAAACGATTAGACAGATCCTCGTCGCTTGGAAGGTGTACCCCACTGTGAATATCGTTAAGTGGCCGACGCAAAATACGGAAATTCACCTCGTTGGGATTTAAAGATTCGCTTGAAATTTTCTGCAACAGGATACTGTTAGAAAAAGACAATGGAAAAAATAAGGTTAACTTACCTGAAAACGATTGGAGAGCATCCAGAGTTCCTCTTGACCGAAGGTATTTCGCACCACTTTCATGCCACTGACAAACTGCAGGTCACTGGACTTGGCGGGCAGATTGCCAAAGTGACGTGGGGTGTAGGGAGTATTCGCATTCCATGCGAACAGCTTAATGGGATTGAAAGTGACGCAGTATAGATTGTTGCGGCTGTCCATAGCAGAGGCACCACATTCACTTTTACGCCTGCCCAGCAACTTGAACTGTTCCGGCAAGCCACTCGGATCATCGGCCCAGTTCTCCCTCCTGTTTATCACGTTCAGTGGCACAGAATACTCACTGAAGCTGGCCAATGGATGGAAGTAGAGATTACGTTTGTCATTATTAACAGTAAAGATTCCGTCCATCAGAATGAAACTCTCCCCGGCAATCGTATGTTGGCCATGATCGGGATCTGGATACATGAAACGATTCTCGATACGCCAAGCAGCGTTCGCTTGATGATCGTAAACTACGAGGCCGTGATAGGTGACATCCGGCACATAAATCATGGTGCGCGCACACTTGCCCCGTGGAGGTGGATCCATCACCAGTACATTGGGTGCTATTAAAAGCGAGGCACCTGATTCATAAGTATTATTGGGGAAGCGGAATCGATGCAGTAAACGATCATTCTTCAGATCGAATTGCAACAGCTGCGGCGGACAATGCTGCACGCCACCCACATTTCCTGAATCAATGACCCACATCTGGTTGCACTCCGTAATCTGCAAAAGAACTTACTCTTGTATCTCTGCTTAACCGATGAACTACTATTAATCCAATACTTACAGCCACACGAAAAGCGGAGGTGATCTGATCACAATTGTCTCCATTATTGTTATGCCACGCAAAGTTCGGATAAGGCTGCAACTGAGGACCATCGTTGCCCAACTGCTCCGATACCGTTGCCAGTGTGTAGGGAATGCCTTTGACGAATCGTGGAACAGTAGTAAAGACACGCACCTGTCCATTGGCCAAATATTGAGGCTGCACATCGATGGGTGTGCCAATTCCATCCATCAGATTGCCATCTGCTCTCGCTTTCTTTAGATCCTGGGCAGACGCAAAGCCATACACCAATCGTCGCCATTCCTTTGCGGTCTCCACGCTGCGCCTTTCATTATTTCCATTTCCAAAGCCAGGGACTTGTACATTTCCGTAGCCCACCACATGGCCCAAAATTGACCCAAATGCTATCAGAAGCAGCGACAACCGCATTCGTAGCTTATTTTCTCTTTGGGGTCTCATCACGATTGTCTATGTTTCAACCAAATTTAAGTCTGCGCTTATCAATGGAATATTACAATTTATTTATATTTGTTTTTTTTTTTATTATCAACTGATAATTCTGTGTTTATGCGCTGTTGCCTTAGAGGGCATTACTTAAAAACAGTTTTATTTTCGCTTTTTTTTTGAGGTCAGTTCTATTAATAGGGTAGAACTGAGATTAAAATAAACTTTCTTGGTAGATTCTTTGCTTTTGTTCACGTTTCTGTCACTTAGGCTGCCAATTCACAACTAAAACTGGCTTCAGAGCAACTCAACTCGATAACCAATAACACTGATACAGAATCAGGTTCAGGCGCAGGTTTAGATGACTTGGAAGAAGCGACAACAACATCGGAGACAGAATCATAATGCTGTCGTCTTTTCTCTTATTCTGATTTTATGTTCTCTTCCATTTCGCCACTTAATATAATATGGTGCCTAATTTGCATGAGTTGTATTGAGCTCCATAGCTAATCGGCTTTCGAAAGATCGTTTCGTTTGGAAGTGCTTATTGACAGTAAATAATAATTACAAATAATAATAACGTTGCCAATTCTCGTCAAGTCATATTAATGTTTTTGCCCATTTTGCGATTGTTTTGTTAGTGCACAAACAGTCGTTAAACCATATCGTAATTAGCTTCTTTATTGACGTATTTTTGTTTACTTTGTAGCAAAAGGATCAGCTGGAGCGCTTGAAGAACGATCAGATCCATCAGGCTGAGTTCCATCATCAGCAAATCAAAGAGCACGAGGAGGCCATTCAGCGCCACAAGCAGTTCCTCGACAACTTGCACAAGTGAATAACTCAATTAACTCAATGAAATGAACAATTTTCACATTAACTATAACTATTGCGTCACAATTACTTAAATGCATTTCTCTAATTATATAACATGTTTTTGTATTGTTCTTTAAGTGATTCTACACTCTCAAGGCTTTAATAAAGAATTGTTTTCGATGTTTAAATTTTAGCGTAAACCTTGAATTTTATTCTAGGGTGTCAAATTCATAACGATTGAATAATCTTTGCTTATTATTCATAATCGTTTTAAATAAACAAAACTCGTATATAAAATTCGCTTTTTATACGAAATTGGAATTTTAGTATTTTACATTAATAAGCCCTCACCCAATTATCTAAAAATAAGCGTTAACATCACTTTTGGTGTGAAAAATCAAAGAGGAAGCCATGATAATATTGCGCTCAAATAAAACATATATTTTATTAGGTTTTAAAAAGAAGGAAGAACAGGCCCCTATTTTAAATTGTATTATTTTTTTATTTCGTGCAATATGTATTTCGAGTTTTATAATATAGTCTCCTCCATTCACACCAAGGTCATTATATTTCAGATATTCACCAGACTGTAATACATGTATACGAAAAAAGTGGTTTGTTGTGAAATAAAATCATTTCGAAGCCTAAAACTAGGCAACGATATTTTGTCTCTGAATATCGTCGAGTGGGCGACGCAAAATGCGGAAATTCACCTCATCGGAATTTAATGTGCCGCTGGCAATTTTCTGCAAAAGCAGACAGTTAGAAAATGTGAAGGAAAGAAAAAACAGTAGATTAACTAACCTGAAAACGATTAGAGAGCATCCAGAGTTCCTCTTGACCGAAGCTATTTTGCACCACCTTCATGCCACCGACAAACTGCAGCTCATTCGAATTGACGGGCAGATTGACAAAGTTACGTGTGGTGTAGGTTGTATTTGTATTCCAGGCGAACAGCTTTATGGGATTGAAGTTGACACAGTATTGATTGTTTCGCCTGTCTATAGCGGAGGTAGAGCATTGACTTTCGCGTCTGCCCAGCAACTTGAACTGCTCCGGCATGGCATCCACACCATTTGCCCAGTTCTCTCGCCTGTTTATCACGTTCAGTGGCACCGAATACTCACTGAAGCTGGCCAATGGATGGAAGTAGAGATTACGTTTGTCATTATTAACAGTAAAGATTCCGTCCATCAGAATGAAACTCTCCCCGGCAATCGTATGTTGGCCATGATCGGGATCTGGATACATGAAACGATTCTCGATACGCCAAGCAGCGTTCGCTTGATGATCGTAAACTACGAGGCCGTGATAGGTGACATCCGGCACATAAATCATGGTGCGCGCACAGTTGCCTCGTGGAGGTGGATCCATCACCAGTACATTGGGTGCTATTAAAAGTGAGGCACCTGGTATATAAGTATTATTGGGGTAGCGGAATCGATGTATTAAACGATCATCATACAGATCAAATTGCAACAGCTGCGGCGGACAATGCTGCACGCCACCCACATTTCCTGAATCAATGACCCACATCTGGTTGCACTCCGTAATCTGCAAAAGAACTTACTCATGTATCTCTGCTTAACCGATGAACTACTATTAATCCAATACTTACAGCCACACGAAAAGCGGAGGTGATCTGATCACAATTGTCTCCATTATTGTTATGCCACGCAAAGTTCGGATAAGGCTGCAACTGAGGACCATCGTTGCCCAACTGCTCCGATACCGTTGCCAGTGTGTAGGGTATGGCTCTGACGAATCGTGGAACAGTAGTAAACACACGCAACTGTCCATTTGCCAAATATTGTGGCTGCACATCAACGGGTGTACCAAATCCTTCCATCAGATTACCATCTTCTTCCGCCTTCTGTTGATCCTCTTCAGAGGCAAAGCCGTACTCCAATTGCTTCCATTCCTTTACGGTCTCCACTTTGCACGTGGGGCTGGGAATATCCTTAAACACATCTCTTAAGAGAGAGGCAGCCACCTTGCCCACAATTGTCGCAAATACTATGAAAAGCAGTGGCACCCGAAAACGCATTGTTGCCACTTGGTGTTTCATCTTGGATGGGTGTTTAATTGTCAATGCACTGAGTGGAATTGATGGTCAGCACTTATCAACGGTTTTTATAGTTGATTTATCTTGTTTATTATTAACATATTAATTTAGTTTATTGTTATTTTTGCAACTAATTATTTTGTATTTCGGAATTCGCGAAAAGCCGCATTTATTGAGTATTTACTTTTAATTAGCCTTATTTGTCCGTTTTCAATGCATTCTGTTTAGCCAGCTGTATCAATTGTATTGCAATACTATTGTCATCAAAATTCACCTTCTTGGCAAAAAATTTGCTTTTCAGCACGTTTTAATCACATAGTCTGCCAACAAGTTTCAAAGCTACTAACCGATAATAGTTATTAGCTAATTATCAATTGCTAAAAGTCTTTTAAATAAAGTACTTAACATTTTATTAAGCTCTACAGAACAGCATTTATTTTCGCAGCTCATTCGCATAATACATATTTTATTCATCATTGTAAATCAGTTATTTCACAGTGTACAATTAATTATTTCAAAACAATATTGTTCTGAAATAATATCAACATTAAGCCTAAAGGTATGCAGTTATATTTTAGGCATTTTGTTCTTTTACAGTAAAGTCCAGAAGTAGAGTGTATGTCAGTAATTATTTTACTACATGCTGAGTTTTTATAGTAAATCAAATCACACTTTGAGTAATAATTCAGACTGTTCACATCAAAATTTTTTTTCAAATAAATCAAATTCAGTGCCGTTTTTTACCAAGCAAAATCAATTATGTCTAATTTAGTACGCAAAATTCTAAAGCATAGCACCGATCTCGCTCATTGGTAGGTTTCATATATTTCTTAGCTATAAATATGATGCGTAATATTTGAATTACTTACAAGGAAATGTTTGATAAAAAATAATTTTAAACTGGATAAAATTATAAGCAACAGTGCGGATCTTAAGTTGGAAGAACTACAATTGGTAATAAATGGTATATCTTAAATCATATAACCCATATATGTCACTTTTGCAGGAGCGCAGCGAGTTGGAGGCTCGCATCACGTTGTTGCTGCAGAAGCAACGTTGCATTCAGTCAATGATGACGGATTTGACGCGCAGCATCAAGCAAATGGAGTTTGACATTGTTCAGATGAATAAATTGACCAAGCAGCGTCAGTCGAAAGAGCGGCATGACAAGGCATAGAGAGACAGAGGGCGGGAGGAACTGGGTGGTTCACACGAGAGGGCAAAACAAGTCGGTGATTTTTGTGCGCTTATCTTTGTGTGCAAAGCAAAAAAGTACCCGATTGGTGCTTTACGACAGCAGCCGAACTGAGATCCACTGACTATATAAATAATCTACGTTCCCCATTGAGCTGTGCTATTAGTCAAGCAAAAGTTTACCATTACACAACATGAAATTGATCGCACTCTGCTGTTTGTTGTTGGCGCTGTTTGCCGGCACTCTGGCAACTCCATCTCGCCACACTGGTGGAAATAGCTGGAGAGGCGGCTCATCTGGATCTCAACCAAAGTCGCGTCCATTCATTTATGATGCGCCCATACGTCGACCTGGTCAACCGAAGACAATGTACGCCTAGCAAAAAAAAAAAATTACTTAAAAGATATAGCTAAACTGGGATCAAAAATATAAATATTTAAATAAACGTTTATGTGTTTATAAAGGGAAGGAGGGAAGTCTGTTTTGGGAACCGATAATACCTCAATGTTAATATTAAATAATTTCAGAGACACAGCGTTTGGCTTTCGAGATGACGCAATATTTAATATTTTATATTGTAGTATAAACATACGTCTCTCCCATGACTAATAAGCTTTCGTTTTGCTTTCAAAATTTAGCACTTGACAGCTTTTATTTTGTTTATTCATTTAATTAGAGTAATTTTTTTATTAGATATTCCCATTTCTTCAAAATTTAAAGTTTTAAAATTTAGAAAATGGCTCAAATTTGGCAAATGGCATCAATCGTCAGAAACTTAAGGTTATTGCAGCCCCAAAAGCTTTACTGTCAAAAAATGATTAAGTGAGTGCTTCGGCGAGTTAAAATGTTCTTATCACCTGTCATATAACGCCCCGCAGATACTCGGACCAGATTCAAAAGGCAGGCCAGGCAAAAGAGAATGTTTACTTCTTAGAAAAGGTATATATTTTATATATTTGAAAATCGTGTATGTTTGCGTATTGTGCATGTTTCTTTAGCAACGTAAACAATTGAAGGAGCTACGTAAACAAATAATTAAACAAAGGGATATATTAAGAGAAAGAATTGATACGCTGGACAAAGAAATAAATAATATCAAAAAGGAAATGAAGAAACGGAGCAAAAATGACGATTCAAAGACAAACATTTAATATTATTATTTGGTGTCAGTCAACAATAACATTGGCTTATAAGGTATGCATATCCAGAGTGGGACACAGGTTTGAATTTCCAATGCCATATCCATAAGTTTAGAAATATTTTTCAGCACTGTTTTCAAAAAATATTAAGAAATTTACTACACTATTTTCACAATTATATCAGCTCATATACTTAATAAGTAAATAATTTTATTTGTATCCCATTAGCAGAATCTACTTGAAGCAAAGATCAAAGAATAAGAAAATGATACTCAAAATGCATATAAAAGTAAGACGACTTCAGATTGAACATATTTATAATCAAGGAGGTTTGCTTTTATAGTTTAGTTTTGTCGTTAAGATCGAACCAGAATACACGTTTTTGTAAAATTATTCTAAATTTAAATTATTTGTTTTATTTTTTAAGCTCATCATGGAAAAAATATTTGGAATGAATTTTAAGTTTGTGAATCCAAAGCGAGTCTGGTCCCTTAGGGGACTCTTTACTACAAAACCAGTTCTCGGTTCAAAAAATGTCCTTTTACATAGAAATTACTCTGAAGAGATCACAAAAAGAGGCAAGACTTTGGAAAACTTATACTTCCGCCAAATGGTTCGTATATAGAAAAATGTACTTTGATTTTCATGCATTATATCACATGCATTTTTTTATTTCCACTCAAAAGCAATTTAAGCAGTTCCAATATATGATAAAAGCTAACATCAAAAACCAAAATAAACTCAAAAAAGACATTGAAAAGTTGTATAAGGAGTTGAGGTATATGAGATAAAAAAAACATATATAACTCGTGATAATTTCATACCAAACTCAGTAGGCGTGTCTGAAAAATCGTTTGCCCAAATATCATTCTAAAGAAATCATTTTATAGTGCTTATTCCAAATTTTAGTTAGTTACCTCAAGTTTTCTTTTTTTATTTTCTGTCTGAAGGATAATGGCGATTTTTTGTAAATTTATTAAATCTGTAGCCTTATTGAATCCAATAGTAGATTGTTTCCCACAAATATATATAATTAAATTATCTCGCAACTACAACAAAGGCCTCTATGAAAGAGCCAAGGCTGAAGAAAATGTGCACTTTTTGAAATTGGTACGTTTTGCATAAAATTTATTTCAAATCACCATATATGTTCCATCCCCAGCAAAATGAGCAACTAATGGAACTACGCGAAAAACAGTCGAAAAATACACAATTGTCAAATATCCAACCGGTTGAAGCCAATCAAAATTTAAATGAAGCACAAAATAGCAAAACTGAGAAAACGGAAATCGGAAGCATCATAACACCGAAGCAGTAGGCAATTATGCGGATTCCAAATATAAATCCAAAAGTAAAGTCCGAGAGACGTTTGATTAATTCTTGAAATTAGCCAATTTAATTGACATATTTTAGCTGTGAACGACTCGCAGAAGGGACCAAAGCTTATTGGACAAATGAAGACAACATCTTGTGGAGGATTAAAACGAATTGATTCCGGTACATTGAGGGGCATATGGAATGGGTTTCGAATGCTCCACCTGCTTTTGTATGTCCAATAGCAAGCGATTTCCAACAAGCAGACACTTTGGCAACTTGAGGCGCAGTTTTTCATTGTGATTGGACCATTTTTTGGAGGAGCTAACGATAATTCGATGTTTCGAAAAGAGTCGAAATGATGAATAGGCAAGCAATTTTAATAAATATAAAATTTGCAGTTATTTCAGTATATGATTCTCTTTTTTTTTTATTTAAAATAGTTTGTATTTCTCATTTACAGTTGCTTTACAGGAAGCCTTTTACATAACAGAAGTCAATAAACAAAAGAGATAAAGTGCTGCATTAAATGATAAGTTTCTTTATATATAGTGTATGATATGATATATGGTAAATACATATATCGTAGACCGCTTAACAACATTTGAAACAATAAATGTGTGAGGACAATTGGAAATTAATATGGCATTTAAAAACGAAAAACATGTCGACATACGAGCTATATATAAAATAAATATATAAATCAGCATTCAAAATTTTGATCATACATAAAATACGCGTAATTTATGGAGTGAGTAACTTAGATCTAAAATAAGATAAAAATAAAGGTTTTGTTGTGCATTTCGTTAGTCGAACTCAAGTCAAAATAATATATATGTATATTATATAAGTACATTTTAAAATACATTTGTGGTAAGTAAAGTGTAAGTGTGATTTTATGTCATTGTCGGTGTGTGTGTGTATGAGTGTGTGTGTGTGTGTGTAGATTTGAGCAACTTGGAGAGCTGTGACAAGTACTACAACTAAAACTAAAACTAAGTAGAACTAAAAACTTGTATGCGTTCTCAGGCATATTCACAAATCACTTGACTTGGTCAAGTGCAGAGCCACAAAACACGCGCCTACTCTCGCCCCTCCCACACTGTTAAGTGTATGCGTGTGTGTGTGTGGGTGTGTGCTTGTGTGTGTGAGGTAGGCTGTATGTAGAGGATTGCTGTGGTGTTGGGGGCGAGAGTCCTTTAACAATATAAAAATAATATGGCATACTTTTGTGCGCCGCTGCTAGCGAAATGAGCTGCCATCTAACTGTCTATTTGTCTATGTGTCTATGCCTGTGTGTCTATGTATGTGTGTGTGTATGTGTGTGTGTGTGTGTGTGTGCTTCTAGCTTTTAAATACTGGTCAAAACAATGCCAGGAATGTTGTGAATTGCAGCCCAATGTAGGTGTGTGTGCGCGTGTATGTCTGTGTGTATGTGTGTCTGTGTGTGTGTCTGTGTGTGTTGCCTGTGTGTCTCTGGATACAAAATTGTTATCTTAGCCTAAAATTTAACTTTAGCTACGCCCTACGTGCTAAGTGCCTACGTGCTACAAAGTTACATCTACAACTAAAACAACAATGTGAAACGATGATGACGATGATGATAATCAAGCAATTAACAAGCTTCGAAGCGCTACTCTAACTGGGCAATCGCTTGCTGGCCAGCTCCTGTAGCTTTTGCAGCGCCAGCGTCTTGTTAATTTCCACCAGATCGCGACTGTGCTTGGCCGCCTGCAATTGTACCTCCAGTATTTTCATGCGCATCATATGCTCCTTGCTCTGCATATCCATGAACAGGCGCAGCTCAAAGGAGCTGGCTGTGGTGCTGCTGCCGCTGCTGGTTGTATTCACGGCTGTGGCAGCGATTGCAATGGCGCTGCTGCTGCTGCTGCTGCTGCTACCAATACCACTGCTGCTTCGCTCCAACGCTTGACTGTCGGAGGAGTGTGGTGTTGGCAATACCAGCGGCAACGTTGTCGGTTGATCTTCGACTACCACGCTGTTGCTGCTCGTGCGCTGACGTTTGGCCAATGGTTTCATCAGCTCATCATCTTCCTCATTGTTGTTGTTGTTGTTATTGTGCTGATGTTGCTGTTGCTGGAGGGCCACAGCCTGTGCCTGATGCTGTTGTATGGCAGCAGCTGCTGCAGCCGCTGCACTCGGAAATTGTCCACTGCGCAGCGCATTGAGCGCCTCCAGCGTAGCGGATATGTTGTTCATGTTGAAGCTGGGCTGAAAGCCGGACATCTCACCGCCGGTGGGTGGCATAAAGGCGGCACTCGTGTCCAGCGATGCAGCGACAGGACTTTCCGGCTCGTGGAGGCCATTGCGACTGTGATTGGGCGAAACGCTGAGTCGTTCACCATTGGCATGAATATCGTTGCTGTGATTGTTGTACGTCTCATTAAAGGTCTCATTGGTCTCCTCCTCCTTGATGTCCACATCGCACAGCTCCTGTGGCGGCGTGCGACTACTGTGAATTGACAAAAACAAATAGGTAAGCCAATTGTTCATCTTATTTAGGGAGTGCAATTGAGCTTACTCATCCATATCATGCTCATCGGCATTGAATTTGTAGTCATCGCGATATTCAAAGTCCTCCTCGAGAGCCAATGGTATTTTTGAGTAATCAATACCATCGAGTGCCTCCGATTTGCATGCCTTCTTTGCCTCCTGCATAAAATCCCAAACCTCAAAGGTGAACGGCGATGGTTTCTTGCGATCGGCAACCTCTGCGCCGAATCTGGCCAGGCGATTGTTATAGTCGAGTATCTCATTGCGCGTACATGCTGTAAATGTTTGAAAGATTAGCTTTGAGTTTTAGTTATCATCTTGGTGCTACACACCTTTCATGCGGCGCCATTGCTCTTTGAGGCGATTGCAGGTGCGGTCTGTGCCAAATTGATTGGAGAACTTTTGGTGTATGATCTTCCAGGCTTTGTTCTTGACGGCCGTGAGACCAGCATCGAGCCGCTTATTCTCTATGATGCGCATATCCTTGCGGCACAGATCCAGCAAGTATTTCTTCTCCTGATGGTTCCAGTTCTGTGTGCGCTCTCGTTTCTTATACATGTTCATCGATGGACTGTTCATGTATTGCGTCATTTCTGCAAGTAAACAACCAAAATATGTTAGTTGCTGCATAATTTAAAGAGCCATTGTTTTTTTTTACCTGTCTTTAGATCGACACCCTCCAGCAGATTGTGGTTGGTGCTTTGCCAGTTGGCGGCTATTTTCATAAATGCCTCCAGATCGTTGGCAGTGTACTGTTTGTTCACCTAAAAGAATTGCAAAAAAAAAAGAGTTTAATTTAATACAATTAGTGGCTATATATTTGCGGTAGCAAGTCAATCAAATTGCCATTCCCATATTCATTTCAATTATCATTCCCCAAAAACTCAAATTTCTGAATTTCTGGCATGCACACAAGCTGAACCCAAAAAACCGGAGCTACTTGGGCATGCAAAACTTGTGCCGCTTGAGACTTGTGAAATGCTTTAAGATGCACTTGAAGATTCATTGAACCCTACTTTTTGGAGTTAAATTCCAATTGTCTGTATAAAAACAAAAAAATAAAAACGAAATCAAAATAATCAACAAAAATAAAACAAAAGTATAAATGAAAAGGATTTGAGCTGGTTTTTGGTTTTGTTTCTGTGAATGATTTCTGACAAGCGACTGACATCGACTGATATTCTGATATGTAGCCAATATGCCACACATTAATTGATTTTCAATTAGCCAACAGACAACAGTTGCCAGAGAGACAATGAGTGTAAGGGGGTGGGGGGTGGGGAGAAGCGAAGAGATTCACGAAAATATGTATGAATGTTCTCCAGGCCATTTTGGATAAGACGAAGAAATTATGAATAATAATGACTGCAAATGCAATTGTAAAAAGAGTATCAAACGAATTTAATTTAAATTAGCAACACACACACTCACACACACAACGGTAACAACAACAATGCTCTTTTGGCTAACAAACAGCTGCCGACATTTTGTGTGCTGCCATTGTGTATGCGTGTGTGTGTGTGTGTTTGAATGTGTGTGTGTATTTCTTTTCAGGGGCGATCGAACGTCTGACAGCCAATTATATTAAGATCGAACACAATCGCTCCATACAAGCAGACACACACAAATACACACACAAAAATTCTTCATAACCGTCAGCATATATATATATATATAAATATATATATATATATAGAGATATATAGTCGATATGCCCATAATTCCTATACACATGTGTACTTAATTATATATGCTTGTATGTGTGTCATCTCAACCCAAAAGTTTTAAGTTATTCACATTGGTTTCGACACAAAGAAAATATAAATGTTCGGATTATTTTGCTATTAAAATATCGCATATATTCAATTTATTTATTTTATATTTAAATGACTATTGATTTAATCAAATAAACTGTACAATTTAATATGCCAATTTGATATACAGTGCATAATAAATATTGACAACCATTAAAATGATTTAACAAAATATAATTCTCCACAATATCATAAAATTTATGGCTCCTTAGTAATAGTTATTTTGGACACACTGTGCTCGCTGGCGTTGGCACAAATCGTCAATCTTTAAGTACGTTTTATTGTGCTTTATTTAATTTTATTTCATTTCGATTTTCGATTTTTCTGCTCACTATCCCCTTATCCAATACCATGCCAGACACTCCTCCTACCCCCCCACACGTTCCCCTTGCCTACAACTCTTGCACCCGCACAAACTTCAGTTCACATTACGCTGCGCCATGTGTTCAATATTTTTATGCCGTATCTGATTTACAATTTGCATTTGTGAGTACTCAGATATGTATATACATAATAAATATATACATTTTAAATATATGTATGTGTGAGTATTTAATAGGTGTATATACGAGAGAGTACACACTGAACACGTGTGTATGGATTATGGAAGGAACTTAGTCATTGAACGATGTCAAATTGTGCTTATGCTTCTGATTATTATTATTTATTTTTTGTTCACTTTTTGCCATCAACATATTCATTAACCGTGTTAATAATTATTCAATTTGAGTTAACAGTTCTGCACCCACTTTGGAATGAGTGTGCCTGGATTTAATGCTCTGAAACTATATAGCTAAACTAGCATTTTAGATCTTGTATATACAACTTTTGACAGTAAGTTTTTAGATATGCTGAGATCACAATCAATAACAAAACTGAAATGCGCTAACAATAACGTTTATAATAATAAAATATAATCACTCCAATCAATTGTGACCATTAAGCATTGAAATTAAACAACTGAAAACTGGTTTGTATTTTGAGTAAATGGTTGTCAATTCATTATATTTTTTTTTTCTTACCATTTTTTTTCTTCGTTTTGTTAATATTAAAACCAAAAATAATTATTGCTAGTGCTTTACATTGTGTGTGGAACCTACACGCAGTAGCGACGACAACGACAAAATAATATGTGTTAACCTTGTGCCTTAAAATAAAGCACGGCATTGTAAGGCCCACAACAAAACCAACAAAAAAAAATAATAATAATAAAATAAAAAACTAACTATAAATCAGTCAGTAAATGTCTATTAACATTTTGAACTAAGTCTATCTCTATCTCTCACACTCTCTCTCCTTCTGTCTCTTTTTAAGTGTGCCCCAAGAGTAATTATGGCAAATTAACAAAAGTATTGCATGTGCCTCCCACTTGGTTAGTACAGTGAACTAGTGTGTTAAAGTCATGTTACAGTTCACACTCGCTTACAGTTACAGCTAAAGTGGACATGGAGCGCATATATTATATTTTAATGGTATCCATATAAGTACAGCTACGGGCAGCGCTAGAGATGACCAGCAGTGCCTGGAGGGCATCTTATTTTCATATTTATTTATGTACGTATTATAAGTACGTAACTGGAATCGTTAAACTTTGTGGCACTCGAAATGATTTTACAGATTTCATATTTGCATACCCCTTATAATGGGATATCCACACAGACGGGTATTATAAACAGTGTGAGAAAAATCAGAGCTAGAAAACTCAATTCCATCTTCATAAACTCTTTGACTTTAAATGTTAAATGTATCTTTAGATTTTATAGGGAATTTTTTAGCTGCGCACACTTTGCGCAGTTGTAACACTTTTGTTCTTTTCGTTTTGTGCGTTGCAGCCCAAAATTATGTATTATTATAATTACACAGAGAGTGGAAATACTAAAATAAAAACTGAAATGTCATCGAACGTTCAAGTGGGCATACCCAGTATTGGAAATTTAAAAACCAAAGTGAAAAAAATCAAAGAGCCCAATTCTCAATCTCATTTGGGGACTCAGAGCGAGTCGCTCTAGATGAATTCAAGTGGCATCCGAGCATTGATTTCTACAGTGTTTATTGTTCTAACGTCGCGACGCAGTATTCCCTCTATTACAATTCCAAACCCATTTTTATGGCTTAAGTGGGGCTGGCTATCCCCTTTCCGCTGTCTCAAACTACCCCAGCCCATTGCATACCCTTTCGGCTCTCCGGTTGAGTACTCGCACACACACACACACACACACACACACACACATTTTTAATTTAAACATATGCATTTTTTGTGTATTTGTAACTTTGAACAATTTTGTTATAATTTTGGTCGCAGCTGACGGAAATTGACTCATGGCTGGCGAATTATGCTCCAGGTGTGCATGACACTGGCGCTGCCAGCCAACAACAAATTTATTAGAAATTGCTACAACAACACAAACACTAACACACACACACACACACACATACACTTACACACACATAGACAAACAACTTATGCAAACAAATAAACTAATTTCATGACGCACACGCGCGCGCCTGCGCAGTTGCTTCAGCTGCTGTCGTCGTTGACTTCGCCGTCGCCGTCGTCTTCGTCGTCGTCGTCGTCGTCGTCGTGCTGTGCTACTTACAATTGTAACCAGCTAAAAAACAACTACGCTACGAACTAAGCTTTTTTATCGTTTGTTTTTTTTTTTTTTCTCCAAACGTGCCTTTGTTTACTTCCCAGCTCAAGCCTGGCCTACACCCAAAAAAAAAAAAAAAAAAACAAGAAGAAAAAATAGCTGGAAAAAGCGTCGCGCGCGAGTTCAGTGACATTTTTTACTACTTTTTTGAATACCCTAACATTTGGGTCATTCACATTTTGCCAGCAAATATGTGACACACTTCAAGATATTTGCAATTGAATATAAAGATTTTTTAAAATCCAAATGGAGTCAATCAAACAATGCGCTTTTTCTATGTTAGTTTTTAGGAAAATCATTTATAGACTAAAATACTATATAATATAGTTATTTGCAGAAGAACTTCGATTCACAATTTAGTTAAGACATAAGGAATTGCACAGATATCAGATAAGTTTAAAATTCTATGATAGTATTTAAGGATCATTTTAAAAAAGGTAGGGAGGGTGTTTAAACGTCAGCTTTGTCAATATATATTTATTTATAGTCTGTGACAATTGTTGAGGCATCGACTGTATGTTGAATTGCGCATGCGTAGGTAAAACTAACTAAATTATTGGGTTGTGTTTCATTAGTCAGCCCACAAGGCAGCTTGTGTGGATGAGGGGTGTGGGGCAGGCGGTAAGAGAGGGGGGAAAATATACGCTTACGGGCGCAGCTGGCTGGCTGGCTGTCTGGCTCTCTGTCTGACTGCTGAGTGTTTGGCCCAACTCTGCGCGCATACTTTTCAAACTAACTGTTGTAGTGTATAAGTTGTGTCTTTGGCGTATTTGTGACAGCTGCACAGATATCGGCAAACCAAATGGATTACCTATGGTGCTCTACCGGGCAAGTATTTCTATTGCCTATCTGCATCTCAATCGGCCTGGAAACAAATGGAGCAGCTCGCATTTGAATAGTCATTATGCGGTTAAGACTCGTACGACTATGAGTCCAAATATGAGTGTGAGTGTGAGTACGAATATGAGTACTCACTCGCACTCACATTCATTTTATTTATGTATTTACTTATATCTCTTGGTGCTCATTGTACTTATGCGTTTTGTCTGTCTTTCTGTCTGTCTGTCTATTTGTCTATTTGTGACTTTCTTTGGGCTCCACTCACACACCCTAAACATGGCTGGCTGACAAGTTCATTACACTGTATGATCACACACATACACACACACACACACACACACACACACACACACACAGATAATACAATGGGCTGCCCTCGCCTTATATGGTTTATGACGATTGTTATTGTATTATTGCGATCATAAATATTAAGAGTATGCAATAGGCGTATTCTAATCAAATCTAAATGAAAACACATCTGCAATTAATCTGTCTTGAGTATTCCCATTTGAATGATCTATTAAATCAATGGACTGAAAACCTAGAATTATGCATAATAATCTCTCCATTATTATATATTATTATAGTTAACCAAATGTCAGCAGAGATGAGTATTTGTAGCTAAACAGCTATTTGAATAAATGTAAAAACACAGCTTGCAAATTATATTATTTGACATGTTGGCAAATTGCTGTGAATTTGGTGTTTTTTTTTTAAAGAACTTTCACTGTGCAATTTCAATGGAGAAAAAAAAAAAGTTATATATTTAATTTGTTTCTATAGAAATATTTTAGTTGACTAGTTTTGGGTTAGTTTCGTTGTTCGAAAGTTGTTGGCTTAAGCGTTTGGGCTGGCTCATTGTCAGTTACACCCACACAACATAACTTATTTCAGTTGCCCCCCCCTCCCCCGTCTCCCTCTAGCTTACCACAACTTGAAAGCAGTTGCCACCAATTGCTGACTGGCATTTGAACATTTTTCGTAGCTGCCACTTTTGAATTTCTGTACAAAAGTTTCTTTAATTGTTTATAACTTGAGAATGTGTGTGCGTGTGTATGCGTGTGTGTGAATGTGTGTATGTTAAGTTGAGATATTTTTTGATGTGGGTTAACATTTCTTTAAGCATTTCACTTGGTAGTCTCAAATTCGTTGTTGTTATAAAATCTTACTCGACAATTCTAAGCACTGAGAACCACAGCAATAACAACAGAAATTTTCGTTAGTCATTTTTTCTTTTTCAAAATTCATTTGAATATTGAAACTTATTGTTGTTGTTGTTGTTTCTGCTATTTGGGATATGGATGTGTGTGTGTGTGTGTGAGTTTGTGTGTATCTAATTTCTTTTTAGACTGCCATTGAGCAATGCCCAAGAAATACTTGGGTAGAGTTGTTGTAGCATTTTATAATCGCATCAAGTCATGATTATTCTACGACTTTATGCTTTATACTGCTCCTTCATGGGTTTTAAATTTCTATATATATATATATATATATATATATATATGTGTGTGTGTGTGTAGCACTTGAAGGCGTTCAAATAATTTGTGGTTCCATTTAACTTTGACTTAAGTAACGAAAACTGAAACGTTTCAAGTAGAAGACGAAGTCGACGAAGCCGTTGCCGAATCTACTTACAAAATTTTATGAAAGAAAGCCTCATATTCAATACCCTCCTAACCCCTCTGCCCTTGCCCCTTTGCCCATTTCCCCCTTGCACAACCATGTGGTTAAAAAGTCGAAATATTTTTTGAAGTTATTCTTTTGTTGTTGTTGTTGTTGTATTTTTGGCATTAATTGTTCCATGCGCCGAATCTAAGATTGATTGAATGAGTTCAGTGAACTATTTGGTATCCATGTAAATTATCATTACTTGGGCGCGTTATAGAGAGCAACTTTTGGTGGCATTAGAACGCAGTTATTAAACAAGTATATCAAATCGAGCATTGAGCCGCAGCCACAGCCACAGCCAACCAAACGAGCAACCAGTCAACCAACCAGCTACTCAATACTCGATACTCATTTGAATTGGCCAGCCAATGCTATATATACATATATATATATATACTCGATAACCACGCCCAGTGGCTGCCAGCCATGTCATGTCTCGCAATGCGCAATAATAATTACAAATGATCAGATGTCAATTTCTTACACTGTAAAACCCCGTTTGCTGTGGCTGCCGTTTTTTTTTTTTTGTTTTTTTTATTTTTTAAACAAATGAAATTTATTGTTAACGGTTAGTGACCCGAATTACACGTATCGCTTATTTATATCTATAGACATTACCCACAAAAAACACACACTCACACACACACACACACACACACACAAACAACAGATCAAACTCTACACCCAAACGCCAGGCCGATCAACATCGAATCAAGTCTGGACTTATGTGTTGTTGTGCGTGTGTGTGTGTGTGGCATGTATCTTTAAGTAGCATACAAGTAAAGTCAAGTCGAGACTGAATAACAAGCGACTGCCTGTATAAAGCTGACTGACTGAAAGTCTATCTGACTTTCTGCTGCTTAGCTTTAAGCGTTTTAATTGCGCCAAACGCCGCCTACAAAGCGAAGACGTAGCTCAGCTCAATTCAGATAATGTATCTTTGTATCTGATCTTAATGTGCACACTCATAGCACACATTGCTCGTAGTCTTTCTGTGTGTGTGTGCCTGCAAAAATCGAACAGCTTCAATTAGTAAGTGGCCAGAGTCACCAAGTCACATGCTTTGAGTTTTACTCTTTCTCCAAACTAAAAACTAGCCTCTTAAACAGATCATTCAATTGGCGAGTTTTGCGCTTCTTATTAATTATCATAAAGTTAGCGTAAATTTCTTCATTTAAGTAGGAAATTCATTTAGTATGTATCAATTATTGATAAACTAAAAACCAGATTCAGCTATCAGCATTTCACGAATTCTTCAATTTCTACAAAAATATTGTCTCAAGATTCAATATTCTAGATTTTTAATAGCTTGCTTAGAATATCAACATTTGTCACATTTTTTAATATGAACAGTTTATATAAAATAGTTAAGCGCCTAAAATATATCATCATAATTAAATAGTTTTCATAATTTAAGAATTTAGAATTTAAGTCCTTTTCATTTACAAAGATGTTACTTATTTATTGTCTTCTTGTCTGCCTTAAATAATTATTTTAAGTTTCTATTCTTAAGAAGACATAAAACTAAATATGACAGTCACAAAATAACAACAATTACGATTTATAATGAAATCGATAAATGTTAATAATGTGCATGTAAGAAATATAAGACATAATGCTGTCAGGCAATGTATTTACTCGTATCTCTGATTTTTCCAATAGATAATTGCAACTTTATTCATTGTGCAATGCATTAATTAAAATGCAAGTTGTATGCATTTGTTAAAAACTCGAATTAATGAAAATGCAGCCACGCACATTCACTTGACCCACACACAGAATTCTTTCTTTGTATCTTTTATCATTGTTGTTGTTGTTGTCGCTCACGTTTTTCAGCCCCGACATAACAACAACTATCAACTTCAATTGTTGTTCCTATTTTTGTCGCTGCTCTTTATGAATTTGCACGTACGCATTTTGCCTTTTCCTTTTCTATTTGAATAAATCCTAAAAAAAAAAAAAAAAGAATTCCCTTTGAAATTCGAATTTTGTTTTGTTGACGGATTCTAATACCTAATTCGCATGCGTTCTCACATTTGGGGTAGATTCAGCAGCAGCAGCCGCCGCAGCTGTGACTTATTGCAGTTGCCGTTGTTAATCCGCTAGTACCGTTGCAAATGTATCTTACAGATACACTTGGTATCTAGCTATATGTATCTATTTGGTTTTTACATATGTACCTTTATTTATTTAATTTCAGTTTTTTGCCTTTTGCAATCGCAATTTAAATGTTGACTTAGGCGTGTTTTTTATGGCTTATCAGGCGGCGGCTAAAAGCCAAAGAGAAATTAAATTAAATGCGCGCCCTCGA
Organism: Drosophila longiperda; assembly: GCA_035042125.1. Lineage (NCBI taxonomy): Eukaryota > Metazoa > Arthropoda > Insecta > Diptera > Drosophilidae > Drosophila > Drosophila longiperda. The sequence goes on along the minus strand of JAWNLV010000107.1, from coordinate 9,419,920 downwards.
ATGGCATAAAAGAAACAAAAAAAAAAAAACCAACTATTTAATTATGAGCAACAACAAAGGTAACAGCAAAACAAGTGTGTTAACTAATTCTAGGCAATCGCCCCGAGCTGATAAAATGACACAGAAGAACAGCTAAAAAGCAATGGTTATGTGACGCCTGCTTTTGTTAACTGTTTATCATGCGTATTTGTGGAAACTCTTTCCGTGTCCACGTTCCGCTTGGGTAGCTCATGTTAAACCTTAACTTAAAGCCAGAAAAGTAGTGGTAGTAGTGGCAGTTAAGTGTACACTGAAATTATTAACAAATTATGTTTAGAAGTGTCAAAAATGGTAGTGTGTTAAATACATAATTAAATATGTAGTTAAGCATGTATTTATGACCAGTTGATGCCAGATTTTAATATATAAACAAGGCTTTAATTTTAATTAGCTAGCAAAGAATTTACTTTTTGGTATCAGCGACTTGTTAAATAAATTTACTCAACGATTCGAATACAATCAACAAATTACTCTGCTGATATATATATATATATATATATATACTTATGTGTGTGTGACTAGGTGTAGTCATATCTGAATACTGCGTGTGGCCGCTTATCGAACTAAACAAATATTAAATTGTAATTAAAGTCATGCGAGTGATTTTTCGGGGTTTTTCAATTTTACTATCAACACCATAAAGTGCCTGACTACATAATTGTATTTATCTATGGGAAGGTGCTGTGTGGCAAGTCGTTATTGTAATTGACAAATAAGTCGAAAAGACTTTCAACGGAAATTTAATTGCTAATTGCATCGCTTATGAAAGGGGGGCACACACAACGTGGGGCTTTGGGGACTCACATTTAAAACTCGACTAAACTAAGTGCCAGGTGATAGATAGCCTCAATTAAGTTGTCATTAGACAATCAACGCATTCTGTTGGCCCGATTCTTAAGTTCTTTGGCGCGCGCTCCGCTGGTCTGGAAATTGAAATTCAAAAATCGAATTTGAAACCAATCGAAAACCAAAAAAAAAAAAAATATAGAAAATCAAATAACGAAACGCAAATAACATGCAACAAATTGAGCGAGTTTTTTTTGGGACACACAGCTTGCAGCATTTTTTTGCGGCGCACACCTGGAGAGGTGCCCACAGAGAGTATCTAGAATCTAGCCGCAAACAGATACTGCCACAGCCGCTTGGCAACAATGCCACAAGGCGCAACAAATCCACACAGATGCCAAAAACGAAAAAATATATAAAATAATAATAATAAAACAACTGAACTGACAACTGGGCAACTGCCAAACAGCAGCTGATGCCAAACGCCAACATCAACTGCGCCTGCGTCTTAGCCTGCGCCTGCGTCTACGTCGGCGTCGCTGTCACCGTCACCGTCACCGTCAACGTTTGCTTCGGCATCTTGGCTTGCGCCTTGAGTTTTATTTTTTCTTTGCATGCGCCGCTGCCTTTGTTGCCTGTTCCAATCCAACTTTGCCTTAATGCTCCTTTAGTATTTGTATACCACGCAGCGTGTAGCCGATAAAAAACGGGTATCTGAATTTTGGCAGGACATATTTATAGTAATGTGTGAAATCTGAAAGATTTCTAACTCAAATGCCAAACTTGCCCAGCTGCCAACTGTTGGGGTTTATGGCATAAACTTTATACATTTTTTATATATATTATTGTATTTCCCTTTACAGATACTATTTTTGGTTTACCAAACCAACCCTTAATGTTTGGGTCTCTGTTTTAAATATTATTAAAGTTATTTCTATTATTATACAGTTGAGCATTTTCCAAACTTGATTGGTTGAAATATGCACGAGTTTCCATGGATTTTGTAACTGTTGGAATTTCAATTAATATATTAATATTATTCGCTTTACAGTTTGTCTTTGGATTGCTTAGATTAATTCATGTTTAAAACATATGAGCAAAAAACGTGAAAAAAGTGTTCTTGAAGTACATATTTTTCCAAGTGATTCAAGAAAGATTCTCGAATCTTTCTTAATGGTTGGAAATTCAATAAGGTTAGATTTAAAGACAATACTAGAATGTGATTTTTAGCTGCTTACTTTATGTTATTGGTAGCAAAAGCTGCAGTTTGGGTATTTCATAGTCGAATATTGTGCATTAGATTTCAATTAAAATTTAAGTTTTTCTATCCCTCTCCCAGTTATTATGCGCAAGTGTGACGCATGAATCATAGCAATTTATATAGCTAGTTGTTCATGTTGTTGTTGTTGTTGTTGTTATGGCATTTGCTCTGAAAGTCATGCGCTTTAAATTTTAATAAATTATTATTTTTTTTTTTTTTGTTTTTTGTTATTGTGTTTTGTTGCATTTAGTTGTAGTTGATTTGCTTGCGCTGGGTGGGTGACTGATCAGGGGCAACTTTTCAATGCCTTTGCCATATTTGAATTGGAAACAAATGCAATTTGTTGCCGATACCAGTTAAGAGCTCTTAGTTCAATCAATTAGTACACGTTACAAATAGGAAATCGAAAACGCATTCAAACGAAATCGAAATCGAAATCGAAAACCCAAATCAACTGTCAAGGCACAAATTAGTAGATTTTATGTGTATGAATATTTGGGTGTGTTTTTAATTAAATCAATGCCAAATGATGTGAGAGAGCTGAGCAAGAACTGAATTCAGCTTAAAAAATGCTGACGACATTTTTAATCCTAAAATTGAGACTAAAACTAAAAGCAAAAACGAAACGAAATATACAAAAAAAAAAAAAAAAAAGGCAATGGGGATGAGTACGAAAGAGAATAAAAAACAAAAACGAATCGCAGATTTATGTGCACCACTCAAGGTGGGGGAGTTATAATGCCAGATCTGACAAAAATAACTCACATACCTGAGAAGAGTTCGTGCGATCGCAACGACGAAGCATATTAAACAAAGTATTATACAAATAAAGCAAAAAATAAAAAATAAAAATAAAGAGAAAAACAATATAAAACTGTAACTGAAATCATATGGGTAGCTACGGAGTGGTTTTCGTCCATACAATCAAGATTAGGTTTTAATAATTCAAAGTGGGTCCGCAGTGAGGGATTAACTGAGAAACGCGTCTAATGCACAGACAGACTTCAAGTAAGTAAAAACTGAAATCATGTTACTTTTTGACAAATTCGAAAGAAATTAAACAAACCAAAACGCGGGAGAGCAGAGGGATGGGTGTGCGAGTGTGTGTGTGTGTGTGTGTGATACGAAAGGAAGTGGCAATGAGCACGCTGCTCGTAGCGCTATTAAAATACAGAACACACCCAAAAATATTTTAACGACGGCCAAAGCAAAAAAAAAAAAAAAAGAAAAAAAAATGAGAAACCAAAAGAGAAAAACGCAGAGATGGGTGGGGAAGACGATATCAAAAGTATTGTAGCTAGTTGAGAGACTTGAGGCGACTCCGATGGATGGCTGATGAAGTTGATGATGTTGACGATGACGATGACGATGACGATGATGATGATGATGATGATGATGACAAAAGGCAAGTCGCTGGATGACAGCGCGCGATTTATGCTCAAAATTGTACGCGTTGATGCATAAGTTATGACCAAAAGTATTAAAGTATCTCAGGGATGCATTCATGGGAAGCCAAGTCAAGTATCAGACACGTACATAATTTTTTTTCACTAAACATTTCGATCTTTAATTATGACATTAGAGCAACCGGTTCTTAATCCATTCAGAGGTGGGGAAATTTATATATTTAACTTGAGGTATCAGAATACGAATTCTATGCATCCCAACTTAAATCCTTGCCAGAACCAACATTTCTTAAGCAAACGCAAATTATGACATTAGTCAAGTTGCGTTTGCTGAACCGGTTTTGAACCAACCACTTATTTAATTCCTCATTTAAAGCCACAGCCCTAAATTCAGCGCATACCAACTGAAATTAGATGAAATCCTTTTTTTGAATCGCATCAAGAATCATTTGCTTATATTTTACAATTTGCTTACTTTTATATTTAAGCTATGCAGGACTAATTCAAAGGCAACGCCTTTTTATTATTAGTCGACGCAGCTGTCATCATTTCAATAACTGGTTGTCTTTGTGTACAAAGTACATGCTTGTGTTGGGTATTCAAAGAAGCCATCAAAGGAAAAAAAAAAAAACAGCATTGCGCAGTTGTCGAAATTTTATACACACACACACAGAGAGAGAAACACACACACACACACACACAATGCAACTATAAATTGTTAATCCTATTTTATTAAGTGCACGCAGACATTTCGAGGCAAAGGAATGAAATAAAACAAAAACAACAAAAACAACAACAACAACAAAAATGCTGACAACCCCCTTTCAGCTGTGGCCAGCTGACTAACTGGATTCCACAGTATGTCGCATAATTCATATTTCATTTTGATTCTATTGAAACGAGACGCAAAATGTTTTTTTCATATTAATTGCCCAGTCCAGGGTTAGAAACTTTAAGATCGTCATTTGTGTTTTTGTTTAAACATCCAACGGGGGGTTAAGATGTGTGTAATGGAAATGTGCATTGGAAATCCACTGACATTTTAAGCGCGCTCATCAAAAATACATTTTATAATCGCTTTGCACATTTTACAAATGTGTTTCAAAACTGAAAATAAAGAAAACTAATTTCATCATTTCAACTAGCTAACGAAAGTAAATTTGATTTTACAATGGATCTAAATTACCACTTTAATTAATTAAATTAAATGCCTAATTGAGGTACATTTAATTGTGCTTAAACTCCATTTTAGGGCCACAATTTTGTTAGTTTTTTAATGCGCTTGATATAGTTCCATATAAATACTTTTATATCTACACTCAGAACTAAAATTGACATACAATTGTCTAAATTGCCTAAAAATTATATACTGAAAACTAGAACCATTTTATTTTGTTCATTAATTGTAATGAATTTATAAGTTACCTAAAATACAATAAAAAAAAATATTGTAATCTTAGAAAAATATACACATTAATAAAGAAGATATAAATCAAAGTATTCGATAAGAAACCAACTTCCGCTTAAGATTTAGATAAATTGCTCCTGGCGTGAAAAGTATATCTTTTTCCTAAAATTCATAGCAATATTTTTCTGAGTGTAATATGTGTGTGTTTTTTTTTCTACTGGCTGTAATGTGCTCATTTTTGCGCTTTTGATTAATAGTTCTTGTTGACTGCACATTCTGATTTGTCAAATGTTTTTTTTTTTTTTTTTTGGGGTTTATACTGTGTGTCTCTCATTCGCTCGCTCTCTTTCTCTGTCTGCCTTTTGGCGTCTTGTTCGAGCCCAAGTGCCGACAACTTGGGGCGTTACCGGTGCAGTCAGCCAACAATGCTACCTGATGCGGGGGATTCTGTGAGTTGTCTTTATAATGTAATTTATGATCAAGCATTACAAACCAGACACAAGCAAATTTTACACTTAGAAAAACAAATTGACCTACATTTTACAAAATTGGCACATTTTTGGCATGATGGGTAATTACTCAAGAAGTGGATTTCTAAATTACAAGAATTATGATTTTAGTTAAGTGTACATTATAATAAAAATATTAATACTATTTTCGTCAGCAAAATGAGGAAAAATTAATTTTCATTTTGATTTTGTGTCTAATTGTAATTGGTTTGTCGTCAATTGCTTTGCATGTTGCACATAAATAAATATCTAAATGGGCATTTCGATGGTGGGGTGGAGGGTAGCCCGGGGGTATGTTGAGTCACAGTCGCAACCCGCATATGCAGCCAACTGGCGGCCACATGAAAAGTAAACAGGGCAAATTGTAAACCCCACAAAAAAAAAAAAAAAACACAAAATAAAACTAGTGTAGAAAATGCGACTAAAGTGGCAACAGGAGCGGGTTAAGCAGCAATCAATTGGCCAATTGTCGTATGGAAAGGGGCAAGCGGGTGCCCGTAGAACCAACTAGATAGGGTGTTTGTCCCATATGTTTAGCCATTAATTCATTGCTTAATTGCTGCTTTTATCAAATACAAATAAAATAGGGAACTGACGGGGGGGAGTAGTAGGCGGGGGTTTCGCGTCGTAGAACGCAAGTATTTTTATTAATTTTTGTTGTTGTTTTTAGTTGCGCCTTGAAAGAAATTTTCATTTCATAGTCGCTCATTGAAAATAATTAAAATTAATTAAGCCATTTTATATACTGGCTGGCGGCTACTGCATTGGCTAACTGACGATACCCCCTCCCACCCCTCTCAACACTCCAACGTACGTACTTCAGGGCTGCTAGTGTCTTGTGCAACTTGTGTATCTATAAATTTAAATCGCCTTTAATTGAGGCGACTTTTGGGTGACGAACCAATTTTGAAGACTTTTGTGGAAATTTAAAGGAATTTCATGATTATCGTAAAAGTTTTCTAATGTTTTTTGATTAATATTTAATTACAGGGGCTTAGACTGACCGATTTGTCGAACATATTTCGAAATTTTATGGAGCGGCCTAATCAAACAAAAATCAAAAAACAACAACAAAAAAATATAAAATAAATGAAAATCAACACGTGCAATGATTGATTGTTAGCCATTATGATTATTATTGTAGTTGCTGTTATGGGCCAGGGCTTAAATGTGAGTACAACAGAGAAAAAAAAAAACCAAAAAAAAATATTAAAAAAATGAAGAAAACTCAACTTGGCATTTAGTTCTTTGTTGTCTGTGTCAAAGAGAAACATATCGAATGGGTAAAGGATGCCAGTGGCTGCTTGGCTGGAAATTGACTCAGTGACTCACCGAGCCTGTCGCACATGAATGACTGTCTGATTGACTGACTGACTGACTGACTGACTGACTGACTGACTGACTCAATGAGTGACTGAATGACTGACTTGACGTACAATGCTGACACGCATTGTCTACTTTTGTCCAGGCAAACAATTCTTTACATTAGACGATTTCCAATTTACATTTACATTTAACATTTAATTCGTTTTTCTCTCGCTCTCGAAAGTTTGTCGGAAAAACTACAATTTGAGTGATGGAACGAACTTGCATTCGACATTTTATGACACACACGTGAAGAGAGTGAAAAGAGGAGGGGAGAACGTGGAGGAGGGATAAGCACTGCTGATGCCACACACATTATGTGGCCAAGTGCAACAACAACAACAACAACAACAACTAATTCAGTTAATTGCGATACTAAAATTGCCTTTGCTTATGAAATGAGAAATGTTTTATGAAGGCGAACGAAATTCAAACGAATTATAACACAAAAAATACACAAATTCCTAATTTTAAATATAAAAATGATTAATTCTTTTGGATTAGGAAATTAAGAAATGTGTATCTAAATTTATAATAATTGAGTTCCATGTTTTTTGGAATTATTAAAATATTACAATGGAATTTTAAGATTCTGTTTTGTCTTTTGTCAAGTTTTATCATTCAGATCGAATATATCTGATTCACAAAGAAGTTGAATATTTATAAAAAAAAAGAATGCATATTCATATGGATTTATATTACCATATTAGCGTATATCTGCCATTTGTGATCAGAATCCAAGTTGTATGCAGATTGGTATTCCTGATATGGCTCAAATGCACAAGGCCAGGCTGACAAATCTCAAAAGCTAAAGACAGCCAGATAAATGTAGATTTACGAGTACTCAGATCAGAAGCCAATCATCTGTCGCTTTTGCACATTGTTCAGTATACATACCGAATATATATTCATATGGCAATTATTCGAATTTATTTTTAATGTGCAATATAGCCATGTGTAAGGATTGCCATCTCTTTTCCTCTCCCACAAACTATTTCGCTCATACTACACACTCAATAGGTGTGTGTGTGTGTGTGTGACTACTGACTACTTAATTTCCAAGTGCCATAAAAATGTGAATGCCTTTCGGAATTGAGAATTAAAAGCCCAGCGTATTTGGGCGTTGGAAAATAAGTTGGCTTATTTATTGTGCCATGCTTATAAATATTTAAAAAGCATCCTAATAAAATAAACAATTAGTTTATTTATTGACAAACACACACACACACACATACACACACACGCGCATAATTGAACAACTCTTTGCATATAGATTTAGATATGACATACATATATATATTTATAGGGGAAGTATGTGGCCTAAAGTGCTCAATGCTGAAAGGCAATTGTATTTGGATTCCTTTGGGTGTCAAAATTCGTATACAATAATTAATCGCATATTTGCCACATAACGTAAACAATTTGGGACATTCGAATAGGCCAAGAACAAACGCAAATGCAAAGGGCTTAAGCGAAGCTGTTGATTAAGTTATGGAAAGCAAACTGTACATTTCAATTCGAGTGCTGCATAAAACACAAGAAACACACACACACACACACATATATATATATATGTTAAATATGGCAATTAATAAATAAAATGCGTCTATTTCGAATCTCCCCCAAAGTTTCTACAACCCGTTATGCCGATGGCGTCTTGGGTTGAGTGCTCGTTGATTTAAAACATACATTGCGGGCCTTTAATTGTGGCGCATTTTTGTCGAATCCGAAGAAACATCAGCCACATTTCGTTTCCTTTTAATGAAAACAAATTCGATGATCGAATGTGGGCTAGTGGCATGTGAAGAGGGGGCGGTGCGGGGGGGGGTTGGCAGCAAAAAAAATACCTAAGCAACAAATCGAAGAACGAAAACTTAAAAGAGGAGCGCGCGCGCGAGCGCCCTGTAAATGGGGAATTATGAATTGGGCATGTATGGGTGTACATGCATGTATATGTATACGTTTACATGCATATGTATGTATGCCCACAGTGGTGAGTACTGGGTACTTGAGTATGCATGCGTATGTGGCTGTGTGTGTGTGTGTGTGTTTTTGTATGGGCCAGAAAATTATGATTTGTGTAAAAGTTGCCTGTGATTAAGCACTTTTAAGTGTAATTCGGTGATGTTGTTGTTTTAGTGCTTGGTACAGTATACGGGGGAGGAGTGCGGGGTACAGCGCTACACTAAAAATAGCAGCAAGCAAGCAGATGATGTTTGCCTAAACCATAACTAAAATCTTTATAGCTAAAGATATTTGAGAGATCTTCGGCGGCTGGCGACTGGCGACGGCTGCGACCTCTGCTGCTGCTTATGTCGCTGCTCCGATTGCGACTGCGGCGGCTGTTTAAAGTCAATTTTTGAATAATTATGAATCGTTTTTCACAATTTTTTTTCTGTTTTATTTTTTTATTATTATTTTTTTTTTGTTTCGTTGTTCTCTAATTATAACAACATCATAATCATAATAATTTCTTATGAGTGGTATTTTGGCTGCCTCCACTTCGTGTGTTCTTAATGTGCCAAATATATTTCTATCTATTGAGCCAAATTGGCGAATATTTGTCCAACACACACACACACACAGATAAATATATATTTATCCCCAGAAAGTTACCTCAAAATGCAAATGATGCAGAAAGATTTATGAAAAAATATAAATATATGTATAAATATCGAAAATGAATTATGGAAACCGATTTAAAATGCGTTTATGAGCCAACCATGTGAAATTATGCAAATTCAAATTGCAGCTGCAACATCTATGCAACAAATGATAAACCATGTGTCACAAGATCAGAAATAAACTGAATTCAAAAGTTTGCAATAAAACTGAAAGTCAATCAAAAAATCGCAAATATCAATTTTATTTATATAATAACTTTCGTTGACTTTTTCCATAACAAACATGAATTAAAGTGTGTATTTTAGAAGATATTTGATTTTGCTCAGTGTATAATGTTGCATAGTTTTCGCACATTGAGCGGAAGTTCTTTAGACGTCACTTGCACATTGTATTAATGATTGAAAAGATTTTAGAACATGTATAATTGTATAAGCAAAACTCAAATCACAGTTCCTTATATGGTTTTGCGCTTAATCAAAATCGCCGGAAATTATAAGATGCCAATAATAAAAATTAATATGCAGAGTTTAAAACGATTTATATGTGCGCCATGGCGTCGAATGCGTGCGACTGCGCCATAAAATTGTTTATAATATAGCACTATAAACACACACACACACACACATATATATATATATATATATATATACACATATTTACATATGTACACTCATTCCTAATGTATCATTTTTTTTGTATATGTATATACTTTAGCTTGTTCAGTTAACACTTTGGTTTAATGACTAAGACTAAGGAGCGCCCCTCGCTTGCTCGAAAACATTTTTGTCAATAAAATAGAAATTAGCGACGCTGAATCACAATTTTAGTCAGATAGTAATAGAAGCAATGTACTTAGCTTGGTTTCTCTATGTATGGATGTTTGTTTGTATGTATTTCAAAGTATTGTGCTTATTTGTACATATTTGAATAGTGTGTTACTTACCATTGTGACTTGTTCTGATTATGGTATCCACGACAGTAATAATCCCAGCAGAGAGAACTCGATTTCAATGTTTATTCGATTTATATTCTTGGTTTTTTTTTTATATGTTTCTTCACTTTTAGCACATATTCAAATGTTTGCACGTTTGCAGCTGCAAATTATAATTTGATGTAATTTTTTTTTTTTGTATTATTCTTTTGTTTTTGTTGTTGTGTTTATCACTAGTGTCTTTCCGTTGTTGCGCGCGTGCCGAATAATAAACAAATAATGTTTTCTGCTAATTATAATTGCCGATATATATAAAACTATATGTTTATATATGTATATGTACGTATAGGTATCGACAGCGTTATGGATATTATAGAGTTGTATTGAGAGTAATTACTTATTACAGTATGCAACAATAAAAGCCGGAGCCGGGAATGCCGCTGCACGCGTTCGTGTTCGCACTGCTGCACGTTTAGTCAATGACTAAAGGGCGGGCAATTCAAAATTTTTTAAAATTCATCAACGCTGCCAGCAGCGACGGCAACCGCAGCGGCAGCGGCGACGTCGGCGTCGCGTCAACGCAAGCGTCGACAGCAGCAAACACACAACAAAAACCAAAAACTAATAAAATCAATTACAAACGCACACAAACATATTCATACACAAGAGCAGCCAGCCGAAGACATCGAACGACGAACGACGAAGGCAAAGAGCACGAACGAAAGCCGACAACGCGACGTGCTATACGACGTGCACGAAGCGAAGTGTTCTCGTTCTCTGGAAAAGAAAAATGAAAACAACAACAAACGGCAGCAGCAGCAGCGACGACAGCAGCAGCAAAGGAAGCGGAGCATGGAACTTAAGCTCTGAGAGAGAGTGTTTTGAGTTCTTCTATTTCTTGAGCGCTCATCTCTCTGAAGGGAATACACGTTGTGCGCAAAAAGAGAACCTACATTTTGGCAAACCAAATCTTGTGCTCTTTGCTACTGTCGCGTGTTCTCTCTCTCTCGTGGCCATTTAAATGTGGGCCAAAAGTAATGACAATAGCGGCAATTGTTTAGCTTGAAATTTTAACGTACTTTTTTAGCAGTGGCCGTCGCTTGGACCATTGCCAACTATTTTGTAGCTCAAGCGCTCTCGATCTATCTCTCTTTCCCCACTCCTCAATCCATGTGTTTTTTTTTATTTTTTTTTTTGGCACGCACACACAAATTGCGCTCTCTTGGGCCATGTGTGCGTGTGTATGTCAGTGTGGGTGTGCTTGCTTATGTCGCTTGCCAAATGAGCCAAGCAAAACAAAAAGGCAAAAATATATATATAAGCACGTGTGTGTGTGCGTAGTTTGCATGCATGCATGAGTGTGTGTGTGTGTGAGTATAGCGAGAACAAGCATTGCAACAACAGATTGCCTCCCACAGCATTTACAAGAGAAAAATATGCAAACAATTTTTGCATTTATGGCAAGGCAACGGTTAAGAATTTCATGTTGATCTCGTTGCATGTATGTAGTTATGTGGTACGTATTTGTGGGAATGTGTTTTCCAAATCCCAGCTGCCCAAAACTGCACTCACACACACGCACAGGCACACACACATGCATAGCATAAGTTTGAGCGTATTTGTTAAAGTGCGGGCTTTTTAGTCGCAACACCCCTGTGCACTTTGTTTCATTTTACTAATATTCTCCTCACACGTAATCGCCGCTGCTGGCAAAGTGTCCTTTTGTTGCTCACATTTCAATTGGGCGTTGAGTTACCCTCATGTCTGAGGCATTTTGTATTTGCTACAGCTATCCATAATTACACAAAAGTCTAGCGCATATATCGCATATAAGCCGCAGCGCAGAGCATAAATCGCAATTAATCAAGTGCAAGCCAATGCCGTTAAAATCCCCGAGCAGCTCACCCCACTCCATCCCCTTTGAATTTAGCATCAGCAGCAACCCTCCTCAGTCCAATTCAACCCACTCCAGTCCCATTGAATCCAGCAACAAGAACAAGAAAAAGTTCAACTGCTGTTTTGAGCTCAACAACAATTACATTACATGCTAACTCGCTCACACACACATACAAACATATACTATCCCTCTCTGACACTCACACTCGCACAACGAAAGCTACTAAAAATGTAATCATTATGCTTTATCGTAATAATCAGCAGCCGCAGCCCAGCCAAGTTTGGCCCAGCAGCAGCAGTCGACACAAACACACACAACGACAGACTGAGAGAGAGAGAGAGAGTAAGCGAGAAATATAAGTACTACATTCTAACATAACAAACAGGCAAACAAACAAAACTAAATTACAACAATTCCAAAAATTTATAATTGTGCTGCGCACACAGTTAGAAATCTCAAACTACCACCACCACCAGCAGTAGCAGAAAGCAGCAGTTGCTGCAGACACCCCTTCCACCACTCACAATCCAATACCACACCACACCACCCCACCTCACTCCACCCAAGCTCATACTCTGCGGCCCCTCAATCATCATCCTCATCATCATCCTTTTGGCTTGCCTTCTTGCCTTACAATTCGCAATGCTGCTGCCGCTGTCGACGTCGTCGTCACAACTAACACACATACACACACGCAAAAAAAAAGGCAGTTAAGTTAAAATGTACTTAGAGTTTAAGCGTAACCCCGAAATCCCAACCGAACCCAAACGAGATTGTGTGTTTTAAGCGTTTTAGTTGCCCGCTTGCACCACCCCTCTCTTTCTCTCTACCCCTCTCGCACTCTCTCTGTCACACAGCTAGAGCGTCGGCCACGGCAACTGCGACGGCGACTGCAACGGTAACGCCAATGTCTGCGTTAGCGTCGCTGCCGCTGCTTAACTTTGGCGAGCGAACGAGCAGCAGCAGCGTTAGCAGCAACAACAACAACAACAAACAGTCAGTCAGCCATCTTGTACGACGTTATTAAATTTTATACAAATACTAAAAATGAAATCAAAATTTTCTTATTACAATGACTATTTTCTCTTGAACAGCTGTGCGCCCCGAACTGGGACCGACCGACAATGAGCATGGGTCCGTTTCTGAGCACGCCTTGCTGGATATTTGGTGGTTGGGTTCAAATTGATGGGTTGCAAAGGCGGACTGGGTGGGTGGGCGAGTCGCTACTTGAGTGGTATTCGCTTTTGCTGTGGCTCTGGCTCTGGCTCTGGTCTCACACCATCCTTGACTAGTAGTCTGTAAGTATGTTTGTCGAGTCGAATGAATTGTACTTATGCCATACTTATCGACTGCATTGTAAGGGATCCAAAGTTTTTTGGGTGTTGGCCCCAAAAAATTTGCTGTTGCTGTTGCTACTACTGCTGCTGCTGCTGCTGCTATTCGTTTCCCTTGCGGCTCGTCCTGCAAATATTTTTGTGCATTCACAAAAATTTCTATGCAGTCGCTGAAAATTGCCATAAATTCAATTATAAATTTTGTAATTGTTGTACGGTTGCATGGTCCTTGGTAAACTGGACACGTTTTAAGAGTTCCTGTTTCACTTCCTACCCATCAGCAACTAAACAAATGAATTTCTATTAAAACAGATTCTACCTGTTTTAGATAAGCAGCTCGCACAAAATCTTGTCAAGAAACTACCTGAGAGACATATTTAAAATTTAAATTAATAAATAAATAAAAGGAAGAAAACTGAAGAAGAAGTGCCTAAACAAATTCTGATAAGCCCTGTGCAGATAGGACAACAGGACAAGCCAGCGCAAGCAATGAATAATACCAATCACGTAGCCAGCTCTACGGGCCACCTTCAACGACAGCGCGTAGCCTAATCAAAAGAATATTGTAGACTAAGCCAAGACAAGACAAGACAAGACAAGACAAGAGGAGAAAAAACATACAGCCGACGAATTCTAAAGGATCGCTTGACGAGTTCGTCAAAAAGAATGCCGAGAATGAAGCATATGAGCAAAAGAAACGCAGATCGACTAGGAGAATACCCCATACTTTCGAGAGAGTTGCTTAGGGATTGCCAAGAATTATATTTCTATTATACTTGTAAAACTATAATATGAAATATAATTTTTTAATTCAATATATAAATATATTTATATTTTAATTTATTCTATTTTCAAATAAGTTAATATCTAGTTAATTATTTCCAATAGTACAAGTAAGCATGTACAAAAAATATTTAAGCTATATATTTGAATCGCGAATGCATCTGCTTAATTAAAGTGAAGAAATTTTGAGTGCTCTATTTACAGGGTATTCTGTTGCTTAGTGCTTCGTGCTTAGTGATGTGTCCAGTCATATGAAAAATGCGTAATCTCACACCAACGCTGCAGACAAGAACAACAAATTAAGTGCCAATGCAATGCATACACACAAACACACACACACACATAAGCACACCTATACATACACATACACATACACAGGTAATATCAATCTATAGGTAAGTCTATCTGTGTAATGAAAACATGTTTCATGCGCATGCGCAAAGCCTGACGTGCAACGAGACGAAACTGAAAGACTGAAACTCTGCCGGACAATTAGTTCAGACAGGCTTCCATCTCGCATTGGACGACGTCGACGTCGTCGTCGTCGTCGTCGTCTTCGTGGTCTTGTGTTAAAAGGTCAGCGTTGCGGCTAAGAGTATGCCAGTTGAGTTGATGTCAGGGCCCGGTCTCCGGCCCTGTTCTTTGATAGCGTTGATCTATTGTTGTGTGTGCATTGCCTTTTTACATTTTATACGCATGCTTCTCTTTTCTCTTCGATATTTCTTTTCTTTCATGTTTTTAGTGCCCAACGACTAGGTTCGTCAAAATGATTGATTTGTAGGTGATGAATTACAACAACAGCAGCATCAGCAGCATCAGCAGCAGCAGTACCTAAGTAACTCAAAGGTTGGCTTAGTTAAGAGCCATACACAATCATATCTTTTGCTATGTATCTGTGTGAGAAAGGTACGACATAGTGAGGGATTAAATACGAAATTCCATTTAAAAATCTTTTATTGTTCGCTTATTGCTCTTTTTTTTTGTTTTGTTTTGGTTTAGGGGTGCAGCTTTTGACTTATTGTATTGTATATCATTTTTACAGATAAACTGATATCGTAGCTGGAAAATTAATTATCATAGCGTATAGAAAATAGAATACACAAAAGTCCCACTTAGTAGGTACTGTACACGATTCACAAAACACCCTAAAGAACTGTGTGAAAAAAATGAGATAAACACTAAATATGTCAAAAATATTTTAGCAATACTTTGTTAAAATAAAGTTTAGTTTACTGGATAATAAAAATTATCAAGATGGTTTTCTATTTTTTTTAACATAATATTTGTTAAAAATAAACATCTGAAAAATACATTTGTTCAAATGTAAATTAGGAATACTAAGACAATTACTCAGCTCAAATAAAAATAATAATAAATATATATAAGAATTATGTGTACACATTTAAAGAACACAATAAAAATAAATTTATATTTTAAAAATTTTAGAAATTATACCTCCAAAAAAATAAAAAGTAGAGTGACTTCTAGATGAATAATGAATGATAAAAAAAAAAAAATCTGCTCTTTACCATTTCATCTACTTGTTAGTTTTGGTGCTGCACCCGGTCAGAATTCGTGCACAACAACTCAATCTGGCAATACGATAATTTGCTTATAGCATGTCAGGGAACGCCCACTTTGCACCCAGCTTCCCAATAATTCGCACATCCTTCTGAAGCACTTTAACGTGTCATTATATTAATGGTAAGCAATGAGAGCAACCCCTGGGTACCCAACGAGCAACCAAGCAGTTGCAGGGTGTGCCATGCAACAGATTCTAGCAATCAGTTAACCTATATACACGGACTAGTCATATAGATCAGAGACAGAGAGAGATTTTTTTTAAAAGCCTCATCTAGCGGGTAGGAGAAACTGCTGCCATATTGCCGCAAAATGCGCAAGAGAATCAAAAATTGTAGACAATAAAAACCGAATCGCATCTATGAAACAATACACGAGCCACACACAAAAGGGCCCGTGTCTCCGTTGCCCCTTGCCGCAAATGCTGCCTTTGCCACTGCCACAGCCGCTGCCACCGCCACTGCCCGGCTTCCCAACAAAATTTCAATTCAAATTCAAACTCCCGAGTTCGGCTAATGGCTGCGTAATCAAAAACTTGCTCATTAATATTATTTTTGCTGCTGCTGTCGCATTGTTAAAGACACACACACACACACACACACACACATACAGCTGCAAAGTATCTGTATCTGTGTATATATATTATGATTATTGCTTGGCTATCCCTCAGCCATAAGCAAAAATTTCCCCCTTTTAAATATATATATATATATTGTTTTTTTTTGTGTTATTCTGTTGCGCCGCTGTTGAAGTTACGTATTCCATATCTCAGGGTAAACATCTAGAAGCCGTCCTCGACTCAACTCAACTCAACTCGACTCGACGACTTTGACTACCCCACCGTCCATCCTGTCTGTGCACCCTCTGACTCTTTGTATCTGCCACTAAATGTATCTTTGTGCGTTTTTCTAAAATGTAAATACATTTGCCTAACTTTAGAGCGGACTCTGTGATTTTGAAATCGCTCAATCAGCAGCGACCGTCAACCAAAGCAAAGGCCTCGTGTCTCACAAAAGGGAAAATTCAAATAAGCGACGCTTTCAACAGTTCACCATTTGAATTTCAAATATGTACAGTTGCCGTTAATCTAGATACGGATAGCGCACATATTTGACTTGACATACTCTATGACGCCTTTTCATAACTATATACCCAAAACACAACCACCTCCCCCCCCGCCCTACTCTATCTCCTTGGAAAAAAAAACCCCCCCGCTAAACACCTTCTGCTCACAACGCCCGTTTCTACCCCTGACGCCGAGCTAAACAATGCAAAACTCTGTGCAGCTAGCTTTGAAAGCGAATTGAGTTTTAGTTTTGAAGACGATTTAATTTGTTGAAATCTGCGAGGGTTCTATAAAGAAATAACGCTTATCATTTTATAGAGTTGAGACCACATTTCAGAATTTACACTCGTCACAAGTTGTCGCAATTCTAACAAATTCTTAGAGTTCTTATTAAAGAACTCTTATTAATATGTGCTTAGATATACAGTAAATATAACTTGAATTAGCTCTTAAATGATATACAAAGTAAACTCAAAGTTACATCTTTATTTTTTATTTATTCATGAATAATGTCTTTGAATTATATCTTAAGGATTTTATAAATTCTTTTATAACATAGGAATTATTATTTTAATATTTAATATTAACAGTT
The DNA here is from genome assembly GCA_035042125.1 of Drosophila longiperda. Classification (NCBI taxonomy): domain Eukaryota; kingdom Metazoa; phylum Arthropoda; class Insecta; order Diptera; family Drosophilidae; genus Drosophila; species Drosophila longiperda. The sequence continues at coordinate 9,402,337 of JAWNLV010000107.1, read as the reverse complement.
ATTTAGATTTTGCTTCTCTCTTTCGAAATCCGAATATATTCACAGATTTTTAAACTTGCAAATATTAAGAAGTCCTTATAATGTGCACATTATATATTGTAATCAGGTGCACATATCTCTTAAGTACCAACTTAATGAACCGCCCTCGTAGTGCGCCGCCTCACTTGAGACTTTAGCACTTTCCAGGGGGTTGCATTATTAGTTGCCAAACTTTTTAGCAAATCTGACAAACGAGGGTGGCAGAAGCGATTCGGAGGTCTTTGAGCCACCTGTTTTTGGGCAAGGCTCTAGTGAAATTCGATCTCTTAGCGTGACAGGAATCTGAAACTGAAGTAATCCTGCCGGGGACAAGAGACAAAAGATGAATTCATAGAGTTTTGCATCTTTAGTCTTTGGGAAATGCGAACTGGTCGCAGCTGCTCATAGAAAACACGGTTGTGTGCATTTGCCAAAAAAAAAAAAAAAAAAAATACACAACAATAATAATGAAAAGGAAATCCAAAAACCAGCTCCTAAACACAGATACACAAATACTCAAATACGTCTACAGATACAGATACAGATACACAAAAGGCATTAAGTTATTTCGAAAAATTGTATTCATTTGTTTACGCTGCGCGTTTAGCCTAAGCAGCCAGCCGGAGACAGATTGAGGCAGCCGGCAGAGCATTTGCCATGCCAAAACTAAAATGCAAGAAGAAGAATTTGGCCCTATTCTATGAGTTTTCATATTCAGGCATTAGCCGCTGTTATTATGTGCGCCCCTTTGTCGAATCGACGAAACCATTAAAAAAAGGATAACGTGTTCTCTCTGCCATTGTTTAAATTAAATGTGTGTGTGTATGTGTGTGTGTATGTGTGTGTGTTTGCACAAGACGCAAAAATGTTTACGGGCAACTTGATGACGTAGCAGCTGTAATTTCAGGTAGTCAAGGATTTGTTTTAGTCAAAATTGCTTGGCGTGTCGCTATGGATTGAAATTTGTATTTTATTTGCGTCGTTTTTGGGTTTCTCTCTTTTTTATATCACGAACCCATTTAAAATTGCTAAAAGGGGTATAATACAGTCAGACAAAAATATGTAACGTACACTAGGGAGTATTTCCGATTCCATAAGACATATAAATTCTAGATCAGCATCAACAGCAAATAGATTTCGAAAACTTTTAATTTAAAGGCATTCCCATTGATACTATGATTAACTGTACACATTTCATGAAGATCGGATTGGAAACAGCTGAGTCTAGGATATCGCATAGTCGATCTCACTCGACCATAGCATTCTTACTTGTTTTTTAATGCGGCATTGGTATCAGAGATTTTGATTGCAATGTTATTTGATATGGCTTTGTCTCTGTAACTCAATGGATAATGTTCTCAACGGAAGTCGACCTAATGCAACATTCTGTTGAGGGACACTTTCAAAAGTATCTTAAAAATACGCTTAAAATTGATATTTTAATGTTCACATTTAAATGGAAATTGTGTTTTGATGAGGTACATTTTAAAGAATTTCACAATATTAGTTTAATCGAACTTTTGGTTGAAAACTGCAACTTTGTAGACATTAAGCTGTTGCTATTAACTCGTTCTGTCTATTTTAATCTACATGCTGCATGCTGTTGCAAGTTGTCGCTGTTTCCTTGGGCATTTCAACATGTGTCACCAAGGCTGCGGCAGCCGTTGCGGCCAACTGTTGAGGCTTGCATTGTTGTTGTTATTGTTGTTCTTATCAACATCATCAGCAGCAGCGGCAGTAGTGGCAGCAACAGCGGCAGTAGAACAATGTTGTTGTGACATGCCACACAACACAGCACAACACCTTAAATAGCCTCAGAGACCGTGGAGTGTCTCTGTCTGTGTCGTAGAGACTTCGTCCTCGTTCTCCGCCTCGATTTCGTACCCATTCTCATCCTTGTCCTCGTGCTCGTCCCCGTTCCCGGTTAACCACGCAAGCCTCTCCATTATGTTGCATATTTAGTGGCATTTAGCTTCCTTTTTTCACATTGTTGCTGTTGTTGTTGTTGTTGTTGCTGCTGCTTGTCCTGACCTATGACAGCAGCGCTATTCTGTCCTGTGCCTATTCCTGTTCCTCTTTCGTTGCTGACGAGCCATGCACATGTTGCCAAATATGTAATGCTAGTGTTCGTCTCTATGTGTGTGTGGTCATGTGTGTGTGTGTGTGTGTGTGTATGTGTGCGTTTGTGTTTACACAGAGAAAACCGAATACCAAAACAAAAAGTGAACAGCGAGAGAGCAACAAGAACAGCAAAATAAACAGACTGTCGGCTGTCCTTTTGCTCGGGCTGCCTCTGCCTGCGTTCTCCTCTATGTCCCACTCTCTCTCTCTCTCTCTCGCTCTCTCTATCAATTTCTCACCTTGACGTTGGCAGTTTACTCACAGCATGTGTTTTTGGCTCGCTCTTTGCATCGCTGCTTCTGCTCGCAGTCGCTGTCGCTGCTACGACGACTACGGCTGTTGTCCTTTTGCAAGCGCTGGCGCGTGTTGATATGTGTGCGTCTGTCTGTCGGTGTGTGTGTGTGTGTGTTCGTTGCGTGTATGCCCTTCAACAGGTGTCGGTCGTCTGATGCGGCACATGTGGCATGTGTCGGTGTCGTGACGTTGTTTTGACTGCGTGTCCTTGCCCCCTACTCGTCGGTAGTCGGTATTCATGCATTCATTCATTCAACACGCAGCGACACGTTAAAAAACAACAACAAAGTAAACAGCTTAATACATGAGCTTTTACTATATAGAAAGATAGAGACAGAGAGAGATAGAGAGCGCGAGCAAGCGAGAGAGCTTAATTAAACTTTGTGTGAGCGCATAACAAAAAAGCATTCATTGGTCTCGCTCAAATTAAACAAAACAATTTTAACTTGATTTTAATAAAAGCCAATGGAAAAGCACCAAAGACAACAACAATTAAAATCAAAATGGGCGCAAGAATAATGGAAAAAGTAACTGCTCAACAAGTCAGGCAAGTTTTAGACGCTATGCACACACAAGCACACACATTTGGACAAATTTATATACATTTATATACACAGGCACATTTACATATCAAGTAAATTTGGAGTGCGGCGATAGAATCGAAGAAGTGAAGCGAGAGAGCAAAGACAAATTGTTTTCAAACGTCGTAATCAAGAAATAATTTCTTAAAATATGCGTCTACTTTTTGAATTGGAATTATTACAACAACAGCTACAACAACAATAAGAACAATGACGACAGTTGTTGGCATTTCACAAATACACTCACAGTTCACAGAAAGCAGCGCAAAAGGGATGCAAAATACTTGACACCAGAGATGGCCACGTGACACGATAATTTAGAGCACGAAGAACAAATTTTATGAACATTGTTTACGTAAAACTGTTTTTGGAAACTTTTTTATTCCAAGGCTTTCGTAAAAGTATTCAAGTACTTTAGTTTAATTAACCAAAAATAATAATAATATTAAATAATAGTTTAAATGAAGTAAAAGTTACTTCTTTTATTTAAAAGTTGGAACCAAATAGTGTGACACTTAGAAATATTCTAAGGCTTCTTAATAAGGAACCACAATCTAGGCCACATTTGCTTTGTCTTTTACATATTAAGCTTAGTTATTATATTTAAATTAAGATGATCTCTTCTTAATTGCGTTAAGATAACACTAAAATATTATATCACGCGTACATCTCTAAGACAATATTTTTCATCTAGTTTGTTTGATGAAATCACAGACTATGAAAAGGAGTTGAAATTATTTTATTTATCTCTGCCTGTGTATCTAAGTGTATGTATGTGTGTGCCTGTGTGTGTGTGTAACTTTTTGTCTTTTCAACAAATTCACAGCCTTCGGGAGGCACAAAGTACAGTTGTTGCAACCAACCACAATAGATACTTGAACCAAATTGAGGCGTCGCATTGTGTTTAGATAACTCAGTGCGACGCCACTCTAATGGAAATTAATAGAATAGCATAAAGTATAAAATATCAATACACATTTACACACACACACACACATATATGCACATACATACATATTTATATGTATAAATTTATGATTTGATTACATGCGCTCAAGTGTCGCCCCGTTTGCATCTATCTGATACATTTGCTAATGGCTTTTGTTTATTTTTTTGACGAAAGCGCAGCTGCCGCCAGAAGATCGTAACGGATCGGATTGATTGGTGTTATGTGCCTATGCCGCCCTCCCTCCCTCCCTCATCATTAACCCTTATGTGTGCCTTGCTGTCCCGCTGCGATTGCTCAAAATACTTTTTAAGCGCACTTGAAGCGGCAACAAATTGTCACATTTCAATGACTCTTCAATGTGCTCCATTTTATATGCGCGTATTAATACTTTTTGCCTTGCCCCGCCCTTCTCGTCACAAATGCCTTGTGCAACATCTGGGGCAGCGCGTTTGATTTCAGCACGAGAAAAAAAAGACCAGCTATATTTGGCACGGCAAAGTTTGCATACCCTTTTTGGAGATTAAAGCTATGCTGCTGCTAAATAAATTAAGCACAACAATAATATATTTTTATCTGTTGTATGATTGTTATATTTTTCAGTTATTTTTTCTAAAAAAAAAAACAACAACGTTTTCTTACACAATCTGAATTCACCAGACTGTTTCGTTAAATGTGATAAAAGTTATATCAAAAAATAAAAATAGCCTTTGGTAGGGTATAAATAACCCAACAGCCCTTATTATATGATTGGGCTGCCCAAGCGCAAAAGAGGCTTCCAAAATCCAAAGCCATCAATGAATCAGATACTTTTGTATGTAAAAGCTTTGCTTTTTCAAACTAGCCTCACTCATTTCTTATCAAATTGGTAGTAATGAGTTAAATAAGTGAACAACGAAATATTCCAACTTTGATCAATATAAAACATAAATATTCGTTATGCAATTTCAGAATTATATGGGTAAGAATTAAAGCTATTTAGAAATGAGTCTTTTATTTCTTTGTAATTGAGTATGTGCTGGATTTTCACATAAAACTTCTAATTTCCACACACTTTAATTAAGTAGTTTAAGACGAAATAATTGAGATTTTAACTGAAGCTACATATTAATTTAGCAACTGTGATCGATGGCATGGCAAACGTATTCCAAAGAGCCAAAAACAGATTCACAGAATGTAATTGTAAGGATTATCTATTGCAAGTTTATGCAAATTAAGAGTATACGAAATCATTAGCTAGATTTATATTGTGGCAAGGGCGACGGAGGACGAGGCAACGATTATTCAATGTGCTGACAAGTAAGAATAGCCCCAAAGGACAAGTTGAAGGTGAAGCGAGTGGCGCCCAATCCTCGCCTGATTGAGCTGCTGAAGGGTTGCCCATTGGCTAATGCTATCGGTCTGATAAATGTGTACAAAAGGAGGAAATAAAAAAGAAATAAAAAAAAACAGCATCAAATACACTAAACAAATTATCAAAGTGTGCTCGACTTGGGTGGAGCCAAAGTGTTTACTTATGAATACAAATGTATGAATAACTGTGTGTGTGTGTGTGTGTGTGTGTGTGTATAACGTATGTGCTAACTGGTTTTTTTTTTTTTTGTAAACAGCGCTTAAATTAGCGAATAAAAATGTATTATTAATGCGAAAACATGTTCATACGAGCCTATATACATATACACACACTCACACACACACACAATCTCACACATACAGTTATACAATATAAAAAAAAAGCAGCCAGAATACAAAAAAATAAAAAAAAATAAAAGACGCGCTCCGAGAACGAATGAGAAAAAACGATTTTAATTATTGTTGTTGTTTTTGTTGTTTTTCAAATAAATAAGACCAAAACAAGCATTGGCTATATGACGACGTCTATACTTAAAGGGGCGGGGCTAAGGCAACCGAACTGTAAGTTGAAAACACAAAAAGTCGCTTTTACTTATCTTAAATGAAATTAATAAATTTGAATTGAGCATTGAAATTTCAATTGTTGGAATTAACGCAAAACTTGGCGAAAACGATAAATGTGGATTACGTGAATGGGTTCTCTCTCTGTGTGTGTGTGTGTGTGTGTGTGTGTGTGTGTATTTATTTGTGTGTGCTTGGCGATAAAGGTTCTTATTTCTTTAGTATTTATTTAATGGCCATATAATCACGTAGCCATCAGAGGGGACGCATATAGAAATAAGCAATTGTATTATGTACATATATATATATATATATAATAGTATTTATATATATATATAATAGTATATATATACCCAGTTTGGATATGGATCGCATATTAGGCAAAACTCAAAGTTACGAATGCTCCAAAAATAAAACATACAAAAACAAGTTTTGGGGAGAGCTACATTTAAATTTTATGTGACGCACACACAATTTGCCCATTCGGCGGCACGTAGTAGAGCCGCAAAAAAAAAAAAAAATCTTTAAGATACCAATAGCACAATGTACCTCCTAAAAAAAAAAATATCCCAGTTGAACTTTTAAGCAAACATTTAACGAGACAATTTATGATATATGATATAAGTAACAGACTTGGGGCTAATATAAATAAATCTTTATTGATATCTGTAAATTCTGATTCAATAATATATATACATTATAGGATCGTAGATACTTCCTACATATTTATGTATAACTTGATGTTACGCCTTTTTACAAGCAAAATTCTAATCAGTTAAATACATAATTGCAAAGTATTAGTTTCTGGAAGCCATGCTTTTCCATGCTAATTTCTGTACATTTAACATGTGATTTTATTTTAGCTGGGATTCGTACAGACATAGGCAATAGATAAATACCTGGGGCGGTCACAACTTGCGCATACTTAACGCAGTCAAGTGACAATAATTGAATTCATTATGGGCAAAAAACGATTGTGACAATAGCGAACCAGTTGGATAGTTGGTTATTAGCCGATGTGCTGGCTAGAGGATTAACAATGGCGGGTTAATTAACCTGATGGTTACGTTGGCCTTGGCAACACGGCAAACCGGCAATTGGAAAAATATCAACAACAACAAGAAAGAACAAGACAAGAAGTTACGGGTCCGGCTACGGATTTTAAGTATTATTCGGCATAGTTTAAGTTGTGCTACCATTTTTATTTTGGCTACGTGTGTGTTTTACTTATGAGATAACGCCTTTCTTCCACTCTACACAACAATTTAAATAGTTGCTTTTGCGGGGCCATAAAATGTTGTTATATTGACATGATCTGCGCGTAAGTTGTTGCCGCTTCGAACGCGTCTTGCAAAAATCTTTATCAACGACGGGACGGGTCAACAAACCCCCACGATGAGTACAATGTGCTGGGTTTATCAGATAATGTGGCCAAATACAACAGTGACTACCAGGTTTGAGGGCAACGTCTCAAAGATCCATAAAACTTAACGTTGACTTAACGGTAATATTTGTCAACTACAAAAATCGTACAAAATGAGTTATTTAAATTAACTTTTTAGTTAAGGGAATATTTCAACTTCCAAGTTTAGACTTTTGTGCCAAGATGTAAACAGTTATAATAAAAACGTAGTAAGCTAAAAATCAGTTGATTTTACTGAAAATTTAAAATAATATCCTAGATTATCATATAGCATACTTTTAAGAGTATAGATAAGCAAATACATTTTAGAGAAACGTAAAAAATGTATGTTTTTAATCTTGGAAATGTTTATATATTACTTAGAACTGATAACATTGAAATTGTGAGAAATTTTAACTTAAGCGACACAAAGTTGACTTAGGATTTCTTGTCATAAATCATAAATCTTTAATTAAGTGATTTCACTTGTTTTTACGTTATAAATGGGACCACATCAAAAGACCCCCATATATATTTAGAGATAAGAACGAAAACTCCTCTGTATCATAAAATTAGTAATATTAGGTTTTGCAATAAATACGAAAAAAAAAAATCAACTCACCATGTAAATAAATCTGGAATCAGTTTACTCCGCAATTTGTTACTCCTAATTTTTGAATTAAATCGCTCGACAGTATGGAAAAAAGATGAATTCATGCGTCCAAAGCACATTAGAAACGTTGCAAAGAGTCGAACGCGTCACAGATAACAGAATACGGCACAACACAACAGATATAAACAGCAGATAGAGAAACACGTGCGAACTTGTTCGTGTTCTACTAAATGACTAAGGCTAAACGAAGATTGCGTGCTAGGACAACCAACCTAATCAGAGGCGGACGAAACTGCACTGAACGCGCCAGAACTGGCTGGCCCCAACTCCCGGACGCCCGCGACTCTGAAAGACAAGAAACCGAGACCGAAAGGGAGATTCTGATACCGAGTGCAAAATAGAGAGCGAGAAAGCACATCGGTTCAACGAGTAATTCGCATACATACATAAATAATAAATATTCACTTGCATATTTAAAACAAAAACAAGCAAAGCAAAAACAAAAAAAAAGGGCAAATGCAAAAGCAAAAGCAACCGAAAACTTGGCTAAGCAAAGTGCATATAAACAAAAGTCGAGCTGCGGCTTTTTGCTTTTCTCTCCTCCTTCTCCCTCTCCTTCGCCTTTTTCTTCTTATTTATTTTGACTTATTTTTCTGTTTTTGTTTTTGATTGCCTTGTTTTTTTTGTGCTTCTTGCATTTGAAGAAAAGTTGCTGACAATTGCAATAGAATTTTGTGTTTTTATTTTCGTTTGTTCTGTGCTTTATTTAGTTCTCGTTTCACGCTTCACTGTTGCAACACCAATCGAAGACAGCAACGAAGGCGACGGAGTCCGGCGCAGCAGCACCACCAGGAGCAAGGGACGGAGGGACGCTGCAGCCGAAGACGGCATGTGGGTCTTATTTCAATTTACAACCAAGTGACGAAGTATCACAATTCAATGTTTAAAGTTTTTATCACGTTGTGAACGCCAGCGCCACACACACACACACACATTATACTAACATATGTATTAGTAAAAACGCATTAAATCTCAACGAAAATATACCCTGTACTACTTTAGACTCTGAAGTAATAGGACAATCATTAATCTAAAAGTACAATTAGTTTTTTTAAATTTTTCATTTGGTTCTAATAGCAAATAAATATTTTCCATATCTTCAAAGGCACATCTTAGTTTACTTTTTTTAAGTTATATTTTTACAGTTATAAAATTGATGAAAACGTTATCAAAGTGCTAAAAAAAAATAGCAAATGTTAAAGTGTATCGTTTAAGTTATGAATTCAACGTTAATTTGAATTAAGCTGCAATTTAAGAAAAAAAAAAGTTGTATTTTTTAACATATGTTCCACAATCACCCTAGACTACCCCATTTAAATAAAGTACAGGGCATTAATAGCAATTGGAGCGTCTAGCGGTTTCTCTACTTGCAGTCGAGCATATGCAAAAAACGTACGTATTGTGTGTGAGCGTGTGTGTGTGTTTGTGTGTGAGCGGTACATAGTAGAGCTGACACAGTATGGTTAACATGTCGCGACAGTCGCTCGCTGGGTCGATCGCTTAGTCAGCCCGCTCTGCCACTATCTATTTAGTAAACAACTGAAATAGTAGCACCCGTGTTAGTAACAGCTCATGAAATGACAAACAAACAAAAGTGCACTCATACACATTTACCTACCTATGCATGTGTGTGTGTGTAATAAGATTTGCTTGGATATGCACCGACAATTGAACACGAGTATAACGTCTTGTATATATACATAAGTGTGTGTGTGTGTGTATGACTCTGAGAATGAGCATGCAAGAAGCGCAGAACAGCGTCAGCGTAAACTGATTAGCCACCTTCCCCGCTCTCCTTCTCCTATTTTATGAAATCTATGGAGCTGCATAAGCGGCACGTACACCGAGCTGTTGACTGTTTTAGTTTTTGTTGTTGTTATTCTTTTTTTTTGGGCTGACGACTATGGGAACCTTCGGTTTGGGAGTTTCGTTTCCAACGTCATCAATCGAGTCATTTGTCGGGTATTATATGCAAAACTAAACAATGATGCATGCAAAGCAAATCAAAAGTTTGTTACAGTAAATAGGAAGTCAACAGCTAAGCTTTGAATTGAATTACAGACATATATAAATATAAACAGCGTCCCATAGCTAAAACATGGATTCAAGGTTTGCGTCACACCCACACACATTGCTGACGTCACAAGGAATATGTATATCTTGAACTTTTTACAACTCTGATCACATCGTTTGAAGACTGCAACACTGTTCTTATCAGCAGTAAAAGTAGTTGTGACACCCACACGACCAGTGTTAACAACACCTAACAATAAATTGCTGTCAAACAAACACACACACACACACATTTACATCAAACAAAATCATTGCACACGCACACACACATACTTGACCATAACATTTTTTTGCACGAAAATTAACACGTGCTGCTTGAATTAGGAGCGCAAGAACATGAAGGGAGAGCGGTTGCCTGCAGGCACAGCCGGCTGGCTGAACTTATTTGTAGAGCGAGGAGGGAGAGAGCGTGCAGGGTGCGCAAATATGCGGTCTGATTGCATACCAAGCGACGACACAACAATAACAAAAGGCAAACTGCGTCTGACTCATGCCTCGTTCAAAGCAATGCAATCGGTGCTCTTCGAGCACATCTAAGAGAGTCGCGCTGCAGAGAAAGAGAGCACGACAGAGCTGGCAATGCGAGTAAGTTCGTCAAATTTGTTAGTTGGCAGGAGTTGAAGTTGAACAACAGTTACACACACACACATGTATGTGGGGGCGGTATGCGAAATTTGCGGTGTCTGCAGCTGTGCCTGAAACTTTAGTAGCCCCGGCTAACTTTTAGCAGAAACTTTTGAAACGAGTACCTGCCACTAACTAAGCACAGGCACATTTATACAAACACACATTTCAAACTCGAAAAGTTGGCGTACAGAAAACCAGTGCACATTGAAATTGAACTATAAAAATCAGAAAAGTTTGCAGACGGAAATTTCTAGGAATATGCACTTAAACAAAACGGATTCATCTAGACACTTACCGCACCGCCTGCCGCCATTTAGTCTTCGTGTAATTAAAGTTTCCACAACACCAAAAAACACCGTAAATTGTCCAATTGCTAAATATTTTGCTCACACAAAATTCAAAAAGATTTACAATAGCAAAAGCATTGCCAAAGGTTTAAAAACAGCTGTAAATTTAGGCGCGCACTCAGGCAGGGCTGTTATCCTGAACAGCTGATTTGCATATTTGTTATCGAAAGCGCCAAAATTAAAAACCACAACTAATTTAGCACTCCTTTCGTTCCTGCATGTCATTACAACGTTAACAGGCAGGTATTGAAACCAACGAAAGCGGCGTAGATAATGCTCCACATACTGTAAAGTCTCGGCGTTGCCGGGGATTGGGTCGGTAACATGTCCAGTGCAAAGATACAATGCAAATAGTAAACGGCCACCGCATATAGAGGCAACGTGCCATTAGTCTGGTAACACCATAGGAAGCTATACGACTCCTCTCAATAAAGTCTCCAGCACTTTGAAGAGCAGCTAAACGGGTTTCACTTAATATTAGTAAATATATATTTAAAATAATACATTTGGATACGGCTAGGTAGGTTTACCTACTGCGATTCGAATAAAATATATATGCTTAGAACTAACAACAAATAAAGTAATAAAAAACGCTGCCAGGAGATCCAATTCTAAAGCTCAACTGCACAAATATATATAGTCTATATTCCTGCTCTAGACGATCGGACAGGCGGACAGGCAAGAAGGGGAAACGATATATATTTTAAATCTATTTGCGCCAGTATTGCGTGATGCGATGTATCTGCTCGACAAGGGCTGGCATTAAGGCTGTTATGGATATGTCCAGCAGGCTCTGCAGGTGCCGAACCGCCTCCTCATCAGAGAGGCCCAACTGTAGGTTCTCCTCAACCTTCTTGACCGCCTTGTCCGGCTCGAGCGCAATATCCGGCACGGTAGCATCTACCATCAGCGAGAAAAGATTCAGCATCACATTGGCATGACGACGTAAATGCAAATACGCCGTATAGCATTGCTTGCGGAACTCGTGATAATGATCTGAGCTGACACCTCCCATTGCCTCCACCATTTCCTTGCTTAGCTTCATTGGTGGCGGCATGGGTTTAGGATCGCGTCCGAGAATAAAGCCAAAGTCAATGTGGAACAATTTGCCATTGGTCGTCAGCAGCAGATTGTCCAAATGACGATCACCCACACCTGTGCCCAAGGGAACAGCGATTAAGTAAGGAAGGTCTATTTCTCGTTATAAAGCTCATAGCTTACCCAACAGATATGTGATGACGCAGTAGCCCGCACAGCTCTTGATGTACGTGTCCATGACCTCTGCGGCAATGCCAAACGGACCGTTCTCGCATGGATTGTGACGCTTAAAGAAGTTAAGTATGTTAGTTTCTCGAGCAAGGACCTCGGCAACGGTGCACGAGTCGATATACTGCAGGATGCCATGCTTCGAACTGGTTGCCAACACCTTGTACGGTGTCAGCTTGAGATCGAGATTCTCTCGACGCAGCAGCTTGTCCATCAGCGTTATCATCTGCAGTATCAACTGATCTTGACGCAGATCATCGCCATGCTTGAAAATTGCCACATATTCAAGCTTTGCAATCGAGGTGACAAAAGTCAGCCTGTTAAACAAGAAAAGACATTTGATTATTGGATATTCCAGGGGAGGTCATCGCACTTACTTGGCCGGCATAAGGGCACTCTTGAAGAGGGACGTGCGTGGTGGTATTATTTTGGTAATATAGATCTCCGGATCTAGGGGGAATGGTATTGGCTCAAAGTTGGTGAAGTTCACCTTGAACATAAGCTGTTCGGCGAGCAGCTTCTGAAACTTTTCCGTTTTCTTGTTGCGATTGCCCGGCTCCTTGGCCACCAGTTTGACCAGCTTGACCAGCTCATTAATGAACTGCTGCTGCTTCCTCAGATTATGCGAAATACCGCGCAAATGAAAGTTGCCTGTGACAAAAGAATTAAAAATCAGTTAAACAATTAAATAGCTTCTGGATTCAATTTACAGACCATTGTCGAGCACCTTGAGGAATATGTTGAGCACCATGGCGTACATGTCGTGTGCACGCTGATCCTGTTTACGCACTGACTCTACATCCTCCACCTCGATGGACAGGTACCAGTACAAATAGTTCGCCAGCGTTGAATTCTTACAGGCGCGCTGGATAAGGAATGTGCACAGATTAAGGGCAACACCTTGGCCCAGCAGCGGTGCTATCGAATTCGATTGAGTAGCCAGCGAGGCGGGGGTGGCCACATCGCTCACATCAGTGCGATCCATTCGGGCTGACGGCGCACTGGCCCGGACTGCCGGCGCACTGCTGACACTGCTGCTCATAGCAGATTTGTCAACCTTGTTGGCCGCAATGGCAGCTCGCTGATTGGCAGGTATAACGGATGCATGTAGAGTGCTGCTCGTCATGCTCAGATCGGATATGCTGCTCTGGTCCAGCAGTGAGTCGTTCTCATCGAGCAGCGAGCGGACCACATCTCGCTCCGGTTCCGGCACAATGATTTTATGCAATTGGATGATATTCCGCAAATCCTCGTACTTTAGCGCCTGCACCAATTGCAGCAGATAGAGCAGCAGATCCTCGTCAGGTGCTTGGGCCAGACGACTTATCGCATACTTGCGCACCTCCGGATGCGTAAATGTTGGACTAAGCAATTCCAGTGCGTCCTCCACGTCCATGGGCGCCCAATTGGCGAGCATCCACAGTGCCTGGGTGACCTCATCATTGAGTTTCCAGTTGATACACTTCAGGAACTTGGTCAGCGCCTTCTTATGCGATGACAAATAGAAACGGAACTTCCAAACCAAATCCTGCTCCTCGCTGCTTAGCACATAGGTGGGCGGATAGCACACTATCTTGTTCAATTGATCCCGTATGCTGTGAAGATCATAATTTCCATTCATACAACCCACTTTTGGCTTTCTCAATTGAATACATACATTGCCGTTGGTTTCGCATCCCGATCAGATATTCCCGAGCGTTCCGAACGTGCCAAGCAATGATGTTTGCGCTCCACAATGTTTTCCTGCAAGTATATCAGATAAATATGCAGTTCTTTGATGTTTGTCTTGAGGTAGACTTACCATTTGAATCTCAGAATCGGGGACCAGAACCAGTTTGGGTTTGGATGGCATTTTATATTTGTTATCTACTTCTGGCTCAAAATACACAACTGAATACTTTAAGAAAAAGTGTTAGGTTAGCAAAGCAGCTGGATGGTAACTGGCTTCATTGGAGTACTCACATTATACATGTCATCAACGATGATAGTGGGAAACTCAATCATGAGAAACATGTAATCCGACATGCGTTTCTCACGCTCATTAATCACCTCGATTTCACGGAACGTCAAACGATCCAGCCAGTCCACTTTTTGGACCTGGCCATTGCGATGCTTTTTAGCCAATTTGCCGAGCCGCTGCATCTGCGATTTTGACGACTCTTTGCCTTTACCTGGGGTTTTGCTCGGATAACTGCCATCGCCCTCAACGCCCAGCCAGACGCGTAAGTCGTACATACCTTGACGAAACATGCCATCTTTGCCAAACATTGAGATCGCTGTGCCACCAATGATCGTTGTTTGGCCAGCACCGGAGCAGTCCAAGATGGTCAGCACCAGCATGGCGCCCCGTGGTAAATCGGAGAAGAGCAATGGCAATGTCACCCACTCGTTCCAGCTCCAGCGTTTGCCAAAGGCTTTGTATGAATTCTGAACGGGCAGGCAATAGGGTCGTCCATCGTTGTAGACCTGCAGGCGCACCTGAAACGAGGGATACTCCTCCGAATAGAGGCCCGAAAAACGCAATATTGGATCGTCGAGCAGTTTTTCATAATCTGGCTGGCGTTTTTTCCCTTCAAGTGTGCCACTGCAAGAACAGCTATATTTAGTATGATTGTCTTGCAAAAGGCATCTACTTACACTTTAATTTGGACACGTTCGTGCAGCGAAGAGCTGTGTATATAGCGAAAATGATCGTCTAGCTGATCCATTGCGTATATTATTTTATACAAGCAGCTGCTGGATGACAAACTAATTAGTAAGCAGCTGCACGTATTGCACTAGCAATCGAATAAGCCTATCGATATGCAATTATAGTTGTTTATTAGCTGAACAGCTGTTTCTGTTATAGTTCATTAATGTTTTGGCGCCAGTCGATTATTTAAAATTGTATCATGAGGTTTAAGAAATAAGAAAAAATTAATTTGTGCCAAATGCATTAATATACCATACTCCAACGACGTGCTGCGAACCAAATACAAAAATTACAAGCAAGAAACGATTGAACTTTCAACTGGCTGTTAATAGCATTTCATATAAGTGTTAACTAACAGAGAGAAAAGAGCACACATTGGGTGTAGAAGAAGAAGAGCGAACACATTGGAGTCGAAGAGGAAGATTTATCGCTCTGGGAAAGATGACAACAAATGTAATGATAGACCTGGCGATCGATCGCGTTGACTGGAATGCCCTCGCCGAGAACCAAGAGCAGCTGCCACGCATTTACACACCAGGCGAGGTGCTAATGCCGGAAGCGGGCTTCATGCGCGGACACGGCACCTTTGTGGAGGATGAGGACATAAAAGCGTCAGTGGCCGGCGTGATTCAGAAAGTAAATAAACTGATATCGGTGCGACCACTGAAGAGTCGTTATGTTGGCGAGATTGGCGATGTGGTCGTGGCACGTGTTCTGGAAGTGGGGCAAAAGCGCTGGCGAGTGGACACAAATTCGCGTCTGGACTCAGTGCTGCTCCTCTCATCCGTAAATCTGCCAGGTGGTGAGCTGAGGCGACGCTCTGCTGAGGATGAACAAATGATGAGACGATATCTGGACGAAGGAGATCTAATCTCCGCCGAAGTGCAGGTATGCAGCAGCAATTATTTAAGTCCCAACTGTTTACTGATCAAGATTCACCACGTTTTGCAGAACGTTTTTGAGGAGAGCACATTGTCGCTATACACCCGAAGTTTAAAGTATGGCAAACTGTCGCAGGGCATATTGGTAAAAGTCTTTCCGGCGCTGGTCAAACGACGCAAGATGCACTTTCACAATCTGGCGTGTGGTGCGTCCGTTATCCTTGGCAACAATGGCTACATCTGGATCTCACCCACAAAGACCGAAGAACAGGAGGGCGGCGAAGGTGGCTTCGCACAGAATCTGAGCGAGGCGGTGCCACGCAACGAACGCGAGATTATTGCACGCCTGCGCAACTGCATCCTCGCACTGGCCAAGTGCAAACTGATGCTCTTCGACACGAGCATTCAATATGCCTACGAGGAGTCGCTTAAATATGAGCCACGTGAACTGCTGCAACAGCATGTGATCTTAGACATTGGTGAGCAGACGCAAGCCCGGCTCAGAGATGTCGATCTAATGGACTGATGCAAATGCATACAAATTAAAATAAAATATATTTCCAAATACTTTAGTTCTTACGTCAGTTCAATCGTAATACTAAATAGAAAAAGTTTGGCAGCTGGAAACAAAGGCATTGCATTGCTCTTCTGCCTGAGAACAATAAAGACTGGGCACAGTCAGTACATTATATATAATGTACGTCTACCTGACGTGAAATTTTTGCTACCTGCGCCGATTCATTTGAGCCGGTTTTTTAATGATTGTTCGGTTTTTTACATATAAAAATGCATTCAGATTTGTTCTTGTAGAACCTCGGCTAAGTAAAAACTTTGGGTAATTAAAAGTCAAGGCAAAAAAAAAAACAGCAGAGAGTCGTAAACCCTAATATACATCAGCAACAGAGGTATACATAAATGAGTAAAATTAAATTATATTTACTTGCTTTATTTTTGCTGGTTATCTATTCAAATTTGTATACCATATTTAGTGCATTTATGAAACTGCTGGTCAGCATTGTGGCAACGCCAATGAGGCATTTCCTAAATGGTGGCAGCTCTATGCGAGGTTCGTGTATTGATGCAAAGCATTTGTGATTACTGCCTTTCTTTTTGTCAATTTTATAATTTTACCTTGTACTCGTTATTCTTGAGTTATTTACGGCAAAAACAATAATAAATACATAATGGCTGACGTAGTGCGCGAATCTGAATTGCGCAAAAGGGAAATCTGCCGCTTCTGTCTGGTGCAACACAGCAAACTTGCCTCAATTTACACCGAAAACACACGCATTAAATCAACGGCGTCGCTGCCGCTACAAATAATGGCCATAACATCGATAGAGGTAAGTCGACGCTGGGTTCTAAGTTAAACTAAGTCACAACAACTAATTACAACAAAGATGAGCGATAACAATGAACTTGGCTAAGATATTTGTCATTGCTGGTTGGTTTCTAAATAGCAGCGTTGGCGTCTTCGCTAACACTTTTGGCGCGCTTTTATGCGCCCAATTTCCACCAGCCTAATCGTCCCAACAGGATCAGCATTAGCTACAAACAATATCATTAATTGCTATCAAAAATTTCACAAACACTAAATTATTTGTCAATATGGCGACAACTGTACTCAGAAGTGCACACAAACACAAACAAAGAGTTGTACAATGCTGCCAGATCGCTTGCAGCTGACGCCACTGCCAGTTGAATTTAGAATTTTCCTCTTCAATTTGCACTTCATTTTCGTTTGTTTATTTATGTGTTTATATAAAATATATATATATATTGAATAGCAGTTCACGATTTATCTTATCTATGCATATGCTTGTCGATTTCTTAATTTACAAATATATTGATGAATGTAGTATATATATAAGCCAAATGGCAATGGAAGAGATTCTAGGGCCCTTTTAAAACCCAAGACAAATTGCGATATCAGATTTGCACTAATTGGTAAAAGAAAAAACTTAAAGTCAAATGGAATTCAGGTGGGAGGCAAGTAAGGTGACGTTGGCGTAGCAAAGAGCTTCTAAGTGTGTCTAGCCTGCAATACTGCTTGGTGGTTTCTCGGTGAAGCATAGAATACGTGTTAGCATTGACGTCAGACACGGAATTTGCTTCTGGCGATCCATAATTGGCCGCCACGGCACGTTCGACTCAAAATCGATGGCAACTCGCTGACTGACGAATGTTAGCAAGTTGAGAATATTGTCCTTTTTACCATTGGCATTCAGTTCTTGGATGAGCGATTGTATATACCACGAGCCTTTTTCAGGATTGCGCCACGAATAGTGACCTGTAATGCGATAAAGTTGTAGACAAAAGTTATATTAGGCATAAATATGTATATATATAAATGATACCCACCTGGAATTGTTGAATATGAGAACAGAAAGTCAGCGTGTATGGGTATTTTGTAGCTCATCGACGATTCACCATCGGTTTCAGTGACGCACTTCTCTAGCATTATGCCGTTGTCGAATCGATCGCCCTGGCACGCCTGTATAAAGAACAATTTGGGTTTGCCGGCGAGCGTTGGGCAAACGTGCGCGGTGAAATAGTGCCAAATATTGTCCAGTTTGTACTGCACATCCTTGGCATAAAGGTAGCCGTGTTCGCCATGCGATAAGATCGCAATTGCTATGCAATCGTTGTCACTGTGATCCTGCTCAGACGCCTTCTCCGTGTGCTTGAGTATATCGCGGAATTTGCAATCATTGTGCACCGTCACATCGAAACCCAAATTCTTGAATGTCTTGCGCAGCTCCTCACAGTCCAAATTCGTTCCTTTACGCACCGAAAGAGCTGGTATATCAAACGATTCATGATTAAAGATCAGTGCCAGTCCTCGGTTCTTGTGATTCATATTGTATTCCCTGGCATTACGGTCCGCGGGCATACGTGCCACATACTTGTTAACGTTTCTAATCAAAATGATATCAATTGATAAGACATAGGAAATAGTGGTTATAAACTGAACTCAAAAACTGATGATTAATAATTAGTCTAATCACTTCAGATATTTTTAACTAACAAAGAAATAATTACATTTATATTAGGTTGGTCAGTTTGGTGAAAAACAATTTTCATAGAAAAACTTATTTTCAATGCATATATGCTTTTTTTTGCATTATATTTCTTATCCGTAAATATTTTTATAATAAACCACTTATTAAATGTTGCGAATGTAAGATAAACATAAATTTAGCATTTGTTAAGCGGCAAACTCTCAAAATACAAAAAAAAAACGTGTTGATAAAATTAGGGAGAGAAGACGTTTGGTAGCTATTTTTACTTACGTCGCGACGACGGCTGCTGCCACAGCACCACCCCCTCCTGTTTCTGTTGAGCTAACGCTGGTTTCTCCCTTTGCATCAATGGTATCTGCATTGTTTTTGTGGCCGCCGCCGTTGCTGTGAGAGCTGAAGGTTCTTATTTTGCATTCGTCCGTCATTTTGGTTGTTCTCTATCTTTACTCTCTCTTGTTGCGTTGACTTTCTTGTTGTTTGCGTTTCTCCTTGTTCCCGACTGACTGCCCTTTGGCCCTTTGTTCGTTTCACTGCCCGCAGCCTGCAATTGTTGCGCGCTTTTCTCACTTGTTCTATATGTTTTTATTGCGCTTATTTTTACTAAACTAATTTGCTGTACTATCCGCACAGCTGTTTTTCTTAGTCACATCAACACAATCAACTAATTGCATTTGCCCAAATGCAGTTAAAGTATCCTTTTATGGTTAACCACGCTTATCAATTAATTATAAACACAATTCACACCAAGATTCGAAGTAGAGCGTGCATCGACGCTCACGAAAACAAACTGCGCGATTCAATTTGTAGTTGTGCACCGCTTGCCGCTAAATGAACGCATTTGGCGTTGCCACAATTCGACAATAACAGAGCACATGCGCAGTGTTGCCATCCGAGTTTATGGTATTCACACATAAACGTAAGAAATGCATATTTATTTACTGTTATTGTTATTTTGAATTTACAGGTGCAATGTAATGATGGAATGCCCAGTTTTATTTGTTTGGATTGTCGGCTGCTCTTTGAGCACTGCTACCGCTTCAAGCAGATGTGCAAAAAAGCAGAGACATTGCTGCGTCAATATCCGCTCACAGGAAAATGGCCAGAACCATTGGAGAAGCCTCGGGCACCGTTGGTCTCTAAACAACTACAGATGGCTGCCAGCAAGGAGCCCGACGCACAGCCAAAGAAACTGCTCAACTCGTTGGCCAAGAGCAACAATGTGCAGATCGAAAGTGTGCAGGTGCTGGAAACTAACCTTCTCACCAAGAAGCTGCTCAATTCGGCAGCAGTGAGCACGGCTGAGCCACCAATTCCGCCACGTGGGTCACCCCAAAAGCGACAAAAATCGAAGTCATCGTATCAGATTAAGGTGGAGAACAACGAGGAGCTGTCGATGGATGATGTGCAGAATCTGTTAGCGGACATCTCTGGCGAATTGGAAGAAACGGCGGATACTTCAACCGCGCCATCAACGATAATTTTGCCACGCAAACCCAAGGTTCTCAACAAATCCTCGATGCGACTACTCAACAAAGGTACCACTACATCTGTAGAACCACGCTTGGCCAAGCCTCAGATCAAGCACTACGAGGACGGTAATGTGGCGCTCGTCACTGAAATACTGCAACCCGAAGACCCCGAAACTTCCTCGGATCCAATAAAAAATGCTGCCCCGGTTGCGACGAATGTCTTTTCGTGTCCAGATTGCGAGCGCTCTTTTCCATTGATGCAGTTACTTGATATACACATGATGAACCACACACGAACGCGCAGTTTTCAGTGCCAAGAGTGCGAAAAGGCATTCTTCTCCAAGTACGATCTGCAGAAGCACAATATAACCCATACCGGCGAGCGTCCGTACAAGTGCAGCATCTGTGAGAAGACCTTCACCCGGCGTGCGCTGCTGCATCGGCACGAGCGCATTCACACGGATGTGCCTAAGTTCATTTGCCTGTACTGCGAGAAGCCGTTCATTTCGCGCGAGGAGATGGAGAAACATGCGGAGCGGCACACCAAAAAGAGGCCATTCCAATGCGGAGTCTGCCAAAAGTCGTTTGCCTTCAAACAGGGTCTGGAGAGGCACGAGGTGAGTCCTTGCCCATGTCTGCTTATCATCACTATCATCTAATTGCCACTCTTTCCATTTATATAGGTTATTCATAGCAATAATCTGCCGTTTTCGTGCCAATACTGCAGTCGCAGCTTTGTGACCGCTGGCAAATTGGCACGCCATGTGGTGGCCCATGCTGGAAAGCGTGTCTATCCATGCAAATACTGTTCTAAGTCGTATCTGTTGTCGCATCATCTGTCGCGGCATGTGCGCATGCACAAACAGGCTGCGGCTGCTTCATTCACCTGCAGCATCTGCAAGGATACGCATGAGTCTTATGACAGCCTGGTGGATCACTCGTCGATACACGCGAGTGTCTCGCTGATCTGTCCCCTATGCAAGGCGGCCATTGCCGACGCGGACTGCCTGGAGCCGCACATGCAGGCGCACAAGGAGAGCGAGCGACATGCCTGCGAGTTTTGTGATTTCATCTTCCTGAGCTCCGCCCATTTGCAGAAGCACATTGAGGATGATCATGTGGTTGATATGGTGCCATATCAGAATGAGAGCGAAAACGAGCAGAGCGTCAACAAAGAAGAGGACGTCGAGGAGGAATCCGAATTGTTAAAGGAATTATTGGCTGAAATGTCGCCGTCACCGTCTACAACCCCAACAAAAATGAGCAAACTGAATCCGATTGCAAAGACTCGTCAAACAGAAGATGATAAAACCAAACAAGAGTCCAGACCCAAGACAATCAAACCGAAGCCCGAGATTTCACCAGATAATAGGAAAAGAGCCCGAAGCGTTTACAAATCTCCGGCTGACAAGTCCGTTTCACCCGAAAGCAAGAGACAGACGCGTCGGCACGCCAGCAAGGAGAGATCTTTGAAGCCCAACGATTCTGCAAGAAGGACTACTAAGAAGATTGTTGAGCAGAATCAGCAGCCCAGCAAACATCGCAAAGTTTCGAGCTCCAAGTCGAAAAGCCCCAAGTAAAATGGAAATGGCAATTATCATATTGACATTGCTGATCTGGGGCACTTCATCTGCCGATATGGAGCAGCTTCGTCGACACTTGAATCTGGCCATTATTAACATAATACAATAATTATTTTGCTATTAAAAATATACACTTTAAATGTACTTATCCATCACATAGATAATCATGTGCAATCTTGGGCTACCTACTGCGTGGAATCTTACCCATAGAATGCATCGTCGCTTTTTATTTAGTTTAAATCTCCCGCGTGTTGGTTTTTCTTTTTCTTTGTTTGTGTGTATTTCCGCATTAATTTCAGCCTACATTATGTTAAATACATCGAGTGGATAAGCAACAACAGCAACACCTTAACAACGGATTTGGGATTGGCCGTTTAGTGCTCATAGCCGTCGGGCAGGGGGTTGACGTGGGGGTTGTGGAACAGGCTCTTGTTGCCCTCGCCCCAAGGGAAACGCTTCTCGCGACGGCGCAGATAGTCATACTTGACGAACTCCTGGCGGGGATGACCGTGCTCCTCCTGATGCTTAAGGTATGCATTTAACATGCACAGACCGACAGCTGGCACGGCGACGAAGAAGGACAGACGCTTCCAGACCTTGTAGCCACCTGCAAAAGTTAAGCGATTAGAGCCGTTTGTCCTTATGAGATTTTCAACAGAAAATCACAATTACATAACCTTAACCTAACTATGAGGATATTATCGGCTGTGGACAAAGTTACCTGAATGTTCTCCAGCAACGGCGGCGGTGCCGGACATATTCCTGGCGGCAGTTGCGCCAATTTGGCGACGAATTGCGTTGTTCAAAACGAACGACATATTTACGATTTACTTTTCCTGGCTTATGAGTTTCGTAAATGAAAAGTGTCTCTTCTTCTTCTTAATTTGTCATCGAGACCATTCATTCTTCTGTTAACTTAACATGTCGCAAAATGATGTTAACAGTTCGGCTGTAGCCCAGTAGTAACTGAGCCAGCTGACTTAAAATTTTTGAAAAAAATATTTAAATTTAAAAAATGTATTTATTTTGTGGCATTTTCTATGAAGTATGAACTTTGAAACATTAAATAACAAAAACCAACAGTACAGGTATGCTTAATACTATAATTCATAAACTACTGTTGGGTTTGTCTAAGAGAAGGGTTTGCTGCCTACGAGTATGCTATTATTTTTGGGGATGCGAAACACTATTAAAATGTATATTTGTAATGTAGCCTACCTTGGGACAGACTTAGGTCGAGTAATAAACCGACTTACTTAAGCCAGAATTTCCTATTGCGTTTTTGTGTTTCGATTGCCAGTTTAATCCTGGCACTAAGTGGAATTATAAAATCAGTAACATTAGTGATCATTTCAATAGGATGCGTTACTAAATCATGAATCCAGATGAATCCTTGATTATATATAGGTTTAGTGAGAAAGGCGTTTTCCAGAAAATAATGAACCGATGAGTTGCTTTTCAGATTCTTCTTCTACCTCGATTATTATTTTGTAATGTTCTCATTCACATATATGTTATCCTCACGTGAATCGTTTATACATTTTATGAAAGTTATACAGAGTCAATGATCTTATCTTATCCTAGGTCAAACAAAACAATACATTTGGCATATCAGCTTAAAAATAGGTGGCAATAAAGTGTTATGTGCCAAAAAGCCAGTAGACTTATAAGATAAACCAGAAGATGCTGGCTAAATTATGTTAATTAAACAATTTAGATTAGAGAGCTGACACCTTTGGCACTAAGTATAAATACGTTGGAATATCCCAGACAGTATGCTAGTCAGAAACCCACTCAAGTGGACACAACTTACTGAAAATGGCGAAACTGTACTTAAGCCTGGTGCTGCTTATCGCACTCATTGCCACACCATGGTCAACAGCCTTCAAGAGTAAGTTATCTAAGTTATAATGCCCTAATCTGTTCACTGATGATGACTATTCACTTGCTTCCAGTTAAGGAAGTTCATAACATGAACCAACTGGTTGGCATCTCAAATGCGATTCAGGCCAGAGGAGCGAACCTCATGGATCCCAATGCAATGGGCAAAAATAAGTATACGCCACCCGAGGAGAAGGATGCACAGTTCTGGTATGATTTGGCCAATGAGGAAATAGCCAAGCGTTTGGCCCAACCTCAATCCGATAAGCGGAAAGCAAAGAATGTGATCATGTTTCTGGGAGATGGTATGTCACTGTCAACAGTAGCAGCTGCCAGAATACTGAAAGGACAACTCAAGGGCAACACGGGTGAGGAGGATTCCCTGAGCTTCGAGAAATTCCCATACACAGGTCTGAGCAGGGTAAGCTTGTCTACATAATCTTCAAAGTTCAGAGATTTAAGAGTTACGTCTTCTTGAGAGACCAAGCCGAATATAATTTGGCTAGTAACTTCCAAATTCTCTCTAACTTTCAGTTGGAAATATTGAAGATTGCATAACCCTATTAATCATTTCCACTTTAATAGACCTATTGCAGCAATGCCCAAGTGCCGGATTCGGCTTGTACAGCCACGGCGTATTTGTGTGGCGTTAAGACCAACATTGTTGCTCTGGGTGTCACTGCTAATGTGAACTTTAACAACTGCAGCGGCAGCATGGATTCAGCCAATCAGGTCAGCTCCATTGCCACCTGGGCGCAGGCGGCCGGCAAGGCAACGGGAATTGTGACAACGACTACTTTGACTCATGCCAGTCCATCTGGTGCGTATGCGCACACCACAAATCGGTTCTTTGAGAGCGACACAGATATTTTGACCTATGGCGAGGGTAGGAATGATCCAGCTACCTGTATGGATATTGCCACACAACTGATTACCAAGGCGCCGGGCAAGAATTTTGATGTGATGCTTGGGGGTGGAATGGGCAAGTTTTTACCCAAGTCCATTAAAGATCCGTTTGGTAAACAGGGCGAGCGTTCGGATGGAGT